>CM024570.1:25729433-26329433 GCA_014182515.1 Eucalyptus microcorys
CAAGATATCCAGCAATTCATCGGACCAAAACTTTCCACCAACTACTAGCAGATGAATGGAGAGCCGAGTTCTTTATCGTAAAAACAAGTACACAAAAAAGAAAGAGAGAGAGAAAAGGGACCGGTACAACAAATGATACATGTTCCTCCAAATGAGGTTATTCAGGAACATTGCTATCAATAGCTTCCACTTATTACCCTGACGAGGAGCAGCTGGGAGCAACAAGCTTCATTAATCGCGGAATTCATCCATGAACCCTTTGTGGAATTCAGTCAGGCGGGACACGACCGCCGGAATCTTATCCTCTTGGGGCAGTATTGTACATCGGAAATGCCAAGTTCCAGGGACCTTCCACATACAACCAAAGACGAAATAAAACTATTTAGAGGTCAAAAAGAAGAATGAACTCAACCACCAATAACTCGAGCTATGGATCAAGTTGGATCATTGATCATTGGAATCTTCCTTATAAAAACCAAGTCTTGTCTTAAACATATATCATACGGATGAAAAGAAAGGTTATATTCCGACATGTATATCATATAGCAGCAATTTCTTCTTAATATAGAACACTGTGCTCTAATGAAATTACCTGTCCAAAGCCAGAACCAGCAACAACAACAATCCCTGTGGCATTAAGGAGGCGGAGACAGTAGAAAGCATCTGGTGCCATCTTTGCAGCTTCTGCTGCCTTAATTGCCTTCTGGGGAAGATAAACACGAGGGAAGAGATACATTGCTCCTTCTGCTCTATTGCACGTTATGCCCTCTAAGCTGTTGAAAGCATTTTCCAGCATCTGCTCAAAGTAGGACGAATATAATTTGATGAGATTTGATAGAAGCAACGTTTTACTTGCAGTATCATTTTTGTTCTTTACTGGTGAATATTCCCCACGGTGTCCCCTACTTGTATCAGTTATTTGGAAAGAAGAACCACATCATATCAACTAATCTTCGCTCTTTAGCAAAGAAAGCTAACCTTTGCTCGTCTTGCTAGGGATGAGAGGATTCCATCTCTCTCTTCACGATATGACTCATATGATTCATCTCCAACCTGCACTCATGTTATATATCCCAATCAATGTCGGACTGCAACTTAGAGTACCAGCAGGACGTTGCAAAAAAATAGCATTATCACAGTCAGGCATCACTCAGGCATTATAGCCACTCAAATTTCTAGAGCTACACTTGACCCTGGTTCATCCAACACTCTAATTTTTCAAATCTTATGAGAATGGCAATAATGAACCCAATTTGATTCAAGAAAAAAAATGAGTTTTCATGAGGAACGGTCTTAGATCACTACTGCAATAAAGAACGAACCTTGGGTGGGTTCATTACAAGGCTTGCAAGAATCTGACCAGTGATGTTGGAACAAAGATTTACAGACGCAACTTTGTAAATCTGTTCCCTCACATCAGCGCTAAACCCTGTCACCTCCATGTAACCTCCTCTTTTACCGCACTCGCCATAGTATCCTGTTCACAAAAAGGGAACATCCAAATATTGGATTTACCAGTTGTTTTGATTACCTCATCTCACTTATATAGGGGAGGGGGCAGGGACAGAGAGAGAGAGAGAGAGACAAGCATACCTTTCGAAACTGATTGGAAAGAGACTAGGGAGATATCGTTATCACCATACCCCATTGAACGAGCAATCTTCTTGAAGGAGTGGAACTGCTTGTCTGGAACATAAATATTTTCTTGGTACACCTGCATGGAGTTCGCTCAAGTCAATGTCATCATCATTCTTCAATAGAAAAAGGAAAAATCCTGGCATCCAAATGCGTTGAGTTATTGATGCAACTGGCTTGCTTGAAGCAGGCATCCAGCCTCAATTTAAGTTGGGATTGCACTACTAATTGTGAATAGTTTGTCAAAAATATTGACCAACCTCATCGGCCAAAAGAACAAGACCTTCTTTCTTGCAGAATTCTACAATTTGCCGCTGGTTTTCTTCTGCTAGGACCTGCAGCCACAGACTCCAAAATCATCACAAAGGTAAACATTGAAAATTCAAAATTAAGACATCTGCACGTTCTTCTAAACAGCACATGGCATCCGAATTAGAAAGGAAACTGTTCTAAAATCACAAATTCTTACTTGCCCGGTTGGATTGCCAGGATTAATAACCACCACTGCCCTGACAGTTATACCCTTGGATTTTGCACTATCTAATTGCTTTTGAAGCTCAGACATTTCCAAACCCCATCCTGCCTCCTCATCCAGATAGTAAGGGACCTAAAGAAATATCACACTTGTAATTCATAACATGCACCTATGGACCATCTCAGTTAAAGATGTTAAACATGCAAAGCAATTATAACTGCATGCCATTTAGAGGGCCATATACACTAATTGACAAATTTTGAAACAATCCCATTAACATACCATCTAACGAATCTCGATTGTAACTATAGGTGATAAACTTACAAGGGTTCCACCATGGAGGGCGATCGAAGCAGAGTACAAAGGATACTGAGGGATAGGGCACAGTATTCCATCGCTTTCTGATCTTGTTAGTAATTGCATCATCATATGAACCTGACATCACCTAAAAGCATCAGCTTTATTCATCGTATAAGCATGAAAAATCAATCCCAGAAAAACCTGAAAGTTCCTAATGCTAAAAACAACCAGGAATGAAGAAAGAAAAGATTAGAATAGGGTGGTACCGCTGGGCTAGCACCATCCGTCAAGAAAATATCATTTGGATCAGCAGGAAAACCATCACGGGCTTCAATACCAGCAGCAATAGTGTCGCGTAAACCTTTGATTCCCTGCCATTCTTAAGACTACATCATAAATCACGGGGCACCAGGGAAAAGAACAACTGTATGGAGATGGGCATATTCCGAACCTGGCTGTGACTATATGCACCAGTTGCTCTCCCTGGAATTTGATCAAGAATCTGCCAAGCTCGCTCTATAGCGTCAGCACTGCAACATGCAAAAAAGAATTACACAACGGAAAAAACTGTACATCTCATCAAAGACAATCCTGGCTAGAGCCAATGAACCGACAATATCAATATGTTAGGAAGTGTGTAAGCAAGAGAGCACACTCACCAAAATTTTTATGAATGGGCAAAAAGCAGACAGTGATCCACATAAAAACTAGTCAGTAGCCTATTTGTGTTGAATCATTTCAAGTTTCAACGAGCAGTTCAAATGGTAGAAACTCCTGTATAACACTTGCACACAGTTCTTTTATGAACTTCTGTTCACAGTGAACTTCAACAAAATGAGTGGATAATCTCATTGCTTGCTATTCATTAGCACTTTGTCACAAGCTCGTCCATCTAATCCATATCCTTTCCCCACTTGACAGTTCTATTGACATCTAAGACAGTGACCCTCTCGTAACAGAAAAAATGCAATAAAAGAAGATGCACATGACCAATGCTATTTGTCAGTACCTGAACAAGCCCTGGGTTTCACTCTTGTCCAAAATGGATGGATGATCACATAATGCGAGAACCTACACAAAGGATGACCCTAATTACAGCATTCATGGGGAAAGAATGAGTTTAACAGACTCGTCTGAACTACACCAAAAAAATACCTCTCTGAAAAAGGTGATTGGCTGCTGGCCTAGAGACTGAGGGTTTCCAATGTTACAGTAAAGTATCTGCACCAAGAAAAAAAAGTTGTCATCTCTCAGGGGAAGAGTAACTTTCAAAATCTGTGCAAACACGCTCTTCTAAAACTTAATTCTTCAAGGTGCACAATAGAGCCCCCGTTTGTTCCCTACAAGCTAATCATTGCAAGATATTTCTCTTAGATTTATCTTTTCTGATATAAAAAACTTGTGAGCTATTTTCCTGGCTCATCAAAATCTTAAAACATGTCCATGAACACCTTTGCTTCGATAAAAAGGACTGAACTTCATGAGCAGGTAAGATGCAATATGATTGCATACTCCGCTTAATTTTATAATAATATACTTATTCCTGGTGGTAGCATCACAATTGTCCATGAAGAATAACACGAGGGGCAGAAGAAAGTACCTCATCAAAAGGATGAGAACCTGGGTTCTCTTTCAGCTCTTGCTGCAAACGCTGTACCCAAAAGGAAAAAAAAAAGCAACATAACTACATAAGCACTCTCAGGAACATATCATATACTAGACCTGGCATAACATCACACTGAAAATCATTTTCCCCGGTGCCAGGTATCCTTTTGGTCATTGTGTACAAAGTTCCAAAAGCATTAATGTCACAAACGGTGACCCAAAAGATTGCACCTTTTAATTGCACATTTAGATAATCATTTAGTCATACGGCAAAGGACAGTCACTGCCTATCAATTATTTTAGGGTCCCATAAGTAGAATTTCCACACGTGTTTTTACCCCTATCTTTAATCACAAAGGAGCTGCAGATCGCAGATTGTCACATTACCTGGGCAATGGAGACAATTTCACCACGAACAGCATATTCACATTTCAGAACCTGGATAAGAGGAACCACACAAGGTGAAAAACCGCACTAGGAGAAGGAAATTCTGCAGACTGCAACCAAGAGCTACATACACATGGTGAGGAATCTGAAAAAAAGGACAGAACCCAACTCAGCCTTCACTCTAAGTTCAATGTTTCACTAAAATGACTAAATATTCTTTCACTGATCATTGATTTGACTTGACTGGTTCAGCTTTTGCAGCACGACAACGACACGGAGCAAAATCACATGACAGTCCCCGGGGAACCAGTGACTTTTCCACTATTGACTATATATACGCTTAGATAGAAAATGTTGGCCACGATCCACCCGTCATTCACATCAATTGGAAAAAAGGATAGTGATGGCAAACGCCAAGTGCTTCGCAAAGATTCAAACTTGTACTCTAATCTTCATTCCTAGCCGAGCTACATGCAAAATGCATCTGACCACATATTTGAGCCACATGTCAAGTCGGTGGCCCAAGATTCTCAGTAAATTCACGTACAGTCAAATCTCAAGAACCTGTAGAGCATCAAAAAGCCTTGAGCTCAATCAACAAGGGGGCAAAAAGGAAAAAGAAACAAACAGGGAACATAAATAAAGAAAACAAACAACCAGAGCAGGATAAAGCCTTCTGCTTTATTCCCATACAGAGTGGGTAATCCGTAATCGTGCAAGCACCCAGAAAAAACAATACACGAAGGAAATTAAAAACGACAGGGCAAATGAAAAAAAAGGGGGGTCTGTCGACGACGAAAGCAACCCCCACACAGCCATCGTGGAGCAAACATCCAATCAACGGAAAACCCATGTCGCGAAGAACATCAAAGCGGCCGATCACGATCGTTTCGCCCTCACAACAAAAAGATGGTAAAACAGAGCGAACCCAAGAAACCCAGAGAGCGGGGGGCGAATAAAAATGGCACCTTGGGATTGAGGGTATCGAGGGTAACGGGTGGGGAGGAGCCCATGGCGGGAGGCGAATCGGGAGACGAGGCGGAGGACGAGAAGCGAGACTGAGATCCAGAGGAGAGGAGGGGCCAGAGTGGGGAAAGCAAGCAACGGCGGCGGTTCTGGCGCTGC
This sequence comes from Eucalyptus microcorys, assembly GCA_014182515.1. Taxonomy (NCBI): domain Eukaryota; kingdom Viridiplantae; phylum Streptophyta; class Magnoliopsida; order Myrtales; family Myrtaceae; genus Eucalyptus; species Eucalyptus microcorys. The sequence goes on from CM024570.1 coordinate 25,734,961, forward strand.
AGAGAACGAGAGCGGACCAGGTCCCTGGCTGTCTCCGCTGCGAATCTCCGCATCGCCTTTTATACCCACGAACGATCGAAGCAAGAGAGAGACAAGAGAGACACGGCGGGCTGGCGTACGGGACGAGAAGGTGAGACTTCTCCGTGCGAAGGCGCGTGTTCCTCTCTCTCTCTCTCTCTCTCTCTATATTCGGGTGAGCTTTTCTCGGCTGTCCGATTTTCCCACGTAACTCACCCACGGGAATTTAGACAGTCACGCCCGCTTCCAAGGTCAGATCTCGCTCTCTCTTTCTCTCTCTCTCTCTAAGACAGTCTAGATTGTAGCTAGACCCACGTTGGAAGACGGTCGTAACTGGTTTTCTTTAAATGGTGGGCACCGGAAAAAAATTAAAAAAAGATTGCTTTTTTAAGCAGGATTTGGCGATAATTACTCGTCGTGGCCCTGACGCCTTCTTGGCCGATTCTTTCGTTGTTTTTAAGATCGTTTCCGTGCTTGAAACACGGCGGCATTCGATGCAGGCGTGCGGAATGAGGCAGGGATACGAGGAAATCGTCGTCAGCAAGGACCCCCTCGAGAGCAAGAAAGGGATAGAAAAAGAAACTGCGACGTCGGATTTCGGTATTTTCCAACCGGCCAATGGCCATGGCAAAGTGCGCGCGACACTATGGGTAAGGATTTGTATATAATTGTGATTTTTCGCCATTTTACTAGAAGTGGTAAGATCAAGGCATTAGGCCTATATATTCTCTTACGTATTTTATAAATATATCATACACCTAAGATGCGTAATTAAATTAAACTTTGACCGCTTAAATGTATAATTTAGGCCGGCGCGAGTCTAGACTGTTTTCCAAGTTTTTTTAATGGTTCTCAGACGTCTAGTCATAAATAATGAACTTGCCCAGCAAGTCATCTCCTCCCATATGACATAAATAAAATATTGAATGACTTTCCCAAACTTTGTTATGATTTTCTTAAATCTTCTGGGCATAAACTTTAATTTAACATCCAATTTTAAAGATTTAAAACTTTTGTAACATATTAATGCTGACATGTAAATTTATCTACGGAGTTTTCATAATTTTTCAAAATGTAATTATTATTTTAATTTTTCGACGTGAAGGTGAAAGGAAGGAAGTTAGTTTTGGCTCTTCAGACAAATGAAATCGAAGTTTGTTTTGATGTATGTTATTTTGTAAAACAACTCTCTCCTTACAATAAACGTTGTACAAATTCCCTTTAAGAGCACTGGATAAGAACAGTGACATCATATTAGGTTGCAATGACTAGGAGTCTACGCATTATAGGATTATTACGTATTAGAATGTTTGTGGTCCTAACTATTACAATTCTTTTTTTTTTTCATACCAAAATCAACGCTCTATATAATAAGTGTTACATAGTTTTTATATTGATGAATGTCCTGATCAGCTTGAATAGTCAAGTAATCCCCATCCAGTGCAATAGTTTTTACCTTTCGCACCCACCGAATAATTTCTTAGGACATATGTCTTTGCTCATAGGGGGTGACGCTAAGAAAATGTACGCACATTGTGATTCAAAGGCGTGTCTTGAGATGAACAAAAAAGCTCACCACTTGAATAATTCCCGTGGGGTTATGAAGTAGTGTTGCACATCTATTACATTTATACATAGTTAATTTAAACCTACACGATTGATATAGTGTTGATTTAAATAATAAAAAAATATTTTCTTCTTTCTCTATTGTCTTCGATTCCAGTTTTGTTAGGAGCACTCTAAAAGTAAAATCTCACAACGCATTAGGGGCTGATGTGAGGGAATGCTTTTTCTAACATCATACAAAGAGTGGACCAATAAAGGCAACTTAAAGTTGGCTCGGATATTTGGTGACGCTAAATGAACAAAGTAGTCTCATGTAAAAAAGAAAAGATATCTCCAATTAGTCTTGTGGCTAGTGGATTACAGACATGGATATCATCTACATTTATATAAATTAAGTCTGTATATAGATGAGTCCATAACTTGTAGAGCTCATCAATCAAAGTTGGGACCGAATAGCTTCCTCTAATCAAGAATGGAGGAAAATATTAAACTTTAAAAAATTGATTTTGTTTGATTAGAAAACAAGAAGGGGGGAAGTGCTTTTATTATTATTATTATTGGAGAAAGGCCCTAATTCTCTTGGACATGGCTAGAGAATCAAAGGACCACAAGGTCCACCATGCCCATGGACCGCTTACCCGCCCAAACCCGAGGAATCCGGGTTAGTCAAATTCGACTCTCAATTAGAGCAGCTTCTTTTTTGGTAAGCAGCAGCCCGATATCTCGCCGAAACATTGGAAAAATTCCCGACAGCACGCCATCACAATCCACAAGTGCGAATCTCAAGAACCAAACATGTCAATAGCTCTATTCCGGTCCATGATTGTGGCTCATTCGCACCGGCACGACTTGAGAATACATTGTGCTAATTTAAGGTTATACCAGATTTCTTTTTTGGGTCAAAACAAAGAATTTTCATTCAACTAGAAAAAAATGATTGGCCCAATAATTGGGCATCAATCCATAAATGGTGCAAAAGAGTTAGAAGAGGCGAAACAACCCAATTTAAAGGTTGTATTAGCTTAACTTACCAGCGTAATAATCCATATATAAGCAATGTTGGATTAGAAGCGTATCCGAAACCCATCATCTTCTATCCCAACTCTAATAAGATTGGAGGCAACCTCATTTGGGTGCCAACATGATATTGTAAATAGGGGCATCAAATGGGTGAGTTGGGTTGGTTTTGGGTTGAGTCAAAAATGGTTCAGCCCAAAATGTCCCATTTATATGCGGTATAAATTTAATAACTCATATCTGACATGATACATCTTATTAAAGTACTTCAAATTTAATCTAACCTATGAAATCTAACTTATAAAAATCCATATCCATCTAATTATCTCGTTTTAAACTCTTCATACATATATAAGTTATTTGGACAAAATCGCTATTTCGATTATAAGATGCTAAAGAAATGACTTTTAACATTGTTAAAATTATTAAGTTTTATATTGATTCACAATGAAGAATAAGAGAAAATTAGTACTTCATTGTGAGTTCATAAAATCACGACAACAAATAATGCGGATGAATTAATTTTTTTTATTAAATGGAAGTAAGATATTGAACAAAACTATTAATGCTGACCATAGATTACAATGGCAAGAACTAAAATTTCAATATTACGAAAATATAATAATGTCATATGCAACCAATGAAAGATATACTTCAATAACTGGAAAAGTGCCAAAAAAGTCCTAAACATTTTGTCTTTGTTATGATTTAATTCTAAACATTTTTTTGGTGTCGATTTAGTCCTAAACCTTTTTACGTTGTGCCAATTCAGTTATTTCCGGCCAATTTTGACCAGATTTTGCTAACTAGATGCCGACCGGCTGACGTGGCCTGATCGGCACTGACGTAGATAACTTTTAATAATATTTTAATTTTTTAATTTTTTAATTTTTAATTTTTCCTCCAACCAATCGCCGAGGTCCAAATGACCGACTGGAGGAAAAAAAAAAAAAAAAAAAAAAAAGAAAAAAAAATATTATTAAAAGTTATCAACATTAGCTTGATTGACGTCCAATCGGCAAAATCCGGCTAAAATTGGCCGAAAATGACTGAATTGACCCAACGTAAAAAAGTTTAAGATTGAATCGGCACCAATAAAATGTTTAGGACTAAATCGGCACAAATACAAAAGGTTTAGGACTTTTTTGGCAATTTTCCCCTTCAATAACTATCGGTATATAGCAGACAAAACTTAGAAGATTAATAAAAATAAAAATAAAAATAGATGAAGTCGAACCACCAAGACTTCTCTAAACTTGGTTTAGTCAAGAGTTCATTATTTTTTCATAAAAAATGAAGAGAAGTCATAAAAGTGGGTTGAGATTGGGTAAATTGATAATCATTTTAACACCTATATTTTTTTGGGGTTTGTCTTTCTAAACTCATCTGTAACCCATCTGTTGAATATAACAACCAAATATAATAATTTAGTCCATCATATATGGGTTAAGAAATGCATTTATGACCCATTTTGACAGGTCTGATCGTGACTATTGTCTACTTTGGTCATGTTTCAGCTTCGTTAGCACGGCTTTTAGAATGCATCATCCTAATTAAAGGTGTTACTAGACTTATGTACAAGCCTCCCATGTCTAGAAAATGTGAGATGAGAGACATATATGAAACCCAACATGTTGAAACGTTTTGATGTACTTTTTGGAAGATGATATACTGGTTAATCCAATGTCAATAACTTCATAGGAAATAACAATCATTTTAAGAAAGTAGATAAGAAACTAATTACGCTCAACTCATGGTTATTGGCGTGACTAGATAAAACGTTGCACTTCATTACTTCACATGGCAAGTGTTTCCTTGAAATTCGCCCAAGCGATTATAATGCAGTAGAATAGAATATGCTGAGTCATCCTGTCGATCTAGGTCTAGTTAATCAATATTTGTTCCTTTTCCCAAAGTTAATTTGTTGATTAGAGTGATTCACTGACAGTCAATTTGGAAATATTGCGGGTGATCAGATTTCCAACGGCGTCACGTGCACATGCATCTCATGATTTTTTTTTCATAGCAAAAGAAGCTGTCGAATTGTAATTGGATGGTCAGGTAGCACCATGGACTTTCTCTAATCTTCTTCACATCCTCCATTCTCTTCTTTTCAAAGCGTTCAAAGCGGTTTTCGCTTTTCTCTTTCGTTCTAAATTCTCGAAGCACTTTTGAAATAGAAAAATGAAACCACCCATTGACTTCTACTGTTCTACACATTACGAGCAAATGTTACCTTGGAAAAAATTAGCAAACGACAGCCTTTCAAGTTTACTAACCCATGTTAGGACGGATCGAAAGCTACCCCAGTCTGGGGCAACCACGCGTTGCCTTGTATGAAAGAGCCCACCGTGAACTTCCTGGCCTGGTCCGAAGTAAGGGCAGGATGGTACCCGGGCCACTTGACCCGCCCGCTCGTGTTCGAGCCCGCCCCAGTGTTCATGTACTCTCCATAAAAGATGGTAATGGGTGGCTGCACGTTGGGGATCCCCTCGGTCCAGCCCTTCGGGCTCAGGAACGGGCCGATGCTCGACCCCATGAAGACCGTGGTCGATAGGCCTTCCGCGGTCGGCCCAAGTACGTTTGGGCCGTCAGATTCCCGTTCGGAGTTATCCTACAGTTTTGGATTGAGATCCCGCCGTTCTGGTTCGGGTCGGAGTTGCCTTGGGCCGTGAGGGTGTCATACTGGAAGCTCAGGGGCTGGCGAGGCAGGATCGTGCAGTTCTGGAGGACGGTGACGGCGTTCCCGAAGATGAAGTCCATGGTGCCCGTGACGTCACAATCTTGATAGAACTGGCGGTTTGTAGAGGCATAGAGGGTGTCCTGGAACGCATCGAACGCGCAGCGGTACATCACGGAGAGGTCGGACTGCGATAGGAATGCCACGGCCTGGAGCTTTGCTGCGCCGGCGGTGTTCACGAACCCCATGTCTCTAGCAATGAAGCCTTTTCCTATAACAGCTGGTATTGAACAAAAGCACATCGTTAGTGCATTTGTCAACACATTAAAGTTTAGAGCTAATCATCAACAGAATATATTTCATTCATGAAAGGGAAGCATTTTTCTAATTAGAGAGATCAGCGATGCTTACTGAACGTCGCCGTCGAGTATGTTGGTGTCCCATCAACGAAATTTAGATTTCCGGTGACCATGGTATAAGTCTTCCCATCCCCATACATCAACACATTCCATTTGTTCTTATCCAATAGCACGTTCTCTTTATAAACCCCGGCTTTAATGTAAATCATGAACCTCGACAAGCTTTTCTCAGGTATGGCCTCCACCGCTTCTTTGATCGTCTTGTAGTTCCCCGTCCCATCTTGCGCCACCGTCAGGTTCGGCCTCAGGTTCACCGCCTGGAGTAGTCTTCGGTTGGCTGGGCCGAGCCAGCTTGGGAGATCGGACCTGGCTCCTCCAAATCCTAGCAACCTCCGTTGGATGGGGACGTTGAAGGCGGCTAATAAACTCACGATTTTGGTGACAATGGCCAGGCTGTTGCTGGTGAACTCGGTGGAGTTTCGCATGGCGAGTCTCATGTCACCGAGGCGGGTGGAGTTGGCCTCTTCGAGCGCATCTAAGCAGGTTTCTTGGTCGGTGATGGCCGTGCTGAGCCAAGTCCACATATCAGTGACTGTGGAAGGCAATGGGAGCTTTTGGCCTTGGCTGACCTCCATGAGAGACGCCGTGTCGTTGAGGTGGTCGATGGCGTCTTGGAGCACTGTTTGGCAGCCTCCGAACGCCGCTTGCTCGAGGGGATCGGTCACCTATACACGCGAGGTTGATTGACTGTTGGAATGGGGAGAGAGATATATCATATGAAATGTGCAGAGATCATGCATTTCTTTTGTACGTACTTGGCATATGAACCGTTGCATCTGATATATTCAGATTCAACGAGTTCCAAAACTTGTGTGGAAGCAAATTCTAGGCTTACTTTAGCTCCAGGAATTGGTGAAACATCTTTGAAAGAAGTTGGTCTTATGTCAAGGCATCAAACGGATATCTTTACGTCAAAATCGCATTTGGCGAATCATCTGTAGTCGAATGTATAATCATCCATGTTTTATTTAGCCTACCTGCGCGACGAGCTGGTTCGTATAATTGAAGAAGCTGGCCGCCCCGTTAATGGCGACCAGAAGCGAGAGCTTGAAGATCTGCCTGGGGTCAGTGGTGTTGGAGGAGCTCTTGAGTGTCGTGATGCTGGAGAAGCATGAGTTGGGGTATTCGGTCGCGTTGCACACAGCCCTGATCGACGCGGCCGGAGTCATCAGGGCCGCGGAGCTCAAGTTGGCATTGTCGCTTTGTTTCTTGAGGACCGCTCCCCAGATGATGCTGACAATCGCCGCCAGGAGCACGACGGAAGCAGCCGCGATGATGATCACGCGGCGGCGCGTGCTCCTCCTGAAGGCGCGATCCTCTAGCTCGTCGAACTTGTCAGAGCCCCTGAAGGACTTGACCGATTCCATACGCGCGGGCATCAAAGTGATGTTATTGTTATGGTCGTAGTGGAGTTTTGGAGTAGACGACTCTCGTTTTATTGGAGGAGATAAGAGACACGGCTTGGAGCACGCCTTTTCGTCGACTCTGGTAAATTCTTTGATGTTTCTAACATTAAAAACTGTTAATACAACCATTCCTCTTTCTAAATCGAGATTAATTTAAAACATCCCACGTTTTTCCTTTATTAAAGGATAAAAATTCCGTAAGCATCAGATTATTCAACTAAGTTATAGAATAATCTTTGTATATGACTTACCCTATAATAAGATCATATATGGTCTTTATTGTACTTTGATTACCAACCAAGCCCATGGTTTGGCATTTGGGAAACGATTATGAGGAAATACAAAGACCTTAGGTTAAAGGGATCTTTTTTGAAATACAAAGAATGTTTGGTAAAGTATAATTGTAAAGTGCCTTAAGAATCGACTTTGATTTAAACATTTGAAAAAACTAACACTTCTAAAGGACTTTAATTACATATATCAAATAAGTAATAAAAAGAATTTTGTGTTGGCGGTGCTTAGGCAACGGCTGGGAGCCAACGAGCCAAATTTGGCACTGTTGGCCCTCACCTGAGGTCACAACCCCAAGGTGAGGTCATGAGACCTCCAGAGTGCTAGATTTGGCTCACTGGCTTAAGGGGTAAAAATGGATTTTCAAAAAAAAAAATTCACTAGATCCTGGAACTTGGCTTTTGAAAATGCCGAGATTTTTCAGTTTCATCAATGCTGGCATTTCCCCAAAGCGGTCCAATTTTTTTTTTTTTTACCAAACACCCTAACTTCCACTTAAGAGACTTTAGAAGCCTAAAGTCCAATAGGAAAGCCGAACCATATGCCCCTCTAAGTCTCGCACTTCAATTTGCATCCACTAGTAGAGAGAGAAAGGAAAATATAAGTGAGATTGGCAAAATCAAAGTCGGCACCCATTTGACATCTTCTTTTAATTTTCCTTGCCCGTTTCAGCGATGATTAATTTGGTCGTTAGATCATCCATATAATGCAAGCGTGATCTCACGTCAGACGAAAGCATATCTTAACGATAAATTTAAGGAAAATGGCAATGACCAAATAATTTTTATAAGCATGCAAAACACCTCACGTCTCACATTCCTCAACCACCCCCCATCGATTTATAGTTAGTCAAAGCATTCCTCCCCCCCGCGCCCATTTGACTTACCTGTAGTTGACTTTGCGAAGCCGGCGAATGGTTTCTCTTTGAGAAGCTTTGATCAGTCCTCGCTCGCTCCTGATACGTAAGCGAGAGCTCCATCCCGCTCCTGATAGTTAAATAATATAAAGCTCACGTAAAGCTTGCGTGATCTGATGTGATTAAGATTAAATGGTCTCGCCTGCGAAGGAGTTGCAGGAAGAAAGGTTAAAGAGTCCTTACATTAGGAACAAAATATGGGTCCATCTTGACACGAAGCGCGATTTTTGTGGGATTGGGCAAGTATTTTCGTATCATTGGCGGGGCTTGAGCAAGGACTTTAAGATCCGATACCACAACCGCACCCAGCTCACTTTAGGCCCGCCTATTGATTGCGTCGTATTTTGCGTGTGAAACCTGGACTACAATTTTAATCTCGGACCTTTGTTTGGCCTAATGTTACCGGGGCACTTCTTTGATCCCTATATAAAGTTGCACTGCATAGTACAATGAATTTTTAATTTTCATAGCGCTTAGTTAAATTGCTTTGGCCTCTCAAGAACACCGAACACCCAAGTCATCTCTTCTCGTAATATTAATATCCCGCTGGTGGTTGTCATGGTCAGTCCAATGTCCATTCATTTTTCTGAAAAGATCTCAAGTATTGACAGGCACGGGGCAGAAAACTAATGCATAATCGAAATATCAATGGTCGTGGTACGAACCGATTTGATCTTGCTTACGGGCTGAGTGAAAATAAAAACCCGATGGAGCTCAGTCAACTGCCTCTGGTGATGTTATTCGCGATGGTGAACCCTTGCGCCTCTGTCGCCGACGTTATCACCTTAAAGCCCTTCCACTTCACTCTCTTCAAGGTTCTGGCGCGGCGCCGGTGTTCCGGTACTCTCTGCAGTACAATGTGTTGAGGGCGTACATCCTGCTACACTCGTGCCAACCCCGGGTCAATCATGTCTGAGATCGACGACTGCATGATCACATCACATAGATTTTGAGTTCTAGTAGTGACACCAAAATCATACACGCAGAACTTTATTATTATTCCTATATACGCACCTGCATATTTGGATCAAAAGTCGCGTGTTTTGGTTCGGGTCAGTTTGGCCTTGGGCGGTAACCATGTTCTTCTGGCCACAGTTTGGCTGGCGAGCGTGGATGTCAGCAATCCTGAAAGATGGCCACCGCATTGCCAAAGATAATGTCGACCGTGATGGCAATGAAGCACTTGACAAAAAATTGGCGGTTGGTATGGACATAGAGGGTGTCCTGGTGGCCGAGGATGTTGCATTGGTAAAAGGCAGAGAGATCGGCACTCATGCAGTGCGCGACAGCCTGGTGGTTTCAAGCGCTGGCGGCGTTCTTAAAGGTTATGTCTCTGGCCAAGAATTGCTCCGACCACCCCTGCAATGCATGATAAATGTCACAGTTCGATAAGCAAGCATGGCAAGCATTTCCTCAGAATTTGCCAAAGCGATTATAATGCAGTAGAATAAGCTAACTTGGCCTGTCCATCTTAATCAATCTTTCTTACTTTTGCCAAAGTTAATCAGTCGATTAGGGTGATTGGATTTCCAATCGTGTCGCGTGCACTTATATCTCATGCTTTTTCATAGGAAAAGAAGCTGTCCGAATTGCAATAGGATGGTTAGGTTGCACCATGGGCTTTCTCTAATCTCCTTCACATCCTTCATTCTCCAATCTTTCTTTTCAAAGAGTTCAAATCGGTTTTCGCTTCTTTTCTTTCGTTCCAAAATCTTGAAGCGCTTTCCAATACAAAAAAGGAAACGACCCTGTTGATTCTTCACACATGCATACACATCAAGAGCAAATGTTGATTTGGAAAAATAGGAAACGACAACCTTTCCAAAAGAATTTTACACTTACATGCAACATGCGACTCTTCCTCACCCATGTCTGAATTATAAGGATGGATCGAAAGCGACCCTAGTTTGGGGCAACCACTTGTTAACCTATATGAACGAGCCAACTGTGAACTTCCCGGCTTGGTGTGAAGTAAGGGCAGGATGGTACCCAAGCCACTTTGACCCGCCCGCTCGTGTTGGAGCCCCGTCCGTTGTTCATGTACTCTCCATAAAAGATGGTCATGGGCGGCTGCACGTTGATGGTCCACTCGGTCCAGCCCTTCAGGCTCAGGAACGGGCCAATGCTCGACCCCATGAAGACCGTGGTCTAGTAGTAGGCCTTCCATGGCCGGCCTAAGTACGTCTGGGCCGTCAGGTTCTCGTTCGGAGTTATCCTGTGCTTGTGGATTGAGATCCTGCTGTTCTGGTTCAGATCAGACTTGCCTTAGGCCGTGAGCGTGTCGTATTGGAAGCTCAGGGGTTGGCGAGGCAAGATCGTGCAGTTCTGGAGGACGGCGACGGCGACGGCGTTTCCGAAAATGAAGTCCGCTGTGCCCGTGATATCACGGTCTCGGTAAAACTGGCGGTTCATTTGGGCATAGAGGGTATCTTGAAATGCGTCGAACGCACACCGGTACATCACAAAGAGGTCAGACTGCAACCGGAATGCCACGGCCTATTGCTTCACTGGGCCCGCAGTATTCGCGAACCCCATGTCCCCAGCAATAAAGCCTTTTCCTTCAATTGCTGGTATTGAACAAAATTATATCGTTAGTGCATTTGTGAACGCATTAATGTTTAGAGCTAATGTTTCGCATATGGAAAGGAAGCATTGTTTTAATTAAAGAGATCAACAATGCTTACCGAATATCTCCATCACGAACGCTGGCATCCCGTCAATGAAATTTAGGTCACCAATGACAATGGTACGGACCTTCCCGTTCCCATACATCATAACATTCCACTTGCTCTTATCCAAAAGCATGTTCTCTTTATAAACCCCGACCTTAATGTAAATCACGAACCTCAACAAGCTTTTCTCAGGTACGGCCTCCACCGCGTCTTTGATCATCTTATAATTCCCCGTCCTGTCTAGTGCCACTGTCAAGTTCGGCCTCGGGTTCACCGCCTGGAGTAGTCTCGGGTTGGCTGGGCCGACCCAGCTTGGGAAATCAGACCTGGCTTCTCCGAACCCTAGCAACCTCCGGTGGATGGGGACGTTGAAGGCGGCTAATAAGCTCATGATTTTGGTGACGATGGCTAGGCTGTTGCTGGTGAACTCGGTGGAGTTTCGCATGGCGAGTTTCATGTTGCCAAGGCGGGTGGAGTTGGCCTCTTCGAACGCATATAAGCAGGTTTCTTGGTTGGTGATGGCCGTGCTTAGCCAAGTCCGCATATCAGTGATTGTGGAAGGCGATAGGAGCTCTTGGCCTTGGTTGACCTCCATAAGAGACACCAAGTCGTTGAGGTGGTCGACGGCATCCTGGAGCACGGTTTGGCAGACTCCAAACGCTGCTTGCTCGAGGGGATCGCTCACCTATACACGCGAGGTTGATCGATTGTTGAAATGGAGAACGAGATTTATCATATGAAATGTGCAGAGAGCATTCATTTCTTTTATACGTGATTGGCATATGAACCGTTGCATCTGATATCTTCAGATTCAACGAGTTCCAAAGCTTGTGTGGAAGCAAATTCTAGGCTTATTTTAGCTCCAGGAATTGCTGAAAGATCTTTGAGAGAAGTTGGTCTTATGTCAAAAGGCATCAAACGGATATCTTTACGTAAAAATCGCATTTGGTGGATCATCTGCAGTCGAATGTGTAAACATCCATGTTTTATTTAGCCTACCTGCGGGACGAGCTGGTTTGTATAATGAAGAAGCTGGCCACCCCGTTGATGGCGACCAGGAGCGAGAGCTTGAAGATCTGTTCGGGGTCACTAGTGTTGGGAGGATCTCTCATGTGTCGCGATGCTGGAGAAGTATGAGTCGGGGTATTCAGTCACGCTGCACACGGCCCTGATCGACGCCGCCAGGGTCATCGGAGCCACGGAGCTCGAGCTGGCATCGTTGCTTCGTCTCTTGAGGACCGTTCCCACGACGGCGTCGATGATCACCGCCGGGAGCACAAGGGAAGACGCGGCGACAATGATCACACCGCGGCGTATCCTCCTCCTGAAGGCGCGATCCTCAAGCGGATCGACCTTACCGTAGCCCCAAAAGGACTTGACCGATTCAATACGCGCGTGTTAGCTAAGTGATTTTATTTTCACGTTCGTGCTGGAGTTTTGGGGAGGACTATTCTCGTTTTATAGGAGGAGATTAGAGACAACGCTTGGAACACGTCTTTTCGTCGACTCTTTTCACTTTCTTAATTTTCTAGTAAATTCTTTGGTGTTTCTAATTCGCCATTAATCTAAGACATCCGATGAAGAATTAAACATCCCGCGTTATTCCTTCTTTGAAGAAAAAAATTCGCAAACGTCCGATTATTTAGCTAAGTTGTCGGATAATCTTTACGCATCTACTTACCCTGTAACAAAATCATGTATGGCCTTTATTGTGCTCTGATTACTAAGTGTTGGGAATAACTGATCCCCGAAAACCGGATTCGACACTAAATCGAACCCCTAAATCAATGCGGAAGACGAAGCCCGGGAATAACACGTATCACCGATCCTAAAGCACACCACGGATTCGAGCGTACCTTGTTAGTCATAGATTAGACACCGACGCCGATAGAGGAAGAGAAACTTGGCCCTGTTCGATCCGATGACGCCTTGAAGGGAAGAAGAACGTGCCTTATACTTACTATTTCTTCTTTTTTTTTCCTTTTGGAGAGAGAGAGAGAGCGCGGGGAGAAGACGTATGTTCGTTTTCTGTTTCCAACCGGTGTCATCCATCTCTCTTTCCTCCCTTTTATACCTTCCCCCATTCACGGGCCCTATTCTCGTGGGCCGGGCCTTTTGGGCCCAGCATGGGTGGACGGGCCTTAATCCCATCACCAATTAAAACCATCATCTCCCACTCGCACATGGTGGGCTGAAACAGGATTCTCTTTACCTCTCTTCAACATTCATACCGGTGAATAATCCGTGCGACCAAGATACTTTGAGAGCTCGTTACTATACATCTTTAGGAATATATAACAGCTCATAATAGGCATCACACTCGAGTAGATTTAGTATGCGTACCCTAGATCGATCGATCACATTTATATCTCTCTTGATCTCTTTCAAATAATGATATATATATTGTATTCACAATTATGATTATCCCAAAGACAGTCATAATTGGTTAACCGGTGAATACAAAACTACAATGTGATTCTCCAAATTCGATCTTCCTCTTTCCTTCAAACTCTCAATTTCAGTTCAGCTTGCTTTTCTAGAAATGTCCCATTAGATCGAATCACTCATGACCATTGGCAACATCCTAAGATAGCAAACACTAAATAGAAATCTTGAGAATAAGTAAGAGTCATGAGGGAACAAAAAAATTGAGGAACTCTTTTCCTCAAGAGTCTCACACGACATAAAAAGTTGAGATCAAATTTTTGCCACTCTTATTGGTCGTCTCATGCATACGTAGTATGAAATACGTATTACGGTAATAACTCCTTTCCTATGGAGCGTATGTCTACACCTTCAATACCGTACAAATGATAGTTCAGACATACCCAATGTCTAACTTGAGTTCACGTATCTACTCATTCACAAAATTCATCAAAACTCACATCTGGCATCATAGACAGATAAAGTAAAATATGTGGGGTATTTTACTTCCACATATTTTACTTTCGGACATAGTAAGTATTATGTCCTCATCTTAACACCCAGTTAAGGCGACATACGTATTTTAAGCTTGAGCTCTCGATTATCACCTAGATAATAAGCTTAAAAACAGTCTCATCTCTATTTATCACACAAGAAATAGAGACGATTACCCGTGTGAGTGGGCTAATCTTATATCTGTCCGACATACTTCCTCAACTTAAAATAATGCACTGAGCATTAAGATGTATAAAGATCAAATAAAGATTCATAGGCATTAATGATGAAAAATACAAATTCATCAAATGTGAACGCTTTAGGGAAATTACAATCCAAGACATCGACTCTACGCAATCCTAGAGATTTCATATGGCCACAAAACACATCTCTAGGTATTGGCTTTGTCATATGATCTGCTACTATTCTATGCGTAGTATGTACTCTAAGTTCATATCTTTTCGTGCAATCATATCCTTGACAAAAGTATACTTGGTATCTATGTGTTTGGTCTTGCCATGATATTTTGGATCTTTGGTGTACACTTTTGCTGCTTGGCTATCACAGTTAACCAATAATGAATCTGCAGCACTTCAAATAACACATAAATGATCCAATAATCTCTTAAGCCAAACATCTTCTTTTATTGCTGCTGATAATGCCATGAACTCGGTTTCCATCGTGGACAAGGCTATACACTTTTGTTTCTTACTTGCTCCAACATATGGTGCCATTATTCGGTAAGAAAACAAACCCGAGGTAGATTTTATTTCATCTAAATCTCCTCTCCAATCAGCATCAAAATAGCCTTTGAGTTGCGATCCTTTCCATAATAACTCAACGTATAATCAGCAGTCCCCTTTAGATACCTCGGTATTCTTTTAACGGCTTTCCAACGTGCTTGACCTGGATTGGATTGGTATCTACTCATCATTCCAACTGCAAAACATATGCCAGGTCTTGTACACATCATAGCGTACATCAAGCTTCCAACAGCACTAGCATAAGGAACATGTTGCATTTGTTCCTTCTCTTGTGGAGTCCTTGGACACGAGTCTATGGCTCAATCCTTCACCTTTTGCAATAGGAGTATCTATGGGTTTACAATCTTGAAATCTTAACTCCAAGAATGTAAGCTACATCACCCATGTCTTTCATCTCAAAGTTGGAAGACAACCAACTCTTGACAGTATTAACAAACTCCATATTGTTTCCGGCGATTAGTATATCATCAACATATAATGATATGATCACAAATTGATCTTAGGATCTTTTGATATATACATAATGATCCTTATCTATCATTATAAAGTCATATCCCATTATGGCATTATGAAAACGTATATACCATTGTCTTGACGACTGCTTAAGACCATATATCGACCCCCAAAGTCGACATACCTTTTCTTCTTGGCCTTTCACTATTAAACCAGCAAGTTGTTCCATATATGTTCCTTCTTCTAATTCTCCATTGAGGAAAGCAGTCTTTACATCCATTTGATGTAACTCAAGATCCATACTAGCCACTATTGCCGAATAATGCGAATCGAGGTAAATCCCTCTACGGGAGAAAATGTATCTTCATTATCGGTTCCTTCCCGTTGATTATACCCCTTCGCCATAAGGCGAGCCTTATGCCTTTCTATCGAGCCATCAGCCTTTCGCTTTATTTTGAGAACCCACTTGTTCCCAATAGCTTTGTGTCCTTTTGGAAGATCAACCAATTCCCAGACTTGGTTTGATTTCATTGACTCCATTTCCTCTTCCATTGCATGAATCCATTTTTCCTTATTAGGGCAATTCGAGCCTCATTAATATTTCTTGGCTCATCCTCATCTTGTGGAGCAATCATAAAAGTTTCTCCTTTAATGTCAAAACGTCGATGGGGAATACTTTGGCGACTTGTTCGCTATATGGGAGATTGTACACTTAGCACATCATTCCCCATTATGCTCCTACTTGGATTAGATAATGACGATATCATCTCATCATGTGGTTGTAATTGAGAATGAGTTGAATTCAATTTATCACTTCTCATATTACTCACACTTGGATGAACTCCATTAATATCATTATCTTGATCCAAGGTTTCAAATAGGGGTAATCTTCCCCTATTTCGCCCTTCTTAGGAAATTCATCCATTAAGAATGAGACATCCCGTGATTCAAATTCAGTTATACTCCCACTTTCCTACTCACCTACGAACACATACCCTTTCGAGTGTTCGGAGTATCTCATTAAAATACTCTTCTTTCCTTTAGGACCCAATTTCTCAAACTTGTGAGAGGACTCATGAGTATAGGCAGCACAACCCCATGGCTTAAGAAAACTTAAGTCCGGTTTTCTACCTGTCCATAACTCATATGGAGTGGAACTAACTGATTTGGAAGGCACCCGGTTAAGTATATAGGCAGTAGTTAACAACGCATCACTCCAAAAAGTGATATGTAAGTTAGCATGCGCCATCATGGACCTAACCATTTCCAACAGGGTTCTGTTTCTTCTCTCTGCAACACCATTTTGTTGAGGAGTATATGGAATAGACAACTGTATTTATATTCCTTTTTATGACATTACTTTCTGAACTCATTAGATAAATATTCTCGACCTCGATCGGATCTCAATACTTTTATTTTCTTGTCTAATTGATTTTCTTCCAAGTTCATAAACCTTTTGAAACAACATAATGCTTCAGATTTATGAGAAATCAAAAAGACATATCCGAATCGAGTATAATCATCTATAAAAGTGATGAAATAAATAGCCCAATGCCTTCTTCTCACAGTCATTTAACCACAGACGTCAAAATGGATTAAATGCAGAGGAAATTAAGCTCTTTTACTTTTTCCAAATGGTTTCCTTTGTCATTTTCCCTACTAGGCAATGCTCATATATGGGCAAATCGACTTTTTCAATGTTGCCCAACAAGCCCTCTTTGGCTAGTCTATTCATACATTATTGGCCAATATGACCAAGTCTAGCATGCCACACATTCACATCATTATCATATGAAGTAGAAGACGTGAAACAAGGGAATAACATATATTGACATCACCACAGTCAACATTTAGTACAATAAAACCATCTAGAAAGTGATCACAATCATAGTAGTTTGTATCCAAATATAAATCTACACCATTATTACGGAAGTTCACACTAAAATCAAGCTTAACCAACATCAAAACAGACACTTAAATTTCGACGAATCTCCAGAGCATTTAGAACATCATGTAGGAACAAGGTGCGCCCACCACACATGTTCAGTTGGTAGGTGCCAATCCCTTTAACTTCAGCTCTGGAGTTGTTTCCCACATAGATCCATTTAGTTCCAATTGGTATTCGTCGGAATTCCACGAAGGATCCTCTATCCTTCGCTACATCGTCTGTTGCTCCTGAATCTATAGTCCACAAAGGATTGGATTCAGCTAATAATACAAAACTTGACACAAAAGTAAAGTTCTCAAATGTACAAGAGGTGTTTACCTTCTTTAGCTCACGACAGTCGCGAGCATAGTGACCTTTCTTGTCACAATTGTAACACCTCACCTTTGACATTTTCTTCACTTGAGGACGTTTTCCTCTCTTGTGTTGGTTAACTCTTGATCTCTTGCAATAAGGACTTGATCCTTTGCATTCCCACATATTGAACGAATCAATACGCTTGAGCTTAGAGCTCAAAGCCCTTTCTGAGCTATAACCAGTATTGTAAATTTCTATTTTCAGCTCACATGCCGTTAAGCGGTCCTCTACCAGCTTAAGGTGGCGCACAGCATCCTCAAGATCTTCCATAACATGGTCAAGAGTTTCTAGTGCTTCTTGCTTTTCCAGCACATATTGAATCTTCATATTCAATATTTCACAATTGTTGCCGTTCATATTAGCAATTACGTTCTTAGTTGCTTTGAAAACATCGATCCGAACATATCGAACATATATGCACGAATAATTAATGCCTATCATTTATGCATCCCTATTTGCACAGACCCATCATATTAATGAATAATTTCAAGTAAGGTTTCAGAATCAAAAGGTCACTATGTTTCCAATCATCCTCCAAAATCCTAACTTAAAACTATCATTAATATAATTGTCTTATGCAAAACAAATTCTATGAAGTTACAAAAACTTCTATAACTACCACACTAACTACCCACAAAGAATCGGCAATTAACGAAAGCAACGAGATAATTGACATCCAATGAAATAATAATACTTTCAACTAATACAACAATCCATTATACTAAGTAATATATCCAAAAAGAAATATCAACATAGAAAGAGATATTCAACACTCAAAAACATCTCAAACTAATCTAAGAAATAAATAGGGAAAGTCCCTTCTAATCTATCACCAAAGTATCTCGAGAAAACTCGAAGGCACATTTGCCAACCATGGGAAAACTTTTGGAGAGCTTTCATGTCGCCACCAAGGCGCATTCACTCGCGCCATGTGGCGCTCAATCTAAGGGTTGAAGTTTTGGCCAACTCAATCCTATAGTACTCTCTTACAAAAACTTCCACTAGCCCCCGTAATCCGGGACCACGTTGACCTCCCATAGCCGATCTAACACTGCTTTGCCATTCGGGTGGAAGAGTGTTCATCAAAGCCGGCACCTTCTCAAAATCCGGCATAAAATAACCATTCCGATGATTTCATGTATCATCGATTGACCTTGACCATGTGTGATACTAAATCACCATCAAGCCATCGATAATCGCTAACTCTTTCATCGGCCTTTTCGGTCTAGCTCTTCCTTCGTCCGTTCTCGGGATTGCAGGTATCCGTGCATAACGCATCATAGTTCTTGCAACGAATGCAGAACTCAAATGGATCACTTATAATCCACACAGACATAATTGAAAAAGAAACATATTCCTTTTTTTTTTTTTTTATGGGGGGTCAACGGTCAAAGTCAACGGTCAACGGTCGTCGATCAACGGTCAACGGTCAGGTCGTCGGTTCGGTCGGGCCGATCGGGCCGGGTCGGACGAACCGACCGCACGTGCCGCGCGCGTGCGCGGGATGACATCACGCAGACGTCAGCCCGCACGTGCCGCGCGCGTGCCAGGCGTTCGCGGGTCGGGTCGGGTCGCCGGTCGGGTTGCCGGCCGGCCAACGGTCGTCAGCGCTGACGTCATCGATGATGTCATCCCAGCGGTTACCGACCGTTGGGTGACGTCATGATGACGTCAGCACGCGTCGGTCCGTCGACCGGCGCATGCCGGTTCGCCGACCTACAATGCGCACGTGCCGGTTCGCCGACCGGCGCGTGTGCCGCACGCGCTGGGCGAGCCAGCACTTCCGGGCGCGTCGCGCCCACGCGCATCGGCTTCTGGCCGCGCGTGTGGGCGCGTGCGGTGTCTCCCGGCGGCGCACGACCTGTCGCCGGACTCGTCTCGACGACCCCTTTCTCCCCATGTGTTCATAAAACGATTTTGACTAACGAAAACTCATAAAAATGGCCGAACAGTGCTCGGGTGTCGGAATTTCTCGCCCCGATCCGTACGGCAGAAATTTTTTTTTTTTTGCGAAAAATCAATCAAAATCATCAAACAGGTCGGGAAAAACGTGAACTAGGGCTCTGATACCAATGTTGGGAATAATTGATCCCCGAAAACCGGATTCGACACTAAATCGAACCCCTAAATCAATGTGGAAGACGAAGCCCGGAATAACACGTATCACCGATCCTAAAGCACACCACGGATTCGAGCGTACCTTGTTAGCCACAGATTAGACACCGACGCCGATAGAGGAAGAGAAACTTGGCCCTGTTCGATCCGATGACGCCTTGAAGGGAAGAAGAACGTGCCTTATACTTACTGTTTCTTCTTTTTTCTTTTTGGAGAGAGAGAGCGCGCGGGAGAAGACGTACGTTCGTTTTCTGTTTCCAACCGGTGTCATCTCTCTCTCTTTCCTCCCTTTTATACCTTCCCCCCATCCACGGGCCCTATTCCCGTGGGCCGGGCCTTTTGGGCCCAGCATGGGCGAACGGGCCTTAATCCCATCACCAATTAAAACCATCACTAAGCCCGTGTTCAGTTTGGCATTTGGGAAAAGCCTATGAGGAAACACAAACACCTTAAGCTAAGGGTGTTAGGAACCGAATCGAACCGAGATTCGGTTCAATTTTCGGTTCGGTTCTCATTAAAAATCAATATTTTTTTATTGGTTTGGTTTTTATCGGTTAACCGAATCAAACCAAACCACAAACTGATAAAATCAAACCATTAAAAGTTCGGTTTATTCTCTCCCGACTCCCGTCTCCTCTAGCTCTGAGTCCTCTCCTCTCGTGTCTCGTCTTGGTCGACGACTGCAACGGCGACGGCCAAAAAGCTTCTTTTTCTGAGCCCAAATCAGTGAAAGTTGCATGGAGATGTCGTCTCTTGCTCCACTAAACGCGTCGGGAAGGAGACTAGTTGCAGAGAGCCGGTCCATTTCAGCAGAGACTCGTTTGCTCTGTTTTTCGATCGCGAAACAGAGCAATGCGAGAGGGGGAGAATGTGATGCTAGGGACTAGAGCTGATGACAGCAAGTAGAGCAAGTAGATCTCTGTGATCTGGCAATCGAATTATTTGAAAAAAGCAAAGAGTTGGAGAGAGAATATTTGCATTGCAATATTGCTTCTGGGTCAAGCAAAGCAGAAGGGAAAAAGAAGGAAGACACAGCTTGGAAATGTTAGTGAACCGCTTGCTCAAAGGTCACTCCTCTTGATGCATTACAGAGAGACCCACCGAAAAAAACGACATGGAAAAGAAGGGCTTGATCACGAATCCAACAACTGAGCAAAATAAGACAATTACTTATTGATGAAGACGGATGGACGAACTCTATCAAAGAAAAACGGAAGCTTTTTTGGCTACCGTTGCCCTCAAACAAAGACGAAAAAAAAAAAAACTGAAAACGAAAAGCTAAAAATCAAAAACTGAAAAACCAAACGTTTTGGTTCGGGTCTCATTCGGTTTGATTATGAAGTTTTTTCTAACGGTTCAGTTCGGTTAGGTTTTTCAAAAAAACCGAACCGTTGACACCCCTACCTTAGGCTAGAGGGATCTTTTTTGAAATACAAATATTGTTTAGTAAAATGTAATTGAAATGCGCCTTGAGAATTGACTTTGATTTAGATGGTTGGAAAAATCGACACTCATGAAGGACTTCAATTGCATATATCAAGTAAATAATAAAAAAGTATTGTACTAGTGGCGCTTAGGCAATGAGGGTCTGTTTGGTAACGTTTTTGTTCCAGAAATAGTCTTATTCTATTTCTATTATTTGGAACAATTTCTTAATAAAAGAATTTGTTTAATAACTATACAAAATTTGTATTCTTGGAATGAAAAAAGAATAGGAATGAATTTGATACGATTCACAAGTTTTTTTTATAATGTAGAGTTTATTTTAATTTTTTTCTTATTCTTCATTATCGCCACTGACTATAGTTGCTAGCCGTCATCGATCGCCGCTGATGCCCACTGCCGATAATTGTCAACAACACCACCACCACTTGCTACAACCGACCGTTGCCGTTGACGTTGTCGACAATCGGTGGCAGCAGGCGGCAGGCGATGACGATAGTGGTCATCGACAATGTCGTCGACGGTCATCGGCGACGGTAACGAACGGCCGACAACAAGCGGCAAAGGGGGTGGTAGCCGACAAAGAAGAAGAAAAGAAAAAAAGAATAAGAGAAAATAACTTATTTCTAAAAATTGTTTTCGGAAACAAAATGCTACTTTTTTCTATTTCTTGAATATGTTTCAAATCTATTTATCGGCCACTATTCCAGTGAATATAAAAATTAATTGATGTTATCAAACGGATCTCTGTTTATTTTTTTTTTTTTCAGGGGAATAAAAGAATAGAAATTGGGAGAAATAAAAACTTTATCAAACAGGACCTTAGTGGGAGTCGGCGAGCCAAATTTGGCACCATTGGTCCTCGCTTGAGATTGCAACCCCAAGTCAAGGTCACAAGACCTCAAGCGAGGGTCCCTAATGCTAGATTTGGTTCGCTAGCAATGTTGCATGTTAAGGGTAAAATGGAATTTTGGAAAGGCTGGGGAAAAAAGTTCATTAGATCTTGAAACTTGCTTTCTAAAAATGCTGAAAGTTTTCAGCTTCGCCAATACTGGCATTTTCCCAAAGCAGTCCAAATTCTTTTTTAATAAAATGCTCTAACTTTCACTCAAGAGACTTTAGAAGCCTAAAATACAACAAGAAAGCCAAATCAAAGGCGCCTTTAAGCCTCGCAATTCAATATGCATCCACTAGTCGAGAAAAAAAAATATAAGAGAGTTTGGGAAAATCAAAGTCGCCACCCACTTGACATCTTCTTTTGATTTTCCTTGCCCATTTCGACGTTGATTGATTTGCTTGTTAGACTGTCCATATGATGTAAGGTGATTTCACATCAAACGAAAGTATACCCTAACGATAAATTTTGGGAAATTGGCAATGTCAATGACCATATAAATTTTATAAACATGCAAAGAATCTCGCATCTCACATTCCTCAATCAACCCATCGTTTGTAAGAGGGACCAGTTCCTATGATCGGAGGGAGACATGGTTTTAAGACCCTTAATTAATCAAATTGAATTAATAAATTTTCTTCTAAATGAGGATATATGAAGGAATGGCTTGGGAATTGGCGAGCGTGGTCTATGCGTGTATATGGCATAAGAACACTTGCACTGATGTAGAGTTAGTCAAAGCACCTCATTGACTTACCTGCGGTTGACTTTGCCAAACCGGTGAAGGGTTTCTCTATGTGAAGCTTTGATCAGTTCTTGCTCGCTCATAATATGTGAATGAGCTCCTTCCCGATCATTAAGTAATATCAGTCTCATGTGAATAATTTAATGTGTTTTGAGATTAAATGATCTCGCATAAGAAAGGTTAGAACCCTTACATTATGTACAAACTATGGGCCCGCCTTGACTGGGAGCGCGACTTTTGTGGGCTTGGACAAGTATTTTCGTATCATCGACGGGGCTTGAACAAGGACTTTAAGACCCGATACCAAAACTGCGCCCGGCTCACTTTAGGCCTGCCTATTGATTGCGTCTTATTTTGCATGCCAAACCCCGCCTACCATTTTAATCTCTCATCTTTGTATGGCCTAATGATGCCGAGGCACTTCTTTGATCCATAGACGAAGTTGCACTGCACAGTACACTGAATTTAATCGTGCTACGTCCCGAGATTTCATAGCGCATAGTTAATTGTTTTGGTTTCTCTAGAACATTAAACGCACAAGTCATCCCTTCTCATTACATGGACTAATATCCCGATGGTGATTTTCGTGGTCAGTCCAGCGCCTGGATTTCGTTTCTCTGAAAAGACCTCAGGTATTGATAGGCACCGGACAATAACCTAATGCATAATCGAAATTTCAATAGGTTGGTTAGAGTGCACCATGGACTTTCTCTAATCTCATGATTTTTCATAGTAAAAGAAGCTGTCGAATTGCAATAGGATGGTTAGGTTGCACCATGGACTTTCTCTAATCTTCGTCACATCCTACATTCTCCGATTTTTCTTTTGAAAGCGTTCAAATCGGTTTTCGCTTTTCTCTTTTGTTCCAAAATCTCGATGCACTTTGCAATACAAAAAGGAAACGACCCATTGATTTTTCACACATGCATACACATCACGAGCAAAGGTAGATTTGGAAAAATAGGAAACGACATCCTTTGCGAAAGGATTTCACACTTATATGCAACATGCGACTCTTCCTCACCCAGGTTTGAATCATAAGGATGGATCGAAAGAAACCCAGTTTGGGGCAACCATGAGTTGCCTTGTATGAACGAGCCCACCGCGAACTTCCCGGCCTGGTCCATAGTAAGGGCAGGATAGGACCCGGGCCACTTGACCCGCCCGCTCGTGTTCGAGCCCGGCCCGGTGTTCATGTACTCCCCGTAAAAGATGGTCTTGGGCGGCTGCACATTGGGGATCCACTCGGTCCAGCCCTTTGGGCTTAGGAACGGGCCGATGCTCGATTCCATGAAGACCGTGGTCGAGTAGTCCTTCCATGGCCGGCCTAAGTACGTTGAGGCAGTCAGGTTCCCATTCGGAGTTATCCTACACTTGTGGATCGAGATCCCGCCGTTTTGGTTGGGGTCGGACTTGCCTTGGGCCGTGAGGGTGTTGTATTGGAAGCTCAAGGGTTGCCGAGGCAGGATAGTGCAGTTCTGGAATACGGCGGCGGCGTTCCCGAAGATGAAGTCTATGGTGCCCGTGACATCGCAGTCCCGATAGAACTGGCGGTTTGCATAGGCATAGAGGGTGTCCTGGAACGCATCAAACGCGCAGCGGTACATCACGGAGAGGTCGGACTGCGACAGGAATGCCACAGCCTGGTGCTTCGCAGCGCCGGCGGTGTTCGCGAATCCCATGTCTCTAGCAATGAAGCCTTTTCCTATGACAGCTGGTATTGAACAAAAGTACATTGTTAGTGCATTTGTCAACACATTAAAGTTTAGAGCTAATCATGGACGTAATATATTTCATATATAAAAAGGAAGCATTTTTCTAATTAGAGAGATCAACGATGCTTACTGAACGTCGCCGTCGCATATGTTGGTGTCCCGTCGACGAAATTTAGATTTCCAGTAACGATGGTACGAGTCATCCCATCCCCATACATCATCACATTCCACTTGTTCTTATCCAAAAGCACGTTCTCCTTATAAACCCCGGCCTTCACGTATATCACGAACCTCGACAAGCTTTTCTTAGGTATGGCCTCTACCGCGTCTTTGATTGTCTTGTAGTTCCCTGTCCCGTCTTGGGCCACCGTCAAGTTTGGCCTTAGGTTCACTGCCTGGAGTGCTCTCCGGTCGGCCAGGCCAACCCAGCTTGGGAAATCGGACCTAGCTTCTCCGAACCCTAGCAACCTCCGGTGGATCGGTATGTTCAAGCCAGCTAATAGACTCACGATTTTGGTGACGATGGCTAGGCTGTTGCTGCTGAACTCGGTGGAGTTTCGCACGGCGAGTTTCAAGTCGCCGAGGTGGGTGAAGTTGGCCTCTTCGAGGGCGTCGAAGCAAGTTTCTTGGTCGGTGATGGCCGTGCTTAGCCAAGTCCGCATATCGGTGATTGTGGATGGAGATAGAAGCTTTTGGCCTTGGTTGGGCTCCATGAGAGATGCCGACTCGTTGAGGTGGTCGACGGCGTCCTGGAGCACCGTTTGGCAGACGCCAAAAGCCGCTTGCTCTAGAGGATCACTCACCTATGAACATGAGTTTAATCAATCGTCGATTGGGGTCATGCCACAATATATATTATATGATTGCAACTTATAAGTGATGTGGTAGATAAGATTGAATATGAAATTTGTAGACTTACTTTAAAGCTCAGGATGAAATTTTTTTGAGAGGAGTTAGTATTATCTCAAAGGCATCAAACAAATAGTGCTACGTAAAAATTTGCAATGGGGGATCATCTGTAGTTGGAGAATAAATATACAATCATGGACAATTCATCCTGACATCCAGCATGTTTAATTTAGCCTACCTGCGTGACAAGCTGGCTGGTATAGTTAAAGAAGCTCGCCATTTCGTTGATGGCGACGAGAAGCGAGAGCCTGAAGATCTGCTTAGGGTCGGTGGCGCCGGAGGAGCTCTCGTACGACGCAAGGCTGGAGAAGCACGAGTCCGGGTACTCGGTCACGCTGCACACGGCTTTGATAGCTGCTGCTGGAGTCATCCGGGCCGCCTGGCTCGAGCCGGCGCCATCGCCCCGTCTGTTCAGGACTGTCCCCACGACGGTGCCAACAATCACTGCCAGGAGCACGAAGGAAGATGCCACGATGATCACCACGCGGCGGCGGCTCGTCCTCCTCCTGAAGGCGCCATCCTCGAGCTCGTCGACCTTGCCGTAGCCCCTCAAGGACTTGGTTGATTCCATGCTTGTGTGTATCAAGTGACGTTATTGTTGAATCGTGAATTTGTAGATGCTCGAGGGTGGGGTGATCGTCATCCGTTGACTTCATTTCTGGATAGAGCCTGGTTTGTGTCTTCGACAGATGATGCGCACTAACCATGTAACAAAATCATATGGACCGTCCTTATGAATTTCTTGAATTACTATTTCTTTTTTGCTTCGATTTATTAGATAAATATATATGTGGGTGTTTATGTATTATGAATCCTCTGCATCCGATACTAAGAAAATGGGGAGCTTGGCTAGATCAAGGTCGGCACTTGATATCTTCTTTGATTTCGTTCAGCGTTGTTGCCATGTCCATTTGCTTGTAAGGCCATCCGTGTTTACGTGATCTCACGTTAGACGAAACATGGGAATACCCTAAAGAAAGAGATTTAGGAAAGATAGCAACGGCTAATTGATTCTTATTCACGAGCACAAGTCCGATGTCCTAGTTGTTTTGTAAGGACAGATCCTGTGACCAAAAGGAGACCAGATTAAGAGCCTTAGGATGTAATTTTTTGAGTGAAAGTGTTTTCTGAAAATTAGTTTTCACATTTTCACCTCGACAATGTCTAGTCAATTGAAAACATTTTTTGATGAACGAAAATATTCATGTATAAAAATTATGAAAATGAATTCCTAAATTTAAAGAGGTGAAAAAACTTTCCAAAATTGCTCCTCTCGATTTTTAATTTTTTTTCTTTTTTCTTCTCCCTCTGCTAGTCGTTAGGTCTCCACAATGGTCGATGACCAATCATGGGTGTGCACTGGTGAAGGCAAGACCTCACCAAATCCCAGCAAGGTCAAGCCTTGTATGTGGCTTCTCGTTGGCCGTTGTCAAGGCCCGGCAAGTAGTGGATAAAGAAGGAAATAGAAAAAAGGAAAATAAAAAATAAAAAAAAAAATTATTTCAAAGTTAAAAAAAAAAAAGTTCACCTTAGATAAAGTCATGAGATTATTATTTTTTTATGATATCTAAACACCATGAAACTTTTTTGGTCACATATCACCGAACAAAGAAAAATTATTATTTTCCCGAAAAATGATTTCCCAAAGAATTATTTTCATTTATCATGAAATTTCCTCCAAGCAAATGCACCCCAGCTTTATATGTTTCATAGAAAATATCATGCTAAAAATATTTTCCTAAAAACAACTGCTTATATCACTTAGAAAAATGAATGAACGAAAATTATATTCTTTGTTCACTAAATATTACTAATAATAAAAATATTTTCTATTGACTAATTATTTCAAACAGTACAAGTGGTCATCTTTAAAAAGAAAATTATTTTTTGAATCACACGGGACAAAACAGTTACGTGCTAAGGAACACTGTTTGGGCAAATTCCAACTGGTGATACATAAAGGGCTTGGGAATTGGCGAGCGTGGTCTCCATGTATACATATAGTATAAGAACGAATACTAAACTAGACACATCGACTGAACATTTGTCAAAGCATTTTCCCCATTAACTTACATGCGGGTTGACCTTGCCGAACTGGTGAAGGGTATAAATAGGACATTTGATCATTCTTGCTTGCTCTTGCTGCGTGCCGCTTGATAATGTCGAGATCACGTGGAGCCCGAATGATCTAAGGAGATGGAAGCACGACTTTAGCGGGTTTGGACAAGCATATTCCTTTTCAAGCCGAGACCCACCCACTTAGCTTCGGTCGGGCCTTCCAAGTAAGCCCGATCGATGAAGAAAGTTCATTGTTTTGGTACCATTGGCCGGCCTGAACAAGAACTTTGAGGCTCAGTATCAAACGCCACCTCGCTTGCTTAGGCCAGCCTCTTGATCACGTCTAATTCCGTGTGCCGGATCCGACCTCTAATTGTATTATTTGATCTTTGTCTCGCCTAATGACACCGAGGCACTTCTATGAACACTATAGAGCAGGCTACACAGTTTGTTGTTCTTTTTTTATTTTTATTTTTTGTCCAATTCGAATCTTCCATGTACATATTTGTGCAGTGGTCACGAAGATTGAACCCTAGACCTAATACCCTTCAGCCCAATCCCTCTAATCCCTTTACCTGCAGTGCCACATGCTTGTTGGCATAGTACACTTAATTCAATCATACCCTTTCCGAGATTTCATAGAACACAATTAATCTATTTTGATTTCAAGAGAACTAAACGCACAAGTCATCCCTTCTCATTATATGTACTAAATATCCCAATGGTGATTTCCATGGGTCAGTACAATGCCCAAATTTCATTTCTCTAACCAGACCACAAGTACTGATAGGCACTCGACAAATAACCTAATGCATAATCGGAATATCAATGGTCATGGTACAAACCGATTTGATCTTGCTCACAGGGTGAGTGAAAATGGGAACCCAGTGGAGCTCAACCAACTGGCTCCGCCAATGAAATTCGCAGCGGTGAACGCTTGTGCCTCGGTTGCCGACGGAATCACCTTAAAGCCCTTCCAGTTCACTCTCTTTGTGGTTCCGGCGCCTATACCGGTGTTCTGGTACTCTCCATAGTACAATGTGGCTAGGGCGAAGGTCCCGCTCCACTCGTGCCAACCCACCGGGTCGATCACGTCCGAGATCGTCGACTGCATAATCACCGTCCTCGAGTACTCCTTCCATGGACGGCCGAGGTATGTTGGGAAACTGCTTATCACTGATTGGAGATCTTTTGTCGCGGCAATCCTACATCATTAGTAACAATTTATGCGTGGTACACGTATAGATTTGGAGCTATTGAATTATTAGAGTAATTACACGATATTTTAAACACAAAAATAATTTTTCATTCCTACATACGCACCTGCATTTTTGGATCACGATTCCCGTGTTTTGGTTCGGGTCAATTCGTCCTTGAGCAGTAACCATGTTCTTTTGGCCAGGGTTTGGCTTGCGGGCATGGATGTCACAGTCTTGGATGACGACAGCTGCGTTACCAAAGATGAAGTCGACTGTGCCGGCAATGAAACACTTGACAAAGAATTGGCGGTTGTTGTGGACATAGAGGGTATCTTGGTAGGCGAGGATGTCGCATTCGTAAAAGGCAGATAGATCGGCACCAACCCGGAGCGCAACGGCCTGGTGGTTTGAAGGGCCAGCGGTGTTCTGGAAGGTTATGCTTTTGGCCAAGAATCGCTCGCCAACCACCGCTGCAGTGCATAAGAAATGTCAAATTTCGATAAACAAATAATGGTACAATAACAGAAAGTGATCTGATCACATTTATCAGAATAGGATACGCATTTCTTTCTAAGTACTAGACCTGAAAAAGATCACGAAGGAATCTGCAAAATACATGTTCTTACTTCTTGAAGTCTTCTTTGTAAACATTGAGTTTAGATTTTACTGTGCAAAAAATTTTCCCACTTTTCACATTTCTCAGTTCGATTTTTCAACTCGGACGTCGATATCAATCGAAACTTTTTATTACATAAAAAGATACGAAAACAACAGCGCCCCCCGCATTCCGGATCTAGTCGTCTTAATTGAAAAAATTCTTGCAGTCACAATCATGCATAATGATCTACAAACCAAATTCCAAACATGTGTGTCACCTTCCCCAGGCGTTTGAATGCAAGACTTTCACTCCATTCCTGTTTGCCACTACACATGCACAGAAAAGTCCATTCATCTTGTTGACTAAATAAGGGTTTGACTCCATCCACCCCTCGATCGTTAACTCAATCTCCTAGCATGTAATTCCGCAAGCAAGGGCCCAGCGACAAGAAGCAGTCAAAACAAGGACAGCGCCCGAAGCTGTACCGAACCACGAACTAACATAGTACTTTGCTTCCCACGCGGTTGCGTGCGACCATGCAAGAAACGATGCTTTTGCGATATTCACGGCAGGAAAGGAGGAGGGAATCGAGCACGACGCCCGGAATGAACAGAAAACAGCTTTGACGGACGTATGATGTTACATCACTCACGCCACAACACACCGACATGAAGACAAAGATTCAGACGGCACTAAATTCCCGCCGTGAATGAATGAGGGTGTTTAGTCCTAATCACGTGATTAGAAACACAAGTCCAAGATCAACGGGCGGACGGCCACGACCGACGGGCCAGGCCAGACCGGGGCAAAAGATTTGGACCGGCCCGGCCCGGTCCCGCCCATGTAAATTTAATTTTCTTATTATTTATATTTTTCATCAGGAGGTCTCTGCCTTGGTATAGATTAACATCCTAGCCTTACAGCCTTTACTACAGGAGTGAGGAGATGAGACAGAAGAAAAGCAAACGAAGGGAGGAAGCATCCTGGAAGTGGGACCGTCGCTGTCGCCTCGTCGTACTCCAACGTGGGAAGCGAAGAATCGTACGTAAGATCAAGACCGGAGAAAGGAAAGAAGGAAGAAAAAGCCGAAGAAAAAGGCAGACGACGACTTGTCGTTTTCTTCAGTATTTATATGCATTCACTTCGGGAGAGCAGCGGGGAGCGCCAATCAATCAAAGACTCCTCCGGGGTCCCAGCTCGGCTGTAATCCACCTTGGACGGAAGCGGAGACTGAGGGATTCCCCGTCATGTCCGAATTTGGGCAAAGTACAGCACGTGGCGACGAGCAATTCAAAACCCCACCACGGTCGCCTCAATCAGAAACGGATTTTGTTACCTTTTTTTTTAATATTAATTTTTGAAAAAGGTCTGGGTGGAAAAGAAAAGGTTGATAAAGAAGCCAGAAAACACAGACCTCAGTTTAGCAAAATGCCATATTAAAAATTCTTAAAGGACTGGGACCATGCTTCTTAGATAACTTTGGCTTTGGTAAGACCATGTTCTAATTATTTTAATCACAAAAAACCTTAAACCGGTACATTATATGCCAAATTAATTTTTTGAAGATAAAAAATCTCAAACCGGTACATCTATAATTAATTTATCATCTATTAATTTAAATTAGTACTACGAAAACCGTAAATTGACGAAAGTAAAATTCCACACCGATACATCCGTCGATACCATATGTTATCTAATTAAGTAATTTGACAGTAAAATGATATGGATGTATTAATTTAGGAATTTTTACGATAAAATTTTTTGTTTTGAATAAATTTATTGCGTATATATTAATTTGAGATTTTTTGTAATATTAACTATATTTTTAATGTTATTTGGTATGCTTTTATCACAAAAAAAAGGTGCGCAAACTAATCTGCTAATCATCATTTGATTCAACAAGTCCCACCGACAATATCGACCACACGAAAATCGGAAGAGAGGGGGGCCAGTCCGTATCTCCTACGTATGTGCGTCAGAACTCGCATAGGTTGTCTGATCATGCGCAAAGGTTGCCAGAGCCACCCTCTGGGACCGTCGTAGTGACCCCCTTGCAACTTAAAACCCTCGTTCTAATAATTTAGCCCGGGGGACCAATCTAAATGACATTTAAATGATATTGTTGCCCTTATGACTTAGCCCAAAATAAGATTGTATTTATAGGAAGTAGTAATGCTACCAAAAAGTAGGTGAATTTACACGTCCTTCATTGCCCTCGAAGTGTACCCATCTTGGTAGTTGATTAAATTTACGTTACTATTTACTGCATAATCGAGTGACGCCTGCTCTAACAAACAAAGCATTTAGTTCAGTCAGTTAGAGACGCGTACCGACGGTGGCGGACTCGAAGGTGGTGAAGCCGCCCTTCACGCTCCGGTCGCCGGTGATGATGGTGGTGGTCCGCCCGTCGCCGATGAACATCAGGTTGGTCTTCTTCTTCGGCACCTGCACGTTCTCTCTGTACACCCCGGCGTTTATCTTTATCACGTACCGCTTGCTGCTCTTCTCCGGCGCCGCCGCCACTGCCTCCGAGATCGTCTTGTATTTCCCAGTCCCGTCCGCCGCCACCACCACATCCGGAATCACCGCCGACGACTGCAGCAGCCTCCTGTCCCCGGCCGACAGCCACTCCGGCCACCCGCTCTTGTCACCCTAGTTCGAAGAATTTAGGCAGAATCCGTTGATGGGACGGCGGGCGCAGTTTTTTTTCATCTTCGACATTACGATGTAAAGACAAGAACATTAACCTGAAAAGGCTATAATCGCGTACCTGAACCAGATCCTCTTCCTTAAGCATCTTCCGGTTTGCCGCGGCCTTGCGCTCCTCCTCCATGTCGGCGTCGGTCATGTTCTTGATCATCGCGAGCGCGTTGCTGCACATTTTCTCCACGTGGACCTGCCCCTTCGCCAGCGCCTTCCGCACCTGCCGGTCGGCGTCCTCGTGCGAGAACCCGTCCAGGCAAGTCTCCTGGTTCGTCATCGCCGCGCTCATCAGCGTCTTCAGGTCGTCGGCGTGCTGCTTCAGCGACTTCGCCGCGCTCGGGTACGAGCTCAGGTCCCGCTCCGCTTCCCGGAGCTCGTCCAGCGTCTCGTCGATGGTCTCGAGGCAGTCGTGGAGCGCCCTCTTCTCCCTCTTCGTCAGGCTCTTGCTTCTCTTGCTCAGGAGCTTCTCGACGGCGAAGAAGTTGTGCTCCACGGCGACGGTGGTGATGTTGAGCGACGCCTCGATGACGTCCTTCTGGGTGGCGAGGCCAGCGGCAGCTCCGGGGAAGGCGGCGACGGCGGAGTAGCAGAGGTCCGGGTAGCGCGTGGAGCTGCATGAGGACTTGAGGATGGCGTGGGTCGGTGGGGTGAGGGTGGAAACATCAAGGTTCCGGTCGTGGTGGCGAGAATGGACGCCGGCGACAATGCCGATCACGGCGGCGACGAGGAGGAGGCAACCGGAGATGGAGAGGAGCAGCTTTCGGTTTCTCTTGCCGGAAGTTGAGATTCCGGCGAGGACTTGCTTGACGTTGGCCATTGTGAAGAAGATAGAACGCGACAGGAGGAGCCTCAGTGGGTCGATGGGAGTGTGATGGGAAATGTCATGGTTATAAAAAGAGAGGAAAAAAAATTTGAAAGTACTTCTTCTTCTTTTTCTGTACACAATTTATATCAATCATTATTGATACGAATGATTGATCAATTTTATGATTGTTATAGCGTTGATTTTCTTTCGTTAGTTTCTTTATCTTATTTTATTGCTATTTATGGTTTTATTCTTCACTTGTATCAAATAATTCTTTTTCCTTCCATTAATTTAAATTCAAGAACAACATTAAATATTACTATATTATGCATGGATTAAATTGAATATATACCAAAATTTCAAGAATTATAAATATTAGGTTAAAATTCACAAACCATGAAAAACCATTTTATGTCATTTATCTTTTAAAAGATCAATCGAGTTAAAATAATATTCGATTGTATATAAACTCTTTGCGTAAAATTATTCAAATTCAATGCATGCACTCCTTACTTGCTTAATTATCATCATGCATATTTTTATGTGAAGTTTACGATAACACACGGGCTAGACCAGCATATTTTTTCAATGTTAATAAGAGAACCGCGAGAAAAAGTGGAGATGATTTGAAAAGTTAATGAAGAGCATTTTGTATAAACATTAAAGATGCAAGGTAGGGTTTTTTTCTTTTTCTTTTTTCTTTTTATTGGTCAAAATGCGAGGTAGGTTGTTGAGTGAGAAAGTGCTCTACAAAAGTGGAATTGTACTTTGTTATCATTTATTGGCTGAGTGCAAGAATTTTCAATTAAGAGTAAAATTGGAGGAAACTTGGTCAACAGACGAATTGAATGACAGCTACCCAAGCATATGAGTAAACACGAGAGATTGGATCAAGGTTATCTATTTCACTTACAACCTACTTAAGTTTGAATAGTGTAATTAAGGTTCTAATCGGTCCATACTTAGCCGACTCTTTGAATGTACTCGAAGTTTAGGGAGTATTATTTTAGGGTGCTTTCCCTCTCTCTCTCTTTAAAGAACGTTTGATTTGATTAAAATGTCATCTTTCATAAAACATAAAATACGTATTACATTTGTATTTCTTAAGATATTAGAGACTTTCACTTTTTTTTTCTTTTTTTGCATTAAAATATACCCTTTGGCTTTTAAATTCCACGTGAATTGGAAAATTTCATTTTGTTTTTACAATTTTTCTTTCTTTTGCCTCCTCGGATTCTGAAACTTTGGTCATGGACCATTGCAGTTTGCAACTTGAATTTTTCTATGATAAACGAGGAATATTTTTGGGCCTTTTGCGAGTAATTATTGTCTTGGAACATGTCTTTAACCCTTTACCATCCATTTTCCATCAGGTGTATATATATTATAAACATATAACGTGTTCAAATCCATTTTCGTTTGATCTCGGACATTGCCCGTCGCAACTTGCAGCTGAAATGTTTGAACAGAAATTCTTGGCCACGTGAAAAAGTCATCCAACTCGCCACTTTAGATTTTTCTATGTTTTGTTCTATGTTTTGCTTGGATACTTTATCAATTGCACAAATGATAATCCCCACGTGAAAGGTTTAACCCTTTCGTTTCTTTCCATTTATCAATAAATTATTAGAATTGGCTTTTCACTTTTCTGTCCAAATTTAAAAATGATAGGTACATTAGAAGTTCTAAAATTTATCACGAAAGTACAATTGAGTCACAAAACTTTCAAAAAATATAATCAAGTTCTAAAACTATAAATTTTCAAAAAATGCATTGAAAGCTTAAAAAAATTTGTCATAAAAATGCAATCAACTCCTATATTTTTTCTAAAAGTACAATTAACATAAGAACTTGATTGGATCAATTTGACAAATTTAAGGATTTAATTGTATTTTTAAAAAGTTTTAAAATTCAATTGTACTTTCGTGACAAGTTTTAAAATTTAATTATACTTTTTGAAAATGTTAGGACTCTATTATAATTTCGCAATAAGTTTTAAAATTCTCAATGCACTTATTGTAATTTTAAGTACTGCCTAAATTTCCAAAATTGTGAAAAATTGGACATGTTAATTTGTGTATATTGCAATAACTTTGGATATTTTGGATTAAAAGTCAAAATGCTTCCATTGCAAAGGTTTTTTAGGAGTTGAACCCCATACCTAAAGGCTGAAATTAAACATTCCCACTCCCGACCTCCTATTCTCCACCTTCCCCTTCCTATGTAAGAAGGGTGCCACTCGGCCAGTGGTTCCATCGCAAAGTTTACATTAAATGAAAACCCTATGCGAACTCATTGGAATTATACCAATAGCAATTAGTAGTTTTCGAATGGTTAAAATGATTAATTAATGAAAGAAAGGGAGGAAGCTGCGTTTCTTGGTACTCTTTACTTTTTGGCTGTGTTCGATTTTAATCTATTTTATTTGTCTCGTGACAATTGATATCTTCTTACACGATTCTTTTCTAGAATTCAATAGAAATTGTACAGTCGGCATCAGTAATTAAAGAGTGTTTTTGAACCACTTGTTAAAGAATCGAATAAAGGTAGTTTGATTATTTTAATACATTAAAACTCACTTTTCTACGACCTCTTGAAGGCCGATTTCTTGTCACATCTCATGTATCCAAATTCATTTCCAATTTCTCAAATAAATTATACCCAAATTTTCTGTGCTCTGTCACTCTCTACCAAAGCATCGTTTGTCCGAGAGCGATTGCACATACTACAACAATAATTACAAAAATAAAGGCAGAGAAAAACGTTTATTAAAAATTGAGCTACTGAACATTTTGCACATGCAACACCAGTGCAATGAAACGTGAATACTCCGATTAGTTCGGTTTCCGAAAGAAGCACCTCTCGCAGAAGAAGACCGCATTATACTTGAGAAAACAGCTGGTAAGGCTAAAAGATTTGAAGAAAAAATCAAAAATTAAAAATTTTAATTTCTCGCTAAAGTGAGGGGAAGAAGAACAAATCTAATAAAGCAAAAGAAATAATTAAAGACGACGCGCCCTTTTTAAAAAGGGAAAAAAGAGAAGCATGGGGGAAAAATTATTGAGAGAGAGAGAGAGTGAAGAATATATTTTTTTGTGGGTTCATCTCCTAATGTGTCCGTCCAGCTCCTAAGAAGGGCAAGGAAATATATATTTTGTTTTCACTTCCCTTCCATTTTCGACCAAAAAGAGAAAATAGGTTTCCATTCCTTTTCTTTGCATATTTATATTTTTGAACTTACTCCTAACAAAATTAGGAAATGTGGCATTCATTGTGAGGGTGGCATGTGCCAATTCACGACACGTATTGATCGATTTCTCGATTCACAACTCTTTGTTGAATCCAGCCGCGCTTTATAGGGCATCATAGACCATCTGACTTCTTCTTTATCTCTCGATGTGCGATCAAACACATCTCTCTCTTGATAAAAAAAATGCGTAAGCATTCCATTTTTATGCATCGAAATGTCTACAATGTCCAATAATCTCTTGCTTGGATAATCCTTTGCTTAGCACCCTTGTTGGCCTACCTTCTCTCTCTCTCTTTTTACAAAGAAAAGTGAATAGCATGTATTAGGGTTACGTATCCTTTTTGCTCTACAACTCATAAAAAATAACTCGGAAAGGGATATGACCAGCTACATTCTTGTTTGCTACCCCTTCATCACATGGTTGATGACTGGTTCTTAGCGAAGAAGCCCAGCTAAGAATATTCCTAACCCGTTCGGCGCACGTATTCAAATGCGTCGGTCGAATGCCTGCACGTCTTTTTTCTCAAAAAAACAAAGGGGAAAAAAGAAGGAGATTCGAGCTGGAATGTTATTCTCCAATGGAAAGTAAGATGCCTGTTCCCCATGATTGTTATCAAATGATCTATCATTCAGGAGCAAACCCTAAAAGAGGCGTTTCATTTTATTTGAAGAGCCCGTAATACGTCTAGAAGATTCTCTTGTAACATCAATACTAGATTGAATGATTTGCGAAAGGTTTCGCTTGATCATTACGATTTTTCACGGAAAAAAAGCGAAAGCATCTTGCATTATATCTCATAAAATAACAAAAGAAAAGTAAAAGTAGATATTGCCAAAGTGACTGAACTTGAGATGAAGTTAAGTAAGTAATATGCATAAGTGAAAAGTTATCAGCATGCTTTAGGTAAGCAAGGGGACAATTTGATCGCAAGTGGCAGGTTGAAGAAACCATTTTGACAAGAGCAATGCAATGATGACGACAACACATCTCTGGCCATGCCACTCTGTTCTCATATTGACATTGCATCCTTCGGTCATCAATTTAATATATGATAATCCCATGACAAATGTGGATTTTAAAATGCAAATCTTGGTTGCTTGCAGATCTGTATGTGATATGAAAACGGAATGCAAGGCAAGAACACAGCAACCGTATCCCACCACGAAAGTCTCGCAACATCTCGCGTCGTATGCGCGATATCGGCAATGGACAATGACACGGCCGTTGGATCTACTACTTATTCGATGTGAACACGCGTTTGGTACTTGCACCGGTTCCGGCATACTGATTTTCCTCTCTGTCGTTTTGTAATGAATGCCTTCAAAACAAGAGTTCCTATCCTGTTCTCTGTAGATCTTGAAAGCCGCGCCAATCACGCTGGAATTCCTAGTAAACAATGACCCTAATTTCCACTTCATGTCTGTCCCCACAAAAAGAAGATCAAAAGTGGGGAAGGATGCTAAAAAGGAAGAAAAGGGGAGAAGATATCGTTCACCAGCTACATTCCTTGCTTTGTCATTTGCGACTCCGTGAAAGTAACCATGATGTGATGTATAGAATCAAAAAGAGATATTGTCCGGAAAACGTGTTTCAACACGTTGTCTGTCGGTTTGAAAATCTTTCGCATTAAGATGATAGATCTTTCGTGATGATACATCAAATTCGAAAATGTGAATATTCCAAAATTTTTAGAATTTAATGAAATAAATTGAGATTTGATTTTCAAACTTAAACTTTCGCTAAAAAGATTTATGAAGCCACATGTTTGCTGCAATGTCAAAGAGAACAATGTATTGCCAAGCGACGTACAAAATGAGAAGTTGAAACTGTAACCATGATTGCATATGGCTGTACCCCACAAAATTTGTTTATGGGTTGTACTTGATGGATCTTCCCGATCCTACAACAATTTGAATTTGTTCCGTGAAATGACATGAATCTCACTTCCTCTTTTTTCATTCGAGTCAAATTTGGTCTTTTTCACCTTCAGACGTGCATGCCTTTTCACCTAGTAAGTTAAGAGAGACAGAATATTTCCCTAAACTCATTTCCAAGTTCTCAATAAAGGTAAAGCAGATGCTTGAAAATGCATGATACAGCTAGATTATAAATTTCAAACTTAGGCTGCTTCCTTCGTATCGTTCAGAACAAACCAAAATCGGGATTTACAAATTTTTCACTTAGGAAAAGGGTTAAGATGGAAATACACTCCCTCCAAAAGGAGAAGCTGCATCGAGTGGCGTTCATCTTTTCATCACCTTCCTCTTTCCTCATTAATATATTGACCAATTTGCCTCATTTTAAAAGCGCTTTAATGATGAGACTGCTAAAGCAATGCCCGCAAGTCAAAAAACATGTGCACTTGAATCCTCACTGCCCTCCAATTGCCTGCCCGCCGTTTGAGAACCACCGTCTTCCTCTGCGTTGCGGGGGCGGCTGCGAGTAGTTGCACGGTTGTTATCTGGCTGCGGTCAACTTTAGTAAGCTCTTCAACAACCCCACCACAAAACCCAAAAAAAAAAAAAAAAAACAGAGAGAGAGAAGGAAAAGTCTAATATTGGGCTTAGCCTATTCCTGTTTACTTTATGCAGCTACGTTCAAATCAAAGAGAAACATCGCTTTTAGGCAATGAGGAAGAAGAAATTGCATGAAGGTATTGTGGGGAGCTTAGGCGCAATCTAAATTACATATTGGTGTATGACAATGTCATGATCACGGCATTTGATTATTTCCAACTCAAGAACTGGATATTGTTTGTTCTAATATTCAACCATTATGTGCGGATTGTTTTAGGTCGGAACCACTTACATAGATTAAGGGTATGGACTTAACTAATTAATGAAGCTTACAAAACTTTCCATGAGCTTGTATATGGTCGGCTTTCATGCTCGTGCTCTTGAATTATCAAAAGAAAGTGCAAATAAAAATCATGTGGCCCATATATACCGTAAGGGCAAAAGCCATCAAAACCCCTAAACTATTCCTACTGTAACATATTTATCTTAAAATTTTGGTGATATCAAAAATCTCAAACTTATACATGTGTGAAATATTTATCTTTTGTCAAAATTTCATTAATGAGAACTATTAAAAATTCACCTACAAAGACGCTAAAAAGAACAACGTTGACATAGCTCCCGTGTGATTTAAATGAAATAAAAACAATGTTAGTTTGTCCGACAAATCATCTAATAAAATCTTTATGAAAAGTAAACGTGTCATATATATAAATTTGGAGTTTTTTATGTCATTGGAAAAAGTTTGGGGTAAATGTGTTTTCAATGTGTATAGTTTGGGAATTTTAGTTGACATAAAAAAATTTAGAATAAATATATCATTGTAGGCATAGTTTGAGATTTGTGGATTTTTTTTTTCCTTTGAAAAAAGAGCAAAAATGGATTTTTTATCGCGGTCTAGAAAGTTGATTATGAAACATGTTTTGAAGAATACAATCCACAGGCGAAAGTAAATTCAAGCAATGCAAAATAAAAAGCAAAGGTCGGATTGAGATAATTTTATATATATATTTATATATAGCATAAATTGTTGGCGTACTAATTTTTTTACTAAAAGCGGTCTCGTTCATCATTGATTCCATAATTAGTGAGAAAGTGGATGGTCAGAATCTCAAACTGAGAGGGGATAAAACTTTCCTATTGCTAAATCATTTTATACCGTTGTACAATGGAATGGACCATGTATTCATAAAAGATAAGAAAAAAAACAAGAACGGCTGGACGATTTTCCTTGAAATATTTTGTCTGCAGGAAAGTACACAGAACTTCACACAGCACTGTTAGGATCTCTTCTCATTGCATTTTCCCCCCATTCGTATGTTAAGGGCAACTTCGCGAGCATGGCAGGAACCGCTTTTCCAATCCTTAAAGGCAGGCCGACCGGCCTCAAGAACAAGACAGCTCCCTCAGGCCCGATGAGATGCTTTCAACATCGAGCGAGCCTGGGGAGCTGCCGGGACATGATCAGCCCTACTTGCGTTCTATAGTAAAGTGAAAGCTCGTCATCGTACGGATTCAGCAAGAGAGCAGTCCATGATTGTTGCATTTGAAATTGTCTTTGGAGACCCAACATTGCAGGAACATCCCGGTGCAAAGTTCCATGTAAACTCGAATCTAGGCCCTTGGTAGAGCCCACCAAGTTAGGCCCTTTGATGATCAATAAAAATTAAATCAAATTATCTTATATCTTTATATGCATTCACCACTCACAAGTTATCACGATTTAAACTTTATGGGCCGTCTATACTTATAAGCATTTTAGCGGGGGGCTGCACCTAAAATAAGTGGTGCCCACTGCCCAGACCATCTTCTCCTCCGCTCAGAGCACCCGTTCCGGCCGGAGCACAGCCTCCTGCGGTCTGCTTGGGCGTACGTGAACCGGAAACGAACGCTAAATTACAAGATCATGGCAATGTGGATTCACCTTTCCATGGGCACTGCATTAAATGCCCATGGATCCTCAGTACAGTTACCAAAATTATAGGCCTGAAAATCTTAAGTTGCCCATCTCAATCGCCCGTAGTAAATGCCACGTTCTCTAAAATGTACAGTACAGAATCGCAGGCGCACAGCCCCTCAAGGGCTTGGTTGATTCCATGCTTGTGTGTATCAAGTGACGTTATTGTTGAATCGTGAATTTGTAGATGCTCGAGGGTGGGGTGATCGTCATCCTTTGACTTCATTTCTGGATTGAGCCTGGTTTGTGTCTTCGACAGATGATGCGCACTAACCATGTAACAAAGTCATATGGACCGTCCTTATGAATTTCTTGAATTCCTATTTCTTTTTTGCTTCGATTTATTAGATAAATATGTATGTGGGTGTTTATGTATTATAAATCCTCTGCATCCGATACTAAGAAAATGGGGAGCTTGGCTAGATCAGGTCGGCACTTGATAGCAACGGCTAATTGATTCTTATTCAAGAGCACAAGTCCGATGCCTAGTTGTTTTGTAAGGAAGGACCGATCCTGTGACCGAAAGGAGACCTGGTTAAGAGCCTTAGGATCTAATTTTTTTAGTGAATGTGTTTTCTGAAAATTAATATTTCAGATTTTCACCCTGACAATGTCTAGTC
Source organism: Eucalyptus microcorys (assembly GCA_014182515.1). NCBI lineage: Eukaryota > Viridiplantae > Streptophyta > Magnoliopsida > Myrtales > Myrtaceae > Eucalyptus > Eucalyptus microcorys. The sequence goes on from CM024570.1 coordinate 25,775,913, forward strand.
AATTGAAAACATTTTCTAATCAATGAAAATTTCATACATAAAAATTATGAAAATGAATTCCTAAATTTAAAGAGGTGAAAAACCTTTCCAAAATTGCTCCTCTTGATTTTTTCTTTCTTTCTTTCCTTTTCTTTTTTCTTCTCCCTCCGCTAGTCATTAGGTCTCCACGATGGTCGGTGACCAATCATAGGTGTGTGCTGGTGAAGACTTGAACTCACAAGATCCCAACGAGGTCAGGCCTTGTCTATGGCTTGTTGTTGGCTGTTGTCAAGGCCCAACAAGTAGTGGATAAAGAAGGAAAAAGAAAAAAGGAAAAGAAAGAAAATAAAAAATTATTTAAAAATTCAAAAAAAAAAAGTTGATCGTAGATAAAGCCATGAGATTAATTAATTTATTTTTATGATTTATAAACACCATAAAACGTTTTCAATCACATATCACCGAATAAAGAAAATTTATTATTTTTCTAAAAAATGATTTTCCAAAAAATATTTTTATTTATCATGAAATTTTCCTCCGAGCAAATGCACCTGGCTTTATTTGTTTCATAGAAAATATAATGTCAAAAATATTTTCTTAAAAACAACTGCTTATATCACTTAAAAGAATGAATGGACAAAAAATATATTCTCTGTTCACTAAAATATTTAAATATAAATTGTTACCAATAATGAAAATATTTTCTATTAACTAATTATTTCAAACAATACAAGTGGTCATCTTTAAAATAAAATTATTTTTTGAATCACATGGGACAAAACAATTACGTGCTAAGGAACACTGTTTGGGCAAATTCCAACTGGTGATATAAAGGGCTTGGGAATTGGCGAGCGTGGTCTCCATGTATACATATAGTATAAGAACAAATACTAAACTAGACACATCGACTGAACGTTTGTCAAAGCATTTTCCCCATTAACTTACATGCGGGTTGACCTTGCGGAACTGGTGAAGGGTATACATAGGACGTTTGATCATTCTTGCTTGCTCTTGATATGTGCCGTTTGATAATGTTGTGGAGCCCACCTGATCTAATGTGATTGAAGCACGACTTTAGCGAGCTTGGACATGCATATTCCTTTTCGAGCCGAGACCCACCCATTTAGCTTCGGTCAGGCTTCCAAGGTAAGCCCGATCGATGAAGAAAGTTCATTGTTTTGGTACCATTGGCCGGCCTGAACAAAAACTTTGAGGCTCAGTATCAAACGCCACCTCGCTTTGCTTAGGCCAGCCTCTTGATCACGTCTAATTCCGTGTGCCGGATCCGACCTCTAATCGTATTCTTTGATCTTTGTCTTGCCTAATGACACCGAGACACTTCTATGAACACTATAGAGCACGTTACACAGTTCGTTGTTCTTTTTTTTTTTTTTTATTTTTAATTTCTTTGTCTAATTCCAATCTTCCATGTACATATTTGTGTGGTGCTCACGAAGATTGAACCCTAGACCTAATACCCTTCAGCCCAATCCCTCTAATCCCTTTACCAGCAGGTTCGCATGCTTGTTGGCATAGTACACTTAACTCAATCATACCCTTTCCGAGATTTCATAGAACACAATTAAGTTATTTTGATTTCAAGAGCACTAAATGCACAAGTGATCCCTTCTCATTATATGTACTAAATATCCCAATGGTGATTTCCATGGTCTGTACAATACCCAAATTTCATTTCTCTGACCAGACCTCAATTACCAATAGTCACTCGACAAAAAACCTAATGCATAATCGGAATATCAATGGTCATGATACAAACCGATTTGATCTTGCTCACAGGGTGAGTGAAAATGGGAACCCAGTGGAGCTCAACCAACTGCCTCCGCCAATGAAATTCGCGGCGGTGAACCCTTCTGCCTCTGTAGCCGTAATCACCTTAAAGCCCTTCCAGTTCACTCTCTTTGAGATTCCGGCGCCTGTGCCGGTGTTCTGGTACTCTCCATAGTACAATGTGTCGAGGGCAAAGGTCCCGTTCCACTCGTGCCAACCCACCTCGTCTATCACGTCCGAGATCGATGACTGCATAATCACCGTCCTCGAGTACTCCTTCCATGGACGGCCGAGGTACGTTGGGAAACTGCTCCTTACTGATTGGAGATCGTTGGTCTCGGCAATCCTACGTCATTGGTAACAATTTAGGCGTGGTACAAGTATAAATTTGGCGCTATCGAATTATTAGAGTAATTACACGATATCCTAAACACAAAAATAATTTTTCATTCCTACATACGCACCTGCATTTTTGGATCACGATTCCCGTGTTTTGGTTCGGGTCAATTCGTCCTTGAGCAGTAACCATGTTCTTTTGGCCAGGGTCCGGCTTACGGGCGTGAATGTCGCAGTCCTGGAAGACGACGGCCGCGTTACCAAAAATGAAGTCGACTGTGCCGGCAATTAAGCACTTGACAAAGAATTGGCGGTTTTTGTGGACATAGAGGGTGTCCTGGTAGGCGAGGATGTCGCATTCGTAAATGGCAGATAGATCGGCGCCAACACGGAGGGCAACGGCCTGGTGGTTTGAAGGGCCAGCGGTGTTCTGGAAGGTTATGTTTTTGGCCAAGAATCGCTCGCCAAGCACCGCTGCATTGCATAAGAAATGTCAAATTTCGATAAACAAATAATGGTACAATAACAGAAAGTCATCTGATCACATTTATCAGAATAGGATACGCATTTCTTTCTAAGTACTAGACCTGAAAAAGATCACGGGGGAGTCTGCAAAATACATGTTCTTACCTCTTGAAGTCTTCTTTGTAAACACTGAGTTTCGATTTTACTGAGCAAAAAATTTCCCCACTTTACACATTTCTCAGTTCGATTTTTCAACTCGGAGGTCGATATCAATCGAAACTTTTTATTACATAAAAAGGTACGAAAACAACAGCGCCCGCACGCATTCCAGATCTAATCGTCTTAATTGAAAAAATTCTTGCAGTCACAATCATGCATAATGATCTACAAACCGGCGTTTGAATGCAAGACTTTCACCCCATTCCTGTCTGCCACTACACATGCACAGAAAAGTCCATTCATCCCGTTGACTAACTAAAGGTTTTACTCCATCCACCCCTCGATCGTTAACTCAATCTCCTAGCATGTAATTCCTCAAGCAAGGCCCCAGCAAAAAGAAGCAGCCAAAACAGGACAGCGCCCGAAGCTGTACCAAACCACGAACTAACACAGTACTTTGCTTCCCACGCGGCTGCATGCGACCACGCAAGGAATGATGTTTTTGCGATATTCACGGCAGGAAAGGAGGGAATCGAGCACGACGTCCGGAATGAACAGAAAACAGCTTTGACAGACGTATGATGTTACGTCACTCAGGCCACAACACACCGACATGAAGACAAAGATTCAGACGGCGCTAAAATCCCGCCGTGAATGAATGAGGGTGTTTAGTCCTAATTACGCGATTAAAAACACAAGTCCCAGATCAACGGGCGGACGGCCACGACCGGCGGGCCAGGCCAGGCCGGGGCAAAGTATTTGGAGGGGCCCGGCCCGGTCCCGCCCATGCAAATTTATTTTTCTTATTATCGATATTTTTCATCAGGAGGTCTCTGCCTTGGTATAGAATAACATCCTAGCTTTACTACAGGAGTGAGGAGATGAGACAGAAGAAAAGGAAATGAAGGGAGGAAGCATCCTGGAAGTGGGACCGTCGCTGTCGCCTCGTCGTACTCCAACGTTGGAAGCGGAGAATCGTACGTAAGATCAAAAGACCGGAGAAAGGAAAGGAGGAGGAAAAAAGCCAAAGAAAAAAGCAGACGACGACTTGTCGTTTTCTACACTTTTTAAATCCATTCAGTTCGGGAGAGCAGGGAGCGCCAATCAAGATTCCTCCGAGGTCCCAGCTCGGCTGTAATCCACCATCGCGAGGGCGATTGGACGGAAGGGGAGACGGAGGGCTCTCGAGGGATTCCCCGTCATGTCAGAATTTGGGCAATACAGCACGTGGCGACGTCAATTCAAACCCACCACGGTCGCTCAATCAGAAACGGATTTTGTTACCTTTTTTTTTAATATTAATTTTTGAAAAAAGTTTGGGGGGGAAAGGCAGATGAAGAAACCAGAAAACACAGACCTCAGTTTGGGAAAATGCCATATTAAAAATTCTTAAAGAACTGGGACCATGCTTCTTAGAAAACTTTGACTTTCGTAAGACCATATTCTATTTTTTTAATTACAACAAATTTCAAACCGATACGTTATATGCCAAATTAATTTTTTGAAGACAAAAAATCTTAAATTAATACATCTATAACTAATTTATCCTCTATTAATTTTTGTTAAATTGAATTAGTACCACGAAAATCACAAACTAATACATATGTGATAAATAAAGGGTAAAAACTTAAACCAATACATCTATTGATTTCCAAATATTATCCAATTAAGCAATTTGATGATAAAATTTAATAAAAAGTAATTAATCATATATTTGATATAGATGTACCGGTTTATAATTTTTTATGGTAAAAAAAATTGTTTTGGAATAAATTTATCGTGTATATATTAATTTGAGATTTTTCGTAATATTAATTATATTCTTAATGTTATTCGGTATCTTTTATCACACAAAAACGTGCGCAAACTAATCTGCTAATCATCATTTGACTTCGACAAGTTCCACCGACAATATCGACCACACGAAAATCGTAAGAGAGGGGGGCCAGTCCGTATCTCCTACGTATGTGTGTTAGAACTCGCATAGGTTGTCTGATCATGCGCAAAGGTTGCCAGAGCCACCCTCTGGGACCGTCGTAGTGACCCCCGTGCAACGTAGGCCCCTCGTTCTAATAATTTAGCTCGGGCGACCAATCTAAATGACATTTAAATGATATTGTTGCCCTTATGACTTAGCCCAAAATAAGGTTGTATTTATAGCAAGTAGTAATGCTACCAAAAAGTAGGTGAATTTACACGTCCTTCATTGCCCTCGAAGTGTACCCATCTTGGTAGTTGATTAAATTTTCGTTACTATTTACTGCATAATCGAGTGACGCCTGCTCTAACAAACAAAGCATTTAGTTTAGTCAATTAGAGACGCGTACCGACGGTGGCGGACTCGAAGGTGGTGAAGCCGCCCTTCACGCTCCGGTCGCCGGTGATGATGGTGGTGGTCCGGCCGTCGCCGATGAAAGTCAAGTTGGTCTTCTTCTTCGGCACCTGCACGTTCTCTCTGTACACCCCGGCCTTTATCCTTATCACGTACCGCTTGCTGCTCTTCTCCGGCGCCGCCGCCACTGCCTCCGAGATCGTCGTGTAGTTCCCAGTCCCGTCCGCCGCCACCACCACATCCGGAATCACCGCCGTCGACTGCAGCAGCCTCCTGTCACCGGCCGACAGCCACTCCGGCCACCCGCTCTTGTCACCCTAGTTCGAAGAATTTAGGCAGAATCCGTTGATGGGACGGTGGCCGAAGTTTTTGTTATCTTCGACATTACGATGTAAAGACGAGAACATTAACTTGAAAAGGCTATAATCGCGTACCTGAACCGGATCCTCTTCCTTGAGCATCTTCCGGTTTGCGGCGGCCTTAAGCTCCGCCTCCATGTCGGCGTCGGTCATATTCTTGATCATCGCGAGCGCGTTGCTGCACATTTTCTCCACGTGGACCTGCCCCTTCTCCAGGGCCTCCCGCACCTGCCGGTCGGCGTCCTCGTGCGAGAACCCGTCCAGGCAAGTCTCCTGGTTCGTCATCGCCGCGCTCATCAGCGTCTTCAGGTCGTCGGCGTGCTGCTTCAGCGACTTCGCCGCGCTCGGGTACGAGCTCAGGTCCCGCCCCGCTTCCCGGAGCTCGTCCAGCGTCTCGTCGATGGTCTCGAGGCAGTCGTGGAGCGCCCTCTTCTCCCTCTTCGTCAGGCTCTTGCTTCTCTTGCTCAGGAGCTTCTCGACGGCGAAGAAGTTTTGCTCCACGGCGACGGTGGTGATGTTGAGCGACGCCTCGATGACGTCCTTCTGGGTGGCGAGGCCCGCGGCAGCTCCGGGGAAGGCGGCGACGGCGGAGTAGCAGAGGTCCGGGTAGCGCGTGGAGCTGCATGAGGACTTGAGGATGGCGTGGGTCGGTGGGGTGAGGGTGGAAACATCTAGGTTCCGGTCGTGGTGGCCAGAATGGACGCCGGCGACAATGCCGATCACGGCGGCGACGAGGAGGAGGCAACCGGAGATGGAGAGGAGGAGCTTTCGGTTTCTCTTGCCGGAAGTTGAGATTCCGGCGCGGACTTGCTTGACATTGGCCATTGTGAAGAAGATAGAAGGCGACAGGAGGAGCCTCAGTGGGTCGATGGGAGTGCGATGGGAAATGTCATGGGTATAAAAAGAGGAAAAAAATTTGAAAGTACTTTTTTTTTTTGTACACAATTTATATCAATCATTATTGATACGGATGATTGATCAATTTTATGATTGTTATAGCGTTGATTTTCTTTCGTTAGTTTCTTTATCTTATTTTATTGCTATTTATGGTTCTATTCTTCACTTGTATCAAATAATTCTTTTTACTTCTTTAATTTAAATTCAATAACAACATTGAATATTATTATATTATACATGGATTAAATTGAATATATACCAAAATTTCAGGAATTATAAATATTAGGTTAAAATTCACGAACCACGATGTATGTTGAATCAAAGTTCAAAAATCATTTTATGTCATTTATCTTTTGAAAGATCAACTGAGTTAAAATAATATTTGATTGTGTATAAACTCTTTGCATAAAATTATCATCATGCATATTTGTAGGTGAAGTTTACGGTAACACACGGGCTTGAACAACATATTATTTCAATGTTAATAAGAGAACCGCGATAAAAAGTGGAGATGATTTGAAAAGTTGATGAAGAGCATTTTGTATAACCATTAAAGATGCAAGGTAGGGTTTTTTTCTTTTTTCTTTTTTTTGGTCAAAATGCGAGGTAGGTTTGATCGCAAGTGGCGGGTTGAAGAAACCATTTTTATAAGAGCAATGCAATGATGACGACAAGACATCTCTGGCCATGCTAATCTGTTCTCATATTGACATTGCATCCTTCGTTCATCAATTTAATATATGATAATCCCATGACAAATGTGCATTCTAAAATGCACATCTTGGTTGCGTGTAGATCTGCATGTGATACGAGAACGGAATGCAAGGCAAGAACACAGCACGTACCCCACCACGAAAGTCTCGCAACATCTCGCGTCGTAGGCGCGATATCGGCAATAGACAATGACACGACCGATGGATCCACTACTTATTCGATGTGAACATGCGTTTGGTGCTTGCACCGGTTCCGGCATACCGGTTTTCCTCTCTGTCGTTTTGTAATGAATGCCTTCAAAACGAGAGTTCCTATCCTGTTCTCGGTAGATCTTGAAAGCCCGCGCCAATCACGCTGGAATTCCTAGTAAACAGTGGCCCTAATGTCCACCCCATGTCTGTCCCCACAAAAAGAAAATCAAAAGTAGGGAAGGACACTAAAAAGGAAGAAAAGGGAAGAAAATATCGTCCACCAGCTACAATCCTTGCTTTGTCATTTGCGATTCTGTGTAAGTTCTCCTGATGTGATATGGATAGAATCAAAAAGAGATATTCTCCGGAAACATGTTTCAACCCGTTGTCGTTCTGAAAATCTTTCGCATCCAGACAGTAAATCTTTCATGATTGATATTCCAATATTTCTTCTTAGAACAACCTTTGTAACTTCATGGTATACCCATGGATTGGCCGGTTCCTATTTGGAAGGATTTGAGGCAATGTCAACGAGAATAGTGTATTGCCGAGTGACGTACAAAATGAAAAGTTGAAATTGCAACTATGATTGCATATCGCCGTACCCCACCAAATTTATTCGTGGGTTGTACTTGATCAATCTTATTGATCCTACAACAATTTGAATTTGTTCCGTGAAACGACACGGATCTCACTTCCTCTTTTTTCATTCAACTTTATTTTGGTCTTTTTCACATTCAAACTCGCATGCTTTTTCACCTAGTAAGTTGAGAGAGAGAGAATATTTCCCTAAACTTATTTCCAAGTTCTCGATAAAGGTAAAGCAGATGCTTGAAAATGCATGAGACAGCTAGATTATAAATTTCGAACTTAGGCTGGTTCCTTCGTATAGTTCAGAACAAACCAAAATCGGGATTTACAAATTTTTCACTTAGGAAAAGGTTTAAAGATGGAAATTCACTCCCTCCAAAAGGATAAGCTCCATCGAGTGGCGTTCATCATTTCATCACCTTCCACTTTCCTCATTAATATATTGACCAATTTGCCTCATTTGAAAAGCGCTCTAATGATGAGATTGCTAAAGCAATGCCCGCAAGTCAAAAAACATGTGCACTTGAATCATCACTGCACTCCAATTGCCTGCCCGCCGTCTGAGAACCACCGTCTTCCCGTGCGTTGCGGGGGCGGCTGCGAGTAGTTGCACGGTTGCTATCTTGCTGCAGTCAACTTAGTAAGCTCTTCAACATCTTCCACCCCCTCCCCAACCCAAAAGAGAGAGAGAGAGAGAAAAAAGGAAATGTCTAATGTTTTAGTAAGGCTTCCTTGCTGTTGGGCTTAGCTTATTCCTGTTTACTTTATGCAGCTACGTTCAAATCAAAGAGAAACATCACTTTTAGGCAATGAGAAGGAAGAAATTGGATGAAGATATATTGGGGAGCTTAGGCGGAATCTATATCACATATTGGTGTGTGACAATGTAATGCCTGGCTAAAGCAAAAAAAAATTATGGCATTTGATTATTTCCAACTCAAGCACTGGATATCGTTTGTTCGAATATTCAACAATTATGTGCAAATTGTTTTAGGTTGGAACCACTTCCATAGATTAAGGGTATGGACTTAACTAATTAGTGAAGCTTACAAAACTTTCCATGAGCTCATATATGGTCGGCTTTCATGCTTGTGCCCCTGAATTATCAAAAGAAAGTGCAAATGAAAATCGTGTGGCCCATATATACCATAAGGGTAAAAGCCATCAAAACCCCTAAACTATTTCTATCGTAACACATTTATCTTAAATTTTTTTGTGATACCAAAAATCTCAAATTTATACCTGCGTCACATATTTATCCTCCGTCAAAGTTTAATTAATGAGAACTATTAAAAATTCACCTACATTGACACTAAAAAGAACAATGTTGACATAGTGCCCACGTGACTTAAATGAAATAAAAACGATATTAGTTTTTCTAACAATATATATATAAATTTGGAGTTTTTTTATGTCATTGGAAAAAGTCTGAGGTGAATGTGTCACAATGCGTATAGTTTGGGAATTTTTATTTCACAAAAAAATTTAGAGTAAATATATCATCGAAGGCATAGTTTGAGATTTGTGGATTTTTTTTTCCTTTGAAAAAGAGCAAAATGATGGATTTTTTATCGCGGTCTAAAAAGTTGATTATGAAACATGTTTTGAAGAATACAATCCACAGGCGAAAGTAAATTCAAGCAATGCAAAATAAAAAGCAAATGTCGGATTGAGGTCATTCTATATATATTTATTTATAGCATAAATTGTTGGCGTACTAACTTTTTTTACCTAAAAGCGGTCTCGTTCATCATTTATTCGATAATTAGTGAGAATGTGGATGGTCAAAATCTTAAACTGTGAGGGGATAAAACTGCTTGTGTAAAACTTTCCTATTGCTAAATCATTTTATACCGTTGTACAATGGACCATGCATTCATAAAAGACAAGAAAAAAAACAAGAATGGCTGGACGAGCTTCCTTGAAATATTTTGTCTGCAGGAAAGTACACAGAACTTCACACAGCACTGTTAGGATCTCTTCTCATTGCATTTTCCCCCTTCGTATGTTAAGGGCAACTTCGCGAGCATGGCAGGAACCGCTTTTCCAATCCTTGAAGGCAGGCCGGCCGGCCTCAAGAACATGACAGCTCCCTCAGGCCCGATGAGATGCTTTCAACATCGAGCGAGCCTAGGGAGCTGCGGGGACATGATCAGCCCAACTTGCGTTCTTTAGTAAAGTGAAGGCTCGTCATCGTATGGATTCAGCAAGAGAGGAGTCCATGATTGTTGCACTTGAAATTGTCTTCGGAGACCCAACATTGCAGGAACATCCTGGTGCGAAGATCCATGTAAACTCGGATCCTGGGCCCTTGGTAGAGCCCACCAAGTTAGGCCCTTTGATAATCAATAAAAATTAAATCAAATTATCTTATATCTTTAAATGTATTCACCATTCACGAGTTATCACGATTTAAATCGTCTATACTTACAAAGCATTTTACGGCCGGGGGGCGGCTGCACCTACAATAAGTGGTGCCCACTGCCCAGACCATCTTCTCCTCTACTCAGCGCACCCGTTCTGGCCGGAGCACGGCCTCCTGCAGTCTGCTTGGGGGTGCGTGAACCGGAAACGAACGCTAAATTACAAGATCATGGCAATGCGGATTCACCTTTCCATGGGGATTGCATTAAATGCCCATGGATCCTCAGTACAGTTACCATAATTATAGGCCTGAAAATCTTAAGTTGCCCATCTCAACCACCCGTAGTAAATGCCACATTCTCTAAAATGTACACTACAGAGTCACAGGCGCACATTCTGTTGAGTTTTCATTCGGTGGTAGCTGGCACTTGCCTATTTCGTGCCCCCTTTAGAAGCTGTATCCTCTTCTAACGTACCACTGGCATGGCCTCCCAAACATTCTCTTTATGCCTCTTCCCCTGTCAGTTTCATCTCCCTAGAAATATTTTCTTTTAAATCTGTTCGCGTAGCCCCCCCCCGATTCATGATTCCAGTTGAGAAGAAAGAAAATGAGGAAATCCCACGTAGCCCGAGGATCTGAGGCGAGAGAACATGGCGAGGACTTCGAGTTTGACCCAGCGTTGGACTTCTCTGAGGTAATAATTCCAATAAGATCGAAACAAGTTCGCTTGTGCTTTCGAGAAAAAGCGATAGCTGAAGGGGAAAAAAGAATTTCGGTTTTCGAACATTTAGGAAGAGCAAAGGTTTCGTGTCGTGTTACCTTGTACATTGGAGCTGTTCGTCAAACATGAACTATTACGTGGAATGAGTAAGTCCTGAAAACATATCGAAGTAGCAGACTGTTCTCTTTCAAACAGTAGATGAGATTTTCCCTAGTCCGAGAATGAATCCCTATTTATCTGTCATCTCTTGGGGTCTTATGGACCTGCTCTTTAAGAGAGATTAATTTCACCTAGTTTTGGCTTCTTCAGTTCTTAGATGAAGCAAGAAGGCACAGAAGTGAGGAAGAAAGTCCTAGAGCTCCATCGCCAGGAGCAGATATCGATAGAAGGAGTGAAGTAAAGAAGAGCAAGAAATCGTGGAAGAATTCTCTCGTCTCCTGGTGGCTGAAAGCACACAAGAAATTTGAAAAGAAGAGCAAGTCCACACTCAAACCTGAAAGTGGTTCCAGGAGCTCTAATCCAATAAGAAATCACGTCTCCGGTCCAATATACATGAAGAACAGCGGGCCCGGGAAGCCAGGTGAGCGACCCGGCTGCTCGTTCTCAGGCCCTCTGACGGGCCTTTGCAGATCCTCCTGGGAAATGGAGCATGACATACCCTACGCAGCTCTTGACCATAGCGAACCCCGCTGTGCAAAGCCGTTTGGTCCAGTCTACTTTGTTACCTAGCAGATCATAGCCGTGAGAGGACAGTCGCGCCGTTATGATCAGCATCTAAAAGATCTTGTAGTGGGCATGTGATGGAGTGCTTAAATGAAAGAACTGAGTAGCTTAATTGATCGTCTGGTGCATTTTGTTTCGATTAATTGGTTTTGCTTTTTCCTTCACCACATTTGATAGCTCAGAAGCAGTCCATGGACAGCAAGGATATAAAGCAGGAGATTGTGACTGGTCTGTTGAGACATTGTGGTAGTATATTACGTTTGTGATTATCCTGCAATAAATCCCAGTGATGGTGTCTATTTTCAGGTAAGAAGCAATGTAGTCTTGAAAGCTTCTTTCTGTTTCATTTCTTTGGTCAAGCGGTGAGATCAACAGCCGAAATGAAAGAAACGATAGCTTTGAGGAAAGGCTAGGCTTTCATCAATCTGTGTGATGGACAACCAGCAGGTCTTGAGCTACACATCCATGAATCTAGGCTAACAGGAAGGCAAAAGAGGAATCATCCGGTGCTTGAAATTTTGTTTAGTGATTACAATCACAAGCCACCGTGATTTAACCGCAGTTGATCACATATATTCAATCGGTATAATCAAGGGGCGCATATTCTGCAAAAACTAAATTCACCGAGGCGGAAGTGAAGAACTGAATCTAAGCAAGTTCACAATGCCAAATTTTGAGAATGAGTGATAATAGAAGAGAAGTTGCTGCATCAACATAAACGGATAGAGCAGATTCATTCTAAAAGTACAGAGAAGAATATAAACTTTTGTACATGACTGAATGTGAAACTCGATAGCTGAAGAATTTTGAGCAAACAACGCAGTATCTTCACGGCATCCTATAAATGAAAAAAAGTTGTCACATACTACATCTTTTGTCGAAAATGATGGATATCCATTTTCCATCATGTAAAACAGAGAAGCCGTTTTCTTTGCATATAATGTACTCATCGTAAGGAAGTCATCGCACCCTGACTCAATAACAGAGACCAACTTCCATCGATACTATTCAATCAAACTTTTCGTTCTGTACAGAAAAACAAAAGTTCAAGCACCTCAATTTGGGAAAAGCTTGTCTTTCCCAGCAAATTCGGCAATTCTCAAGAATTTCCAGAGCAGGACATCCAAAATGACCTTCAAAATGCCAGAACTTGACATCTTAAATGAATCATTGGCTTTAAAAGGATCGACGAATCGTCATCTTAATCAATCAACCACAGCAGAAGACCGCTGGCATCTTTAACACATAATTTCCTATTAACAAGGCAGACTTCTTCCAACTTGCTCCACATCAGCAGAAGTAGGGCTGCAAGTATTCACTCTTCTTTCCCTGCTCAAAAGCCTCTTCAAAGACCTCAATCTTGTAGTCATCGGTGACTTCACTTCATCTTGCACACACCCGCTCGTGGATGGTGAAAAGGACGATGTGCTCTCCATTGTCTGCCTCGGTATGTCAATCACCAAAGCCCCATCTGGCTGAATGGAGGACGAAGGCGACGGAGTCACCGATTCCACTGAAGGAACAGGGCCTTCCTCCAGAGAACCAGTCCTAGAGCTAACCTGAGTCTCATCACCCCAGAACAACACATTAGTAGGAAAATTTGGGGACTCCGTGGAATATCCACCAGCTGAAATATCTTCAGCACTCAATTCGATGGATTCATCAACCGATTCGATACTGTTTTCCTCAGGACCAACATCATTGCGACTCTCAGGCGCTCCATTGACGGAATTTCGACAAAGCGGGCAAGTGGAATGCGATTGAAACCACATGTCAATGCAATCTACATGAAACCCATGATTGCATTTGGGCAACAACCTGGCTTTCTCCCCGTCGACAAGCTCAGACAGACAAACGGCGCATTCAAGCCCGTCCTTGAACTCTTGGGGCCGAAACACGATGACCGGAATGGACCGCAGGACTGAGGGATCCAGCCCCCGGCGCGTCGCCACGGCCGCCATCTCTTGGCCGGGGGCGAACACGAAGCGACGCCGCGGCCGGCGGCGGTTGAGGCCCTGGGGAGGGGGCTCCTCCGCGCGCCACCAGAACCACTTGGCATACAAGTGGAGGAAGAGAACAAAGACCACGACCAAGAAAAGGACTATAATTGCTATCACCATGATCTTGCCGGTAATCTCAACGGCGGCAGTGTTGTCCAGCGTCCCGCTGGCCTGAGAATCGGACATTGCTTTCTCCCTCTACGTATGATGATCAAGATTCCTCGACAACGAACTCAAACAAAAGAACTCGCGAGGAGCGAATCGCAAACTCGTCAAAACACCAAAAAAGGTGAGAATTTGAAGCGAACCCAGATGAGAGAAGGCGTTGCACTCTCTCAAGAACCGGGTGGCTATGCCGAAAGCCAAGAAAAGTTCTCTTTGCTCAGACGATTCTCGAGCCTTCCTCTGCAAGTTCACGAGAAAAGCAGTCAATACCCGATGAATTATCAACGGAGGCTGCACCAGATATAGGAGGAAGGGAAGTTGGAGAGAAAGTACGAAGGAAAGCGAGAGAGAGAATGAGAGGAGAGTTCAGACTTGAAGTTGGAGAGAAAGTACGAAAGGAAAGCGAGAGAGAGAATGAGAGGAAAGTTTAGACTTGTTCTTCGGGTGGAGGAATTTGGAAAAGTTGAGAGAGAGAGAGAGAGGAAGGAAGGAAAGTTCAAAGAAGAGACGGCCGGGCTGAGAGAGGGAGATTCCACCTCCAACTTGGGACTTGACCGACTTCGAAGACTTGGACTTTTTATGCTGCCCAAAGGGAGGAAGGAGGAGGAAGAAGACGACGACAGTCTGGTCCGCGATGGGCCAACGGAGGGAGACGATCGTAGTGGCTGCTGCTTCGCTTTGCGTCTCTTCTTCTTCGTCTCCTCTGGTGTCGCCCCCACGTTTGACTCCTGAAATGGCCGTGGACAACACTTCTTCCCTTCCCTCCCCTTAAAACATCAGTTTTTCTTTTTCTTTTTTCTTTTTTCCGGAGATTAGATTATTTTCTACAGCTAAAATAGACGGTCCAAGATGTCAAGAAAGTGTTCCAAAGATAAAAATAAGAAAGTTCATGAATAAGACAATCTGCGGGTGAATCCTTGCGGTGGATTTGGCTAATAATTTAGATTCTTTCCCATTTCCCATGAATTTTCATATGTACCTTCCGTACAATAGCAGGAAGATTTCTTGTGAAATTTTTTTAAAAAACATTAAAATATATGTGAAGAAAGGAAAATATCTACAAAAGCTAATCTAGATAGGAGATTCATTAAATGATCATAGAATAGAAAAGCTTGAAGATTCAAATATCATATATTGAGAAATTTCTCAATATATAAATTGTCATGAGAATTCAAAATCAAATTTAAAAAAAATAAAATCAAGATACATTGTAAGTTCATAAATATCACGCATGGACTTCAATAGAATCGGACAAAAACTCGATATCTAAATTTTTTTATGTGAGTTTGCTTTATATTGTGTAAATAGTTTCGCCTTTCGGACATTTTTAAAGATATTTGGAGAAAAATCTCATCTCATGTTCTCATGAAGCATTGCAAGGGTTCAAGAGATTGTTTATGTCTACACATATGAACCCATGCGTATGGATCAAGGATAATTTGCAACTTCACCCTTTTGGAGTTTATCCCTTGTTATTATCAAATTTTTTTTTCTGATTTTTGTGAATTTGACTTTCCATAAAGCTTAGGGCACTGCCTCCTGGCCAAACATACAGTTTGTGAATTCCCCCCAACTCCGGCCAAAAAGACGAATTAAAAAAAAAGGACCTGAAATCCCCCAAACCTTTTTGCTTTTTGTCTCCTAGAGACCCTCAACCGTCTCCTTTGAGACCGCAAAAACAGTTTTTAGGGGACTGATTCTGTCCCTAGGAAACACCATTACCACTAAGAAAATGAGACTAGGAAAGCCAACCGGCGGATCTAAGGGAGGATCGTGGGCTACGATCGCTCGTCGCCTCCGGTCGATGTCTATTTTATGTCGGTACTGCCGGGGTTCCTTGTGTCATTAGTTTTTGGGACAATGCACGATGGTCTAAATGGCCTATGCATCGCTGCTTTGTCATCTCGTTCGGCCGGACATCTATGGAGGGGTACATTGACAGTGGCACCTGTTCCTACGACGAGGACTCAAAAGACCATTTCATGTGACATATTTGTTAGGTAGATAGGGGGAAAATGCTCAGTTTGTTTCATTTTGTAGAAAATGAATAATGTGAAAAATATTTTTTTTTGTAAAAGTAGTCTCTTATGTTGCTTGGAACAATTAATCAATAAAAAATATTTTGATCTAAATATTTTTGTGGATGATGAAATTTTATTTTTTCATTGGTTTGTTTTAACAAATGATACAAGCGATTATTTTTAATAAAATGTTATCGTGATTATCCTTTTTCCGCGAAATAAAAAGAGCATCAATCCCAAACATTTTTTTTAATATTTGAGCTTTATTTGTTTCATGAAAAATGAATAATTTGAAAAATACTTTCTTAAAAAAAGATAGATTGTATCGCTTGAAATAATTAGTTACCGATAAATATTTTCATTGTCGATAATAGTTTATGTCTAAATATAATCGTAAACAATGAAAACATTTTTTATTCATTTGAATTCTAGTTTAATAGAGGATAATCATCAAGAATTTATTGCAAAAAATAAAAGTAGCCTAATGTTTATATATATATATATATATATATATATATATATATATATATATATATATATATCTCAAGCAATTCCGTTTTGCATAGAAGAGAGTAGACATAGGGTTAACAAAAAAAATATACGGTCATTTTGGCGCGACTTTTGTTACTAATTTGTAAACGGTTTGTTGACCCTTTAGAATGTAAAATCATTCTTTATGTCGAGCCTTCGTGTGTCTCAAATCCTTAACAAACGTACGAAAATCTTATTGTCTAGTTTTCCAAGATCAAAGGCCCTGAATCGGGACCTTCTCGAAGGGGTTTGACTGACCTTGAGGGTCAACCTAACAAGCAGGACGCAGTTTAATTTGACCCGAAAGCCCAATTTTTTGACCCGTGGGAAGGGAGTAATATATTGTTCATTCATGTCCAACCGAGATGAATGATATAAACTGCAATTCCAGAGTCCATTTTATGCCTAATTTTTGACCCGACGCCAATCCCCGTGCTGCCGATCGTGGTCGGACCAGGGGTCAACCCAGTTCAGCTTCAACTAGCATCCCTGAAATTAGAATATTTCACTTTAGAGCCCATCTCATCGACCGCCACCAATATGAGGTGGAATAATTAAAAATTATGTGGCACTTCAAATAAATTACAATGGCTCTCTCTCTCTCTCTCTCTCTCTATATATATATATATATATATTTTTCCTTTGTCGTGCCATGGTGGTCGCCTTTGTCTCGACCTTGGTATTTGATAGTCCTTTGATTTTCCGAATTACGTGCATAGGGCTCCCGCGTTGTCCTTTTCCTGCTCGTGTTCTCTGATTTTATAAGTTTTTGACTTTTATGCCCAATGGGCCGCATATAATAATCGTGTCGAGAAATAATAAGAGGATGGTGCAATTCAAATTAAACGAATGAAGGCGAAATTATGTGAGAAATCGACGGAAAAAAAAAACACACAAACACACATTCAATTCAAGCGTCAGTACCTACATCACGGAAAAAGTGAATCACGAAAAATCTACTATCAATTAGAGAATTGATAGTCAAAATCAATCGCAAACAAAGTTTGTGCACTCACGGTAAAGCTTCGCTTTGACAAGGCACAGGAGGATCTAAGTCAATGTTGGTGGCGCACCCTGCGTCAAGAAGGGTGTCAAGCCACTCTCAAACTCTATAAACTTACATGTGAAATGTTGTGCCCATAGTTTGACTGTGACATTGATATAATCTAGCTTCTCACTTTGAAAACTTTAGACTGGATCAATTAACAAGCTCAAACTTGAGATAGAAAATAACAATTCACATTTATCTTACAAAGAAAACTCTACGTGGATTTTGCTTTCTTTCGGATCTTGCGGGTTACGAATTTTGACTTTTTTTTTTTAATTCAACACACCTGAAATTTCCTATAATATGTGAATATTGACTTGCAGGTTCACGTACTTTTTTTTTTTTTTTTTCTTGAATTTGGATCATTACTTTAGATTTCGGCTGTTCCTACCTATGATCAAGTCTGAGCAAACAAGCTCTAAACAACCTCGCAATAATTGGATATTTGCCCGCTTTCTATCCTATTAAGTAGAAAATGTGAAACGAGCGTAAATGAAAATTGAACACCAGCACACGTGCTTGGACAATATTTTAAATAATATAAAATCAACTATTCAATAATTATATCTATATTTTTTCTACGGATAGAGCTCGTAAACCTAAATGTCCTAACCCCAAATCCATCCTACAATTGGTCGATTGCCAAGGACAAAATGATGAGTACTTAAAACATCAAATGATTTCATAGAAAAAGTATTTTATGATCCATGTCGGCAATATCTTAAATAGACAGTCGTTCCAATCTCGAAAGTTTGATCCACGAATGGCCACCCAAATCAATTTATATAATAATAGAATGAATCATAAATTGAGTCATTGTCAACAACCATGGCATGAAATCACTAAGCTTGCCGTGTGGTGCATTGATGTGGTTTGTGAAGAACCGATCAAATGTCGAGATGAAAAATCGATGCTGGATGCGAAGAAAAGGACAAGAATAGTGGGGTCAGAATCCAACAAAATCACATGGCTCGCGTCCCTAACAAATCTCTCCATCACATGGCTTAGCGTCACATAAATACTGGGGGACCAGATCTGCTCAGTAATCGCTACCCAGAATTTATTACGTCAACAAGAGTAATCTTTTTTCTAAAAATATTAATCCCATAATATTACCTCCTTTGACACACACAAATAATCTATAAATTCGGCTTAATATGCAATGTGGTTTTTGAATGTCAAATTTGTTCGGTGTGATCCATGAATCTTAGCTTAGGACCCGCTTGGTAATGCTTTTGTTTTTCTATTTTTTTGTTCTTTAGCATAGAAATAAAACAAAAATCCGTTTGTGTACGTTTTTGTTCATGGGAATAGATTTGGAGCAGAATCAAGAAGTAGAAAAAATATTATTTCTTTGTTCCGAGAAACAACTCAAGAGTTAAACCCAAACCATTTTTTTCTCTTTTCTTTTCTTTTATTTCCTTTTCTCTTTCTACTCTTCCAAACGAGCTTCGGTGAATTCGTCGGAGCCTTGTTGGTCGGAGCCTCGCTGTGGTTGGATGAGGCTCGGGCGACATCGTTGGCTCTCATTTGGTCAAGGCCAGCAACCGGCTAGTGAAAGAAGAAGAAACGGAAAAAAGAGAAAAAATTGTAAGAAAATTGTAAGAAAATTAAAAGGAATTATAAGTTACAAAAAAAATTGAAGGTCATATCAAATGCATTTCTATTATGGGAATATAAATTTTGTATAATTATCAAACGTGTTCTTCGAAACTTGTACAAGAAACAAAAATAGAAAAAATTATTTCTCAACAAAAATTGTTCCAGCATCGATTTTAATTTATAAATTTCCACCCTTGATGTGCAATGTTGTTCTCGAAATTTTAATTTATTTAATGTGATCCTTGAGTTTTTTTATATATTTTTCAAGAATGATATTTCGCATTAGACTGGTTGAGGGATAACATTCAATAAATTTAAAGTGTAAGAACCATATTTATACATCGGGCCAAGCCAAAGTTTATGAACCATTTGTATCATTATTCTCATAAATACACACATATATAACCTACCAAAAAAGAGGCAAAAGAGTAAAAATAAGTAAACAGCTAAATTCTACCTTTGACCAGAGTACGAACAGGTTTCGCGAGTGCTGACGAGGAGATAATCTTCACTTGGGGTGAAGGTGGGAAGCATCTTTCGCTTCTTTTGGCAAATCCACGCAGCTTCTTTGTCTCACTGTTTTAACGTGCACGATAACGACCCGAATTCCTTTCTTAATTCACCTAATTGGTAAGCAACACAGAATTGATTGCCTAATCCCATCTTAAGACCTTAGGCTGGTCCAACCTCTAATACTGTCCAAGCCCTTGAAAGGAATCAATCAACCTTCATTTTATTTATTTAAAAATTGTATGTTGCCGGTTCCCACGCATTGACATCCAAAATTAGTGGCTTTTTAAGTTGAATTTCTAATAATTAAACCCGGTTAAAAAGCAATTATGGCTAGACCAGACAGTATGATTAAGTTGGGAATGATTCGGGGAAGCGCACAATTCATTGAGTATATATGGAAGTGCGGTTCAACCATTTTTATTTTTCACTTTTTTTTGGGCATAATTCATTACATCAACAAGAGAAATTACATCAGAGGCCATCCAGGAGGATCGGCTTCGACAAGAGAACCTGGCCTAAACATTTGATGATGCGGTACGGAAAAAGTAAGTTATGAACCCATCCATCCTCCGCCGTCCGCGAGCCTTTCCTGAGCCTCTCCAATGGAGGATAGATGTTGTGGTGAAGGGATAGAAAAAGTAATTTGAGAAACGATATGCGCATGGCCTATGTTCAAAGTTGCATCAAGTGCACCATAAGGGTACAGTGACTAAGACTTTTACTTTATTAACGTTTTATATTCTTCATATATCTAAATATAAATTATCATCAATTGATTATGATAATAAATGGAAGTCATTAAATGCGATAATTTATTGCAATTTTTCAATTAATAATACAGGTGAAATCTAGGCGGATTTCAGATTTTAGGATATACATAATAGGTTTCAAATTCCAAAAAATAAATAACTTGTTTTAGCAGGTAGGTTTCGGGTTATAGATAAAATTTGTATGAAATCAGGAATTGTTTACCTCTAACGTTTATGGGAATTCGACTCAAATCAACAATAGGGAGGCAATGTAGGACCAATTATTGTCGATGTAGGCATGGAATTCTAGGGTGACCTGCTCCTTGTAATTGGAGAAGAGGGGCCCTTCTTGAGGTCGGGGAGGAGGTAGTTGAGCAGGCACATGCAGCAGCTCTTGGCACACCAGGGGAGGCCGTTGCCGTGCCTCACGCGGCACCACTTGCCCCCGCCATGTCGTCGCAAATGCTCTGCCGGTATCTTGTCCTTCTTCGCCATCCACAGGCCTTTCTCGAGCCCTCTGACGGAAGATGGACCGCCCCCCGGATGCCTTCTCCAGTTTGTTGATGCTGTCGTGAAGGTAGCAGAAGAGTAGTTTGGGTTGGGGAAGGGTCGGTGCGTGGCCCGTGTCCGGAGTTGACTCTAGTGGACCAAGAGGGCGCAACAGCCAGCCAGCCAGCTCGCTCGTACAGCCTCGTCCTCAAATTCCAAAAGTTCCCGATCTCATCGCTCTTCAGCGTCCACGGGCCTTTTTTGAGCCCAACTGCCTTCCCTATTTTGCAGATGCTATCATGCAGGGAGCAAGAAAGTCGTTTGGGGAATGGTTGGTGCGCGGCTAACGTTCGAAGTTGCCCCTAGTGGACTAGGAGGGCTCAGCAATTAGCCGACGCACTCGTATAGCCTCAACCTTACATTCCAGAAGTTCCACATGGGTATAGTTTTTGGAGTTTTAATTCACGTGGACGCCATGTCAACATCGTTAGCACCTCACTATCCATGTTAGCCGGCATGTTGAACCGTTACAGGGAGTAAATGTACCGCACGGATACAATTTTGGAGTTTTTAGCGACACCAAAAAAAAGTCAGTAAATTTTTCCCTAATTTTTTTCCCTAATTTTTTTTTTTTTTTTTTGGGATAAATGTACCTCACAGATACCTATTTGGAGTTTTTAGCAACACCAAAAAAAGTGTTAGTAAATGTTTTCCGATAGGTATAATTTGGGGTCTTTGATGATTTTTCCCTAACTTTTATAGGGTTAATTCAAAAAAAAAAGTACAAACTTTAGGTCGATGGACAAATCTAGCCAAAACTTTTTTTGGTCTCGTAAAAAAGCACCAATTTTAGGTCAAATGACAAATTGGGCCCAATTTTTTTTTTTATTTCAAAAAAAAATCACCAACTTTTACTCAAATCCTAAATCTAGCCCCCTTTAACTTAGATTCATTGATTGTCCTTACCAATAAATCCATGTGCAATTATGTCATCTCATATACTTCACTAGCAAGTAAAAAAAAATCTCTAGATTGAATTTCTCCGACTAGACTTTATCGTTTTTTCATAATATGAAGTTGTAAATTACCGCCCATTAAGAGAAACCATGGATGGATCCACCAACCTCACGGATAGAACCTTTTCTCTTGAAATAAGGTTAACTTCAAATAGAAAGTTAATGGTAGGGGTTAGATTTTAGATAGAAGTGAAAGTTTGTGATTTTTTATTAGACAAAAAAAAAAAAATTAGGGTCAAAATTATCACTTAACCTAAAGTTTGTATTTTTTTACTAGACAAAAAAAAATTCGGGCCAAATTTGTTCATTGACCTAAAGTTTGTGCTTTTTCATGAGACAAAAAGAAGTTTTGGCTAGATTTATCCGTTGACCTAAAGTTGATTTTTTTTTTTTTTATTTTATTTATGGAATTAGCCCAATTTTTATATATGTCCATTGTTCGGGGGATTTTCTTGGTGGGCCTGTTTGCTGTGGGATTTGCCAAGGCCTTCATGCTCTGAGAGTCTGAGACCGTCATTAAGCCCACGAATCAAATTGAAGTGGGCTCAAGAATTTGGGCCGAGCCCAAGAACGGCCCAGCGAATTGCAGTTTCCTCTACCAACGCAGTTCGCCAGCACCTCGCGGCGCGCGGGTCCCCGACAAGTCTCACTTCTCCTCGTTCTTCTCCGAATCCATCTTCAACTCCTGCATTCCGCTGTCTCGGCGTTGTCGGCGTCGGGGGGGCTCGCGACAACGACTGGTGCATGCTCGAACTCGAGCCGGAAGAAGGAGTTGTTTGGGGTGACGTCCGAAGAGCTTCGCGTGTTTGCTGCTGCTTCGATGGTCTGGAGCTCCTCGACTTCGTTGTTTCAGGCTGAACGAGCGCCGATCGATGCATTCGCTAGGTACCCCCGCCGTCTCTCGCTTCCTGGGTCATTTTTCTTTTCTGAATTCTGCTCCTTTTCGGTGGCCGAATTTTGGGTTCTCGTTCTTGCTCCCTCATTTTCCATCGTTTTGTTTAATGCGCTTCGAGTGCGATTTTCAAGTGAATATAGGAAAGGAAATATGGGCCAGTCTGCTAAGACAAGATTCGGGTCTAGGTGTTTGTCCAAATTCCTGTGAGAGATGGACGTAGGGAGAGGGAGAAAGGAGAGTAGAGAGGTGGCAGGATAGGAGGTGGAGAGACTTGAGGTACTTGCGATTTGAGATGATGGATTCGCATGCCGAATTCTTGCTAAAACGAAGGACTTTCGACACTGGCCAGCATGTATCCTATATCAAAGTGCTGAGCTTTGCCATTTTCTTTCGCAAACCTCCACTTTCAGAGCTTTCTCCCTTGTTGTCCTATTAGCTGACCCTATCTATTATTGAATCATCTAGATGCTCTGAGGGCTCAGACCCGGCTTAAGAGCAGGTCGTTCTCCCATTCATTCTCCTCTGGATGCGAAAGGGCATGCTATTCGCCATGGAAGTCCTTGGGATTGCCAAAAAGGATAGGATTTGATGCAATTGGCATTCGTATAAGGAAGTTGAAACTCATGGTCAAAGCAGTTGCTACGCAATGGCCGGAGCGTTTGGCTCTGATTAATGGTGATCGGCAAGGTGAACTAAATGGAGAGCTGGAGAGTTCTACCCCGGCCATAATTCAGCCTGAGGCAGATGGTGAAGATCCAAGGGAAGAGTTTGAGAGAGAAAACTTACGGCGCACAAAGATTTCTAGGTCCAACAGAGGGAAAGCCCCGTGGAATAAAGGCAAAAAACACAGTGCTGGTAAGTTCTAGCTTGTTGAATATGCCCGACATATTGATTTGGTTCCTTAATTAATATTGTTCTTCTCATGATGCTTTGAATCACATGCAGAAACTATCCAGCGGATCCGAGAGAGGACAAAGCTTGCAATGCAAAGTCCTAAGGTGATGTCGTGTAAGAATAATTTCACATTTTTCTGAAGTGACTATGCAGTGATATGCTGAGTTAAATCTCTTAGTGGGTAGTTTCTGCCCTTGGTGGTTCTAAACCATCAGATATTGAACGCATGACTGTTGTTCTATGATTTTCTAGGCTGAGTAGTTGTTTAAGTCTGCACAGGTTCGAGAATTCAAGATTGCAAATTATACAACTAGTCCACAAAAACAGTTCTAGCCTAATGAAAGAATTTGTCCTTTTTCAGGTGAAAATGAAGTTAAAGAACACAGGGCATGCACAGAGGTTAGTATTGTGGTCGCCCTTTTTTTTTTTAATTTAAATTTGATACCATTTTTCAGGCTAACAGTTGCTCTTTATGCCCTATTAGGGTCTTTGGTTAGATTGTGATCTAGTGAGTTCTGATTCATGTCTTATCTCAAACCAGAGGCTGAAAGTCTACATTGCTTGAATGCTTATCTAGTTTGTTTCCCGAGACTGCTAAAATTTGTTGCCCTATCTATGGATCGTACAGTGAAGAGACAAGATTGAAAATTGGGGCCAAGGTGAGAATGGGGTGGCAAAGACGCTACCAGAGATTGATGATGCAGGAAACATGCTTCTATCAATGGCAGAACCTAATTGCAGAATCTTCTCGAAAAGGCCTCCTCATAGGCAGAGAGGAGCTGCAATGGGATACATATAATATTTTGGACAAACAGCTTGAGCAGGAGTGGTTGGTGAGTGTTCAGGAGTGCAAATCAATGCCTAGGCCCAAAGGTGGCAAGAGAGTACCAAAATCCCAGAGCAAAGGAAGAAAATCGCCAAAGCAATTGCTGCAAAGTGGGAAGATCCTGTGAGTGCTTATAAATATTTCTCTTGAAGTGCTTGGTTCATCTCAATTCTCATTATGCCACACAGCATCTTTTGACCCTAGGAATATTGTTTAATGCTTGCGACTCACTTTCATGTTATTTATATAAATTACATCACTCAGGCTTAGGATTTTGAACTTTCATTCTTCTTGAAAATGATTTTTCTTCTAGGAATACCGTAATAAGGTTTATTCTGGGATGGTAAAATATTATGGCACACCTGTTAGAGCTCAGAGAAAGCCGAGAAGAAGGAAAATCGACACTATGGTGTCCAGAAAGATGGACTCAGCAGAGAAGAGACCAGACAATACTGAAGATGCTTCTAGGAGTGACACTAGAGTTGGGCTCCAGCAATTGAGATTGAGGAGAAGCAAGATGCCCCTGTATAAAGACCCTCTGGTAAGTTCGAAGTTGGAAATGATTAAAACTATCAGAGCTGAAAGAGCAGCCATGGATACCAAGGCAATTGAAGCTGTTGAACAAGCTAGGTCAGTTTACCTCAATTCATTTAAATTCAATTATAATCTGATTCTACGGTATCCGAAGCATGAGACCTAACCAGTGTTAAGGTATTTATGCTGGTTGCTCTTTCAAAAACAATTAAATTTTGGTGTTTGGCAGAATATCAATTGCTCAAGCTCAGAAGGCTGCAAAAGCCCTTGAGGTGGCTGCAAGGACCAATCCCAGCGCTCGAGATTCTCTCATGGAAGCAAGGCAGATGACAGCTGAAGCAGTTGAACTGATTAAATCCATAGAAACAGGGCAAAGTTTTTCTGTTGAGAATGGAACACTTGTCTCGGATGCTGCGACTGAAATGGATGGCAAAATTGGAAAGGAAACAATTGCAACCTCTACAAACATGCCAAATCACAGAAGGGTTGATAGAAGTCATGAACTTGTATCTGGTAGAAATGAAAACTTTGATTTTAGCAACTTCACATGGCGGAATGCACTGGACGATGGAGAGATAATTAGCCCGGAAAGTTCCAGTTTTGTTTGGCCAACGTGGAAGTCTCCAATGAAGAATTCGCATCTTGCTCCACAATGTGATCAAATGGGAGTAGCTGGGAACGTGAAACGCCAAGGTCAGGCTAAGGAAGAAAACCAGATAGTGCCGAGAACAGACAAGGTTACGAAGAAATGGGTTCGAGGAAGGCTGGTTGAAGTGACGGAGTCGACATAGTTTCAACTACTATTGACATTAGGTTTTACAGTATGTCAATAGTAGTTCCGAGTCCCGAACTCTGGATGCTTCGTTAGCAGTAGCTGCCTCGTGAAGAAGCGACTGCAACTGCTACAATACATGAGACTGTACTTCGTTCACCGAAAGAAGAGCTCTTTCTTTTCCCACCTCCTTTTAGAATCAAAGGAACTTTGTCAACCTTTGATATGGCTTTGTTAGCTCAATTTTTGACGCATTGCGGCTTATGGTATCATATCGTCATCTTACCTATTGTATGTTGCGATAGGACGAGCGATCGAACAAAATATAGACGGAAGAAAAAATAAATCGGACACTAAATTTACGTGATTCAGTCGTAAAGACCTACGTCCACGGGGAAAGCAGCAGTGAATTGATCTATAAGATTACATACTCAAGTCACTCAAACACTCTCTCGGTGTTTCCCAAACCCCAATTACACCCAATAACGCACACAGTGTTTAGCCCCGAAATTTCTCACAAAATAATCTATCAAGAAATAATCTATCAATCTCACAAAGGAATTACATGCAAATCTTACCACAAGATTTAATTGGCTCGAACACTAAATCTTCTTAGATGTAATTCACGAACAAAGAAAATCCCTCCCAAGCACTCGACGACTAGACGGCACTTCAAGACCAATTCTTCATGATCAATCACGGCGGAACACCAAGCACTCACGTAGCGCTTCAAGATAATTTGTGATTCACGTCTATCACCACGGCCATAAGTCTATATATAACTGAAACCCTTATTATTTTGCCAACTTCTCATAGGATTTTGTTTTCTATCCAAAACATATCTTTGTATATCTTAAGCAAAATCCAAGTCCTAGTCAAAGTTGGACTTTCTTATTTTAGCGGCCAGACTCTCCAACGCAGATTCAAATTTTGGGAAGTTGATTTTCGGATCTTCTTTACTCAATTTCGAACGTCCGCAATATATCCAATTCGGAATATTGGTAATTTCGCATTGGGCTCAAACTCGAGACATATTTTAACAATGTACATGCTCAAATTCTCAGTCCGGGCTTTGATTGTTTGAAAACAGTTCATGGAATATAACCGTCGTATCTTTTCCCCTCGAGGCTCCCTTTAATTTCCAATTTAGAAGCCGCAAAGTAAGCAGTCATGATTTGCCACAATGTACTAGTTAACAATTGTTGAAAGCATGAGCTGGTCAGAAATTCGCTCATGACACCAAGAATCGAGCTTGATTAGGGGTGAGTGGGCATAGGTTTTGTTCATGTTTCATTTGGAGTCTAGAAGCTACCCATGGAACAGATTTTCTTATTGTTGGAGCCCGAAACCTGTCATGATATTTAGGAATTTGGAACCTATCTTGTCTTATATTCCAGAGTTTATCCAGTTCCACTTGTACTCATAATTGAACAATTGTAATGAATCATTATATCTAATGACTATTATTTGCTACAATTCACAAATGACAATTTATATATAAAACATTAATAAAATAAAAATTCTCAGTTATGGATATTACTATAAATTAAAACTCGTACTATTATTTCAGATTACACACTCAAAACGTGTTTTAGGTTTTAGGTTCATGATATCACCTGAAAACTATCCATTCGAGTCGATTTTATAATTTTTGAAATTTAAAATATATCCAGTTTGTCTTAGAATCTAAACTGGATAGGTAAGTTCTTAAGTTCCCAATTCTACCTTAAACCATGCTCGCTTCCAAACTCGGCGTAGAGATGTTCTCAGCCCAACCATCATGGCTCTGGTTCGGGCCCAGAAAAGAGTGAAAGATAAGCACAAGCAGACATCATCATCGACCAGGCCGGTCGGACGTAGCTATCATCGCACCCACCGACACGACCGCGTTCTCGTCCGTCATCGTCACGCTTGCGCTCGCTCGAACCAACTTAACTACCACTCCCCCCTCTCTCTCTCTCTCTCTCTCTCGCGCGCGCGCACCCTCTCACTACGTCGTCAGATCTCTCCCCATAACCACCGCCGACCGTCCCCTCGGCTCGCCGCGATCTCCCTCCGTCCGCCGCCGCCGCCGCCGCCGCCGCTCTCGAACCCCACCTCGGCGAGGCTCGGGAAATCGCCGCCGCCCGGCGACGTCGCGTCCGAGGAACGAGGCGGCGTCTGAGCATGCGTTGAGGCGCGGCAATGGAGAGAGATTGGTCCGACGAAGACGACGACAGCCACCACCTCATCCACCAGAACGACACCAAGCCCGTCTCCTCCACCAGCCGGCGAGGGCGATCCGCGTTCGACGTCGAGGACTTGGACTCCCGCATCGGCGCCGCGCGACGCTTCGCTTTCAGGTTCAACAAGAGCTACCTCCTCGCGGTCCTGATTTCCGTCCTGTTCCTCGTCGCGTTCTTCTCCGCGGACATCCGCGGCTTGTTCTCCGGCCATGCCTCTGGCGTTCGGGCTCGGTTCGACCGCCGATCGCATGAGGGAGTCCGAGCTGCGAGCTCTGAGCTTGCTGAAGCAGCAAAGGTTGGGGCTTTTCGGTTTGTGGAATCACACGTTTCTGGATTCCGCGATTGCCCGTAATGGGACTGCGAATTTTACTTTGAGTAGCTCGAATTCGAGTGTGTTGAAGAAACGCGATAGTGGTCATCTGTTGGCGTCTTCCTTGGCTTTGTTCGAGGATTTTAAGTCCGCTGTACTTAGGCAGATTAAGCTGAATAAGGATATTGAAGAGGTATTGCTGTTGCCACATCAGTCAGGGAATGTGTCCGCGGAGAATGGTGATGGGGATATGGTCGATGTGAATTTCGGCGATTTTGGTTTTGATCAGTGTCGGACGGTAGATCAAAATTCCTCGGGGAGAAAAACCATTGAGTGGAAGCCGAAAGCTGACAAGTTTTTGCTGGCCATTTGCGTTTCGGGTCAAATGTCGAACCATTTGATTTGTTTAGAGAAGCACATGTTCTTTGCCGCAGTTCTGGGCAGGATTTTGGTTGTTCCCAGCTCAAAAGTTGATTATGAATACAATAGGGTTTTGGATGTCGACCACATTAATGATTGCTTGGGAAGGAAGGTTGTAATGTCATTTGAGGAGTTTTCCGAGGTCAAGAAAACCCACTTGCATATTGATAGATTCATATGTTATTTCTCCTCACCGCAGCATTGTTATGTTGATGATGAACATGTCAAGAAGTTGAAGGGCTTGGGGATTTCAATGGGTAAGCTTGAGTCTCCCTGGGTTGAGGATACTCAGAAGCCGAATAAGAGGACTGTTCAGGATGTTGAAGCCAAGTTCACAGTAGATGATGATGTTATTGCAATTGGAGATGTTTTCTTTGCTGATTTGGAGCAAGAGTGGGTGACGCAGCCTGGTGGTCCACTTGCTCACAAATGCAAAACTTTGATTGAACCTAGTCGTCTTATAGTGCTCACTGCACAGAGATTTATTCAGACATTCCTGGGGAAGAACTACATTGCTCTTCATTTCCGGCGGCATGGCTTTTTGAAATTCTGGTATGTCGCTTCTGTTCTCATTTTGTATCCATGATGAATGACAGGCATGCTAAGACATTTGTCTGTTTCTAGCTGATTATTATTTGGGTGATTCTTGTACCATGTGTGGTCTTTGTCTTGTGGTTCATGCTTGTTTTGCTGCATTCTTATGGTATTGGCGACAGTAGAAGAGCTCATATCTACTAGAGACCTAAAATGGGTGTAAACTTGGTATATTTAGAAATCCTACACAGCAATGCATTCTTTCTCAGGAAAACAGTGATATTTTTGTTGGGTTTAATGCTGAAAGATAACGAGCTTACTTTGCAACATCTTATTATGAACTCTAAGTGCTAGCTTTGACATTTGAATGTTTGCATAATCTAATTTGACTGTAAACTGCACTTATAGCCTTCAGCCAGAAAAGTAAAAAACCGTACTTATGGGTTTTGAGAAACTTATTGAGTAGGATTCAAGCAATGGGAATACATGATTGTACGCTTGTAATCATGATCTGGAGTCTTGCTACCATTATCCAATATTTTTTACTATAAATGCTTGGTTTGATGGCACTTTGAGGGTGGCAGTGGAATGAGTTTCCAGTGTTCCCATCTCTATTTTCCTTGCTTCACATTGATGCATCAATTATTGCTGAAATTTTCTGCTAGTTGTTTGTGGTCATCCAAAGACATCAATTGATGAGTTATTTGAAATATGAGTGTCATGACAGTAATTCCTCAAAGATGACCAGACTTTGGTTTGCAGGTCCCCAACTTGTATATGCAATCTATATATGTCTGGGATTTTGGAACTTTCTTTTGCTGAGAAACATAATTTGAAGTTTTCTTCTTTTGTTTTGTAGTTTGAACTTTTGATGATTAGCCAATCTTACAGTTCAATTATTTTCATACTTGTTCAACAGTGAAATTTAAGAAATGCTCTTTTAGAACTATGTTTGTATGATTATTCTGCACCATAGGCATGGAAATAATGTATTTGCTCTGCCTGATGGACGTTTTTCTTTTACTAGCAATGCCAAGACACCCAGTTGCTTTTACCCTGTCCCTCAAGCAGCCGAATGCATCAAGCGGGTGGTGGAAAGAGCTGATGCACCTGTAATATATCTATCCACAGATGCAGCAGAGAGTGAAACAGGCCTCTTGCAGACTCTTATTTTTTCAAATGGGAAACCTATACCTCTAGTGAAGAGGCCTGGTCGCAGTCCAGCTGAGAAATGGGATGCTTTGCTGTATAGACATGGCTTGCAGGACGACTCCCAGGTACTTCGCAATGTAGCAACTCTTTTTCCATGGACTGAAAACAGGAGAGACTTAGAGGTGCTCCAGGAGCACACTGATCCAGTTCACCCAAGTCAATCATTGCATGACATCTTTATGAAAGAAAATAAGCAAATTCAGAACACTTGGCATGCAGCAAATTAGCTTGGCTGAATAGGGACTTCTACTCCAAAAGGAGAGACTTAGAGGTGCTCAAAACAGGAGAGACTTAGAGGTGCTCCAGGAGCACACTGATCCAGTTCACCCAAGTCAATCATTGCATGACATCTTTATGAAAGAAAATAAACAAATTCAGAACACTTGGCATGCAGCAAATTAGCTTGGCTGAATAGGGACTTCTACTCCAAAAGCACATTAAATTGTCTCCTCTGACATGTACTTTATAGACTCTTTGCTTCTTTTGTTGCCCCTGAAGTATAACCTTATTGTGGAGACTCTAACTGACTTTGCCAGTGGATATATTCTGAAAAGTAGCCCAGATTAGTTTTGTTCTTAAGTGATTGCAGCAGATCATTCTCTCCTTTTTAACTGAACTTTTTCTCCATCACTGTTTTGAATTGTCTATGAGACTCATATCTTAATTTCATGTTCCATCCTGAAGGTGGAAGCTATGCTGGACAAGACGATATGCGCAATGTCCAGAGTATTCATCGGAGCCTCGGGATCTACTTTCACGGAGGACATACTGCGTCTGAGGAAGGACTGGGGGTCGGCATCTCGCTGTGACGAGTACCTGTGCCAAGGCGAAGAGCCGAATTTCATAGCAGATGACGAGTGACAACAGTTAGGATGCAATGTGCGTTACCAACTGCTCGACCAGCCTACTTTGGCGGCACGAATGTCGGTCAAGACCATCACCTCGGTCAGTTGTATCGACCAAGGTTTGATGTCCATGTAATGTTCTGTCACAAGCTTCTTACATTTTTGTCCTCAAGTTTCCCATTCTTTAGTTCTTTTTTAACCTCGTGAGGCTTAGTGGAGTGATCTGTAGCGTGCCCAACATTCGTTGTTCTAGCAAATGGCTGAAATTGTGTAGTCTTTGCGGTTCAGAACCGTTATGCACTATAAGAGCTGCGTTTTCGTCGCCCCTTTCGGACAGAAGTCTTTCTCAGGGGGCGGTGTTACTGGTCACTACAAGGCTACAACAAATGGGTCGTCGACCATGTGAATCTCGTGCACGGGCCCAGGCTCCCCTCTAAGAGTAGAAAGCGTTGTTACAATATGGGGTCCTAAGTGGGTCCCGGAGACACGTGTTGTCCTCTAACTCGCCTTCTTAACAGTCCTAATTTCTGTTTTTGAGCCCGCGCATTAATCCCATTTTGTTTTATGTCGGCGGATCCAGCATTTTCTAACTTTTGTCTTACACTCCAACTGCTTTCCTTTTCCTTTTTTTAATTAAATAAAAATAAAGCAGAAAATTATTGTGATTTGGCAAGTGTACTGCAGAAAATTAATACGTCACTCGTATAAATGTTGACAATTTTATATAATAGTTGGTAAATTTAAGGTGTTGGTAAAAAAAAGGTAAATAAAAATTTCTAAGATAATAAGATAGTTTCATTTTTTAGAGATTAGAAAAGCTGATAAATAAAATATAACCAAATGAATGTTGTAGTTCACTTAACTAAGAATGGGCAACACAAATTTTTTTGATAACTTGGTTGACTAAAAGTCGGTGATTAACCCAATTAAGATCAGTGATTTCTAAAAAGAGTTGCCAGATTTAATGAAAAAGGTAGATAAATGTTCGTGAGCATTGCAAATGAGACTTGGTAAAGCAAAACTAACTAATAACCGATGAAGGAAAAGCTGGTGAGTCAGACAAATAGAGATCGGTAAACTCATATAAGCACCGATTAATTCAAGACAATTTACAGGAGAGACAAATAAAAGTCATTAAATGATAACAAAAGTCAACACGTAACTAAAAACCCTAAATAATCGCCGATAAGTAACTCAAATGAGAGCTGGAACTTAATCAGAAAAAGAAGTTGGTGAGTCGCTTTAAATAAAGGTCGGTGGATTCTTACAAAAATTTGGTATATTTAAGGCCTTGATAAGTAAAACAATAATGACAAAAAGTTACTCCATTCGGTGCGTCATTGTTTGGGCCGGATCGGCCTAGGAAAATGGACCCGGGCCCGAGCCCGGGCCCGGGCCGAACACGAGTAACAGCCGATCCCCACGTGCATATCACGTGACTTCCCCGTCCCTCCTCCCTAGCCAAGACCAGTCAGTCCGACATAGAGCTGCTCCTCTTCCCCAAGAAACAAGAAAAGCACATAGCAGAAGCAGCAATCGGAGCGACCAGAAGAAGGGAGAAGGGCGCGAGAGACCGCGACGCCGTCGAGCCGCCGAGGACAAAGAATGGCGGCGGAACCGGAGGACGAGATCAAGGACGAGAAGAACCCCCGCCCTCTCGATGAGGACGACATCGCCCTCCTCAAGACCTACGTACGTTCCTTCCCCTTCCTTCCTCCCTCCCCAATCCATCGCCAGAAACCCTAAGTATCTAATCGTTCCCGCAGCCCGTGAGCCGAAGGAATTTAGGGGGAGCTGAGCTCCGGCGATTGCCTGTAGATTCGTTTTGATTGCGCGCGGCTGTTGTGGTTTTTTCCATTTCTCGTTTCGAGCGCCGGCCTCTGCTGGTAGCGTCGTCCCGTAGTTTTTGTCTTGGTTTGCGGCGTCGAGTGCCGAGGCGGCGATTCGGAGGAGCATCGTCGTTGTGTTTCGTGTTCTTTCTTAGCAGTAGTCTTTCGTTGCTGCTGATTTTCGCTTCAGTTTGGGCTTTCTTGTTATGAATTTTTATAAAAATTGGCGACCTTTCTTTTTGTTGGATCGTGGCAGGGGCTGGGACCGTACTCTACTAGCATAAAGAAAGCCGAGAAGGAGATCAAGGAGATGGCGAAGAAGGTCAATGACTTATGCGGTATGTTAATCCCCCAACATCATCGTGGTTGATAGTTTTTTTAGTAGCATGTACTGCGTGATTTATCAGCCACTTCAGAATTCAGTGGAGATTTTGACGTCGGGTTCGAGAATTTCATAAGCTTCTTGTCCTGGGACGAATCGATTTGAATTCAATATGTGTTGTTGATTAAGAGCAGCGGCAATCATCCCGTGTGTCTTTATATTCCACATTCGCATGAGCTGGAAAGCTTGGGTTGGTATGTGTACTTCGACATGTTCGATCTTAGTCATTGCTGTTTTGCGGTGACAATTGCTACCGGTATGCCTGCGAGCAAACAAAGTTACGTTGGAGGCTTCTTTTATCTTGAAATTGATCAGAATGGACTATGATTTATATAACCAAAGCGGAATGGACTATATAAATGCTAGAGTGGCTTTGAATGTTAACAGGTAGAATCTGGCTTTCTATTTTGAGTGCTCTCTGATATTGTATGTTGTTTGCTTGTGCCCTAGGTATCAAGGAGTCTGATACTGGGTTGGCTGCACCCAGCCAATGGGATCTTGTTTCGGACAAACAGATGATGCAAGAGGAGCAGCCTCTTCAGGTTGGATTTCTGTCTGTGTTTTTGAAACATATTCTTGAAGGTAGATGTATTTGTATAATTGACAGTGTGGGCTCTTTTTTGTGATTTAGGTGGCTAGATGTACCAAGATAATCAGTCCAAATACTGAAGATGCCAAGTATGTCATAAATGTCAAGCAAATTGCAAAGGTATGCTGACTATTTCTCATGAGTAATTAAGGAAAATTGATCTTCGTCATTTGAAAATTCAGTTGATGAACTTCAGATTGAGTGCCAAGAGGAGTTTTGAGCCTTTTCTGTGCTTGTATTATACTTGCATTCCTAATCTTTTTCTCTGATTTTGATGTATGTTAGATTGTCTAGACTTTGGTCTGATATGATGTTACTGTGATTTGCAGTTTGTTGTTGGGCTTGGTGACAAGGTTTCACCCACTGACATTGAAGAGGGCATGCGTGTGGGGTAGGTGAATTGTGAATTATTAGATATCATTGTTGTAGCATCTGGTTTATCGTTGACAGTCAGAATTGGTATTCATTTCATCTTTCTTTTTCTTTTAATCACAAGCTTTAAGATTTTATGTTGTGGTGCTTGTTCTGTCCTGTAGTACGATGGTACCTTTTTTCCCTGGATGTGTCGGGCTGCATGATTTGATTTTCTTCAATCCATTTACTCGATTGAATTGTTCAGTTATCTTCTAAACTTTGAAACTCACTGGATATGCTATGAGTTCCTTTAGTTGCATTGCACTCGGGACATGCTTGTCGTTTCATATTGTGGATTAGAAACTCTTCTCCATGTTTGACTCCAATCTTGTCATTTCAGTGTCGATCGCAATAAATATCAGATTCAGATTCCCTTGCCTCCAAAAATTGACCCAAGTGTGACAATGATGATGGTGGAAGAGAAGCCAGATGTGACGTATAATGATGTTGGTGGATGTAAGGAACAAATAGAGAAAATGCGTGAAGTAAGTTTTGCACGCTTCCAGATAGTTTGTGGCTCATCTTCATTTTGCTTTTAATCTCATTTCCATTTTATCTGGGCTGTGAACATGATGTCATGCCTACATTTTTTCAATTTATTGAAGAGATTAAGATTGTTAGTTCATGCTTTGAGTTCCTAATGTGTCTAGGTTGTTGAGTTGCCGATGCTTCATCCAGAGAAATTTGTGAAACTTGGAATCGATCCTCCTAAGGGCGTTCTCTGTTATGGGCCGCCAGGAACTGGTAAAACACTTCTAGCGAGAGCTGTTGCTAACAGAACTGATGCTTGTTTTATTCGTGTCATTGGGAGTGAGCTTGTTCAAAAATATGTCGGTGAAGGAGCTCGTATGGTTCGAGAACTATTTCAGGTGAATGATTTGGAATTTTGTGTATGAATCATTTCCACTTATTTGACTGTTTGAATGTTGACATTTCTTAAGTTATTGTCATAATCTCCACAGATGGCACGATCCAAGAAGGCTTGCATTGTGTTTTTTGATGAAGTTGATGCTATTGGGGGTGCCCGTTTTGATGATGGTGTGGGTGGAGACAATGAAGTTCAACGGACAATGCTTGAAATTGTAAATCAGCTTGATGGTTTTGACGCTCGTGGTAACATCAAAGTCCTCATGGCAACAAATAGGTATTATGTTATTTCTTGGTGTAAATGACTGCCTTTTGTCGTGCAAATTTGCCGGCTAACTTCACATCATTAGCATTAGTGGTAATTAACAAGAGGGAAATATCTCAAAATGTATTCTGACCGAAAAGAAAATCCTCAAAATGCATCTGCCCATTTGGATTTGTATGCTTAGGATGATGCTTTTCTTTTCTCTTTTCTTGTTTGATTTACTTAATGTCGTTTGAAGCAAGCTTTTGTTTTTCTTTCTGATTGTTCAATGCAGTAATCAAATCTACCTGGAAGAACTTGAAATTGTTGAATAGGTTTTCTTAGTACCTCAAAGAGGATTCGTGATAGACAAAGAAGAGAATTGGGTTTAGTTATGTTAATGACCTTACATGTCCTGCTCACTGTGGTTTTATTCTTCAGGCCAGACACTCTAGACCCTGCACTGTTACGTCCTGGAAGATTGGATCGTAAGGTTGAATTTGGTCTTCCTGATTTAGAGAGCAGGACACAGATATTCAAGATTCACACGCGAACTATGAATTGCGAGAGAGACATTCGGTTTGAACTTCTTGCACGCCTTTGTCCGAACTCTACTGGTGAGGATCAGTAGCTGTTGTTTCATCTAAGCAAATTCTTAATCATACACTATTTTCTTGTTAAATTTTTGGATCCTGTCCAAATTATATCAGCCTGCCTTAGTTTTGCCATCTTTGACTAAGGCACAAGTTGATGGAGTTCTTATGTTCAACATATGCTCCGGGACTGATGCTGCCTTGTTTTGTTTTCATTTCTGACATCAAACTGTAATTGCAGGAGCTGACATAAGGAGTGTCTGCACAGAAGCAGGGATGTATGCAATCCGAGCCCGCCGGAAGACTGTGACGGAGAAAGACTTCCTTGATGCTGTGAATAAAGTCATCAAAGGTTACCAAAAGTTTAGTGCTACGCCGAAATACATGGTCTACAATTAAAAGGGCTGTTCCTTTTTTATCTTTATTTTCTGTTTTTTGTTTTCTCCCAAAGCTGAAAACATTCAGCACCCACCATCCCTTCCAAGCTTCATTTGAAAGTTTTCTTGTGCTATAATTTTTTTTAATTCAACTGATATTTAGCCAAAATTGATGGCCACAAGCGTGGGAAAACCTGAATCTTAGATTAATTTAACTCTGTTATGGTTGGTTTTTTTTCTTCAATGTCTCGACACAAGGTGGGATTTTCATGTTCGTCTTCTTGGCTATGCATATCCACAGTTTGCTTGAGATGCAATTATGCAATTGCCTAGTCACTGGTGAGTAGGCAATGAGTTGCTAATAATAAGGTTAGCTACCAACATGGCCTGAAGGTTGCAGCTGGTGGGCTTATAGTC
Organism: Eucalyptus microcorys; assembly: GCA_014182515.1. Taxonomy (NCBI): domain Eukaryota; kingdom Viridiplantae; phylum Streptophyta; class Magnoliopsida; order Myrtales; family Myrtaceae; genus Eucalyptus; species Eucalyptus microcorys. The sequence goes on from CM024570.1 coordinate 25,812,846, forward strand.
ACCGAATTCCTTTCTTTCTTCAATTATAGGCAGGCAGTCTAGTCTGGCCTAGTAGACAGTGACGGCTATGCCGTTCCCTATTGGATCTGGAGTTTCAATCTAGGTGGTCAAGATGAGCATTGTCAATCTTAGGGTCTTAGACAATCAGGTGACCCTCCTAGGTTAAGAAAATTGCTGGAGTTGTTTCCAGGTAGTAGAAAGAGAATTTGCCATTCGGCAACGAACCGTCTCTCTGTGTCTTGTTCAAATTATCTTCTTTGTCCACTCTTGAAATGGGATTTCACTCGAAGTATCGGGGCATTGTGTCTGGTTCAAGCTACAGCGAGGTGTGGTCAACAACCTTACGGAATTTCGCATTCCCTGTCGAAATGTGTTTTTGGGCCACCAGGACTTGGGAGGAGTTTTCAGTGATAGCAATTTTTTGCTGCAGTTGTGGGGTCTGCGATAGATCGCCATTGCAAGAGAGCGCTTATGTCAAAGTTAGATGTATATGCGAATGGGATTCCCTTAGTTACTGGTTAGATGTATATGCGAATGAGATTCCCTTAGTTACTGGATCTTGTAGCCATTTTTGTGGGATCAACTCAATTCGTGGACCAAGTATGTCCTTGAAATCCAAGTAGCTCGCGCAAGATGCCACGTGAGTTGTCGGCAATGAGTCCATTGTATCTGGAGAAAAATTTTCATAGGCTATTTTCTGTATTGGTCATGTGGTGGAGGAAACGAATTTCATTATGAGAATTGAAATGGAATTTGTGTTTTTGCGTGGGACTCGGTATGAGTTCACAATGTTATTGAAAAGTAAGTGACTATTACGACTTGTCCGTGGAATAAATCTACGTAACATTTGACTCATAAGTTGGTCCATGGACAAGAGTATAATGCAGTAGAATCCCCTAGTCATGCGTGAGTCCTCGAAACAAACTCGAGTGCCAGATCAAACGTGACACTTTCTCGTGCCTCGCAGAACGAAACGGCAAGCAACGAGAGAATGGCTGGCAGGAACATGAATTGTGCGTGCCGCATAGGGAGTCAATCCTGCGTATATCTCGACTTATCTACCGTACCGGACTGTCCACGAATTGTGGTTGTGTGCGATCGCTGCTCGTGATGAGGAGGTCGAAATCGCCGTCAATCCGGGCATGTCGTTGCTGGCCGGTGACCTGTTTTCCGGAGACTTGTATCGGAAATAAGGAGAAAGACTCGGAAAAGGGGCCGACCCGTTTCCTCGGATACGCATGAAAACATGTCGAGATGACGCCAAGTAGGTGGTCTTCTATCTTTTTCCTAAATCTGCAAAAACACTGGTCTGGTGCCTCTGAGATTTTGAAAGCCATTCCCTCCTGCGATATCATCATCCTGACGAAGTTGCCTACTTCCCACGCTTTCCTTCTCTCTGCCTTCACGCAACGTCGTTGGGTTCGTTGGTGATGATGATGATACTGATCTTAGCTCCCAAGGCAAGGTTAGGTCACGACCAACGAAGCCGAAACGGGGCGAGGCCACGATTTTAATAGGCTTCAGAAGTGATGCCAAAAGCTATCTTTGTGGGGCTCCATTAGTGTTCTCATATTACTCGACAATGCTGCCCATAAACATGTATTACCCAACTTCTTTCTAAAATATCCTTTTAACCAATTTATATTTACTTCTCTTATTCACGTTTTAAACTTACCAACTCTTATATGAATAATGTAAGTCATATATCATCTTTTCTCCAATTATGTTATCAACTAGTCCTGATTTATTTAACTATGAGCCAGCTACTAACGCTTTTTTTAATTAGGCACATATTACAAAAATCTCATAACGTTGTCAACTGTGATATAAATATTTCAAATTTTTTTTGTGTCACAAAAAACCCTTAACTTATTCATAATGACATAAATACCTCAACTTTTTCTTTTTTTTGTGATATGAAAAAATTCAAACTTATATATATGTGATATATCAATCTATGATATATTTGCATATTAAGCAACTCATATGGAAGTTTGGAAATCCAAACTAGTTAGTATTTTAATCGGAGAAAAGTTGATAAATCAAACGTAAATGGTTAGTAATTTATTGAAAAGTAAATGTCACCAGCAATTTATATTCTTTTATATGAAAATTATAACCATCTCTCTAACTTTTATTTTTTATTTATTTCAAAAGTCTATCTTCACTTTTTAAAATGTTCTACGATAGTTATTCCTCTATTTTCTTAATTTTTCTGTACAGTCGATTTGTTATGAAAAGAAACGTCAAATCGCTCATGTAGAACCTCTCGCCGCCGGCCACCATTCTGCTACCTCGAACTACCCCGCGGACGTCAACCATGCCGCTCGTGACCGTCTCTCTTGGATCTAACCTCGTAGCCGCGAGCTCGAGCAGCCGGCGGCATCCATTGCCGCCGGAGCTATAGAGAGAGAAAGAGATCCATGTCCAGATAAGTAAATTTATTTACAGCATCAAGCCACGTTAGCAAAACTCGTCATCAGAACGATTGAAGGACGACTGGTGGCACTTTTTGGAAAATCGAGGGAAGGTATCGACAAAAAGAAAAGAGAGTTACTGCGGCTGTTATGAATGTTCGAGCAAAAAGACAGGACCACTAGAGACATGCCATTAAATGAATGACCATCAATCCTTTAATTGTCAAAGATTTTTGTACGACTTGTGTCATTAAATAGCAAACCGACATGTACTTCTCCTTCCTCAATCCACACAGGAAACTGACGTCATTTTCAGCAGCAAACGCACGGACTTTCCATCATCGAAATTCCCAGAAGACGAGACATTCTCAGTTTGGCCGTGTTGGAAGCAGCAGTTCCTACCTGCCCTCTCTCTCTCTCTCTCTCTACAGTATAAGGTTGTCCACATCCCCACCAAGAATCACTCATAATCACCGTGGAACTCGAAAGAAGGAGAAAAACGTTGCCATGACTGCTGAATCTGCAAGAAACCCACGCGGGACCGACGGCGACGGCGAAAGTCAAGACCTTGGCGATTCTTGCGCTGGTGGGCACTGCGGTTTCGTGGACGGCGACGTGTTTCAGTACCTCATTGTGAACCCGCGCGGCGGAGGGGTCCGCGACTTGCTGAAGTACGGCGCGTGGGGCGACGCGAGGAGTGGGGTGAAGTTCTTGGAGAGCTCGAAAGGGGTCGACTTTGCGGCGGCGGTCGCGAGTGATCGCAGATGGGTCATCGTGATTTCGATCATCGCGCGCAGGGTCATCGCTTTCTTCAGGAAGCCCATGGAGTGGACTGGTTTCTTGGTGGACTTCGTTCTCAATCTCCTGTCCGAAAATGGCAACTTTCTTGGGTTGCTCTACAATTTTATTCGCGGTACTCCGTTTTCAGTTTCTTGTGAATTCTTGTATCATCCTTTGAGAATGAAACGGTAGTGATACTTGAGTAAAGAATGGAGAAAGCTCCTCAGGGTTGGGTGGTGTTGTAAAGCATGCGTTTGTTTCTGCTTCCCCAGAATCAGTTGGATAGGCGTTTAGTTTGATGAAAGGGCATAAAATTCTCGACTTAAATTGTTAAAACGCTTTGTCAGGAAGAAAAATTTATTGTGTGTGCTTGCTTATTAACGGATGATAGCTTATATTTTTTTTGGTGGAGCTAATGTAGAAGTTACTGCTGGATTTTTTCTAATAGCATGAGTTTTAGGCAATACTTCTATTCCAGTTTTCTCAGCTTCTCTCAGACGATTCCCTCCCCCGGTCATTGCCTATTCCATGAAGTCTAATCTTCCTCAATTCCCTGAGTTATATGGAAACTGTAACTTTGTAGTAGCGTAAGGAAACAATTTGGATTCCGATTGTGAACTTTCTTGTGCTTTGGGCTGGTAGTTTACGATGTGCTCTGATGTGAGCAGGAAATGTTATAGTCCCGCATAGAGACTCGGATACATTCATCAGCACTGTTGGGCATTTAGATGGGCGAATCGACCTTTACAAAGGCATGAATGTGCCGGACCAGCATGATGACTCTGCATTTGAACAAAGCATTGTGAGGGTAGAATTGGGAAATCGCGCTTTGATGGACCTCTGCATCATGGCGTCGAAGCTAGCATACGAGAACGAAAAAGTCGTTAGAAATGTGGTAGTTCAGCACTGGAAGGCAAGCTGATCACTCTCTTTACTCACTTCCCTTGGCATCTAACTTTTTCCATCAATAATCGTTGTTTGTGATGACATTCGCTTCATGCAGATGCATTTTGTGGATTTCTACAATTGCTGGAATGGTAAGACAGATCCAGTGGATATTTCCAAACTAGCATGCGTGCCCTTCATCAGCTTTGACTTATTAGTTGACCGAGAAATCACAATTTCCATAACTATGTTGATCTTCTGCTACCATTGATTAACGCATTCATTGCTGATTTGTCTGCATGATTTTCTTTTAGATTACCAAAAGGAAAGGTCGACTCAAGTGTTCATGCTATGCGACAAGCCTGTAGATGCAAATCTCATACTAATCAGCTTCAGGGGTACTGAACCTTTTGATGCTGACGATTGGTGTACCGATTTCGATTATTCCTGGTATGAGATCCCAAAATTGGGTAAAGTTCACATGGGATTCTTGGAAGCCTTGGGTTTGGGCAACAGAACTAATACGGTCACCTTCCAAGAGAACCTCGATTTGGACAAGAAGAAATATGCTCTTGCCAGTGGTGCTGATGCTTCTGACTCAGAAGCATCAGCAAGCACCAGCAACGAGGGGTTTGGGCCAGAGATGGCAGATATGACTGCATATTATGCCGTGAGAAGTAAGCTCAAGAGCCTACTTGAGGAGCACAAGAATGCGAAATTCATAGTCACAGGACACAGTTTAGGTGGCGCCCTTGCCATTTTGTTCCCAACAGTGTTGGTGCTGCATGAGGAGATCGAGGTAATGCAAAGATTGTTGGGCGTGTACACATTTGGGCAACCAAGAGTTGGGGACGGGCAGCTCCAGAGGTTCATGGAAGAGCATTTGGACTATCCCTACCCGAAATACTTCAGGGTTGTGTACTGTAATGACATTGTTCCAAGGTTGCCTTATGATGATCAAACTTTCTTGTATAAACATTTTGGAATATGTCTATACTATGATAGCTGGTACACTGAGCAGGTATGAACTCGTGCATTTTAATGGCTTTGTTCTCTACCAGTATCATACCAAGCCCTCTACTTTCTGAATAGTTAAGTTTTGGGAGGAAATAGGTGCCATGCATCCTTCAGTTGTCAAAGAATTTTAATTTGTTACCTTGGTCGTAATCTTCTTTCCATGAGTCTGTACATAGCCTGAAGCTTTAGGGTCTAGTAATGAAAGTCCACCTTGGCCGTTATAATCGTATTGTTGACTTAATTAATCAACAGAATTTGCAATATTTGTTAAAAAAGAGCTATGCATGTACATATGCATATTTTCATTCATTGCAATTTCCCTTTAGTTTTTCATTCTTTGTTCACGGTACTAATTTCTCAATTGATATTTATGTTTCAAGAAAATGGAGGAGGAACCGAATAGAAACTACTTTGGTCCTAGATACCTAATTCCCGAACATTTGAATGCTGTCTGGGAGTTGTTCAGAGGTCTAACAATGGGCTACACACATGGACCGGAGTACAAGGAAGGATGGTTCTCCATATTGCTTAGGGTAGTAGGATTGGTGCTTCCAGGGTTGTCCGCACATTCCCCAACAGATTATATTAACTCTGTGAGGCTTTGGAAGGAGCCAATGTTCAAGTAAACCATCAGGACAAAGCTTCTCATGCCAGTCCTGAGTTTGTGGTGGCATCAGTAGTTGCAGCTATCAAGTTATGAGGTTAGTTCATAATTTTGGCACGTTCACCAATAAAATAAAGTAGCGAGAGCAGAGTTACGCTGTATTGAGCTCCATGGAGTCGTTCTCTATCTTTTTGTCAATGTGCTTTCGTACAAGTTCTCATTTGGAGTGTAACTGCAATTTGTTTCAGTTTTAGAATAAAAAGAAACTGTACACGGCGCTCCCAGTTCAATGTCTATGTTGAACCATGATGAGGTGCCTATGAATAATTACTTGAGGCAGAATATCCCCTATTATTTCGACTGTTGGCTCAATTCCTGCAGTGGGACACTAAAAAGTTGCGGACTTTGCACAGAGAGGTCACCTAGTTAATATATTTTTTGTTACTTCGTATCTCCTTGTCAATGTGAGGTTTGTGTCGGACTTGTGTCATACTTGAGGTACCTAGTTTACAGTTCATTCATTTGAATATTTTGCCAATTTGCTATTAAATAACCTAATCACCAATTGATGAAGAGTAACTTTATGCTGTGCCAAGCACTTTTATTACCTTTGAATTACCTAAATTACATAAATCTCTCCAACCGAAAGAAGAATATCTCAAGCTCAAAACTGAAGTCTTCCTCTCCCAAAAAATTGCAAATACATACTAAGAAATGGGAAATTGCAGCAAGAGGAAAGTGGCACAGGTTATTAGCAGAGACCCCTTAGAGATACATGCCTCATCTTGGAGCCCAGGAAATTGGAATATCATATGTAGAGCCACACAATCACTGAGCAAGAGTAGGTGAAAATTCTTGCAGAATTTTACTGACCATTGGTTCCAAGGGGTGACTGCTTCCTGTTTTGCCTTCAGCAGAAAAATGAACGGTACAACGCTGTCACAACGCTGCACGTTGACGCCTCAAACTGTATGAGCCGACTGGATCATGTTCAAATCCAGATTCTTAAGTCTTACAACAGATTCCACATGACCCTTCAGTGTGTGAATTTCACCGAGCCTGCAATTTTTTGTCAAATATCATATTACTATCCATGACACATGTTCTGTAAGCTGTCTCATGTATGAAACATGTATACAACTAAATCATTTGGAAGTCTATGAGAAACTTCCCTCGTGAAAAGAGTTGGGAGAGTTTAAGTACCTTGCTATCTCTGCCCGCCGCCTGGCCTGTTCAGCGATCAGAGAAGATCGAGACCGCCGCCCATTAAACTCCAAGTCTGAAGCAGACAACCCCTGAAGACTTCTTTGAGAAACTGCCCACTGAGCAGCCCTTTCATCCTTCCCGTAGTCTTTCCTGGAAGTAAAAGCTGTCTGTTGTTCCAAAAAGAAAGTGAAGGATTTAGTGGCATGATCCTCTTGAATAACTTTCCAAGAAATTGTTGTTAACAGTAGGTCTGGACTGACCTTTCTATCGAACACAAGATTCCATGCTTCGCCACTCAGTGCATAACGAACTGTGAATTTGATTATGTCCAGTGGTATGTAGAAGATCAAGCTGTATAGCCAGATAACTCCAGCCCATCCCCATCCGATGCCACTGATGTAGGCAAAGCTTATGTTTGCATAGACAGCGATCACGGTTGCCACCTAAACACCAACATATTGGATTGAGGTCAGGTTTTCAACTCAGATTTTTAGGCTTTGTTAATAGATGGGGATAACAAGTCAATCTAGGACACTAGATTGCTTTCATAGTACCACTGCGGAACTTGCTGATGCTTTTCTGTTGGGACTGTACAAGAAGCACTTGTGGCTGAGGTTGTTAGGCAAAATGTCTTTGTATGAGGTTCCCCCAAAAATTTCGCAGATATACATCAAAATGATGTCCAATGGCTTAAAAAAAGTTTATGTGGGTATCCATTGTCTTATATTCAATAGAGAAGTTTCAACTAAATCATACGTGTTTCTTGCTAGAAAACATGCATTCTCAGTCTGTTGTATTTTTCTTCCCATTCTCAAGACATATATTCACTGGAAGGTCATCTATCTATGATAGCTTGATGTTCATCTTATCACATTCCAGAAGGAAGGAGATTGTGGTCATTTATCATGAGAGTTTTGGAATCAGCACACATTGGTAAATGCATTTATAAGCACGAGTGACAGCTTTCTGTGAAAGCTCTTTCAAAGACGAGAGGCTTACCAGCTGAGCCACCACAAATGCGCACATCAAGAGGACTCCAGGTCTCTCAACAAATGACCAGCTCTGACTGCGGGTAACAAAAATAAGGGCCTGGCTGATGATACTGACTTGGAGATATACAGCAGAAGAGACTTCCTCGCTGTTGTCTGATAGTGAACTCACACCAAAGTGATCCTGTTGGAGAAGTTCTCAGGTTAGCCTTGTGTTCAACTTTTCACTAATTTCTCTTAGTCAACTTTGAAGAAGGAAAGGACTTTAGATTCTTCACCTCAAAGAACGTAGTGTCAATCACTATCCAGTAGAAGAGGACAGTGACTAAGGCAAGATATGTTCCAATCACAACTCCAGTTGCAAATATTTCATTGAGCTTCCAACTATCAGGCCTTGGAGATGGCTTTACACGATCTTGGGAGATTGTCATGATTGTACCTGGACATCAATAGCATACTCATGAGCGGCTATTCAAAGTGGTTTTCTTCTACTGGGGAGAGAGATTATTTTTTAAAAAAGTTAATGACAACATTGACAATATTGTCGTTTCACTTAACATTGGATGTGCTAGTCACACCAAACTTTTAAATTTAGGAAGACAAAATACTGAAGTGTGAAATCCTTTATATTTTACTTGACACAACAGAAGTTAACGGAGTCAGGAAACTTACCGTCATTCAGGATCGCAATTATAAGAACCATGAAAGGGGGGAAGTCATATTCCCATATCAATGCTAGGAGCACAAAACCAAGCTGCAATATAGTTTGGAAGAACAAGTATGAGGTGTTGCACATTCATCAAGTGTAAAGATAGAATTTTGAAATCAGAAAATAGCTCATCTTACCACTATCCTTATCGTTATGGAGACTGCATATATCTGCACATCAATAAAATGGATCAGTATCATCTCCCAATTATTACAAGGAAGAAAACTGTGACAAAAGTAACTACAGAAGATTCCCCATGTACACTTACTCCTATTGATCAGTCCCCTAATAAGCACTTGAAGAATTAGATTGTCTAATCTATAGAATTTGTTCAACTGGGAGCACTTTGTTATCAAGAAAAAAGTCAATCTTTGGTGTCTACAAACATCAGACCAGAATTTTGCTTGTGGAATGTGCGTTTCATCAGAATGAAGCACTCCCCTAATATGAAACTCACTGTTCAGTGAGAGGTATACTTACGGTGTAATTCTTCATCCTCTGAAAGATAGCTCGGCTAGTTAAGACTGCACTAACGATCACACTTAAACCAGGCTCCGTTAACACTATGTCAGAGGCACTCCTGGCGGCATCTGTAGCATCAGCCACAGCAATTCCGATATCTGCTTTCTTAAGAGCTGGCGCATCATTCACACCATCTCCAGTCATTCCAACCACGTGCTTCTTTTCTTGTAAGATTTTCACGATCTCGTACTTGTGCTCTGTACGTAACATTCAGGTCACAAAAGTTACCACGAGGTCAGTAGAAAAAGATAGGTAGATGCATTTCATCTATGCCGTTGTCTGCAAGCATACATGAGATCACGTCCATACATCTTTTCACACAACTCGACTTTTCTACTGGTTCAAATGATCTGGTGACAATATATAGACACGCAATGACAAAATTTGGTTAGGAAAGTTGACTTCTTTCTGTTTTACATAAGCTATTAGGTTTTGAATTAGTACTCTAATTTGACGAGAGGAAAATCCTTCCACATACCAGGGAATACACCGGCAAAACCATCGGCCTTCTCTATGAGCTCATCCACTGGAAGAGCTTCATTTTCATCTTTTTCACGGCCCAACAATGCTGAAGAAGGATACATGTTTGTTCCCATGCCAAGTCTCCTCCCCGTCTCCTTTGCAATAGCTAACTGGTCACCTGCAGTTTCAGAATGATTAACTCAATAAGTATTTGCTTGCACATCATTGTTGGTAGCTTTAGCGCTATGGACAAAGATGTACCAAATCAATTCAGGTAGTACTATAGAACCGAGCCGTCATCATAAATAAGATCTGGGAGGTGTTCACGGTACTCGTAGAGTTCATACCTGTAATCATCTTCACACAAACTCCAAGGTTAAGAGCTCTTCGAATTGTCTCGGCACTGTCATGTCTTGGAGGATCAAACAAGGGCAACAACCCGCAAAATGTCCACGGGCCTCCAGGACTTTCCTTGGTTTTCTCTGGAACTTCCTGCAAGGATGAAGAAATTTAATTCCTGCAAACCACTTTAGGTTGGACTAGTACAAATTGGGGGATCTTATCATTTGAGCGAGAGAATTTCGAGCTGACTGCTGCTCTAATGCATCTCGTTGTAAGCTGCATTTAATAATAGAGTGAGGATTTCTTGCTCCTTGATTACCTGAAGAGCAACTCCAAGAGACCGCAAACCCCTTTCGGCAAACTTGTCAATTATGGTATGTACTTTTCCCGCAATCTCATTTCTCTCTTGGCACAAGTCGAGGATCTGATCCAGGAAAACAGTTGGTGTAGAAGCTCAGTGTCATATTATAAAGCCAAATTAGAATGATGAGACATCTGATTTATTTGGAAAGAAGAAATTGGATGCTTCTACTGCTTGTTCCCCTCCATGGGCTGATTCCCGGAGGATTATTGTCAGATTTTACACACTGTTTGGACATGTGAGTGATGGAGATAGTAGTCCTGAATACAAAAGCTATGGCATTTGAGGAATGAAGAATGTTCTGAATAATGTACATGGGGATATTAAAGGATTACCACAGGTACTGGGTGAGGCTGCATGCTAAAGGATATAGACGTAAGGGATGGGATGCTTCTGGGAGGCCAACAATTGAAAGAGCACGACTTCATAGACATAGTTAAGATGTTCCGAACCAGCTTGAATTGAACTAATTCCCTTTAAGATTTGACACGAGTTGGCTTTGGTACTCAATAATTTACTATAGCAGCCTTTTAACCTCAGCAGTACCTGTTCAGGAGCACCCTTGCTTGCACGATACCATTTGCCATTAGAATCGATGTAAGTGATTGCAGTGCGCTTGTCCACTGGATTGAAAGGTAGAAAATGGACTTCTTTGATGTTTGCACGAGCCTAAACATGGGAAACTGTCATTTATACAGAAGCACATAGACAAGCAGAAGAAAGTAACAAACTCTTCACCCAAAAAAGAGGAAAACTTGGAATATGCAGCTTTTTCTGTGTGCATCTGTACCTCCTTTGGATCTGCGAGCATGTTAACAATGGCGGCATCGATGGCGTCCTGATTTTCCATTCGGGATGCTCTGGCAGCTAGCAAGACAATGAAGTCTTTGTCCATATCATTGTTAAAAACCTGTAAGAAGTGGTTGAATGCGGTGTCAAGCTTATTCCAACAAATAAGACTAGCATTTCACAGAGGGAAAAAAAAAAAAAAAAAAAAAAAAACATATGTACAAACGAGGAAGTGTACATTAAACAGCTACATCTGTTTGACTTTGATTACTTGCTGTCATCCATGTAAATGAAGATTCTCACAAAACTTTTGTACCTCAATGAGGTTGCGATCAACCGTGAGGCGATTCAAAGTAAGAGTCCCAGTCTTATCACTGCAGAGGACATCCATTCCCGCCATCTCCTCAATTGCTGTCATCCTTTTCGTAATGGCACCCTTTGGGAGACAGGAACACGAGAAGAGAGAGTCAACAATCCATGTTGAGATGAAAGGTAGCAAATTAGCTTGGTGACAACATTAGATATGCAGAGACAAAATTCCAACTCTCTAGCTAGCTTTGTTATGCAGTAGGATGCTGGAAGCTAGATTTGGAAGTCTTACCTGTTGAGAGAGCCGGTGAGAACCAATTGCCAAGGTGACAGACAACACCGTCGGCATGGCAATAGGAATACCTCCGATCAATAGAACGAGAAGATTGTTGATTCCGTCTCTGTACGATCGCTTTTGTATGGGGAACATGACTATGATTTCAAGAACCATGCCCACAGCAATGGAGCAAATGCAGAAGTTCCCGATGGCAGTAAGCACCTGAAAATATCATGATTGACTTGTCTCGTTAAGCTTGTAGACTTAAGTTGGTCTTTCTTCTCCCTAGTGACCTCATTAAAGGCGGTTCAGCATGATATGATGAGCATATGAAGACAGAGTTGAGCCACGAGATAACAGTAGGCCTTTTGACCGAATAAAAAGCTAATAAGATCTTCCTTGGAAAACGAACGTGAATAAAATTGCATGAGTGCTAAAGCATCCATCGGAATTTTTGCAGAACTTTTTTTCAGCTATGATTGGAGGACTCACATGCAACTCTTTGTGACTAGTCATGGCCTTCTAGGGAAGTTTCAGGACTAAGAAATTCAATATGCACAATCCGGGGTTCAATGTTACCTGCTGGAAATGTCCAACAACTTCAGTGGAGTCAACTAAATGTGCAGCTTTTCCAAAAAATGAGTGAACCCCAGTTGCAATGACTACAGCTTCAATTTCTCCCTGCTTGCATGTTGATCCTGAGTAAACTTCATCTCCAGTCCTTTTCGTCACTGGCAGAGATTCTCCTGTGAGAGCAGACTGCATGCACGAACAGGCCTTAGGAGTAAAATGACTGACATCGATTAAGAGAATTTATACTATATAATCATTATAAGTATAAGTAGCGGTTGCCTGGTCGATCTTTAATGGGTCTCCTTCAAGAAGCCGTGCATCCGCAGGGACGATGTCTCCGAGTTTTATACTAATTATGTCTCCAGGTACTAGGTAAGAAGCATCCATCTCTTGCCATTGCCCATCTCTGAGAACCTGCATGAAGAGAATTCAGAGCTAGTAAAAATTGCATTCTGAGGGGTGAAAACGTGCATTATCACCAATGAATAAGATCTCGGCGCTCTTCTGATTACGGAGATGACCATGCTGTTGCTCATGCAGTTGGCTCTACACATACCTTAGTTTTTGGAGCCAAACGGGCCATGAGTGCTGATGCTGCGTTACCAGCATTGTTTTCCTCTATAAAACTGATAGTTGAGTTGATCAGCAAGAGGCAAACAATACCAACAAAATCTTGCCAGTCGGGACCCTCGCCCTGAAACCAGAAACAAATGGAGCCAGAGCCAACGTAAGTAATCTATTTACCAACAAGAGCAGGAAAGAGGGTTTAATTCTTGTCAACTTACTCCACCATTAGCCAGGACAATGGCCATGATCGCTGCAGCTTCCATAACCCAAGACAGTGGATTCCACATAAAACTAAGAAATTTTAAGAACTTGTTCTCCTGCAGAAATTTGGGGTGAATTTGTCAGTGAAGTGTAGTATGCATTTTCTTAGATCAGAACTTCGTAGACAATTGATTTTTGTCTTTTTAGTAAATCAACAGCTGAGATTGATGCTACAAACGGCCAAAAATTCTGTTTACAACTAAAAGCAGTAAAGTTGATAATAAAAAAAAAAAAAAAAAAAAAATCACGAATTCGACCCCTTCAATCGTTGTCAGGCTCTAATATCGCAACAGTCAATGGGACGGGGTCTATATTTTATATGAACTTTCATTTCCAAGTTGACCTTGTTGAAAATCTTCTCAGTGAGAAAATTGTGATTAAATCAGTAACTGGCTCTTCCAACTTTAAATATGATTGGCAAAATCCAGTCAAGTCCCTGTTATTTGGAGACTGAGATGTCTTACTGTCTTCTCTTCGAGTTTGTTCAGACCAAAAATGTGCACCCGAGCTTCAGCATCCTCAGAAGAAAGTCCTTGGTGTGATGTCCTCAGTTGCTCAAAGACTTCTCCTAGGGGCAGGTGTTCCTGTTTTAACAATGCACGCTCAGCAAATTTGTTTCTATTGTAACATATACATTTCAGGGTGTTAAAGCATAGAGCAATTTTCTGCTACTTACCAAATCGATGTTATCTCTGTTGAAGTTTTCCGGGTTAAGCAACGGTTTATCCAACTCTTCTGCCATGGCTCAAGCTTTGTTCCTACAAGAAAGGGTGTAGCAAGGTCTTGAGGATCTACTCTGCAAGCAATACTTATTCCCAGCACAACTATCATCAAGACAATTAGATTGAAGGTGCAAATAATCATAGAGAATGAACGATCAATAGAAAGCAGTATCCTAAAACATTTGCATGACAATTAAACTTGCCAATTACAGAGTGCTAGGCTCATCGAGTTTCTCAGTACTAATCCTTCAATTTCTGCAAGTTATCATAATCAATAAACTGATAATGCAGCTTCATGGAGAACCCTTTATCCCCTGACAAATGCGGAATCTGTGGAAGATCTTACGAGTTTTCATTAAACAACTTGTCAATTACTTCAAGGAACTCATTCGTGAGGAATGGTTTCCACGCTCATTGTGCTATACCCAGCATTATGTTGCACAACGACATTACTCTACCAGGGATGGTCCTTGAGTTTCGAGGAGTGAATCTTTTACTCATAGTCTCTTTCCCATTGTAATGACTGAACAATGTTGCACTGGAAATCCATCATTCGCCCATGGAAAAGGCAATGCAGTTGAAGCACCCACTTGATGTTCTGAATTGGCTCCCACATGATACAGAGCTACTAAAATTCTCACAGCATTGGCTAGTGGAAGTTTTTAGAACATACTGCTACACCGATGTTTTCATTTGAATCGCATACATTTCGCATCGCAAGTTGTGAGCTAAGCCACTTAGAGCTAACAAAACTAACCGGGTACTTCTTATGGGAACCATGATGCAGCAGATCAGTCAAACACCTTATGATTTGTATCCACCTGTCTTTTCAAGTTAAAACAAAATACACCCAATACTGTACTGATCTCAAATCGGTTGATCCATAACTTCACAGAGTCGCAAAAAGTTTGCCCCTGATCTGTGCTTGAAAACAAAAGCAAGAGTATGGAACCGCGGGAAAATGCAAAAGATGACTAGAACAGATGCGAGTTCTCACTAGTTAGATAAGAGTCGCAACATCACATCGAACTCTACTAAGCAGAAGCCAACGTCAAGTCGCACTAAGAAACGCGATTCACACGAACAGACACTATCTTTTTTTCCGCGATGAACCGACCCCAACTGCTCCAATCCAACGAAAGATAAAAGGCGAGCACTACTTCAGATTCACAAACGAGCACTTACTTGGACCCGATGTGGGAAGCAAATCTCACCCACAGGCTCGTGGTCGCGGCGAGAGGAACTGTTTCGACGTGGCGGGCCTATGAATGATAAGTCCGACGACGACGAAGATGTTGATCTCCCTCCTTCTCCTCCTCCTCCACCACCTCCACACGCAGTTGAAGTGTGGGTGGTGGTGGGTACAGTCTCACTCAGGTGTATCAGCAGGAGTTAAGAGGGAGACGGTGAGAGGAAGGAAGGAGAGGGGGTGAGAAAGGAAGACTGAGATTTGGGTCGAACGCATGAGTGGGGAGATTGTATATAAGTTCCCAATGGGTAGTAGCGTTATCTGGTGGGAGCTGACTGGTGGTTGGAGAGAGGAAGGGGATTCCCAGGACGAGCAGCTGCTTCCGTGTCAACACCTTCTTTCCCGTTCCATTTTCAACTCCCCTCCTCTGCTTAATTAGCTGGAAACCCATTTTTAGCTTGGATTTTGCTTCTTCGGAAGGAAGGAAGGGGATGAAGTGAAAGACCGTTGCTCAACAACCTTTCAAACTAGCCCTTCAACGTCCAAACCTAATTTTCCCGCGCCGTTGTCGCACAGCTAAGCAGGCTGGGTCATCGCATCGGACGGTTGAGCAGCCAGCACGACCCGATGAAAGCTGGATCGTGACCGGTCGGGGGCGTCTCAGTATGATATGTTTATTTATTATTCATTTTTATTTTTGGAGTACTTCCGTCGCTCGTTTTCTTATTCTAGCTAACTGGCGATTATTTCCCACGTTGTCCTTGGTCTCTCTCTCTCTCTCTCTCTCTCTCTCTCTCTCTTCCATCCTCAAAGAAGCACAAAATATGATGCAAATCGAAATGGGGTTGTCTTAACATGAAAATCCCACTTTCTCTCTCTCTCTCTCTCCCCCCCACATACAAAAACAAAAATCAGATGATGATCAATGGCAACCTAAGAGGTTGATAAAAAGAAATAAAAAAGGAGTAGAAAAAGAGGATTTGACATTGGTATTATTATTTTTTCCGCTATGGGGAAATAGATGGGGAGAAGCGTTGCTTTGATCATTAGTTTACTCTAAAATATTTCTATGGTGTTTGCCTCGATTTACCTTTTCTCTTCTTCTTTTTTTTTATCTTTTTTGGTCGGGCCCGATCTACTTGAGTGAAACAGAACTGCTATGAGAGGTGAACATTTACGTCACAAGCTCTCTTTCATAGGAAAAAATGCCAAATAAATAAACTTATTATTTGATATCATTTTAATTATGAATCTTTTCATATTGGTACTAATTGAATTATCCGACCAATTTAGACTAGAAATGGCTGACGTAGAAGCCGATTGTCCTATGTGGTATAGCTAGTACTGATGTGGACATATTTCATAATTTTTATTATATTTTTGAATTTTTTTTCTTTTTTTTTTTCCTTTTCGCTATTCCTTTTGCTAGCGGTTGGTGAAGGTGACTCTCAACCAAGAGAGGCCAACCTTAGCCGGGCATGGCCTATGGCCAATGGCCGACGACCGGCTAATAGGCCATCGACAAAAATAAAAGGAAAAGAAAAATGAGAAAGGAGAAAATGAAAAATCATTAAACTAATAAAAAATATATAATAAAAAAGTCTATATTAGTGTTAGCCGTGCAACGTAAGACAGCCAACGACTGACGTCTACGTTAATAATTTTCGATCTACTTAGTCAAATGAATTAAATCGGTATTAATATGAAAATGTTTACAACTAAATTAGCCATATTAAAAGATTGAGAATTGAATTGATATCATTATAATAGGTTTATGATTCTTTTGGCACTTTTCTACTTTCATGGTTATGACATTCAAGTGTTGCAAACCCATAGTGCGTCATAAACATACCCGTCGATATCCCTTATGTTGCATTGCGATACCTCGTCTATTTGATATATGGTTCTAGTCAATTCAAACCCTTCACTGACCCATCAAGGGGACACATCCTATTTGACCTCTTTGGTCCACACCAACTACATTTTGCATTTATCTAGTCTGTTACGGACTCATCCGTCTCTAGACCAAACACCTTTAGAGAGGTGACCTTGCTTTAAATCATTATGCAACGATCACATCCGATCGATGTAACCCCAAAAAAATTACTCCCACAGCAACAAATCGAAGGTGGATAATAAGGATCATCTACACAAGCCTTTCTAACACAGTGTCAAAAGGAAAAGAAACAACATCCACTTATTTTGTTTTTATAACTCTAGATTCTTCTACGGTGAAACAAATGTTTCGCGATTGCCTATCATTAAATGAGAAATTTTAACATCGATTGTTAGACAGAGAAGCATATTCTGTCGCCGGATTTTTGAAAAAAAAAAAAAATGCCAATCGTTAGATGGGTCTCCATGAACTTTGGGCTGCTTTGTTAAGGTCAAACTCAATCCAATAATGTAATAATCATTACCTTTCTAACCAAGATCACATCTGTGATATTCATGGCTGTTAATACATGCGAAAGATGTCCGGTCATGGGTCCCCATGTTACGGGTCACAGTTTCTTTATTTGACTAGATCAGGAGTGGTACACTTTGCCCAATTATATAATTTCCCCTATAATTATCAATTGCAGCAGAAAATGTATCACACGTCAATATCTCCAGTACCCACTTGTTTAATCTATCGGTATCCTCCTCCACTGGATCGTCGAGATTTACATTAACAGCTAATTTAATTCCGGTTCTCTGATTTATATATAAATATGGTCACATGACTCACATGCCTTATTATCAGCAAAAAGTCGTGCTTGTCTTTTCTGCCTTGTGGATGGACATTAAGGTCGCATTTCTTTCCTTCTTGGATATATATTCTGGGAATTGATAGAAAACTAGGGTTTTTATTTTCAAAAGAAGTCTCACAGGAACTTTTGCATCTCCTGATATGGTTGCTGTTATATATATATATATATATATATTTGAAAGGATTTTAACATAATCATTTGCTGATCATGATATTGTTGCGTCTAATTCCCAATTAACGCGAGTGGGCATTGGAAAGAACTTCTTGATGCGAACGTGTTTGACAATTCCGGCGTGACTGGAGGATTCGAACATTACAGAACCTATCACAAACATCAAAATGAAAATTCAAACGAACAGTCTCTTCGCTGACAATTCTGAGTTTTTTTCGTCTTGCTTCTTATGTGTTCGGGTGTTTTACCTCATGTAGTGTTAACGTTATGCATTAACATCAATTTTGTATTAAAACACCAACAAAATACAAGACTGATAAAAGTAGTTTCTATGTTATTCTTCTCTTTTTGTTAGATTAAAGAGCGGATAGTTGGTGACCAATTTGACAATCTCTATCATTATTATAATTATAAAAGTTTCACACCCCTTACAGAATCTGCATAATTACGACCATAGGGGATGATCTAAGGAGTACCTTCCAATAGAGGCAAGCACTTCATCCCAACGTCCAAACATTGTGATCACATTCGCAAATGGGCTGATTAACATAACTCCTAATGGCAAGCGAGGATGATTGGTTTCCCAATGGATCAGTCCATGGCCTAGAACCGGGGGACGAATTGGTGGTTCTTGGTCTTGGCCAATTCTTATTAAACCTGGGAAATCGACTAAGTTCTTTTGTCATCTCCTGTGTGAAAAAGAATAGTGTCTTGTGAATGGAAAATTGTCTATGAGATTTGGTGAAATCACAATCAATTGCTCTAAAAACTTAAATTGTTAGATGAATGCATGATTTATTATTTAAACATTCTAATACTCCCCCTCACACTTAGTCTAATATTTTTGCATAATATTAAGCGTGGAAATTTAATTGGGAGGCAAATAGGATATGAAAAGATTCAAATTCAGGACCTTAAACTTTGATACCACGTGACATTTGATAGGACTGCAACTAATTGTTCTAAAAGTTTAAGCTGTTAGATGAATGCGTATTTTATTATTTAAATATTATAACATTGTCTGAAAAGTCATAAACATATTACACTTTTACCAATTTAGTCACAAACATTTTAATTTGACCAATTGAGCTAGGGACTTTTTCTTATTTTGCCAATTAAATACATCTGATCAATTTTGGCCGTAAATTGCTGACGTCGATAATTTTTTTTTTTAATTTTTATTTATTTATTTCTATCTTTTTCTTTTTCTCCTTTTCTTCTCTTTCCCCCCCTTTTTTTTTTTTTCGTTTTTTAACTACTGTGGCCGGCGAGGTCACTGGACTTGCCCGGCCACTTGGCGAGGGCAATGAAGACTTCGCCGGCCTCAAGCAAGGCTACCTTGCGCAGATCTAGGTGAGGCTAGCCTCGCTTGTGGCGGCAATGGCGTAGGGCAGTATCAAGACGAGCCACACATAAAGGGTGGTGATCGAGCCCAACGCAACGAAGCAACCCAAGAAGAAGACCAACCCCCTGCAGCTGCCGTCGTTCAAAAACAACCCCTGTGGCGCCGCGCTGGGGTTGGCACCTCCACCTGCACCAGCAGTTCTTGCTCATGTCGCGGCAACGACCGTCCCCATTGGCAGCAACAACCGCCTACGGTAAGACCCACCACCGGCCCTGAGCCCATGATTCTGCTACGCAGCGAGACCTCTGGCCAAGCACCTCCGTCTCCGCCGATAGTAGTGAGGTTTGTCTCGTCAAATTCGCTTTCCTAGACTAGCCCTTTTTAAATCTCTGGGCTCAGGGTTTTGAGATTTTTTGGAAGAAAAGAAAAAAAAAATATAAAGGGAAAAGGAATAATAAAAAAATTCAAAAAAATATAAAAACACTATAAATTATTTACGTCAACACCAGGTATCCCACATCGGATGACCGATATCCACGTCAGCTATTTTCAACAAAAATTGATCGGATTGACTAAATTCACAAAACATGATATTTATGATTTAATTGGTAAAATTAAAAATTTCAAGATTGAATCGATAAAAATGTAATAAATGTAAGATTTTTGGATAGTTTTTTCTCCTGTAAATTCAAGTGGTTAGGTGGGTGACCGGACAGGTGATCTTTGCTATTTGCACGGCAAGGACGCGCAACACAATTCATGTTCCTTTCCGTTCGTCTCTGTAAATCACAAGACCTCGTCGGACTCGAAAACAACAACGTTTGTGGGCCATTCAAGTTCCATCTCTACGCACCATGGTTTTCTAAAGTCCAGCCCGTATTTCAGCTACCTAACCGTTTCCTTCCTGCTCGCTTTTTCTCCATTTTCCTTTGCGAGGTTCGATGGATGGTCGACCTGACATGTGCGCCTAGACGAGCTCAACGTGTGGAAACAGATGGACGAGAATATATTAACAAAAAAAAAGAAAAGAGGATTGTGCCGATGCGATGTTGAAAACGTGAGGGAAAAACTTGGTCATTAAGAAAAGGCCCACGGCGTTAGACCGTAAGCCGTCTTCTTACCTACATTGTTGGTTCCAACTATAGAACGAGACAGGTGGAGGAGCAAGTTTGAAGCTTTGGTATGTGATTCCTCTCAACTGCCTAGCTACATGCCACAACCTCAAAAGGTGCTTTGCCCCTTAATTTACTCGATAATCTACATTTGATCTGTCTTGGAGGAAAAAAAGATGCTCATTTGGCCCAGCACAGTTATCCTTCTAGGCGTTATCACAAGAGTGTCGCACACCCGTTACTAAGTAGTTAGTATGAGTACAAATCTAATTACATCTACACATCCATCACAATCACCGTAAATGTCGATAGCTACAAAGCATGTATATTACGGCCATGTGTGCTATATAACTGCTCATGGAATATCTTCTCAACGGTCATGTCTCAATTTGGATAATATCTAAAATGGGTAAATTAGTGTCTTGAGAAGAAAATGAGGAGAGGGTATTAGTCTCTACGATATTCAGAAAAGAATTTGAAGAAGATGGATGTTGTCTTCCAAGTCTCAAACTTATGAGACGGAGTTATTGTGGTATTTACACAGTGGAATCAATCATAGAAAGTTAACTTTGATGAACACTTGCAGCCCCTTTTGTTGCCCTTTCTCACCAACGATGAGTAGCCCTCTTGAATGCAGATTAATGGGATGCAGCCAAAGTCACCCACACGTTGCATTCCAACTTGGATCCCAATTCATCCCATTATTGACTATGGACTTTTCATGAGATAATTACGGAGTAAATTATATACAGTCAAGTCTTAAAAATTTATAATTTTATATCCAATTGAATCCTTCTGTCAACAAGAAGACATGACCCAAATGCCATCATAGTTGTAAGTTGAACAGAATCTTAAGATTTAAACTTGGGAAATTGATCAGCTTTAGGACTTGTCTTATGATTTTCCCCTCAATCATGATCGCTAATTGCTGTGATTCCTCTAGGCGAAATCAATTGGATGGGTAGTTTTCACTAACTATACAGTGGAAGAGACCCTATCAGCATTCTCTTAAAGTGCTAATGTCAATTAATTAAACTCAATTTAGTTAGCTACTGTCTAACGTCTTTGTGAATCAATCATAATTTAGCTTCTTTTAAAAAAAAGAAAAAAATCTTATGCTTTTCTTTATATCTCTTTTTCCTTTTTTTTTTTTTTTACTTTTTACATTTTTCCTTTTAAAATTTTTCAAGTTTTTTCCAATACGGTGCTTGGTGGACGCGACATCACTGCCACTTGTACAAAGAAAAATATAAGAATGCCGCATCAGTATTTTCTTTTTAGTCAAATTAGACGGATTAACCAAAGGGACTTAATCGCATCTAATTTGTCAAGAATTTTTTATAATTTTTAGGACTTGATTATACTATCGCAATAAGTTTTAGAACTTTCTTTACACTTACCCCAAATACAAATTTAGAAGGTTACCGCACTGACATTGTCAAATCTAAATAAAATGAATGGGCCACATCTATTCTGGTCCATCATTTTGAGGCCAGCCCAAGAACAGCTTATACCAGTTGGGCCTGGTGTCCAAATTTGATTGTTGTCATGTTTGTGGTACTCACGTTATCCAAGCCACCACTCAACCGCTCATTCATTTCTAGAGGACGATTCTATTCTTCTATTTCCCGATGGCGGATTTTTTCCTGGTAGATTTCTGAAAGATTTAGCAAAATGTTAGCAAAATGGTTGGTAAAAAAGATGGTACCGTTTACCTGATTTTCTAACGCTTACCCAATTTTGAGTACATTTGTTGATTGATCCAAAAATTATGAGATAATCCAAAAATGAGAAAATAGCGTTAAGCTCGAACATATTGAAAGTTTATATGAGATGGGCTCGAGTTTGAATTATTAAGCTTAATTAATCGAGTTCAAGTAGAGTATCCTACTTTGAATTTTCAAGCAAATTTAAACCTCTATATTTAACCGTCTTAATTAATTATACTTCTTACATAAACTCACTAGGTCGGTTCAATCAGATAAGATTGCGCTCTCCCATCCGATGGTTTGGAAGCCAATATAGTCCAGATTCAACTGCATATCGCTCACGAATTCTTGGACACGGATGATCGAGAGACTCGTCCGTTTCTCCCTGGATAACATCATGAAACGACAATATTATAAACCTGGAAGCAGCACATCAACACAGACAAACCTCGATTAGTATGCGCTTAACATGACAACCCACCCGTGTGGATAGACATTAAATACACAAGTGCACGTCCAAGTACATGTTTATGCGGGTGAGAGGCTTATGGTCCGTCGCTTGCGGGGCACTCCTTTGAACAAAGTTCAATGTATGCAATTCCCACGAAAGGACTAAAACTCCCCAAAAAAGAAAAACGAAATAGATAACGATGGGAGGGTACTAAGATTTCGAGAGATAAAGTGGACTCGAGAAAAGCAAGAAATGCAACCCCCCAAAATCAACATTCATTTCATTCTTCCGTCTTTCCGGGAGAAAACCTTTGATAATCTATTCATTTGAACTTTTTCCTGGTTACTATTTTTTTTTGGCACTATGATGCACAAAAATATAGGGGGGATTGCCATACTTTCCGAAGGCGTATATTGTGAAATTGACCCACTTTACATTTGCCACCAAACATTGAATCTATATAACTGGAATTAATTAATTGAAACTATTGACCTCGGAAATATCGACTTTTGCATAGCTTCAGGCTCACGTGAACTCTCGAAAGAAACCAAGGAAGGAAACCGAGGGACGAGGAGTGAAATGGAGGTCGCTTGGAGGTTTCCCCAAACTACTGCCCGCCCGCCGATTTCCGGAACCCCTCAAGCAATGTCCCCGGGAGAAAGTAAATTACATAACATCAGTCTAAATAAATAAATATGGAGGAGTTTCAAGACTACATTTGTTCGCAAAAAATAAATAATTTAAAAAATATTTCTCTAAACAAGGTCGCTTGTATCACTTGACATAATTGATTAATTCAAGATGTTTTTATCATCAATAACAATTGGTATCTATACATTTTCACGTACGATGAAAATAATTTTCATTTATTCATTTTTTTCAGTGATATAAGTGGTCATTTATAGGAACGTGTTATCCAAATAATTCATTTTTAGCGAAACAAATAGAGCTTAAAACGCATGTTTCTAGAGAAAAAAGACATGCCCATTTTCCAATGCAACTTGTAATTGGTTTGAGTGTAGCCGCTTGATAAAAATTGTGCCAATAAACGAGTAATTTTGCGAAGCGGCTTGATATCCATGAATCCAATGGAACCATTAAGCTGAGTATTTGTGTATAAGAGTGTTCAGTTACTGATTGTTAGGATAAGGGTCGGGATAAAATAGGATAAAGTGAGATAAAAAAAATTCTCAAATGATAAATGTGGACATATTTAATCCTATGAAGGGTTTGGTATACGTGAGGATAAGATTGGAAAATTATGAAAATATTCAATTTATTTAAAAAATTGAAAAGGGAACACAATAGATCGAGAAATTATTGCCACCACAACGACCACTAGTGTCGCCTTTGCACAGCGGCGTAGATCTATAGATCTGAGACTGCAGGAGGGAGAAGGGACGGGGGAATTACAGGCGACCACCGGCGTGCCTTTGCGTCACCTCAGAGTAATCGAGGTCCGAGTCGTTGGTGATGCTAAAGATCTCCAGCCTCTCCATCACCATCTTCACTTCGCTCCTCGAGAGGTCTGCGTCCTCCGCCTGGATTCTTGCTTCGGCGTCTTGCTTCCCCTTAAGATAGTTTGATTAGGACATGAACAGGTCCTTAAACTGCTCATGAGGGAAACGGAGGGAGAACCTCCCTGGGGAGAGTGACCCCTTACGCCCCTCCAAGGCCGGGATCCGGGCCTAGATAAAGATTCCGGTCCCATTGGCTGACCCGGTCACTCCTTTACGGGAGAGGGCAGCCACGTCTGATCCCCGCGACGCCTTCCTCAGGGAAACTTGGGGCGTGGTACAAGGAAATGATGGCGCCAATTGGAAGACTGGGTGGCCGGTCGGCCTAGTAATTATTAAGCTAACGTGTTCGAGTGTAACTAAAAAATCAAGACATAGTGCATACTTAATTTTGTGCATGTTCCGATTGAGATGCACAGTAGAACATTTCGACGAAAGTTACGATTGTTTGTGTGCGAAATTTATCCACAATAAGCGGTCAATGAAAAGAAAGCCCTTATCTAAAAGGACACTTGTAAATGAGTATCAAATTGACTCAATTAAAAAGCAAGGGAGGGCAACTTTGAACTTTCAAGTATCCAACGAATTAAAGCGTGAATTTACAAAAACTCCAGAAACACACCTGGTAGTGGTCTAGCTGGACTATTCTGATACGTACAACTTGCAAAAGATTCTTGCATTTAATAACAAATGATTGTCATGTGTGGACTGTTAAGAGTTCTTGAAGTAAATGTTGGAATGGAACATGTATATCTACGGAGATGGATTTGTCCGAGACATTGACCGGCCATGGAGATTCTGGAGCTGGAACAGCCAGGTATGGCAGGATTGGATTCTGATCCGATGCCGGCCAGCAGTTTGTGACATGTGCTGTTCGAAGCGTCTCTGCGCACACACCAAGTCTCCATGTAACATCTGTTACAAGCATGGCCTCCTCGAAAACGTGAAACATCAAGGAAACCCTAGTTTAATGATACTTCCTGTCATCACAAGTTGCCCTAGTTTGAGTCCAGTCTCGTGCGAAAGGAAGACGAAGAAACGGAATGGAAATATGACATCACATATATCAAAAATGGAAACAGAATCATACCCAAAGCAGTCAGTCGAATAAAATCCTACGACATCTTTCGGTTAGTCATACCATGTGCAATCTCCAACTTGCTAGACCACCAGATTCTTTTTTTTTTGTAACCGGTATGTAGCTGGAGACTGATTTTGCAGAAATGAAAATAATTGATATTGCTAGCTTGAAAGAGTGATGCTATAAATGAATAAAAATGATCAGTTTGTGGAATTAGTTTTTAAGCTCATATGAATATTCAAAATGAGTGGATCCCATACTCAAGCACCCAACAAGATTTCGTGCATGGCTTTTTGCGAACCCAGCTTGTGCACTTGATATTAATATATTGCTCTACTCTCTCATTATTGCACAATGCGATCAATTTCCTGCCAATTAATATATACATAAATACACCTCGTGGAAGTGAATTTAACATGAAATTGGCTATATCATAGCATTATACATTTGACCATCACAACTCTCAAATACAATCAAGAGATTTAATGTTTTTCATGCAATCTTAAAAGCCTCGATGACCTTGATCATCAAGATCAAATCAAAAACTCCTAATTTGACCGCAAATTTGTAGAAAGCTTCGAGTCCCTCTGTATAGGCAGCTCAAATCCGAGCCGTCAGATCAAGCGCGAGACTCACGTGGAGCCCACTGACCCTATCGCCCCCCACTGAAATCCAGCCACCTCTCTCCCCTATTTTGACCCACATGGTGTGCGATCGATCAAAAGGTTGACCATTAGAGCCACAAAGCACCGCAGAGGATCCAACCAAATCCGTCTCTCAAACTCAGGACTTAGGTAGCAATGCCGGGGCCATGTCCCCCCGCCACAATATTCTAATCCTTTCTTGCCTCTTCTGCATCAAGCAACGCTCCTCTTTTCATGCTCCGCCAGTCGGCACACTTTGCCACTTTCCTAATCCTGCCTCGCACACAGCACCCTCCCAGCTAATCCACGATAACTTAAATTAATCAGATCGAGATAATCTAATGAATCTCTTACTTTGATATCACTTTAAACATCAATCAAGCCACATTCACTTCCCCTGCATAGAAAAATCTGCCAAAGCTTTTGTATTATTCCCATGCAGAAAAGAGAGAGAGAGAGAGAAAAGAAAGAAGGAACCCTAACTTTCAAGAAAGCCACTCGCTCTCTCCCTCCCTTCAAGAACGCGGTCATCCTTGTATAAATACTTCGCCTTGCCCCACCACATGCCTCCAAGCTCTGCGTCGAGCTTTTTTTCTTCAGAAACGCCAAGAAGAGTGTCTCTCTAGTGCCCAGTTATAGTCGAACACTACATATAATCTATCGTCAGCCATGGCCGAGCTTCAGCAATGCAAGTCGTACACAAAGAGGAAGGGCAACGGTGGCCTCACGAGGAGGTGTGCTTCGTTGGTCCGGAAACAGAGGGCCCGAATTTACATTCTCCGCCGCTGTGCCACCATGCTACTGTGTTGGTACATCCAGGGGGATGACTAGACCAAGCCCAACCCAACCCTCCTATATATATAAATTCCCCCACTCTTCCACCTAATTTATTCATTCACGACGTATATCTTTCTCATCATCATCATCATCATCATCATTGGGTTCCTTTATCATGTGTTTAAAGAGATCGGAATGGTGTTCCATCTTCTGATACTCGTCGGAGAGCTTCGTCGGTCCAAGGATGCTGGCGGCAGTCCTGGGCGGTTCAGGTGGCTTTGTGGGTGTGGCCGAGACATCTCTTTTCTCCTTCTGCCATGTTGCGCGTGTTTCACATTTTTTTCGACTCAAAATGGAGGAAATCCATTAGGGTCTTGTGTTTTTGGGCACATGGCAGAAGGAAAGATTAAATTATGGCACGCTCGAGCTTTTTCACGAACTGGCCGGGTCGAGACGGTTATTCGGAGATTTGATGGAGCTGATATGAAGTGATATGTATGTGTAACATTTTGTATGTGGATGTCACATTTTATTGCAATAAGGGCTTAATGTAATAAGGGTTGTTAAGTGAAAAGTCTTTTGAGGAGCTGATTTTTAGCCCTTGTAGTTTTTGTTCTCTTTCTGAGAGAGAAGTTAAGGATCTGATTGACCTGATTCTTAAGTGTGTTGG
Organism: Eucalyptus microcorys; assembly: GCA_014182515.1. Lineage (NCBI taxonomy): Eukaryota > Viridiplantae > Streptophyta > Magnoliopsida > Myrtales > Myrtaceae > Eucalyptus > Eucalyptus microcorys. The sequence continues at coordinate 25,840,057 of CM024570.1, forward strand.
AGGTAACTCATAAGTAAATGTAACGTCCGAGGTTCTAATAAGATACAAACGTGAATGGACTATCCTTTTTTGAGAAAATTCATTGTTCCGATCTCTTATCACCAACATCATTTTAACTCAGTCCCGTTGCAAGATTTTTTACATGTATTGATGCATCTAAAGCCGTCACATATCTCCTTTTTCCAACAGAAGTTTATTTCCGTATCGGGAATGAAAAAGAAATATGATACGATGCAGGATGCGAGATTATTATGTGGGTCACATCAATGAGTATCTAAAAAATATTACTGAAGTGAATACAATAAAAAAATGTCAATTTAAGTATATCGAATACACATGTCACACAAAAAGTTGACACAATGCATATTTCTAACATTTTCTTGATTGGATAGTTAGCTAAACATTCTTGTTATATCAACAGAAAGGCCCGTCGAACGCGGAGCTGTTGATATCACTTCATAAATTGGATTGCTTGGCTTAAGTTTTACGAGCTAAGGGACAAGTCTTTTTGGATTATTCATGGGACAACAAATTTCTCTTTATTTGAAGGAAATTATCTAGGCTTAGAGATGAGGTGAAACCTCACATCAAGCACCTTTTTTGGGGATGGGGCAACGGTTTATCTATTGCGTGATGATTGGCATTTGTTTGGGTCTCTGCTGAGGAGGTTTACTAGCAGAATAGTGTATGATTCTGCTTTGCCTTTCCTGTCTAAGATTGCAGATGTTACTCAAGGCCATAGCTGACTTTGGCCACCAACTAGGTCAATTGATCATGTTGAGATACAAGCTGCTCTTTTTGAAGATCCAAACTCCAGAAAATTAACCAAAAAATCCTAAACCTATAACACTTTTATCAGTTCAATTATAAACCTTTCAATTTTGCCAATTTAATCCTAAATCTATAAGATTGTATGATAATTTTCTCCATCGAAGTATGATCGTGTCATTTGGAGGCTAATCACATCACGCATCTTTGCAGTTTGCTCTTTGGGTTGTCCTTACCTTCAGAGGGCAGTCGTCTCCAAGTTTACTTTTCAAGCTTTCTTGGAGTGCCTACTACAATAGTATTTGGTGGCTAGGAATCGATACTTAAATGACTCTTCCTTCTCTGTAAATGCTAACTTAGATTGTGTATAGGATAAAGAAAGTTATGAGAGGAAGACTTAGTAGTGTAGGCGTTGAAAAGGAAGTAAATGTGTATAGTCATGGAGTAACATGGTGTAAATGGGATTTTTTGGAATAATATATAAGCTCTTGAGCATGTAGTAGGATTTCTCTCTCCTGCTTCGATTTGTTTGGAATGAAATCCTGACAAATTGCCAAAAAAGGAATCCCTAAACAGGGCTGGTGTTTTTCAATACATAAATCTGGCTAACTGAAATTTACAGAAATACACTAGGGTATTGGAGATTTTTTCTGGCCATCATTGGAGATATAACTTCAGATATCTCTCTTCTAGTTTTCGTCTGACTTGCTTAGTCTATGAAGGTTCAAATTGGCAAACAGAAGGTAATTTTATTTCCATTTTGTTCCTGCGTATCTCTCCCAGCATGTGATATAAACAAACGCTGAAACATTGCCTGTAATGCATCTGAACTTTGCAAAGTCAACCCTATGTAGGTCTAAAAAATGGTGAAGCCAGTGCTCAAAATTGCAACGGACGTGTCCAAAACCGGTAGCATGTATAAGTTACTGAAGCGAAAATACATCAAACACGTTTGATGCGTATACAAGGATACAAATGCCAGAGCAGTCCACTGGCGATACAAGAGACTTACTGAGGCAAAAAAGACACGCCTTAAGAAGTGAGATTCTATGATGCCATGGAACGGAAGAGGAAGCTTGTCGTTTTTGATCTGGAAAGTCTAGTCCTGCGCGGTGGCAGCAACAGCAGCATCCTGGAGAGTACACTCTTCAATTTCCGAACATCACTTATCATTCCAATCCTTAAAGAGTAACATAATGTATAAAGGAACATTTACTGCCGCAATAATGGTGAGCATCCGTAGTGTTCGGACCAGTCTCTGGACAATGATCTTAGTTCTAGATTTGCTTGTTTTAAGTGCTGGCTTCACATTAGAGCCAACATCACTATCCGTATCTACATTCACAGACACCTCAACGTCCTGATTTTGTATTTTTGCTGTTGGTCGCATGACAGCACTACCCCTGCTTCAAAGTAACCACAAAAACCAGTTAAACTTATCTCAGCATCTACAGAAGGCAAGACTAAGGAAAGCTTGGCACAATAAGAGAAATTATGCGAATGTAAAAACTTGAAGTTTGCATCAGAACTTATAAAAGAATGGCAATTTGATTATGTTTGTTCTTAATCACCTTACTACTGGACCTTTGTCACTCGAACGCATTGTAGGGCCATCCAAGCTTTTCTTGATAAGGTGCATTGTTCCTTCTGCATCCCAAATCTCTTCATAAACAAAGTTTTCGTCTTCATTTTTCTCTTTCGTTGATCCACCAAACAGATTAGAGCTTATGAGATGTCTGCAATGGCCAATAGTCCCACAAATCTGATGCCAAAAGCTCTTGCTACTGGTTGGCCAGAAGAGGAGAGCAAGAAGAGTTGCAATATATTGCAAAAGGTACCTGACAAAATCAGCAACTCTCAGAAAATGAGAATTAGAGAGCGAAACTGGAAATCACATTGTGATGAGATAAGACATTTACCATATGTAAATGTGAGTTTGCATAGGAAGAAAGCAGAGTTGAGTTAAAACTGCTTCTTGTGGACTGGACGCAGTTGATGTTGTCACATTACTAACAGACAACAGCATGAAAGATGGATGTAAGTTCCCCTGCTGCCAACTCACAGTTCCTACAGTGTGCTGAATGCCGTTGTCCATCAGATGTTATACACTAGATGACAGATGGGTTGTTCCAACCAAATACCATGGGCTTACCTCCACAACATTCCCAAACTTGGCTTTATGTACCACCGTGCATTGGTCATGATCATGCCCCGATAAAACAAGCACCTACAAGATAACTATGTGTGAGTTTGTTACTAGTAAAATAGCACCACTCTATTTTACGAGCTATGGGCTACACTTAACTGACCTTTCATCTAAGCATGAAAAACCTGAATGAATTACTGCCATAAGTCGGGGTGATCATGCACAGCCATGGAGCCAAGGATGGCCCCTTCCAACTCATCGTAATAAGATAAAGAAACAAATTATTTAAAGCTTCTTTGGGGTTGGGTTGTACGACTCACCACCTTCCCACAAAAAAACATAAGGTTCAAGAGCCTGTTCACTGAGCTCAAGCCATTGAATTTCATATTGAATGTCTGTGTCATTTCCTTTTTTGCTTTTCTTGATCTACTTTACTATTTTATTTTTCTTTTATATGCATGTTTATGAGTTTACTTTATTGTATAACTGATTCAATAGGAAATATGTATCATAATATAATCATTTATAATTTCCAGAATCTGGTAGATTCTTTCTTTTATTTTAAGTGAAATATTAGTATAATAATTAACTTTGGCATCTTTTGAACAGATGAGACTTCACAAAAAAACTAAATCACATCGCTAACTACAACAATTTCAGGGGCTAATTACCTAAAAAAACCCGACTTTAAGTCCCATTCCAATTCTACTCCAAACTTTTTTTGTCAAAAAAAAAAAAAAAATTCCCAACATTCACTTTAGCCCCAAATTTCCTCACATGTTCAGGAATTGCCTCCAGTGTCTTCAAGATATCAACTTTAGGTTTATTATGAGAATCTGTGTCTCCAACAACACCTTCACATTATTAATGGAACAACAGCAGCCTCAGAATGTTGATAATACTATAAAAACAAGTGGCAGTTTGTGGGTGCATGGGCAATATTGGGACTAGAGTGAAAATTGGAGATTTTTAACAAAAAAGGGTTCAGAGCAGAACTGGGACCTATGGTACAAAACGTTTCTACTTATTTTACTTCTTATAACAATTTATTACTCAGTGTTTTTTGCTACATGCATATATAAACAAAGATCAATTATAACATTTAGTCAAGTAAATAGAACACCCCCCCCCCAAAAAAAAAAAAAAAAAACAAAACTAGAATTCTAGCTGTCACTGATCATGCAAGAGAAAAACCTGACTAGTTAAAAAGGTAAACACTTTAACCTTAAGGTGTTACAATTTTGAACTAAAGTACAAGACCAAAAAATTCACAATTGGAATAATTACAGCGACAGACCTAAAACCACTTGAATCCCAAAATTTGATTTCCTGCATTTAGGTCCTACAACTTGTCATAGTATCCACTTCAGTCCTTCTGTTAGTACCATTACGTTTTCGTAACAGAAAAACTGCATGGCGTTTTTAATTTAATGAACATGTAGCATTGCCAAAATAATAAAGAAAGCCACATGGCATTTTCCATGCACTTAAAACTGACGGAGTTATTGGGAAGACTCAAGTGCATTGAAGTCGCAGATGATAGAACTTAAATGCACGAATAAAAGTTTTAACAGTCAAGTGCATTATCGTGACAAGTTTCAGAACTTGCCTTGTAAATGTCCCATCCACAATTAGGCTGGTGCTACTGTAGATATGCATTCAGCCAAACTATTTGAAGCCCAAGTTACGATAGATTATCTCATCTCAGATTTAGATAGTACACAAAATCCAACTTACAGGTTTGACCAAATCCAGCAAGTAGTTAGATGATTCTTCAGTGATGTAGTTCTGGTACCTGTATCACTAACTGTCAGACTGAATTTTATCATCACAAGCCGATGATAATTCTGAGCATAGAAAGAAGGTAACCACGGGCTTACGCTATTTCTTGATTTTCAGTAGTTCGCTGGATCCTCTGGAAATTAAAGAGATTCATGTTCGTTAAAGTGCCAAGAACATCACCATGACAGTATCGAAGTATGGACCCACAAGACTAAATCTGGATCATACTTTCCAATTATCAAAAGCTTATTGGCTTACCGTATGTGGCATTGCTCTTATAAGACCATGCTGTTGAATTGTCCGAGTAAACTAAAAGTTTTATGGAAAGAGACAATGCGATACTTATGCTAGCGATGATGCACACTCCTTCATTGATTTATTCTTTACAAAAATCAGCTATCCTTACCTGATTGATGACCGGTGAATTACGATTGCGTCCGCAATAAGTCCAGTCACGCCGATACAAAGGAATATGAGTTAATAAAACCCTTGGATTTGAGTGGGAACCTAGCAAAGTGCAAATAATCTTGAAAACTCCTCCCAAAAAGAGATGGATTTGAACCGTCAAATATTTCACAATCATCAAAGAAAAAAACATACCCAGGGAGAAATTTTTTACCAAATCCCAAGATGATGAAGCCTTCCCTTCTTGACGCCCTGCAAATGAGATACTCCACTGCCTCAACATAATGTGAATCTAAATGGACCCATTCCAGAACACTTTGGTTGCATTTCAAAGAACAAAAACAGAAGCATGCATTACAATGCAGATGAGGCTAGGTAGTTCAGATTTCAGAAATTCTCTAAGAGAAGCTTTTTCTTAAGTACATAGACTGAGAATATGCATGGAAGACACGTATTTGTATACAAGCAAGTTATGCTAATAAAGGTCACTAGTTATCAACTCTCAAGCATATGGAAGAAAGCATAACATAAATTAAATGTACCATCTAAAGTTTGGGCATCTACAGCAATAAAGTCCACTTTTCCAATTGTGAATCGGTGATTTTTCTTCCCAAATTCTCTTTCATACCGACTGAGGACCTGAAAATGGAAAATGAGTAAAAGCACAAACTTTTTTTGGGTGGGTGGGAAGCAATACATGGACAAACCTTATATAAAGCAGATTTTCTGTTACAACATGATGACACCAGTTAAAGTGCCTTTTGTCCAGATTAGACATGGGGATGCACGTCACTCAGACCTCTATTGGTACTACTACCAAAAATGCATAAGAGCGACCAATTGAGATACCTCTGGCTTATGGGAGTGAAGGCTTGCATAACCAACATCATGGTTTCCGGGAATGTAGTAGACTGGATATTCTGTATGCTTCTCCTGAGATTTGAGATTGAATATATGCTTGAAGTGGTTCAATGAATCCTGCCATCTAATATGGTAAAACATGTGAATGGCCTTTCTTAAGATAAAAAATACAGAATTGGAAATCAAATTATGTCAGTCAAACAAAAACAAGGATGCAAAAAAAAATTCTGTAATTTCACAGTGGGAAGCTCTATTAAGTTCTCTCCAAAGGTGATAAAAAAGGGACAGAACTAAATGTAATTCAGCAGCAAGCTTGTGCTCTAAATCTTAGAGGGAGTGAAAGATAAGAATAGCATGGATTACCAGAATCAGTTCTATATAAGGTCCCTTGCCTACATATCATGTTCATAATTGCACGTAATTCTTTCTTATATTATTTACTGACGTGCATATATAGGAAGCAATTAAATTTTTTCTAATATTCCATAAACCTTCATACTTCTACAACAGAATTCAAGGGAGGATGTCTAAGTAAACGTGACAAGGAAATAAGCCAAATAATCAATGTGCTGCAGTGGTGCACAAATTCAAGCATTCCATAGTGAATGGTGATTCACGCACACATCTTTTCCAAAAGTAATACAGTAAACTGCAGGCATTACTCTTCATCAGACAAATATGGGCCTCCATCAAAATAATCACCCAAAAACAAAATGACGTCGGGTTTGAAAGGCAGAATGGAACTCATGTAGGCTCTGTGCATAAACAGATCTGTATAGAACTGCGCCATCTCCAAAGCAAAGGATTTAGGCGGCAGGCCATGAGATGTTCTATCCATCAGCTGGTGACACACAAAATCAGTATCAGATGCAGGGGAACATGAACCAAACACTGGTGGCAATAAATGCAGATACAACTTATGCAAGAGTACCTGTGGATCTGCCAGAACAGCAACTTTGACATAACCATTCTGATCTCCTACATTACCCATCTGAGATTAGCACAAACAGGACAGTCTATTACTACGTATTTGCGCATTCTTAATCCCCAAAGGCAACCTTAGTATTTCGCCTAACCGGGTATAGTCCAATCAATTAGGCATGCACACATATGTTGAGTATCTGCACTATCTATGCATCATTGCAGATTTACCTCCCTCCTGGGGTCAATACTTCTTACGAATAGTAACAAATTGGATAAATTCATATGGCAGTACATTCAACTCACAGCACGACGCACTAAAGCATCGAATTTGATGTCTGTTATGGAATCAAACTCGCCCTCCCGTATATAAAGCAGAAAACTTTCGGCGATTGCAGCCAAACCAAGCCACTGAAAGATCTCGAGCTGGACGCAACTAATAATGGGTACGCGGCGATTCGATGAAATACAGAAACGGCGATGGAAAAACAACGGTACGAGCCGAAGCCTTGCATCAAGAACGGAAATGGAAGAAGAAGAAGAAGAAGAAGCACCGTGGACGTGGAATTGAGATGAGGCCACGAGCAAGACCAGAGAGGAGGGACCCAATAGGCCAGCATCTCGCCGTAGAGAAGGCTGGCCGCCCACGCCACGCACAGCAAGCCCGTCAGCTCCGCCTGCTTCATCTCCTCCTTCTCTCTCTCTCTCTCTCTCTCTCTCTCTCTCTTCCTCTTCTGTCTAGCGTGTCGCTGTTTGGAACCTGAACCTCGTCGCAGTAGCTTCTGGCATTCCGACTTCCTCCGACGGGAAAAACCTCGGAATTCGAGTCTCGGCTTTGACCTGCCTCCCCTCGCTTCGGGGTAAATGCAATCGAGATCTAACCAGAGATAATTTTTTTAATTTGTGTAATTAAATTATGCAATCGAGTTGGTCCATTCTATACGTGAATATGCTGACATGACTTTTTCAATTTTCTTTTATGATCCTAGGTATGAGCATAGTGTTCATCTTCAGAAAAAAAAAAGCCTAAAATATTAAGAAAAGTAAGAAGGACGAGGGCTCGCAATCCCTAGCGCAATGACCGACATCGCCGCTTACCACCATCATGTGAGGGTCGAGTACACCTCGCAACGTGTGGATACGAGCATTGATCGACCCTCGAGCAGCAATGGTGGCGGCCCTCTTGCGGCGAAGGCCAGACCCAACAATCCTGGATATGGACCTGGCAAGAGTCATTTGTGGCTATGGCACTATATTGACTGAGTAATTGAAAGTTTTATTTGTTTTTTTTTTCTTTTAATAAGTAAACACTTAGCACAAACTCTTTGAAGCTATATTAATTGCAACTTTAGGATTTTATTTAATCAATTAAACATGCAAACACTTGGGTTTCTCAAGGTGAACCAATAAAAAGAAAGTGGATTACTAAACAAACATTTAGTGTGGACACTCCAATGTCATACCAATCGAAACTTTCATTTCTACTTTCATCAATTGAACATGCAAATTATTTAGTTTAGGAGTCGTCCACTAATATATTACGAGTCGATTAAAACTTCAAGTAAAACATGAGAGAAAATTTTATTTTGCGATCTAAATTTGGTTACACTGGATAATTCTAATATCAGTTCAGTATTTCACTTCAAAAATATATTGCAAGCGGTCTTAGTCAATTTCAATCCTAAACTATTGATGTATGATATCATCATGCGGGTGTGCAAACAAGTTAATTAGCACTCATTAAATCAAAGTAATAAATAAATTATTAGAAAAAAAAAATCTCAATGCGTTACGCAAAGTAAAAGCAGAGTTTCATTATCATCCATGGATTGAATAATGCACGCATGTCCTAAACATGATTCAATGTCTATCAATTCTTTTCTTTTTTTTTTTTTTTTGGGGTAGACTTTTTTCTTGTTTATCAGTGACTGATTTAATTCAAATCACATGACTATCTGAATTCTAAAATAACATGAATTAATGAATTCAAATAAAATATAAGTGACAGTTATGCTATGTTATAGTTAAATTGAATGCAAGAAATATGCAATTCTCATGACATGAAATAGGATCAATTATCACTCAATCTTATTATTAGAACTAGGTATGAGGTTTTTGTGTTTTTCTTTTTATAGGAAAAAGACTAAACTCTAGAACACTAAACATGGCCTTATGACTTTTACTAAAAGGAACAATGACCTAACGATGCAATGTATTTTTTTTATATATATTTTTTCTTTGTATAAATATCGAACCATATGCAATGCATGTGACCCATCAGATGATCTTATCTATTAACCTACATGATGTAATTATATTAGTCCTAAGGTATGCGACTCACCAAATGACATGCATATTATGAGACTAAATTATGCAATTTACATGAAAGTTTATATTTTATTTTTCTTTAATAAATATTATAAACTATCCTGTCTTTTGAATCAAATGCATGGTTCTAAATACGAAAGCTTTAAACCAACACCTAAGTTTTTAAATATGCAATTAATCTATGACGTGTGGTGGTCATGATTGTTAACAAACTTAATTGACGCATTGAATTACATGATAAATTTCAATTAATCAACCAATCATATCAATCACACATAAGACTATGTTACAGGCCCACCTTTAGTCTTAAAGGTCTAAGCCAAAAGAACTAGTCAATTACTAAATAACATGCAGTTAAACTATATAATAAAATTAAATAACCAACATAAATTATGTTAGGTTATGGTTTTCACCTAGTGATGACCAGAGCAAATCGAGGTGGGAAGAATCGGCAGCTAGGCGAGCTTAGCGGTGATCGGTGAAGATCACGGGCAAGCCAAGGGCCGGCAAGGATTGGATTACAACAACTCGGCAGATTGCTTGCCGGTGTGAAACTAGAGTTATAGGTTTTCACAATGCATTATGCTTCGTTTCAAGTCTAGACAAAGACTCAAAAAGGGGGAAAAGTGTCCAAAAAATCTTAAACCTTTTGTAATTATGTCAATTTAGTCCTAAACATTTTATTAATGTCAATTTAGTCCTAAAATTTTTTATTTGATGTAAATTCAGTCATTTCGGCTAATTTTGACCGAATTTTGTTAACTAGGTATCGATCGGGCCGACATGCACGACCAGTCTTGACGTGGATAACTTTTAATAATATTTTAATAATATTTTATTTTTTCCTTTTCCTTTTCCTTTTCCTTTTCTTTTTTTTTTTTCTTTTTTCCTTCTCATCCTCCTTCCTCCAGCCGATCGACGGACCTCGGCCGGCCTCTGGCAAGCCTTATAGCCACTTGCGAGGCTCGAGCCCTCGCTAGAGGCTGCGAGGGCTGCTCGCATTGGGCGACGAGGCTTGCCCTCGTCGAATTTGGCGAGGTCACGCTAGGCTGGAGAGGCTCACTCTTATTGAATTTGGCAAGGTCGATCCTCGCCCAGCCTCTAAAGAGGCCACCCTAGGGGCCTAGGTAGCCTTAAGGCTCACCGATGGCCAGCGAGGCTTAACCCTCGCCAGATCTAGCAAGGGCGAGCCTCGCCGCTTAGCGCAAGCAACCCTAGCGACCTCTAGCGAGGGCTTAAACCTCAGTAGAGGCCGGTGAGGTCGCCAACCTTACTAGCCATCACCTCTGGCCAGTCGCTAAGGTTCGACGACCAGCTAGAGGAATGAGGAGGAGAAGGGAAAAAAGAAAAAGAAAAGGAAAATGAAAAATTAAAATTAAAAATTGAAAAAAAATTAAAATATTATTAAAATTTGTTTACATCAATCAGCGCCATGTTAGCCAACCAACACCAGTCAGTAAAATCCGGCTAAAATTAGTCGAAAATGACCGAATTTGTACCAAATGAAAATGTTTATGACTAAATTGGCATCAAGTGAAAAAAAAAACTTAAGACTAAATTGGTATCAATAAAAAGTTTATGACTCAATTGGCACAAATACAAAAGATTTAAGACTTTTTTTTTACACTTTTGCCCCCAAAAACGTCGGATACATCGTTGTCCTTGCAAGTTTCACGGGCAATGCTCTCCTTATCATCTCTTCACTCTCCTTCTCTTTCCCAGAGTCTCCGCAGTTTTCTTTCTCTTTCGATCTTCCATTTGTCATGGACATGCGACTTGATCAAAGCATGGAACATGACTAATCCATGCATGTGTCATGGGTTGGTCGATTCCAAACGATCACACACACCCGTGCGGCCTTAGGAATTCAATCCTAAGTCAGCCTCACGCACACACGCTCGAACACAAGGGTCGTATAAACAAAGGAACTAGTATATTGCTTATGAACGAGCTGAATACAATGAGAGGGAGGGTCCCCTATTTATATACGTTTGAGTCTCATCTCATCCGTTGATCTTTCTTCCGATCCAATGGCTATGTTTGAATATATGACATCATTACAAGTCTGTACATTAGGCCACTCAATGGCTCTAGGCCTTGGGAAAGCCCATGGGGCATGTGTCAGAAGCAAGGACAGGCCACCTGACATAAGCAAGTGGGCAGTCACGAGTTGCAAATGGACCGGTCGAGCATTGACCATGGGTCATGCATAGGTTGATCATGGGCAGCTCATGAGCTGGCCCTTTATAGGACATGGCTTTTTTACGGACGGTCTTGGATCATGCTCATCCGTAGGCCTTGTCAATCTCCCCCACCTAATTGAGCAATGCTCTCATCGCATCTGTGGTATGGAAGGCATCGATATGTTTCTTGAACTGCCACAGAGTCTCGGACAGTTCCCAACTTGCTTCACTCTTGAGAAGACCTTTCCATTGGACGAGGTATTCCTTCTTTGGCGCACAATATCTTTTCCATATGATGCGGTCCGCCATGATGCATTTAACGTCTCGATCATAGGAGATTTTTGCTCCAAGGGGCGCCTATTGTGATTCATCTCAATCCGAGTCGTCCTCATCTGCATGGAAAGGTTTCAACATACTCACATGAAACACGGGGTGTAACTTGAGTTTGGCCGACAAGTCTAGCTTGTTGCAACATTCTCGATCCGTTGCAACACTCGAAATGAGCCTTCATAGCAATGGATTAGCCCTTTGTGCACGTCACGATACTGAAGGACCAAGTGTAGCTTGGCCAACACTAAGTGCCCGACCTGAAATTTTACGTGCCGTCGCTTCTTGTCGGCCCATTTCTTCGTGCGCTTTGCGGCCCTATGTAGGCACACCCGCGCCAAGTCCGCATGTTTGTCCCATTCTTTTGAGAACTTGTATGCGGAGGGACAACTTTCTCGATATCCCAGACGATCGCACTTGGTGTGAGCGGCTGCTGCCTAATCATGATTTCGAACGGGCTCTGTTTCATGAACTCGCTCTATTGCAAATTGTACGAGAATTGAGCCACGTCGATCAGCCACATCCAATTCACTTGTGTGTTGCTCATGTAGTGCCGGAGGTTGATTTCCAGGAGCGCATTCACCCGCTCTGTTTTTCCATCAGCTTAGGGATGTAGGCTCATGGAAAAATTGAGATTTGTCCCTAGCAACTTGAAGAGCTCGGTCCAGAATCGCCCGGTGAATTGAGGATCACGATTGCTCACGATTGTGCGTGGTATACCTTAGTACTTGACGACGTGCTTGAAAAATAGCTTGACTGCTTCCTCAGCTGGGCAATCCTTTGTGGCTGGCACGAACGTGTGTACTTGGAGAAACGATCCACAACGACCATGAGGGTCCGACATCCTTTGGACTTTGGCAAGTTCACGATGAAGTCCATGGAAACGCTTTCCCATGGACATTCTAGGATAGGCAACGGTTCAAGGAGCCCCACTGGTGATTATTGCTCTATCTTGTCTTGTTGGCACACAAGACATGTCCGCATGTAGGCTTCAATGTCGTTCCTCATGTGTGGCCAATAATATTGATCATCGACGAGTGCCATGCTGCGGTGGATTCTCGGATGACCCGCCCATTTAGAATCGTGGCACTCATGCAAGACTTGCTTCCTAAGTTTCACGTGGAGCGGCACATAGAGTTGCCGTCCCTTGGTGTAGAGGAAAGTACCATCGCACCAAAATCGCCTTATCTTGCCCTCTCATGCATACCAAACGAAGGCTTGGGCCGTTCGGTGGTGCTTGAGCCCCTCCTTGATAGGGTTGATCCATGAATAGTCGGGTCAACTCATCATGTTGGCTAGCTCCAACTTCCTGCTTAAGGCATCGGCCACAGAGTTGGACTTTCTGGCCTTGTATTCCAACACATAATCAAACTTGGCCAGAAAGTCTTGCCATCGAGCTTGTTTCAAACTAAGCTTCTTCTAGGTTTGGAAGTATCTTGTAGCCATATTATCGATCCTTACAACAAACCGGGATCCCAATAGATAGTGCCTCCACGTACGAAGGCAATGCACCACCGCAGTCATCTCTTTCTCTTGAACCGTGTATTGTTGCTCGGTATCATTTAATTTCCGAAACTCGAAGGCAACCGGGTGTCCATCCTGTATAAGGACACCACCGACAGCAAAATTAGAAGCATTAGTTTCTATTTCGTAGGGCTTGGCATGGTCAAGCAACATGAGCACTAGTTCTTTAGTCATGGCCCGCTTCAACTAATCGAACGCCTCTTAACACCGATCCGTCCACTCTCATGGGCTCTCTTTCTTTAGCATGTCCGTGAATGGCACGGTAAGGCTCGAATATCCTTGGATGAAAGGCCGATAGTAATTTGTGAGACTAAGGAAGGATCTCAGTTCCGTCACTTTGGTCGATGGCTCCCATTCAACGATGGCCGGATCTTGGCTACGTCCATCCGCACTCGTCCACCCCCCGACAATGTGCCCAAAGAAAGGGACATCTTTTTGCACAAAAGCGCATTTTTGCGCTTCACGTATAGGTCATTCTCCTGTAGGACCTGGAAACTTGACTCAAATGCTTGACGTATTCCTCAAGCGTCCAGCTATACACAACAATGTCATCAAGGTAAACCATAATGAACCAATCAAAGAACGGATGGGGTACCTTGTTCATAAGAGTACAGAATGTGGTCAATACATTTGTCAAGCCAAAAGGCATGACGAGGTACTCATACGATCCGTAACGGGTCACACACACGGTTTTCGGCTTATCCCCTTTGGCAATCCGAACTTGATAGTGTCCTGATCAAATATCAAACTTGGAGAACCATCGGGCTTCCTGCAGCTGATCGAACAAGTCTGCAATGAGAGGGATCGAATACTTGTTTTTCACGGTGAGCTTGTTCAATGCCCGGTAATCTATGCACATGCAGAAAAATCCATCATGCTTCTTTTGAAATAAGACCGGAGCACTAAATGAGGCCTTGGACGGCCGAATGTATTTCGTGTTGAGCAATTCTTTGAGTTGTTTCCGCAGCTCTTCCAACTCAAGCGGGGCCATGCAATAGGGTGCTATGGCTGGAGGTCGAGTATCGGCACAAGTTCAATTCGATGATCGACTTCTCTTTGAGGGGGCAACTTCTTGGGCAGCTCAAGCGGCATCATATCTTGGAAGGTGTCAAGGACTTGGGTCACCTCCTCCGGTACCCCGCTTTCTTTCATGTCCCCTCTTTCAATGTTGCCAAGAAGGTCACCTCACCCTTCCTTAATCCCTCTATCAGCTACATGGCCGATAGCATATTCCTATTGGGTCCCAACTCGTGGTAGATCGGGACCATGCATTGGCACCACTTATCTAGGATGCATATGCAATCCACGAATGGCATAATGCCCACATCAATCATGTTGAGGAATCCGAGACCAAGTACAAAATCATAGTTGTCAAAGGGGATTACCTCAATATTTTCCTTACTAGTCCATGGGCCGAGGTGGAACTCCACGTCCCTAGCCACGCCACTAGTCAGGATTTCCTTGGAGTTCACCATTTTGAGCCAACCGACTTTTCCTTTCTCGACCAAAAGATTCAACTTCTTCGCGACATCTTGGGATATAAAGAGGTCGGATGTCCCAATATTTATGAGCGCACTCATTGTAGTACCACCGATCTTCACATCCACGAACATCATCACTTTGGGTTCTTTAGCTTTCTTAATCTTGATCGACTCAACGATACACAACAAACCCAACTGCGCCTTCTCTCGAGGTTAATCCTCCTTGCACAGGGTTGCCGGCTTTCCTCTTTTCGGACAATCTCGAGCTAAATGTGGTCCATCGCAAAAGAAGTACTTGTAGGTGCGTACCTTGCGATGATATCATCCATTGCTCAACTCGGGTTGAGTCCTAGGAAGGGCCAATGGTGGTTTGCCTCCCTTCGAATGGTTGTACCTGCTTCGATCTCCCCCACCATTGGCCTTCTCTCTCAGACGAGAGACTGACTTAGCCGAAGATGACGGCTTGTGCTCCACAAGGGACTCAGCCACAAAGGTAGTCGTTGTAAGATCAAGCGCATGACACTGTTTGAACTCTTGTTTTACCCATGGTTTGAGTCCACTCATGAACTAATGAAATGCATCTGTCTCGATCATGGACGAGCTTTGGAGTAACAGCTTCTAGAACCGCTTCATGTACTGGTGAACTCCGCCTTTTTGCTCCAAGTGCTTGAGTTCCCCGCGAGCTTCCTCCTCCGCATAGGCGGGTAGTAGGTTCTCCGAAATTCCTCCACGAACTTGGTCCAAGTCGTGATAGGGTCGCCACTCCTATCATCCGACCTACTACGCCACCATAGTAATGTGTCATCAACTAAATACTAGGGTATGCAAAAGAACCGAGACCCGCCTAGATCGCCTGGAACCGGACCGGAACCGCCCGGAACTAGTGGTTCCTAAGGGAACCGGTCCGGTTCTCAATTCCAATTTATGGGAACCGGTGGATACCGGTTCGGTTCGCAGTTCCATGGGCGGATCTGCCCACCCATTCACCCAGACCGGACCGGACCGGTTATATTATAATAATATATTAATTTTTAATATTAAAATTATTCGAAATTAACAATCTAAAATTTAGGATTCCAATCGCCATCTTGTCTCAATTCACTACTCTCCTACTTCATCTTGTCTCTCTTAGTTCAAAATCTCCTCGAGCTCCTTCTTCCTCTCCAATTCACCTCCGGATCTACTCATCTCCCTTCGAGTCCTAGTCCGAGCTCAGCGAAACAGTGAGTTGATTCTCTTTTCCTCCCTCGAACTTGAACTCTCTCTCCATGTCGTTGCCATCCTCGTCACCACCTCGGCATTCATTGTCACTATCGTCTTCTTTGTTGTTGGGCTCATCCCACTTCTACCTCCCCTCTTCCTCCCTGCCTCTCCTTAGGCCTCCCCCCATCATCCTCATTTTCGGGGACAAGGGCAAACTCCAAGTCTAAGAATGGCTCATCATCCCTATTGTCCCTCTTATTGTCAATCTCAAGGGAGGAGCGGGAGATGGTGGAGGCAATGGCAAAGATGGTGGTGGTGGTTGGGACGGAAGAGGCGCAAGGGTCGCGACCGCCACCGCGCCGCCGCTAATACTTGAGGAGAATAAAGCTGTCATGGTCAGGAGAGCCAGAATAAGTAGATGTGGGGAGGGTGAAAAGGGGAAGGCGTGGAGGTTGGACCGATTCTATGGATTCACCCGAGAACCGGATGGACCGGCGGTCTGGTTCCCAAGTGGATCCATGCAATTAGTGGGCGGTTCCCAATTCCAAATTTTCGGAACTGGTTCTTAGCGGGCAGTTCCCGGTTTTAAGTTGTGAACCGCCCATCCGGACCATGCACACCCCTACTAAATACATTGCTGTGGTGTTTACCTAGATCACATCGCCGATCACTCCCATGGTTTGGAAGTATCGTTTCATGTACCATAGGAAGTTGTCCACGTCCTTCGCCACCCATGAGCCCTTGAATTCTTTCAATTTGGGTGCGTTAGGACGTAGTTGTGTGATGATCGCCTTGTTCACGTGCGCCGCTTCAACTTGAGCAAACTTCCCTTTGAGCTCAGCGACTTCCGCGTACATGGCTGCCATCGCAGCTTCCCACGTCTCGTCCCATTGACTCAGCTCGTGGATCAGGAACCCTAGCAACTTGCCTCAAAGCTCTTCCATGTCGGCTTTGAGCTCTTCAATCTTAGCCTAGAGCTCTTCCTTTCCTACTTCCGCTCCTTCGACGATATGGCACAAGTCCTCGACCTGCCCTTGGACATCTGAGACGGTCTCCTCCATGACCATCACTCGGCCTTCCAAGTCACCCATTTGATCCCTCGAACTCGAGGCACCCCGGGTTTTCTTCATCTTGGTAGGAGCCTTCTTATTGGCCCTATTGCTGTCCTCGCGATCCTCGACCTGAGCGATCGCAACATCGGGACGCTGATCAGCCATCACACTTGGAACAAAGGCTTTGATACCACTTGTCATGGGTCGGTTGATTCCCAACGATCACACACACTCGTGCAGCCTTGGGAATTCAATCCCAAGTCAACCTCACGCACACACCCTCAAACACAAGGGTCGTATGAACAAATGGGCAAGTGTATTGCTTATGAATGAGCCGAATACAACGAGAGGGAGGATCCCCAGTTTATACAAGTTCAGGTCTCATCTCATCCGTTGATCTTCCCTCCAATCCAACGGCTGTGTTTGAATATATGCCATCATTACAAGTCTGTATATTAGGCCACTCAATGGCTCTAGGCATTGGGAAAGCCCTTGGAGCATGTGTCAGAAGCAAGGGTAGGCCACCTGACATGGGTAAGTGGGCAGTCACGAGTTGTACATGGGCCGGCGAAGCATTGATCACGGGTCATACACGGGTCGATCATGGGCAACTCATGGGCTGCCCTTGTATGGGACACGGCCCTTTTATGGACGGTCTTGGATCATGCTTGTCCGTGGGCCGTGTCACATGAATGTGATCATGAATGTGAGATTCCTGTTGTAGACAAAACGATGGTGATGCAGATACTAACGGCTGCAGACAATAGAGCTCACCGGTGGCTTGAAGTGGGCGGCGAGCTATTGTCGTTGGAGATTGCTTGGTGCTGGGCTGTAGAAACACGGCTACTAGTGTTGGCTTGCTGCAAGGAGATGCTACTCAATCCAAAAACGACAAATCTACTATGGCGGTTTCGCCAGATACGCTGATAGCTTTACCCATGAGTCTGGTGGAGATCTTTGATTGCCTCCGCCATAATCTCCTCATTATACCCTAATGAAGATGTCCATTACTGTCCAAATTCTTTCTTTTTATATTCACTCAAGAGATGATCTTTTAGGCCGGCCAACTTCCTTTTTGCTCGCTTATTTATTTCCTCTATCTTTTCATTCCAAATCAGGCCGAAAATTATGTGGTATACATGGCTCCATTTATTTCATGAAAAATCAATGATTTGAAAATTATTTTCCTAAAAATATTGACTTTTATAGCTTGAAATAATTATTTAATGAAAATCATCTTTATTATTGATAATAATTAATGTCCAAATAATTTCAAGGATGATGAAAAACTTTTCGTCTATTCATTTTCATAAGAAGAACAGACGATTATTTTTAAATAGATATTTTCCAAATCATTCATTTTTCGCGAAACAAACAAAGTCATAGCCTCATTTTGATCAAAGAATGCAATCTTTCCTAATTTAGATTACCCATGGTGCATTGCAATTTTTGATCATATGGAAAAGATTACTAGTTTGGCCGAATTTTATGCTCTTACGAGTCTTATTCTAGTTAATTCAATTAAGCTCTGAACCTCTCTGCACCAGTCCAATTATATCGCAACTTATGTTGGCTTATTACCATTAGATGCTCTGATTATGCAAATGCAAATTGATAATATCTTTGTTCAGGGGTAGGGATCGATCCCTAATTCTTGATGTAGCCCACATTGAAGACCAGCTCTCTTGATCAAGAAGATCGGCCTGCATTCAAGCTCGACAGAACCGAGAAGTTGCATCAATATCTTGAGTCCATCTCGGAAGTTTGAAAGACACCTTGGAGTCATAAAAACGCTTTTACTAGTTTCTAGTTTCTATGATATTTACTATTTTCCTAATTTCAACGCTTTGTTTTTATTTCTTTGACGATATAAGCCATCCAATTTCTGGTAGAAGAGAGACGATTTTTGATGAATGAAAACTTTGCTTTGAATCAAGTATCGTGAACCTTGTAGAGTTCATACCCTTGAAAACCTAGAAGAGTTTTTACTCCGTCCTTGAAGAGTCGAAGCTTTCGAAATCTGCATCCTTGAAGAGTTGCAGTCATCGATCTAGAAGAATCGGTGCCCCCTCAACTTCCTTGGAGGCCTAGAAGAGCAACCGACGAAGTTTCTATCTTTTCCTGTTATGTTCGTTATTTCCAACCCAAATTCGACTATCCTACAATGCTTATTTCAGAAAACCCAAAACAGAGAAATTGTAGATCCAGAAGTCTTTGTTCATTTTGCTTTGGAATCAGGTCGATCCGATCTATATCAACAAAGATACGATTGTTCCCCTGAGCTTGCGCAGTGCTGAAATTTCTGTTCGTCCTGTTTCCCGTGTGCGAGTCACTCTCCCGATCCTACTGTTTGAGAAAGCCTAACCTTGGCTTGCATCATTTGGTATCAGAGCTTTGGTGGAGAGGACAATCCTCCAAGACAAGCTAGACGTCGTGGCGGCAAAACCATTCCCCTCGATGAAGTGCACACACTCGCTGAGAATTTGCAGCAACATATGCAACAACAAATTAACGAATTGATGTGAGAAGTTCAACGTTTGAGGGCTGAAGCAAATAATTCTCCACCTCGTTCCAGGACTGAAGATTCCCATGATGACTCTTCCTCTTCGGAGAGTGGTCAATCTATTCACAGTCGGAGGCATGTTTGACATCGTTTACAAAATATTCATGAGCCAGATTGGGAAAAGGAAGTCAAGAAAGATGTTCCAGAATTTACAGGTACTGAGTCTCCTGATGAAATTGTTGATTTGCTGACACTTGTGAATGAGGTGTTTGAGCATTGAAATGTTCTGGAGAATCGTCGAGTTGGGATCATTGCTATGTGATTCCGAGGCAAGGCGATTGCTTGGTGGAGACATGAAAAACAAACTCACCAAGCCATTAGCAAAGCACCAATCACTTTGGTTGGTGATTCGTAACAATATCTTCCCAAATGATATAAGAGAGAGCTCTACCAATGGTACCAAAATCTAAAACAAGGTATGCGAATGGTGGACCAATATACCAATGAATTCAATGAGTTGGTGATTCGTAACAATATCCAGGACTCGAAGGAGATGCTTCTAAACAAATACTTGAACAAGATGCACACCAACGGGCACTCAAAATGGAGCGCTCTCGTTTTCGGAGACATCAATTAATTACCATGACAAGTCAGGCCACTAAGAGTACCACTAGCACTGCTAAAGTTGTTGAGGCTACAACACAATCTACTAGTAAGCCTTCTACCCAACCCCATGTTTCGAAGCAACCTGCTATGTCCGAAATACATTGCTATTCTTGTGGGGAGTTGGGTCATCGTGCTAGCAATTGTCGAATCAATAAGAATCGACTAGCCGATAAAGCCTTCTTGGTGGATAATGATTCTGATGAGAATGCTGAGGATCCACTTGAAGAGGAGTTGAACAATGATGAAGAAGCTGCGGATGATGAACAAATAGTGCATGCTAACACTAGCGAACTTCTTATGGTGAGGAAAAAAATTTTACTCTTCGAGATGACACTGGAGATAGGTGGCTGCGCACCAATATTTTTCATTCTGCTTGCACAATCATGGGAAATGTGTGTCAATTAATTATTGACTCTAGTTGTTGTGAGAATATAATTTCTGAAGTAGCGGCAAACAAGCTGAAGTTAGAATTAAAAACGCACCCTACGCCTTATAAAATGTCTTGGTTAAAGAAAGGTGCTGAGGTAACTGTTTCAAAATGATACCTTGTTAATTTGTCCATTGGTTCTGTTTATAATGACAAGATATGGTGTGATGTTCTGCCCATGGATGCTAGTCACATTATTCTTAGTCGACCATGGCAATTCGATAGGAGGACTACGCATGATGGTTATCGAAATACATATTCTTTTGAATTTGGAGGCAAGAAGATTACGTTGGCACCTAGTAGGGAACCTTTGAAAACTCTTGTAGTTAAGAATTCCTTCTCCCCTACGTTGCTTACACTGAAGGATATGAAGGATGCTTTGAAAGGAGTTCGTATCTTGTATATTTTGCTTAATAAAACAGGTGAGAAGAATGAAGTTGCCTCTGTCGTACCTCATCGAGTTCAACCTCTTTTGGAAGAGTTCAAGGATGTCTTCCCATGGACTTACCCAATGATCTCCCTCCTATGAGAAATATACAGCATCAAATCGACTTGATGCCTAAAGCCTCTTTGCCGACTCTTGTTCATTACCGAATGAGTCTGACCGACCATGAAAAGAAGCTTGCTGATTTTACTGTATGTGATGGTTTTCTTTTCAAAAGAAACCGCTTATGTGTGCCTGATTGTTCTCTTCGACAAAGGGTGATCGATGAAGCTCACCATGAAGGACATTTTGGGCGCGACAAAACTGAATTTTATAAAACGGACATCGGCAAGCAATGGCGTGAAGTTATCTTTGAACCTAGAGATTTTGTTTGGGCTTATTTGCCACCGGAACAGCATCCCGTTGGAACTTATAACAAGCTTAGTGATCGAAAGCTTGGACCTCTCAAAGTTCTTGAGCGCATCAATCTTAATGTGTATCGATTAAATCTTCCTTCTCATTTGAAGATTCACAACGTCTTCAACGTTCAACATTTAACACCTTATGTGGGAGATTCTTCTGATGATGATGGCGAGAATTCGAGGACGAATTCTTTTAAAGATGGGGAGGATGATGCAGCCCGCATTAAAGACCAGCTCTCTCGACCAAGAAGATCGGCCCGCATTCAAGCTCGATGAAACCGAGAAGCTGTATCGATATCTTGAGTCCATCTTGGAAGTTTGAAAGACACCTTGGAGCCATGAAAACGCTTTTACTAGTTTCTAGTTTCTATGCTATTTACTATTAGTTTCAACGCTCTGTTTTTATTTCTTTGACGATATAAGCCATCCAATTTCTGGTAGAAGAGAGACGACTTTTGATGAATGAAAACTTTGCTTTGAATCAAGTATCGTGAATCTTGTAGAGTTCATACCCTTGAAAACCTAGAAGAGTTTTCACTCCATCCTTGAAGAGTTGCAGTCATCGATCTAGAAGAATTGGTGCCCCCTCAACTTCCTTAAAAGCTTAGAAGAGCAACCAACGAAGTTTCTATCTTTTCCTGTTCTGTTCATTATTTCCAACCCAAATTCTACCATCCTACAGTGCTTATTTCAGAAAACCCAAAACAGAGAAATTGTAGATCCAGAAGTCTTTGTTCATTTGGATTTGGAATCAGGTCGATCCGATCTGTATCAACAAAGATACGACTGTTCCCCTGAGCTTGCGTAATACTGAAATTTTTGTTCGTCCGGTTTCCCGTGTGCGAGTCACTCTCCCGATCCTACTGTTCAATTCTCTTACGCAACGAATGACTAAATGAGCTCATCTAAAAGTTACGTGTCAATAATAATATAATGGAGGTACTTGATTACACCAATCGAAAATTTTAGGGTTTTGATTTCATTAATCCTGATTTGCAATTTATGATTTTGGATATGATCGACTTCTGTTTTCACTTCGACCAAGGTCTTTTTTCTATCCAAGCAAAGATAACGCTTAATTGAGTATCAAGCGTTGAAATATTCAAGCCGATTCAAGCCTAGTATCGGACTTATCTTAATCGATTACCCCCTTACCTGGACCAGTCTGGTTGGTTCAATTTGATACCTTTCATCTCTCCTGTCCGATCTTTTCGAGTTGATATAACTCCTATTCAACCACGCATCACTAATGAGTTGCCGCTCTTTATGATGATGCTTCATGTTTAAAAGCGTTTTGGAAGAAGGCGTGATCAATTCATTTTTCATCGGTGATCGGAAAACTTCATACGACCATGGAGTTTGAGGTCACTGGCATAAAATCAAAAGCAATTTCATCTAGCAACTACTGCAATTGCCTAACATAGTAAACAACCCACTCTGCATCACGTTATCAAGCGTCCGAGTATACTGAATCAGATACCGGCGAATTAAATTTGATCCCATCTGCTTCTTGTAAGAGCTTCAACAACAAGAAGCTAGAAAGTTCTGATGGACCAGTAGCTTCTTTATATCCTAAGGAAAAAAAACAAGGGTGAGCTCCGTTCTTTATCAGTTGAACCGCTTATCCTTAATCCTTGACCGATCTTCTGCTCTTGAAGCTCTTTGAGGCCTTCCCACTTACCCTCCTGCTCCATCCAATATGCATTCATCGTGCCCCCTCGTCTACTATATCAAACAAAAGAATTTAACATTACAGCATTTATGGTCATTTCATCTAATCTACTGCTCCCAGTATTGATTGACAGAAGTTATGTATAATCTGGAAGATTATCGCAT
Organism: Eucalyptus microcorys; assembly: GCA_014182515.1. NCBI lineage: Eukaryota > Viridiplantae > Streptophyta > Magnoliopsida > Myrtales > Myrtaceae > Eucalyptus > Eucalyptus microcorys. The sequence continues at coordinate 25,863,316 of CM024570.1, forward strand.
ATTTTTGCTACACTCTCCTTTTGGGTTTAATTCATTCTAGGAGAACAGTCATGTACTGTCGAATAGAAAGGAGACGATACAAACCCAAACAAATAAAATCTGGATCATCAATACTCTCCTTCCCAACTCATCTCCTTTTTCTTTATCAACATAATACAGCGTGTGAGCAGCATCGAGATACAGGGCACATGGTGGACATAATCAAACCATGTAAGAGTTTGCTCATTACTATACAGAAAACATGTCAACTTTCTCTGTAGGGAAGTGAACACGGCCTTACCTCTTACGAGCTCACATAACCCTTTTTCCTTCAATGAAACCTTAAATTTGCATAACTCGAACCAAGCTGAGTTCTCACCACACAAAATTTTGCATCAAAGCCAACCATCCATTTAAGTGTGTATAGCCACATTCTGGGAAAAACATGTAGAAAAGTAGGAAAGAGTGTTGGTCCTTGAATGACGTTATTTACTCTCCAACCGCATAAAGCTAGTGACCGAGTCGCTGAATTACACCTCCTTTCCCCTGTACATGTCCCAGAAAATACATTCTCTAGTCTACACAAGCGAGTTACACGTGTAACAACTGAAAAATCTGCAGTAACGGCAAACTATGATATTTGGGCTGCTTTGGTGCCAAGTTCTCAGAATGTAATAAGATTCACTTTCCATTTGGGGTCAGTGAGTTGGTGCCTACGTTCTTAAGCCAATCCACCACTTCCTTGATACTTGGCCTCTTGAAAGGGTTGTCATTCACGCATAGGCATGCCACATCGAGAACTTGCAGCATCTGATCCTCAAATCCCTTTCCTCTGAGAAGAGAGTCGAAAATTTCCTCCTGTTTCCCCTGCTTCCTCATTTCCTGCACCCACTTCACCAACTCTCTCGACTCTCTTGGCTTCGACACATCTACAGGTCGTTTCCCTGTAAGCAACTCCAGCATGACCACCCCGAAACTGTACACATCGCCTCTTAACGTGGCTATCCAAGCATGAGCATATTCAGGGGGGATATAGCCCAAGGTACCGACAAGCTCTGTGGTGACATGAGTATGATAAGGAAGAATCAATCTGGACAATCCAAAATCAGCTACATGTGCTTCGAATTTTTCATCAAGAAGAATGTTGCTGGACTTGATGTCTCGGTGTACGATGTGTGGCTCGCATATCTGGTGCATGTAAGCCAGCCCGCAACTTGCGCCCTGCACTATCTTCAGCCTGGCGGGCCAGTCCAGTTGAGCCGGACCGTCACTCTTCTCATGCAACCAATAATCAAGACTTCCATTCTCCATGTAAGAGTACATGAGTAGACGAGAGCCTTCATGGATGCAGTAACCCTGAAGGGCAACCAGATTCTCATGCCGAGCATTGGAAAGAACTTCCACCTCAGCCTTGAATTCCTTCTCCATAAGGCCCATGTCCCCTGAGAGTTTTTTAACAGCCAGCTTCTCCCCGTTTGGCAAGATTGCTCTGTAGACCAAGCCAAAGGCCCCGCAACCAATAATATTTGCCTGGTTGAAGTTGTCAGTGGCTGCCAAAATTTCGGATATCGTAAGATCCTTGAAGTCATTCGTGTTGTCCTGGAACACTATCACCAAGCTGGTGTTCTTGTCAAGCTCCCGAGCAATCCCAAGAGTGGAATTGATGGAAATGTTGTCCAAGTCGGTTTTATCTGAATCCCTTCGAGGACTGACTCTTCTCTTCGTGAATACCCACAAGCCAAAAGTAATCGTGAGACCCGCAATAAAACATGTCCCCACAATCAGACCAACGATGAGCTTCTTATTTGGGCGTTTACCCGGCATAGGAGGGGGCATGGGGGGTGGACTATTATTGCAAGGCTTCTGTACAACTGGACCGCATAATCCGAGGTTTCCCATAAAGCTGGAGTTAGGGAAGGTGTCAAATTGGCCTCCTGTTGGTACCGGCCCTTGGAGATCATTGTCAGAAACGTTGAACAAGGACAAGAAATGGAGACCTTTGAGGGATGTAGGGATTGCTCCAGTTAGTTGGTTAGAAGAAAGGTCTAATCTTTCCAGGTTTGTAAGGTTACATATTTCATTCGGGATGCTTCCTGAAAAATTGTTGTGATGGACGTCCAGAGTATGCAGAGATTTCAACTGGCCGATCTCAACTGGTATAGGACCAGAAAGGCTATTTTTATCCAAATATATAGCAGGTGGGAGATTTGAGAGTTGATTATACTGCTGATTAGTCGCATTATTGGGCATGACAAAGACCGGCAGCTCGAGATAAGTCTGATTCAGCAAAGCACTAGGATTCGCCAGTGTCAAAGCCGGTAGACGTGTTAGCACAACCGGGAATCCGCCGCTCAGAAGGTTACTTGACAAGTCCAAGTAGAACAAATTTTGCAAGACAGCAAACCAACCTGGAATGGTACCCGTGATGAAATTCTGCGAGAAGTCCAAAACTTCTAAATTGCTAAGCCTTTTTAGCCAAATGGGTACTTCCCCTGTCAATTGGCAGCCACCAAGGGCTAAAACCTGGAGATTCTGGAATCCGCCTGGAGCAAGTATAGTATCACCTTCAGGCATGGCTTCGTTATAAAAGTTCTTGGACAGTATAACGGTACTAAGGTTCTTCAGATTCATCAATATGCTGATCGCCCCGGTAATGTTCGACAGGGAATTGTTAGAAATCGATAAGAAAATCAGCGATTGCAACAAGACTATCTCCGGCGCGATTTCCCCCTCGAGCCTATTAGTGGCGAATCTAATCGCGGTGAGTGATTTACAAGAGTAAAGGCTCGGGGGCAGTTTACCGGTGAAGTTGTTGTCGCCAAGGTCGAGCGTCGTGAGCTGCTGAAGCGGGGAGAAGTCGAACGCCGAGAGATTTCCTCCCAAGTGGTTGACCCGGAGGATCAATTTCTTGAGGCTCACGCACTTGTTCAATGAAGAAGGCAACGGTCCAGTCAAGTTGTTGATGTAAAGCAGCAAATACTCGAGCTTGGCCAAATTGCCGATACCGTCAGGTATAAGGCCACTGAAATTGTTGGAGTACAGAGCAAGAACCCGGAGATTGCTCAAGTTCCCAATCCCATCGCCAATCGGCCCCTTCAACTGGTTCAAATGCAGAGAAAGTTCCACGAGCGACGTGGCGGCGTACAAGTCGCCGGGGACTCCCCCGGTGAGCGAATTGAAGGGCGCCCGGAAGACTGCCAGCTCCGAGCAGCTCCCTAGCCCGGACGGGATCTCGCCGCTCAGGTTGTTGCCCGAGAAGTCGAGCGAGCGGACGAGGGGGGAACTATTGGGTTTCGTGGCGTCGCAGATCGGCGAGGGGATCGCGCCGGTGAGGTGGTTGTTGCTGGCGTTGAAGCTGGTCAGGTTCCGACCGAACTGGAAGATCGAGAGCGGGATCGTGCCGCGGAAGGCGTTGCTGGAAAAATCCAGGGTCTGGACGGCGTTCTCCTGGGGAAGGGCAGGGATGTCGCCGGACAGCACGTTGGAGCTGAGGTCGAGCACCCGGAGCTGGCCGAGCGCAGCGAAGAAATCGGCGGACAGCTGGCCGGACAGTCGGTTGCCCGAGAGGTTGAGGTGGGTGAGCGAGGACAACTGTCCGAGCGACGGCGAGACGGTGCCGTTCAGGCGGCGGCCGGAGAGCGACAGTTGGAGGACCCGCCCGGTGGAGGGGTCGCAGAGGACCCCATCCCAGCCGCAGCAGTCGGAGGCGGAGGACCAATTAAGGGGGCCGCGGGGGCGAGCGGGGAGACTCCGAGGAAGAAGAAGGCGAGGGCGCCGCCATCGGAGGGGTAGCAGGCGGCGGCGGCGGAGAGCGCGTGGCACGCGACGAGGTAGAGGAGGAGGAGGAGGAGGATGGCGGGGCGGGGGCAGAGCATGTCTCTGCCGGCGCGGGGGCGGCGGGTCCGGAGGGGCCTGGCCTCATGGGGGAGGAGTCATGGATTGGTGGAGGAGGAGGGGGAGGTGGAGGGGGAGGAGGAAGAGGAAGTGGTGGTTGCGGGGGTGCGGAAGTACAGGATGCGGGCGTTGCAGGGAAAACCCATTGACCACAGCGTCACAGTAAAGACACAGAGAGAGAGAGAGAGGGAGAGAGAGTGACGTTGACGCGAACAAAACAGCGATCTTTAATTATTAAAAAGAGAGGAAGAGAGAGAGAGTGGGAGATTAAATTTAATGGAGGTGGTGGTGGAGGTGGAGGTGGTGGTGGTGGTGGTGGGATTACTGATGATGATGATGATGATGAGGATGATGATGATGATGATGAGATCGGGGAAGGGAGGAGAGGGGTTTGTCTCACGAGGAGAGGAGAGGAGGCGTTTACTTTGCGGGGGGCGGCTGGTGCGCGCCTGCGGGAGGGAGGGATGGACGGATAGATGGATGGGCGGTGGACTTTTTAACTTTTGGTTCTCGAGGGGGATGAAGACGATGATTGATGGACGACCCCTTTTAGACACGGGTGGAGAGAGAGACAGAGACAGAGACAGAGACAGAGAGAGAAGCTGCAGCGGTGACGCTCTCCTCTCCTCTCCTCTCTCTCTCTCCCCTGTAAAAATTCCTTTCTTTTTTCGGGCCTTCTCGCTCTGCAGCGTTTTTACTAAAAGGTGGCGTTTTTGTCCGCTTCCCCGACGCTGTCAATCCCCCTCCCTCCTTCCCGACTCTCTTTCTTGCCTTCCTTTTTCGCCTCCTACTCTACTCTCCCCGTTTGGATTTTTACAGGAAATTTCGTCAGGATTCTTTCTGCAGCCGGACCTGTGTCCCTATAGATTCGAGGGTCCGGTCAACCCGTTCCTCGTTGGACAGAATCTATTGTCATTCGACGCCTCGACATGGTCCCCGTATGTGATGAACCCCGTCCGCCCCAAAACAGAGCACACGGAGCGGATTTCGGATGCGCTTCAGTGTGCCCGCACCCAGCGCCTTGATCGAGTTCATAGTAGGGTTTTTGTCATCTAAATTGGTCCGATTTTCGCGATTTCTTGATTTATTGTTGTGCAAGTGCAGTCCTTCTGTTAATGGGGGCCGTCGCTGGTGCTGTTGGATCGGCGAAGCGGCAATGCCGACATGGCAGAGAAAATTAATATTTAAGGTTGATGCAGTGCTAAAGAAGCACCACATAGATGAAAAACGCGAAAGAAAAAAGAGAGCATTTAGAGGGAGAGAGAGAGAAAAGTGAGAGTGCGAAAAATCTGTACTCATAGTAAATGGGTGGATCGGGTGAATAACGATTCAAGCCAAATAAAATCATTTAATCCATTTTATACCTTGCTCGCCTCTAAATATACTTCTATATTTAACTCAATTTAGAAAAATCCATACTCATAATAAAGTGAGAATGCGAAATGAATGAGTGCTAAATGAGCAAGAATGAGAAAATATAGTGGATTTGACTTAAATAAGTTGTAAATCCATTTATGATCTTTTTATTTATAACTCATCTATGATCCATTTAATATATTCATATTATGTTCAAACTTATTTATAATCCATTTATTAGTATGATTAATCTATATAACAATCCACTCATTATATATGAATTAAGAACTGAATTTTTGACCCATTTTTATATATCCTCAACCAATGAGGATCTATTGACCTTCATGGTAAGAGATAGGGGCCTAGCAACCTCGCCGAGCAGGGTAGCAGCTAAACCACACATGAAGAAAGGCAGGGGAGGGAGAATCCTTATAGCCCTATAGCCACCAATCACCTAAGTGTCATCGATGGCAAGTGACAACTCAGAGAGCGTCACATGACCCACACTAGTGATTGCAAGGAAGCAATGTAATCATCTTAGCGAGCAATATGCTTTGACGTTGTGTTGCTTGAATAATCTAATGTAGTCTAGCTAATGACATCTCGTTAAATGCCACTTTGAGGTAATGTTTAAGAAATAAGGGGAGTAACCAACGGTGGCAATAAGAAACTGATCGAGAGGGCAAAACAACCTTTACAGTCAACATCAAGAAAATCACCCGCATCAACGATCCAATTTTATACCTTCAAAGCACCTCTTAAGTGCACTCCTTCCCAAATATACCCAATCACATTAGAGAATTGGAAACCACATGAAATTCCAACCTTTCTTTTGAAAGAAAGATATATAAAAAAAAAAAAAACCCATTGAAGATATGACCACTTGGCATTTGGTGATAGAGCCCAGCTTTATCTGGGGGATTGGGTTACTGCAGAGCATATCTTTTCTAATCTCTTTTTAAGTATCTGATTAATTAACGTAATCATTTCTTCACTAGTGGTGCTTTGGAATAACCTAACTTTCTATTCCCCGGAGAATATGTGAATTTTCAGTGACCAAAAGGATTATTTAATGGGAGGGTTTTGAGCAACTTGTTGAATACATTATCGGCTCATGATGAGATTGTGGTTGGGGAAGCGCTGAAGTGGTCTCTGCTGCACCTTTTGTTCTCGGTACCTAACGAAATGATTTTCAATTGCACACTGGCCTTTAAGCTTTCTTCTAACCCTCGTTTAGTGCTCTGTTTTTCCCTTTATCATGCACCTTTCTAAGTGCTCCCCGGAGACCGATCCTGGGCGTGAAACGTGTACCTTAAACTAAGGTGGTGGACTTTGAGGATGTCTGGCCATCTCGTTTCTTCTGACATTGGAAAGATTTCGGTATAATTTATGCCCCCCACTTGCAATTTGGGCGTGGATTCCTGGTGATGCAGCTGTGGATGGTCGATCAGAAAATCGTAAAGTCAACAGTGGAGCCAAAACAACCATTGCTGTTTAGGTGCATCTAGGGCCTAGGCTTCATCTCTTTATATGGTTTGTTTTGGGGATTGCTGCAGACCTTTAGTGGTGTCTCGAGTTTATTCTCGGGCGAGTGGTCAACCGCCGGAGAACAAAATACGTACTTATGTGTAAGTCCGATCGCTTTCGAAATGCTTGGATGTACGCCATAATAAATTAGTCGGGAATTCACTGTCACACACTTAATTAAATCTTAAATGAGTACATTATTAATCAATGCAGAGATGATCTCTCTCTCTCTCTCTCTCTCTCTCTCTCTCAAGTCACGCCAAAATCACCATTCAATTAGGCTGACTGAAATATTTTGAGATGTACATCACCATCTCATCTACAAAATAGGAGAGGTCAAAGTCAACTGAAATTGTTGCTAGTGATTCGCAAGTATGATCTTCATCACCTGTTAATAAACTTAGGGAAGATGTTGATCTCCTACCATACAGGATATATTATTTTTCTCATTTCCTTCTAATGAATGAGAAGAAAATGACCTCTTTTTCTTCATCTTTTTTTTAATCAGACAAAAGGCGTACAAGTGGCAAAATCTAGAACCCAAGTGCAAGAGTTCGTGGAAACAATAGCAAGTGGTGGGGTTATCCAAGTGGTCATTTCACTTGGGTGATTTCACTTGATTTAGAGGTTTGACTTTTGCAATTCAAGACATCATAAAAAAAATCTGTGCATAGACTAATCTGGAGAAACAAGACACGACTAACCACATAAAGTAGAAGAGACTTCTTATCACACGCAATTAATTGCGACGACTATACATATTTATTTCTTTATTTTTCCAAAATATAAATGATTTTAATTGTATCATACCGATTAAGCCCGATCAAGACATCAAGACGATGGTCTGAAAGCACCTAAAACCATTATATCAATTTGATATAATATGCTAGAAATTTGTTAGGATCATGCGCTTCTAGACAAATGCGAAGCTCAGCCCGGATGTGCTGATCGAGACTTGTGTCCTGATTCAAAGATCTAGAGTTCCCATTCCATCTGTTGGTTACTTCCCTTGCTTGTGATCATAGTCCCACCAAACTCAACCATTTTTCGATTTCTTTTGACATTACTTAAAAGCCAAGTTATGCTCATAAAAATAAGACTAAAATAAGAATGAAGTTGAAGGCTGCTTTTGGTTTTCTAAACGAATTTTTGTTAGTACTCCTGGAATTGGACTTTCAAAGGATCTATTGTTTGGTGAATCAGTTGGATGTTAATTGGTCATGTCGTTCGATGTAAAAATCGGGCACAAATTTGAATCAAAAACGATGAAATTTTTTCGAGTTCAAAGCTAGACGAGTCAACGATGGACGATGGCTCGTTCGTTCAATCATTGATCAAGGTGAACATTTGCCCTTGATGTGTGGAAGTGTTTTTTGTTTTACTTGCTCATTACAGAAATCTTCTCGCGAATTGTGACCAATGACCATCATCTCCTTTGAGTTTTCTGATGTTACATTTTCTCCAAGTGGCCCTCTATAAAAGTAAATCCATCCATCACTTTTCCGAAAGCACAAAAGAAAATTTTATATTTCGAAAAGTAAAATTAAAGATAATCGACTTGAGGGTTAGCACTTGGAGGTCCCAATGGTACATAATGGGAACAGAGAATCTAACTCGCTCATTCATGAATCTACCCGTAAATCAGGATGTGGCATTTTATAAAGTTGTGGTGTTAATAATTTTAAATATATTAGATTTTCTTTTTAAATGAGATAAGGCGTCAAATTGAGTGTTTGGGAGTGTGCACTCCAATATGAAACGGGAAGTGTTTGAAACTTAGTTTGCTATATTATTTAGTTATAAGTATGTACAATGTGTTCCACTAGGTTGAATCAACCTCGGATTCTTGGATAAAATTGCCGATTCCCAATTCAAAACCAAGACTGTGCTCAGGATAGGCTAATATTTGAGCTTTAGAATTGAGAACCACGTCGGCTCTCTCTAAAATCGGTCTAAATCAGTATCAATCAAGCTAGTTTCTGAGATGGATCGGTCTGATGCTCACCCGAATAAAAATCGATGGCATTTGGAAAGTTGGTGGATGGCATGCAGAGTACTGTTTGATGGTAGGCCTATAGGCTACATTGAAAACATGGGCTCTTTAAGTCAAATCCAAATACTTCCATGACAAGAAATGTGATTTATTCCGGCCAAAGAATAAATGGACATGAGGACATCATGCTTTGCAAGTAATAGTGACATATAGTGGCCATGCTGGGCAAGTGGCCAGTGGCAGAGGATGGCAAAAAAGAAAGAAAGAACAATAGTCCATATTCTAACCAATATCCTACCTAAATTCAATTGGAAACCAACCTCCTAGTGGTTTGATTTTTCCCTTTCTTTAGGTTCAACCTGAGCAATTTGACCAAATTGGTTCCACGAGCACGCCCATCGACATATAATCATCTTGCAAGTAGTTGTATAACAAGATCAGGGTTTTTATTGTAACTGTTGTTGGATCCATTTTGAGAGCCAAGAAAAAGACTGACGATATACAATCTTGGACATACAGATGTTTCGTGTGCTGCCCTTTGAACTAGAAATTGATTTGGGCTTGAAAATCATACATTCGTTTAGATCATCTATATGAATATATTATGTTAGAGTTTCTCAAAATGTTGCCTCTAAATTTGCCACTCGAAAAAAAGAAAAAGAAAAAAGAATAAGCAAACAATAATGAAACAGGCAAGAGTATCACGAGAGATTTTTACTATCTTCGTTTGTACAATTTGTAGGTTCATTTATATTGATATGTTGTTCATAACATATAATGGAAATAATAAGATGTGAAAATATACACTTTTATTATTGCTATTACAAATAGTGAATATGATAAATTGAAAACATAGATTTTATATTTTATCCTATCAAATCTTATTTGGGCTAGAAATCTAGCCGACCAAACACAGCTTAAGCGAATGATGTGCTCTATAACCTATAATCTTATAAATTAAGCAAATAATATAATCTATAATCTTGCGTGCGTCTATATATATTCATATGTGCATGAATGATGTAGGTGTTTTGCAATTAATGTTTGTCATTAAAGTATTTTCTTCTTATTATTATCATTAACATTATTATCGTTATCATGTACAAAAATGGGTGTTGTCTACTTGTGGGAGGTTTTGCAATTGGGATAATGATACGAATGGTCTTTGTTCTTTGGCCCAATATGCAATGTGGTTCATGAATTTTAAATTTATCAATTATAATCCCCAAACTTTAGTTCAACGTGCAATGTTTTAATTTGTTTAATATGATCCCTTAACTTTTGATATATGTTCAATTTAGTTTTGAATTACATGAAAATATTCAATGACGTTCTTCCATTAGTTCAAGTTCAGAAATAGTATTGAATTTTGAATCAAAATTTTTGAATCATTTTTGTTATTTGTTTTAAAATATTTTCTTACATATATGAACATGCATATATAACTACTACTACTACTATTATTATTATTGTCGTCTTTCTTGTTATTAATATTATTATTATTATCATCATCACCAATAGTTATATAAGATATGTCTCATACAAAAAGGAGGGCTTTTGTAAAAGAGGGTTTTCTTGCAATAATGAGGTACAATTGACTAATTGAACTTTTTACAGATTAGACACTTTATCTTTATGTAACTAATATTATCCTATATTATCCTATATATGAAAGTGGATTTTAGTAGGCTATAAGTAGCTTTCCACTACGGGAAGAAAATCTTGGTGCTTTATGGGTCAAGAGGTGAACACCCCCATGATGTGATATCGACTGAATAGAATATACCACGAAGAGACCTTAATTCTCACCGAAACTTTTTATGCCCCAGGCAATATAAAACTCCATAAAGGCTTCATTTTTGTCCCTTGCAACATCAGAGAAAAGGGAAAATTACCAATTAGTCCTAAGTTTATTGTACAAATGTCAATTTAATAATAAAATTTTCAATTTAATCAATTTAATTCTAAATTGTTGTATGATTTAATGTAGTCCTTGACAATGTGACACAGACTCGACAATTGATTTCATATTTGTTATCAGAATTGCAAAGAAAATCTCATAATCATTCTCATGGCTTCCATTTAATCTTTGGAACTTCATCCAATGAACTTAGGCTCCATTTGTTTTGTGGAAATGAACGATTTAGAAAATATTCTAAAAAGTGATTTGTTATATCACTTAAAATAATTAATCTATCGAAAATGTTTTTATTATCTATCATAATTTATGTCTAAACATTTTTATGTAAAATTATTTTTTCAAACCTTATTCTTCTTTATAAGTAATATAAATGATCGTTTTTAGAATAATTTTTTAAATCATTTATTTTTCACGGAATAAGTAAGTGGAAAATTAAATTCATTCAAAATGAGGAGAAAAATGCCTTGAAGAAGAAGAAGAATTACATTTTGGATTATTACCTGTAACATCAATTTAAAAATGTAAATAAAATCGTTAAGGTCAATCAATTACAATATGATTACTTATTAATAAAGAATTAGTATGCATTCAAGCCGATGCGCTCAAGTATACAGCTAGGCTGTGAATTTGCGGAGGAGGCCAAGCGATGATGGTGCCGCCTTGCTTAGGTCCCGCGGCCTTTGTTCGGCTCGCTAGGCTCCAAATTTGGCTCACCGAGGGTTGCGCGATGCCGGAAAGCTTTGCCCTCAACCTTGGGTGGACATCCTCGGTGCCGCCTTCACTAGGGTTGCATGACCCTAACGAGCCTTGTCGAGGTCTCATGGCCTCTATTCAACACTTGTTGGGTTTTGGTTCTATCACCATGACACTTGCTAACTCTAGTAATCCACCCTTCTCTTTTTCCCTTTTTCAATTATTTTAACTTCACTTTAAAAAAGCTGCTTTAGTAAAATGTACTAAAATCCAATTATTAAGAGTAGGTTTGGTTCAACTTTGCAAATGGAACTTGAGAAAATACAAATATCTTTGACCTAAAGCCTCTTGAGAAAATGTAAATTATTTGGTTAAAAATCTCTTATATTTTGGCCTAAATACTGTTTGCAAATATATATATATATATATATATATTTTTTTTTTTTTATTTGTTTTTTTTAAATAAAAAATATTAAACCCTTTGACGAAGGGCTAAGGCCACAAACGAGCCAAATCTGGTGCCAGCGATTGTTACCCAAGATTGTGTGACCCCCAACCAAGGTTGTGACCCAAGCAGCCGAGTGGGGTTGTGCACCTCGTCATTTGGGGTCACACTTACCCCAACGACAATCGCTTGGGTTGTGCGACCTAGGTGACGGCTGCATGGGTTGCCACACTTGAGGTCCCTTGACCCTCATTAGCCACCCTTGCTCAAAAAAATGAACAATAACAAAGGGCAAAACCCAAAAAAATTAAAAAATTGGTGAAGAAACTTTGGATGAAGAAAACTTGATTTCAACATTTGGTCAAATGCTGAATGCCCATTAGCATTGGGCGTTCGGCTTTCTCAAGGCTAAAATTTGGTCGAAAGCTCTTTAGGAAAACTTGCCAAACATAGTAACATTTCCTTGGGGACCGAAAGTCCATATAAAAAGCTAAGCTATTTGCTCTTTTTTCCCCGATACCTTAAGTCAAAGAATTTCCTATTTTACATAGAGAACTATGAATTTTAAGTTTTTTTTTTTTTTTTAACAAAATGATAAATATACTTGAGATGGGTTTCGAACCTAGGAAGATTAGAAAATTCATTAACGTTTTTAACTACTAGGACACATTTTGTTCAAATGGCAGCTTTTCCTAAATTTATAGTTATACTACTTAAAGTCAGGCCCATTTCAAAGTCGATCCTGAAACGGCCGATTTAGTTACAATTGGTTCATTAGAGAAACTAGTTCAATTCTCGATTTCCAAAAATCGAAATCAGCCCTTCTACAAGGTACATTTGAGGTTTTGGAAAACTACTGGAAAACTACTCACCCTACAACTAATTATCTCTATTTGCCAATCTTGATAAAAATAAGAAAACATCATTGTTTTTGCTTGTTCGGTAGTCTTAGCATCAAAATTCCATGCAGATGATGAGATATTCAATCCTTTTAAAAAAAAAAATGTTATCCCAAATTTTATGCGTTTTTGAAACTACAAACAGATCAATGCTTAATCTTTGTATTTGAGTTTTAAAGTATTATTATTCGTATTTTTGACTTTATGAAATTAGGCTTCATTTGTTTGATTTGAGTAACAATTTCTAAAAATATCATTCATATCACTTAAAAAAAATGAATGAATGATAAATAATTTTATTGTCAATGAAAACATTTATTGTCAATGAAAAAATTAAAATTAAAAAAGTCATCAATTATATTTATAAATTATTTATTTTCCACGAATCAAATAAACTCTTAGTGACAAAAATTAATGTAAAGGAGGTTAAGAGTCATCAAGTATAGGATTTGATGATGGACCCATCCATTTTTTCTAACGTGGGCTAATAACCTCCGAAGTCCAAGACCCGTATCCAGACCCGAGATCCACCAAAACCTTCGCCTCCCCTCTCCGTCGCGCGCAGTCCCCCTCCCCCGCCGCCGGAGCGAGGCGAAGAAGGAGAGCTCCCCCACCCCTTCTCCCGAGCGATCGAAGGCTGCTCTCGCTCGGAATGGCGGCGAAGAGGAAGATGGAGTGGGCCGCGAGCGGGGCCCACCTGCGAGGGGTGCCGAGGCGGGCGGTGTTCGCGGCCGTCGGGGCGTTCGCCAAGGCGGTGGCGAGCCTCCTCAACACCACCACCGTCCACAACGCCGACACCCTCCTCCGCCTCGTCCGCCACCGCCCCCCCGGCGTCCCTCTCCTCACCGTCAGCAACCACATGTCCACGTCGGTGCTCCGTCCCTCCCTCTTCCGTTTCTTTCTCGATTCGCCCTTCCTTTGTTTTTTTTCTCTCTCTCTCTTTTCCTGCTTCTGTTGTGCGGTCGGGTAATGTTTTTTGAATCGCTACGTGGGGAATTCCTGATGTTGTTAGCTAGTGAGCCATGGTGAATTCATGTACAACCGAAGATGGAAGGCTGCCCGCATTTAGATCTCCGTTAGGAGCTGCATTTGAGTTTAATTGCAGAAAATGAGCAATCTTGGCTCAGTTGAAGCGTGAATCTGTTCGCTGTTTCGAGCTTTAGTTTGACTGCTTGTTATTGATTCCCTATATGGTTATTTTACATGCCGCTGGTTCGATTTTATAGGGAGACTTTAATGGAAGTTGCTTAGCTCAAGGGCGACGGCCGTGATTTGGCACATGTTTTGGCAAATTAAGGTCGGGGGGGGGGATTACCATGGTAGTTACAGCAGTGCCGTCTTCGTGGGTGATGCCAAAAAGTGATGGCACCAACTAGTAGTTGGCACGAAGCTTATTTCACTTGTTGTTTGAATGTGCTCTTTCACTGTATTGGGTGGCTATTTGTCTTGAGTTTTTATTTATCTTTTTCTAATCGGATCAGGTTGGACGATCCTGTTATGTGGGGATTCAAGGGATTTCCCTCCACGGATGCAAGTTTGGCCCGATGGGTGCTAGCTGCTGAAGACATTTGTTTCAAGAATGCAGTGCTCTCATATATTTTTCGACTTGGTAGGTAATATGTTGTTACTTTTGATGCTCTTTGCAACAAAGTTTCCTCTCTATTCTTTTAAGTTGACATTGTCGGTTTCTTACTCCCAATCATGGGGAGCTCGCTTAGATCAACACTATAACAGTAGCTGACTCTTACGTTGTACTCGATTATAGTTTGTATCAGGAAACAGTGCATGTGCCTAAGAGGCTTCATTTCCAAGGGAAACTTCGTTTCAGTCATAGGTTGCCAAACTTTCTCTTCTGAGATCTGTTTCCCTTGTATCTTTCAAGCTAGCACATTGACTCCATTGGGAACTGGATAAGTATCGGCATGAGAGAGAAATTTGGAGAACTAGAGAACACACCTAGTTCCTCTCTCGGTAATCTGTTGATAAAGTTTTTTCTTGCCAGAAAAGTCTCTTCCTTTCTCTTCCCATCCTCAAAGTTCTTTGGCAAGCTTTTGTCATTGATTTTTTTCAACTTATGTTTGAGGGGGTCATCTGTTCATTCCTCTGCCTCATGCAAAGAACGACCAAATAATGCAGCACACCTTAACCTTGCCACATGAATTTTTCAACGGTGTGGTCGGATGGTCATTGATTCACTATGGTGATTTTCTGGTGCTATGGACAGTTACTTTATGGATCTGTATCATATGAAAATTACTGCACAATGATTATTCAAAGTAGATATTAAATGAACTCAAGCTGTTCCTAGAAGAAAAACCCGAATTGTCATGATTCATTACTTCGCCATTCAAACCCATGTCAAGGGAAACTTTGTCTATCTTGATTCATTTCTTCTGCATCCTTCAATACCAGCTTGTTTGTTCAGGATATACAAGAATTGAGCAAAGCTGGGGCTGCCGTGGTCTCAGGACAGTAGAATACAGATGTCTTATTCAAATTGTAAACTTAACCTTTCTGCATGTGTGGTTAGTCTTGCTGAAATATTGTTTTTTGGCTCACGGTAGATATTATTGCAAAAACTATTTACACATGCCTTGTTATTTAAGTAGTAAATGATGCAGGGAAATGCATACCTATCACCAGGGGTGGCGGTATATATCAAGAACACATGAATGAAGCTCTTGAGCGATTAAGTGATGGTGAATGGGTATTTATTTCACACTTCCCCCTTAATTTTTCTTCATAGCTTAATTACCCTTTAATTATTTAATACTCCTGTCAAGTAAGATGGCTGAAACTTGTTCCCCCAATAAGGCTTAGTGTCATCAAGTATATTAATACATCTGTGGGCTTAATTTTGTGTACCTGGTCAATGAATGTATCTGAGACAACTTTTGTTGATAGATGTGATTGCAGGGGTTTTTCGCTTAAGATTGAGTATGCATATATACCATCTAAGGTTTGCCTAGTCCAGGAAAGAGAATCGGGCTTTCTTGATTACTATTTGTCTATGTTAACTAATGGATGCAAAAGGCAATTGGTTGCCTGTCGTAAACTTGTAGTTAAGAAGGCAATCTTCTGCATAGTGCCAGGCAGTAAGGAGAGAAAAAATGGTGCCTGGAGCTTTTCTGTATAGCCTATATCGCTGCACTGTCCATGATGGTGGACATATATATTTTTGAATTTCTGCGATTTGAATTCCCCTCACCCTAAATCACGTGCATCTACATTGGTAGTTTTACTGAATATATTGCTGATCTGCAGTTGCATACATTTCCAGAAGGAAAAGTGTCCCAAGAAGATGGACCTATACGACGATTAAAGTGGGGAACTGCTAGTCTAATTGTTCGAGCCCCTGTAACTCCAATAGTCCTGCCGATCGTTCATCATGGACTTCAAGAGGTAATTTGAAGATTAGCATGGAAATATTAATTGTATACTAGTCTATTTCATGCACCAATTTACTAATTATATATGAAATCAACTTGTTGGTCCACCTGTTAGGTGTCTATCTATACTTGTCATTTTCAGTGATGAGACACATACACCTTTCGTCCTTAATTCACTTCTTCTACTGGTAAAATCTGTTGTGAGGGGAATTAACTTTGGTTTTTATTAAAAGGACGTGGACATGCTTGACTTGGTGTTCAGAGCTTACGTAAGGAGTTCATTATAGTTACTGATGTTGCACGATCTCTTCGAAACTTTTAGGAGTTATGCAAATGAAATACTAGATGGTAATTTCATGTGTTGGGATGATTGTATTTCTTGGAGTACTGAAGGATCACTCTCACGTAGCATCCAACTTCAGCTTCTGATCCAGACACAAAAGGGAGAAGCGTTATCAGTACATGTGAGAGGGTACTGATCACACATCAATTCCTATTAGCTTCACTTCCTAATATTTTGAGACTACCTGCTGTTAGATGAGCAGCAGACCTCATGCACCATATTTAGCGTTGCAACATCAGGATTAAATGGATGTTTCTGTTTTTGTTAATATTTCTGTCTTTGTCCCTTCTTTGACAAATCTGGGCTGTCTAGATTGCACTATTAATGATCAAATCAATGTGGACTATTGATAAGCACCACCTGACAAGAAATAGAACCATATGCATTGTACCCTGCAATTGCTCAAGGATGTTAACAGATAATCTAGTAATATATTTCTGTTGTGAACTTAGGTTAGATTAACTTTTCCTTATTGCTTAATCTAAATCTTGCGGCGATACTTACTTTGAGTTCTTTCGATTTGCAATACCTGGAAACTTTCACAACATATAAATGTTGACTCGTTGTCTGGTGGGAGAAGAAAAAAGTTTTGCTGAAGTGTAAAAAATTGGTGCTCTTAATGAGAAAGAACCCTGGTTTGATTTGATATTGTTGAATTGCTTTTTAGCTTGGGCATTGTTTCCTCATTAATTTTCAATTCCTTTACAGGTTATGCCTGAAAACTATTTTCGTGGCAGAAGACCTCCTCTCCCCCTATGTAATAAAAGAATTAATATAGTTGTAGGTGAGCCAATTGAATTCAACCTTCCTAAAATGAGGGAAATGGCAATTACTACTCGTGATTTTTCGCTTCCTACTTTGGGATGGCCTAGTGCTTCTCCATGTGGACTTGATGAGGCAGCACAGAGATCTCTGTATAATGCTATATCAGATCGAATTCAAGCTGTTATGGAGAGCTTGCGCATTTTTGGTAAAAAGATTTTAACATCATAGGACTAAGGGCTTCCCTTTTTTGGTAAAGCCCAAGCCAATGAGTTTTAACAATTTGACGGAATTTTGGCAGCACCAGTGTGTTACCTTGTGGTTGAGGATAGAGTAAGAATATTTTTTCTGTTCAATTTTGTCTGTGTTATTTATTCATATACTCTAGTTATAGCTCAAGAAGAGGCAGATTCTTTTTTGTCCTAAATTATGGAGTGCATCAGATTAGAGCTCCATGTTGAAGGATAGACAAACATTATCTTGAAGAAATAAGTAATAAATCTTGTTCTACAACTCTATGTACGTATGATTTCATTTTAGATTTTAAAAGTCATCTCCATTTCAATCTCTTTTAATGTTTTTTTCTGGCTACATTTGTCGTCCAGTGTGTGATTTTCCATGAGGACGAAAATTTGTTCGCTGAATACCTGTTGTGGGGCAAAAGTTAACCAAAACTCATTTCTTACCTCAGCTGAAGTTAGATGCTTCTCACTTTCTTCTGCATGGTAGGTCAATGCTTATCACGGATGCATTGGAAGCTTACTCGTAAAATTCATGTGACAGAGCGGAAAGTTACAATTCACTCCTTTTTGCTCGCTCGCAAGAGTTAGTGCAATGATCAAGCACATGATTTGGGACCCTTGCTGGGGACATTATGCAAGTGCGGTTTGTTGGGTAGCTTTGGGTTCATGCTACAGGGGACCCTTGGTTATCATAACAAGAGGGAATGACTAACATGCTTGAAATCAAAGAACCATGATTCGGAATCTTGTCTTGTCACCTAGCTTTATACTCTTCCCCGCAAAGTAGTGAAATGAGAGGCATTTTGCATTGGAAAATGGTGGGATTTGCTTTACCTTACCTCAGCTTGAAGTGCCATCGAAAAGCTTAACTGCTGGCAAAATAAATCCACAACTGAAAACTAGAAATGCCACAGAGACTGTAGTTTTCAGTGGTAAGAGTAATAGGTGAACTTTGTTTTTCTTCCTAAAGAAGCATTCTGGTGGCATTTCAATGTCTAGGATCATTGTCCATTGACCTCTACCTAAATTTCCCCAAAAAGCAGGAAAGAAAAGAAACCTTACTTTATGAGCTGAATCATTTGATCTGGCATCACCCTTTTCCTTATCCCTATCCCTACACGCGGTTGTTGGCTGCACGTACAGGTTCGCTGCCATTGCTGTCCCAAAGTTTTTTTCCTTCAATCTCCTGAGCCCAGGTAAAGAAACGGTATTGAGGGGGCATACAGAGAGAGACGGGGATTTAAAAAAGGGCAAGAAAAGATATGGAGGGAAAACAGAATCCTGGTCATGTGTGTCTTAAATGCCACCGTGGGTTTGACCTGGTTGTGGTCATTTGTTGTTGGAACAGGCTCTCGGTTGGCCTTCACAACATTTCGGGCGCAGGCATAAAGTGGTGTCCGTCCATAATGGCTGGTGAATAGTCAATCTGGTGTGTTATTTCTCGTGAGCTTAATCAATAGCCCCTACACATCATCATTGGCCAAACCAAACCCAACAATAAAATAAATACAAAAAAGAGAACCCCACATAATTACCCATTTGGCCATTCCTCCTCCTCAGTCTCCTCCCCATTCGGAGAAAATTCTGCCTTCATTAGCCGGCAAGGCCGGCTTTTGGGCTCCCTTTGCTACGCGCTTACGGCAAGGACCTTTTTCTTTTTTCCTTCTTCTTTTGATAAAGCGAAGATTATGGTCAGACCAATTATCCTAATTAACCCTAGTTTGCATCGAAATTTACCAACACGTGGGGCTAGATGAGTCCCGATCTTCCCGCTCATCGCATTTGGCGAGAACACAATATTGTAGTGGCAGGTCCCGAGGAAGGAGAAGAGACAAAAAAGCGATTCAAGATGGGCCTACAAAGAAAACATCCCCGCTTCCCAATGTTCTTAAGGGTTCCACGCTTTGACTTAGTATATGAAATTTGGGACAGAGGCTGTAGGAACCCAAAAATTGGCGTTAGAATTGGATGCACAGACCCGGTCCGAGATGATCAATCACAAAGCATCAACCTCAATCGGTAATGAGAAATTCAAGAACCGGTTGTCAACCTTGGCAATGACCCATGTTCGGGAACTGCGACCTCGGCGACCTGGTCGGATCGATCGAGAAGCTCGATCTTCTACACGTTCCTGAGTTAATATTTGCGAGAATAATCACAATACAAGCTTTAATTCACGGTGCGTAATCATTGCAACAAGATGAAAATCCCAATCAGAAAAAAGAAAGATTAAAAAAGAAAAAAAAGGTGAAGGGGACCCACGTATCTGTATGAAGCTGAAGGGTCGAAATCTCTGCGGATGCCGCCATTTGTAGGTGCCTGCAGCACAAGAAAGGTCGCGTCCTTGGCTGGCTGCATCTTTCCCGCCTTAATGTCCCTCCTCTCTCTCCTCCTCTTTTTCCTTTTTTTAACTTTTCTACCCTCATCGCCTATATATATATATATACATATATATTTATAGAAATTAAAATTAATTTGGAAATTTTCGGATCAGGGGCAATCACCGTAATTAAAGGCAGCGGCAAGGGCGATTCGGAAGCGTTCAAAAAGTTGCCCTTTCCTCAAATTTCCCCCGACTGTTTTTGTTTTCTTGTAGAAATGGGAAGAGAACAAATCGGATGGCTCCAAAAATTAAATAATTAAATAAATAAAAACAGAAAATAAATAATTCTCGATTTTAATTTGGTGGGTTTTGCTTTGTTTTGTTTTTAAATTTTTTTTTTCAGGTTTTCTCTTCCCGTCGCACTCGCCACTGCTTTCCACGGACACCTCCTGCTCTCCCCGTCTCCTTCTCCCTCTCCCTCTCTCTCTCCGGTTTCGTTTCGTTTCGTTTCGTCTAAGATCTGAAAGAGAGAAAAAGCCCGAAGCTTTGAGCGGAAGGAAGCCATTAACGACGCCCATTACTCTCTCGCAAGACTGTTCTCTCTCTCTCTCTGCCCCCGTGTCTGCCGCACGAGGTGAAGCTGATCGAGGCCCAGATCTCTCTTCCCATTTCGCGTTTATTCGTTCGCTTTTGGTTCCCGGTTTTTTTTTTTTTTTTCTTTTCTATCTCGAAGCTGCTTCGATGCTTGCATTTTGCACGGCGCTTTGCATCCATCATCATTGTCGTCCTCTTTTTGGCTTTTTGCGCCGAGACAAATCTCGTCACGTGAATGTTGTTTCTTGGGGGGGGGTCTTTCCTATTTTGTTGTTCTCCCTTTCCCCGTTCTGTGCCCGTTTGCGGGTAATGCGATTGGGTGGTGTTGGCGGAATCTGCAATGTTACGTGGATCTTCGATGACGCTAGCTCGTATCGACCTCGTTCGTTCTCGTGGGTTCTTCATTTACGGGTGTCTTTTCGGTCGAATTTGAGTTCTGTTTTGCGGTGCCCTGTGGAATTTCCGCTCGCGTCTTCTTTTGGGCATTATACGGATGGGTTTTCTGTCAAAGATGGTGCTTTTAAGTTCTGGAGATTGTTAGCTGCGGTAGTCATAATCTAATCCTCTGTATTTTCTGTTTGATTTGCACTTTAGAGTGGAAGAAACTCGGGAAATTGGCAGTTTAAATTGATGAGCAAAAAATCATTTTTTGTTAGTTCCAGTGTATCCAGTCCAAAATGACGTACAAGTTGTTTGGAATACCCAAAAACAAAGCATCTCCTATAGTTTGATAATGTCGGAGCTTGTTATCATAATTGTTCTAGGGAGGTTTCTAGCGTTCACTTATCTGACTTGTTTGAGTAGAATATGAAAACAGAAAACTGTTTCGATGGCAAAGGAGCCCTTAATTGTGCAAATTCTGATCTTGGTATGTCTTGCATTTGCAGTCTTTACTAGGCTACATCAGGCGCTTGAACGTGTCAAAAAGGGAGAAGGAATTGTTTGGTTCTGTGAAGAAGAGAATGAGAGGCGTTCTGTGAGATGACAATTGACACGCAGTCAAGTATGGCACAGAGTTTCAGAAGTAACAGGTCTTCTTTTGGCTCCCTTATTGGAAATGAAGGATCCCCTTCGCACAACTCAGCTTTCTTGAATGGAGATGGCTATGACAGTGATGGCTCCAACTTTGCACCCCCGTGAGTTATATGCATTTATCTTAACATCTCATGTACTGAACATGTGTGTGTCCTCATCCTGCAACTCGAGGATCAGTTGTGGACTTCTTAGCAGTCAACTATTTGCTTCCCCTTTTCTCATTTTCTGTTCTTTCCTATACAGCTAAAAGGACAGGTATTTTGTTTAAAAATTGAGATGATTGTTGATGCAACATTGATTACAATGGAAAAATGATGATTTGATGCATATGTTTTGAGGAAAAAAAAATTGATTAACTTGATTTCACTATCTACATTTCAGCAGCTTGCTATAGGTTGGCATTCAATTCATATTAAATTACCTCTCCAACACTTAAAACTGATATTTAAATATTTCAGAGTAAATCAGTTTATCGTGATTTTGGTGGATATTATTAACTAGTGCATTATAGTATTTTCTTTCTCTTCTTTATATTTGTTGGTGGATTATATAATCTATAGATAGTATTTTTCATCTATTGATAGTTTTTTTCTCATTTACTAACCTAGTTATATTAGCTCTTACAAGACCTGTGACCTTTAGAGATAAATATGAATTGCACCCATTCTCCTCAGTAATTCCATCTTCTTGCCCTGCAGCACACCAACTACTCTATCAAGGGCTATTCCACCCGAGCTTGCTGGTGCCATACCCTTGTTTGATAGATTTCAGGTGCTTAATTGATTCTTTTTTTCTTTACCCTATTAGTTGTACCTTCTGATAATCAAGTCAAATAATTGTCCTCTTCTCTAGGTGGAGGGGTTTCTGAGGTTGATGCAGAAACAATCTGCTGGAAAACGTGGGTTTTTCTCAAAGAAGTCTGCAGGCTCACAAGTTCGCGAAAAATTTACCTTTGAGGACATGTTGTGCTTCCAGAAGGTGAGCAAGTATGGTTTTGATTGTAGTATGTACTTTTAGATGATACAAACCCATGGAGAGCTAAGTGTTCAAGTTTGCAGGATCCTATACCAACTTCATTACTTAAAATCAACGGTGATCTAGTAAGCCGAGCAACGAAGCTCTTCCAAGTAATCCTGAAGTACATGGGCGTTGATTCATCTGAGAGACCCTCTCCACCAAGCTTGGATGAGCGGATTGAGCTAGTGGGGAAATTATATAAACAAACGCTGAAGAGATCCGAGCTCCGTGATGAGCTTTTTGCTCAGGTTTCAAAACAAACACGGAATAATCCTGAGAGGTGTAAACTTTAATCCTCCATGGTAGTTTAAATATTATTTTGCTTGATTGATTTCACCTTTAGCTAAATTGCCAAGTTTAAACTATTTCAGGCAATACTTAATTAATGCTTGGGAGCTGATGTACTTATGTGCATCTTCAATGCCTCCTAGTAAGGACATTGGTGGTTTCCTATCAGAGTATGTCCATAACGTGGCTCACGGTGTCAGCACTGATTCCGAAATCCAAATTCTTGCCTCGAATACTTTGAATGCTCTTAAGCGTTCTGTCAAGGCTGGCCCAAGGCATACAATACCCGGACGTGAGGAGATTGAAGCTCTTTTAATGGGCCGGAAGCTAACAACCATAGTATTTTTCTTGGATGAAACTTTTGAAGAGATTACATATGATATGGCAACAACAGTGGCTGATGCAGTAGAGGTACTTTCAGATCTTATGAATTTCTAAGAAAATTGAATTTTGTACATAAATATAAAGGGATAATTTGATGAAAAATGGGAGGAAACATCATTGAACTCCACTTGTTATTTGTACTTATTTATAAAATTCAAGCATGGTTGTTATTGGTATTTCCTTCGCGTCTATAGGTAATTCTTCCTTATACTACAGTAAGAAATGGCTGTATAATTATCCAGCTACTATGCGGGACAAGATCTCTTTTTGGGAGCCTTAAATAACATTTTTCAAAAGTTAGATACTAGGTAGCACTGCACTGCACTGCTCATTCGTCAGAGTAAACAGCCATAGTTTGAAAACCAATAGGAAAATAGATGCCACAGAAATCAACCTCCCAAAATTATTTTTAAGCCCCAAATTGTCAGAATTAAGCTGATTGGTCTTTTTTTTTCTCTTGCAAATAGCTTAGAATATTACTGTTATGATATGGATGCAATCCTTGATCTGATTGCCATCTTTAGCCATATTCTTATTTTCTCGCTGTAAATTAAATTAATCTTGGGTGATATTGATGGAAGTGAATTATATTTTCTGTACATACTCATCATTTTCCCCTTCTGAGCTTGTAAGCACGTAATGATCCAATTTTGTAACTGTTTCAGGAACTTGCAGGGATCATCAAACTGTCAGCATATTCTAGTTTCAGTCTTTTTGAGTGCCGCAAAGTAGTTACTGGCTCTAAATCTCCTGAGCCAGGCAATGGTGCATACTCTGGTCAACTGTTGCTTATCGAGCATGATTAGTTAAAATAGTCATCTGATGTTTATTTTTGGTTATTTAGAGGAATATATTGGGTTAGATGACAACAAATACATTGGAGACCTTCTAGCTGAATTTAAAGCAGCAAAAGATCGGAGTAAAGGAGAAATTTTGCACTGCAAATTGACATTCAAAAAGAAGCTCTTTCGTGAGTCTGATGAAGCCATAACAGATCCCATGTTTGTGCAGTTGTCCTATGTTCAAGTATGTATAACTTTTAGCTTTTGGAGCTACTGTTAGTTTCTGTTTGACGATGGTAAGGTTGCTTTTCTTTTTCTCATATCTTTGCTAATTCATAACAGTTGCAGCATGATTATATTTTGGGCAATTATCCTGTTGGAAGGGATGATGCTGCGCAGCTTTCTGCATTGCAAATTTTGGCTGAGATTGGATTTACTGGTAACCCTGAATCATGCACGTGAGTAACAATTTTTCCATATCCTTTTTAACTTAATGCCCTACTGCACATAATATACGTGGTTACTGCTGACATTTCATTTTCTAGTTGATCTTCATATTTCTGGATCAGTAAGCTAAGTAAAACTTGAATGAATTTTCTGTGTTTTAAGTTTTTTAGCCACTTGATGAGTCTTCACTTTGGTACTTCAATTCTCTCAGTGATTGGACTTCCCTTTTGGAACGTTTTCTCCCTCGACAAATTGCAATTACCAGAGCAAAGAGGGAATGGGAGCTGGATATTCTCTCTCGATATCGGTCAATGGTGAGATAGTGATCTAGATAAAGCTCTAGATGAAGCTCTTCAATTAAAAGTCCTTCACTCTCCCATCCCTGCCCTCTGTTACTTTAAAAGCTTGTTGCTAACTTGAATCAAATGGCTCAATTTCCTTTTCTCTTCACTGCCTTCTATGCTATTGTTTAGTTATCTTGATTGGTAATGCTTAATACATATATAATATGCATGAAAGTCTTGTCTTACCTGCGCTTCAACTTGCATAGGAGCATTTCACCAAAGATGACGCGAGGCAACAGTTTCTGCGAATCTTGAGGACACTTCCTTATGGAAATTCGGTTTTCTTTAGTGTGCGCAAGATTGATGATCCAATTGGACTCTTGCCAGGCCGTATCGTTTTGGGCATCAATAAGCGTGGGGTTAGATCTATCTTGCTTATGTATTGATTCTCAAAATCAATTTATCTTTCTGGTTCTAATTGTTTCTTGATTTTCCTCAACTTGTACAGGTTCATTTTTTCCGCCCAGTTCCAAAAGAATATTTACATTCAGCTGAATTGCGAGATATAATGCAGTTTGGCAGCAGCAATACTGCTGTTTTTTTCAAAATGAGAGTTGCAGGAGTTCTTCACATATTCCAATTTGAAACAAAACAGGTTTAACTGTCTTTTTTTATTTTTTATTTTTTATTTTTCCGGTGAGTTGAATATTTTTGAGTTCCTGCAGAATCCATTCTTTCAAATATAGACTACTAAATCTTCGTACTTCATTCTCATGTAGGGTGAGGAAATTTGTGTTGCTCTTCAGACTCATATAAACGATGTCATGTTGCGACGATATTCTAAGGCTAGGTCCATAGCTAATGGTTCTGTAAATGGGGATGCTTCTAACAATTTAAAATCATCTGGTGTGGAAGTTCACGAGAAACGTGTGCAAGATTTATCTAAAGCTCTAGAAGATTCTCAGAAGAATGTTGATCAAGTAAGTGACTATACCTCCTACATTCAATAATTAATCACCAAATTGTGTTTATTGTAACACAATAGTAAATTTTTCATTGTTGCTATATAAGATTTATTTAGCGCTTTAATGAGGGCTTGGGTTCTTTTCCTTCCTCTCTTTTTTCTGTGGGGACGGTGGAAGTATGCTAGTAACGCCTGTTTGTTTTTCTTCGTTTTTTTTCTTACTGGCATTAACACTACAGCTTTTAAGCTATGTTTCTTTCAACTGATGTGATAAATTCTGTGTCTTCTGAAACTCTAGTTTGTTAATTAGCAGCCCAAGTAATTATGTAATTTGCTAGCATTCTCAATATATTTATAAGAGCATTAAACTGTTCTCTATGTGGCTAGCTTTGCATGATGGAACTGCTAGTCTATTGCATGACGTGAATGCATTGTTAGTTATGCAATCTCTACTTGGTACCATTCCCATCTTTGTCTCTCTCATTCTCACAAAAATTCTTATGGTTTGCTATGTTATTAGTTGCTGGAAGAATTACGTGAAAAGCAAAAGCAAGAAGTGACCCTCCAGGAAGAAATGGAGGCTCTGAGAGATTCTTTGAGATTGGAGAAGCAAAACTTAACTGAAATGATGCTGGATTGTGATAGGCTAAAAGCTCTTTGTCACGAGAGAGAGACAGCTCTTCAAGTACAATTCGTTTGCCTAATTATCATTGTATTTTTTTTTTTTCTTCTTTTGAATAAGTTCCTTTGTCTTTCAGGCTGCACTCTCGGAGAAGAGGAGCTTGGAAGTAAAATTAACCAAGTTGAGCAGTCAAGCATCAGAGAGTACTGGAAAGAAAGATTCACTCTTAGCAAATAATGAGGTATGGGGATGGATTACCCTGGTTGTGAACTGAGATCCTACTGCTAGTTATTATTTATGAATTCTTCTGGAAAATGGTGGATATTATAAATAGGTTGTACAAAAACTTCAAGAAGAGCTAAAAGAGCGTGACGAGGAGGCACGTGAAGCAGAAGAAAACGTGAAGAAACTGGTAAATGAGAAGGCACTGTTGGAGCAGAGAATATCTAGACTGGAGAGAAAAATTACTGATGAGGTGACATTTCATATGATTAATCTTAGCTCAACCATCCTAATTCGTTTTCCTTGGGAGATGTCTTGAATGGTTCCTGTAAATGCAGACGGAAATTCTTAAGAGAAACTTTGAACAAGAAAGGAAGTCCTTGAAGCTTAGAGTGTCCGAACTCGAAAAGAAATTGGAAGTGGCTACAAGGGATTTGTCTGCATGTGAGGCAGCTCTTTCAAATAGAAACACAGAGCTAGCTGTCTTACAGAATAATCTAAAGGAACTCGAGGAATTGAGAGAGATGAAAGAGGTAATTAATCTTCACTTGATCATTTATCATGAGTACTATTTTTGCCTAGGTGCTTTTTATGTCCTCTCTTTCTGATATAACTTCTTTTCTCCTGTCATTGAGTCGAAAAGAGATTTATTATTAACAATGATGCTCCATCTTCCAGGATATTGATAGGAAGAATGAGCAGACTGCTGCCATCTTGAAGATGCAAGGGGCTCAATTAGCTGAGCTGGAGGTCCTTTACAAAGAAGAACAAACTTTGAGGAAGCGGTATTTTAATACCATAGAAGGTTTGTTTGCCCATTAAACTTTCTCAATTTGGCTTGAATGTCATTATAATATTTTATTGTAAGGAAGGTTTTGCAACTTTATTATTCACGTGTGCATAATTGGCTATGAAATGTCTCAGATATGAAAGGCAAGGTCAGAGTATATTGTCGCTTGAGACCTCTGAATGAGAAAGAGATTGTTGACAAAGAAAAAAGTGTGCTCACAAATGCGGATGAGTTCACCGTCGAACATCCATGGAAAGATGATAAAGCAAAGCAACATATATATGATCGAGTATTTGATGGCATGGCATCACAAGAAGAGGTGTTTGAGGACACAAGAGTAAGTCTTGGATGCTCGTGAAGTTGAAATACTTGTATGGGTAGAGTTATGCTGTTTGTTAAGATATATGTATGCTTAACCTATCTCCTACGTTGCAGTATTTGGTTCAATCTGCTGTAGATGGGTATAACGTATGCATATTTGCATATGGTCAAACTGGTTCAGGAAAGACTTTTACAATATATGGATCTGACAACAATCCCGGTCTCACTCCTCGGGCTACTACAGAACTGTTCAAAATTTTAAAACGGGATGGCAACAAATTCTCGTTTTCGTTAAAGGTACTTTTAGAAATGCTGCTCAAGTGGTCAAACCTAAGTTCTATTGATTTTGTTTATTGTGCAAATATGACTTGTTGAATCTTGAGAACATATTCAATATGTTCAAGTGATGATTTGCTAGTGACTCTAGGGCTTAATATTTGATTTGATGTCAATGCCAATTTATAGGCCTACATGGTAGAGTTGTATCAAGACACGCTTGTGGATCTTCTCCTTCCGAAGAATGCCAAACGCTTGAAATTGGAGATAAAGAAAGACTCAAAGGCAAGTAAAAAATTTCTGGATTTGGTTAGTTAATTTGAATATCTTTTAATGGAGTTAAAGGTAATATTGGTATTTTTAATTTGTAGGGCATGGTATCCATTGAAAATGTGACAGTTGTGTCAATTTCAACAATTGACGAACTAAGGAGCATAATTCAAAGGGGCTCTGAACAAAGACATACTTCTGGGACACAGATGAATGAAGAAAGTTCAAGATCTCATCTAGTACTTTCTATTGTCATTGAAAGTACTAACTTACAAACGCAATCTGTTGCGCGAGGAAAGGTATCAAATGATTTATCATTTTTGTTTGGTGTTTACTTGTGCAATGTGAAGTCCATTTTGCAAAACTTGGGAGTTTTTTTCCTTTGTCTCGTGGATCTGAGTTTGGATTTTGATAATGGTTACTGGGAAAGCATATCACACTGTGTTACTTGTAAATTGTAAATATTATAGAGTGACACTGCAAGTCTTCTGCAGCTTAGCTTTGTTGACCTTGCTGGGTCGGAAAGAATCAAGAAATCAGGCTCTTCAGGAAGTCAACTTAAGGAGGCCCAAAGCATCAACAAATCACTTTCTGCTCTCGGGGATGTTATCAGTGCTTTATCTTCTTCTGGGCAACACATCCCGTACAGGAATCATAAATTGACAATGCTAATGAGCGACTCACTCGGGGGTAATGCAAAGACACTTATGTTTGTCAATGTGTCACCTGCCGAGTCAAATTTGGACGAGACATACAATTCTTTGATGTGAGTCCTTATTTTTCGCTCTCTTTAGATGGTTGCTTATTTATGAAATATCTATTTAGCGGATTGTCCTTTCTAGTAAGAGCCAAGTGTATGCAATTGTTATATGTAGATGCCTGAGCCATTATTGGTGATCATGATTGCAATGGATTGTTAGTTTGTTTCCATCACCTGTATAGACCATTGGCTTGGTTTGTTGTGTCCCGTTTTGAACTTACAATATCATGACCCCAAAAAAGGAAAAAAAAAACTATCTGACAGCAATATTCCTTAAATATGCGTGTTCAGGTATGCGTCAAGAGTTAGGTCAATTGTGAATGATCCAAGCAAGAACGTCTCGTCAAAAGAGGTCATCCGTTTGAAGAAAGTAGTTGCTTACTGGAAGGAGCAAGCTGGGAAGAAAGGAGATTGTGAAGATCTTGAAGAGATTCAAGAAGAAAGACCTTCGAGAGAACGGACTGATGGTCGTCATTCCCTGTAATGGTTTATGATGGGATTTGTAAAGAACAACATATGGGAAACGACCTATCCTGCAGATTACCAGATATTAATCATGAGCCACTGGAAGGGTACTGTGTTGATTGTCAGCCACGTTCAGTGACCAGTTAAGCCGACTGCCTCTTGCAAAAGCATCTCACAGCAATTTCAGCGCCATCATGGGTGGCTTTTAACTAGCCTAAAGATGATCTGTATAGTCAAGAATATTGTGTATATATTCATTAAATTTCCCAATTGCATATCCAGAAGCTAGCTGGTTGTCGGTAGAATTTAGTTGGTGAAAATTTTGTACTTCAGGATGATGAGACCACAAATGTATTTATTATCAAAAAGAATGTTTTTGAGTTGCCTTCGATGATTGTCACACATACTTAGTTCACATTAGGAGGATCAGTTCTATAAGATGTAGGAGATATGTGATTTATTGGTTCTCAGAGCAAGTGTCTGAATGTAAAATCTAATGGATGCATCGAACATCCTTGCGACTTGCTTTTTCAGTCCTTTTATTGTCACTTCATTTTTTAACAAGATTCCTATAACTTGAAAGAGGTTCCAGATCTTGGACATCTTACAGGTCCTTTTGAACAAAAGAAAGGACAGTGCCGTGATGTTGTGTATCAGAACAGGGATTGCATTTTCTCATTTCGATTAGTGCTGGCATACAAGCCGGCATCTATTATCTTGATGAGACCAGCCCCTGTTTTGATGGGTTATGTTCTTTCTTTTTAATAGCTGGTATAGGCCGAATTGTATCTGAATAGGCAATGAGCCCTTGAGCTGCTCATTCGTGGATCATGGTGCTACTCCCACATGCTCAAAGAAAGCAACCTATGAATCACTTCAGAAGCGTCCTAAAATCAAATTCACGCGCGGTGGGAAGAAACTTGAAGGCATGGGCAATGCATCACGTCACCGACCAGGCTTTGGCCTAACATTCGTAAAGGAATGAAACACGCAACCCCCCTCGCATCCTCAATAATGCGTCTTGGTCCAAACTTTCCTGTCGGATGACGAACTTGATGAAGTAATATAGTCATAGCCAACACTCACATGGGCGTCGTGAGACTAAAGCCTGCCTCCTGTAATTATGCAATTTCCCTCAAGAAACGCAGAAACCCATCCCCCAGCGCCTTTAAATAGTAAATCAGTCGCAAGCGGGTCCCAGCGGTCGCATGAACACCGATCAAGATTCAGAAGACGGGCCCCGCATGTCGCCCGAAACGGCAACCAAAGCAAGAACCGTGTCGAATTTTCCAATTGCCCAGCTGGGGTCAATTCAGTTTTAGCCCTTTAAATAGGGAAGATCCGAAAAGAAAAGACTCACAGCAAAGAAGAAGACACTTTTGTTGTAAGAGAAAGCAGAGAGAGACAGAGGGAGAAAAAAATGGAGGGAGGGGTTCCTGCAATTGACATTCAGGATTTTCCAGGGCAATATCAGAAACTGAGGGAGGCATGTGAGGTTTGGGGGTGCTTCAGGATAGTGAACCACAAGGTTCCATTGGAGTTGATGTCAGAGATGAAGGCAGTAGTGAGGTCTCTGCTTGATCTTCCCTTCGAGATCAAGAAAAGGAACACAGATGTGATAGCGGGAAGTGGGTACATGGCACCCAGCGAGAAGAATCCTCTGTATGAGGCTCTGGGGCTCTATGATATGGGCTCACCTCAAGCTGTCCAAGCCTTTTGTTCTCAATTGGATGCATCCCCTCACCAAAGGTGCTCTTCCTCGTACTCTACACCCCCATTTCGGGCGTAAGAAGTTGATTAACTCCCTCTCTTTTTATCTCTAGACCAAGTGGACTAAAAAGTTGATATATTCTTGAATGCCTTTCACGTTGATTCAACTTGTATAGATGGTCTCTAGGACTCAGGAGAACAGTTCTCATCAGTGTCTTGATCGTAGATTATGATGGTTTTTTTTGCTATGCCCTTAAAATTGGTTGCCATCATAATGTTTTGAAATCGCATTGACAGGTGGGGTTTAGGATAAATTCATTGGCTAGTCATAGACATCCCGTCATTTTTCTTTGGTGATTTGGTAGCGTGGGTTGCTATTCAGTATATCTCAGCTCTCAATGATTGTGTTATTTAGATGGTTTTACAGCTTATTTACAGAAACTGGTAAACCGATATATGGTTATGTCAATCTGTATGAACAGTGGTTTTTTTTTTTTAACCTTCTTTAGAGAAGTAATAGAGAACTATGCCCAAGGAATACATGAACTCGTCATGGACATTGCCGCAAAGATGGCTGAAAGCATGGGACTAGACAGTGAATTGTTCATGGAATGGCCCTGCCAATTCAGGATCAACAAATACAATTTCACTCCTGAAACTGTCGGGTCTTCAGGGGTGCAAATACACACCGACTCAGGATTCCTGACCATTCTTCAAGATGACGAGAACGTCGGTGGTCTCGAAGTAATGGACTCGTCCGGTTCGTTCATTCCAGTTGATCCCTGGACTGGCACATTCCTCATCAATCTTGGAGATATGGCAACGGTAGGCACTTCATCATTTCTATGATGATTCCATCAAAGATCTCGAAAAGAAAAAAGAAAGGAATTGGCAAAATTACATGGTCCCTCCATTGTGCTGGCCAAATTGAAGAAAACGAAACCATTATGTTTGCTTAAAAAAGAGCCCTTTATCCCTTTTTTCACGGTTGTTTGTATGCAGGTCTAATTAGAGATAATAACAGGTGTAAGAAATTCAATAATCAGATCTTTACCTGCAAAGAAAAGCCATAAGCACATTACTACAGCTAAAATATAGGTGATTCCAATATGAGATGTAATATCGTATCTCATAATCATAGCCGATGAGGTCGAACTGCAATTTTCTCTTACAGATTTTCTCAGATTTTTCGTTTGATGTTTGTGTGTTGTTAGGTATGGAGCAACGGAAGGTGGTGCAACGTAAGGCATCGAGTTCAGTGCAAAGAAGCGACAATCCGAGTGTCAATTGCTACGTTTCTTCTGGGACCAAAGGAGGAAGTTGTTGAAGCACCTCAAAAATTTGTTGACTCCGAGCACCCGCGTCTCTTTGCTCCTATAACTTATGAAGATTTTAGGAAACTAAGATTCTCCACGAAACTTCAGGCAGGTGAAGCTCTCGCGCTTGTGCATGCTACATCCTGAGCAGATGTGCTGAAGCAGCTGAAAGTTCACAGTGAAATGATACCATGTCAATAAGTTGCAAAGATCCCTGCCGATAATAAGGAATTCATTTCATTGGATGCTATCAGCTTCTCCATTCTTGAGAAACATTTCTAATTGGAGGCAATCTTAACTTTGCCTGTAGCCTTTCACTTGTATACGCAACATTATTGCAATCGAAATGCAGAATGACAAGTTGCTTTCTCAGATGGATTAGGTGCGCCTCTTTCTGCTTTTCTTCGTTTCTGTTGCTTCCAAGAACGAAGTCAGATAACAACAAGAATGCCAAAATCTATCGTTTGAAAAGCTTGCTTCCTATCTGTACTGACAAGAATTAACATTGACTGTGCCCTTGCAAATTTATAAGATATATGAATCTTGTGGTTATGAATTACTTTCATCTGCAACGAATTGAGGAGAGAACTGATGAGCATGCAAGCAATCCAACGATATCTCAAATTAAGTTAAATCCCAAGATTTGATGCTTGACCAGAAAGCCAAGTTCTGCTGCGGCAGTTGACCGTATCTCATGACTATTATTTCATCAGGGTGGTCCAATACGTACGTTTAGTCAGCGGAAATGTAATGTACATACTGTAAATGGATTCTTGGAGGTTTCAGTTCTAAAAAGGGAGCTTCACAGAGAGGAATAAGAAAACGAAAAATGTGCTTTGTCACTGCACAATATCTGGCAAACATGTATAGTCTAGACTCAATCTTAATTTATTGGTTCGGTCACATTTCAAAAAGTGGTTTCACTAGATCCATTTAAGACAATATGCACCTCACGTGTTTTTCGTTGGACTGTGTTCATCCCTTCGGCTGTGGAACGAGTTTAGACAAAATTTTTGCCTAACGTATCTTTAACTAAGAGCCAGAAAGACGGTCACTAACAACTGTGTAAAACATTCTCCGATTACCATCTTGCCTTTGACAACAAAATTGAAGTGGCCGTAATGGCTCACCTGGAGTGGCTAGTTCATAATGCATCGACAGGAGATTTATGGTGGATTCATTAATTGCCAGTGGACATTGCAGCAAAGTTGGCTCAAAGCATGGGATTGGATGGAGATTTGTTCGAGGAATGACCCTTCTAGTTCCGGATAACATATTCACTCCTAAATTTGGCTCTTCAGGGATCCGAAATTCACTGACTCGGGGTTTTTTACAATTCTTCAAGATGATGAGAGTGTCTGTGATCCCAAAGTAATGGACTTGTCTGGTTCGTTCACCCCAGTTGAGCCCTGGACCAGCACATTCCTCCTCAATCTAGGAGATATGGCAATCGCAGACACCTTCATTTCCTCCATCAACTGAAACTGGAGGCATCGCATTCTATCCAAAAGGGAAGAAAGCTCTCAATGCACCCTTTTTCTAGAAGAATTCAGATAGTCAAACTAGACCTGCACCGTGACGTGATAAGCACCAATTTCTGGGGCTAAAATTTAGGTTATGGCAAAATGAGGAGCAATTAATCAAACTGAAAATTTTCTTTGAAGATCTTTTCGGATTTCATTCATGTTTATGTTTTACTAGGTATGGAGCAAGAGAAGGTGGAGCAACGTGAGGCACCAATTGCAGTGCAAAGAAGTGACTATCCGAGCATCTATTGCTACTTTTCTTCCGGGACTGAAGGAGGAAGTTGTTGATGCACCTCGAGAATTTGTGGACTCCAAGAACCCACGTCTCTATGGCCCTATTACTTATGAAGATTTTAGGAAACTAATGTTCTCTACAAAACTTGAGGCAGGTGAAGCTCTAGCGCTTGTCTGCGCTCAATCCTGAACAGGTGTGCCGGAGCAGCTGAATTTACATTGAAATGATACCTTGTCAATAAGTTGCAAAGGTCCCCACCGATGATGAGGCATTCATTTTAATGGATTTCTGATTGAAGGTGATCTTAATTTTGCCGGTGGCCTTTTACTCTCGAAACATTATGCCAATTGATAAATTGAATGACAAGATGTTGCTTTGCTCTCAGATAGATCAGCTGTGTCTCCTGTTTTTCTTCATGTTGCTTTCAAGAAAGGAATTTAGATTGCAACAAGAATGCTTAATCTGCATCATCTTAAGTCTGCTTAGTATTGGTATGCTGACAGGGCTTAACTTTGGCTGTGCCTTTTAAATACACGCTTCTGTCATGGAACTCCTGGATCAAAGTGACACTCGTATGCAGTAAACCAAGGAGATAACAGATGTGCAAGTTATCCGAATCCAACCGTGTCATAATAATAAGTTAGCCCTTAGAGCAGTTGCCAGATACAGGGAAGCTAGGACCCAAATTTTGACATTTGAGCAGAAGAACAAGTTCTGTGCAGCAAAGGATCATATTTTTCAATTGATAATTTCATCCCGTGCTAATTAAACACATACATACAACATATGTATGTATGTAGGCATGTATCTGTACCTATATATGTCTATTCTCCGTTCGTTTAATGTTATTGATGACAAGTGAAGGGATGCTGTTGCGGATCCATACATTGGACAAATTCACTTGTAAAAGGAAGGTTTTATTGATGGGAAGAAGGAACAAGAAACATCATGTGTCCTCACTGATCATTAAAGTTCATGCACACTCAGCGCATTGTATGCCTCCTTACCTTAATCAGAAGCTGGTCACATCTCTTGTCGACATCTTATCTAGACTTGGTCTATTACACCAACCACATTATAACTCAAATAAACAGTGGGACTCGTGTAGTGCTGGACCTACTCAAAATATATGGTTTCCCAACAGCGTGATCTTATTACCAAGATTAGGAAGATGGGGTCTACGTGTTACATTGAGTAGTAGACAACAGCAACCGTGGAGGATTTGAATGGAATCATTGTATTGAAGAGATTGACATGAACTAACTCTCCCAGAGACAGAGGGTATGGTGGAAGGAATGTTCCTGTGAATGACATTTGAGATTTTCCAGGCAATCTCAGAAACTGAGAGAAGCATGCGAGGCTTTAGGATGCTTCAGGATCGTGAACCACGAGATTCTATTGAAGCTGATGTCAGAGATGAAGGAATGGTGAGATTTCTGCTTGATCTTCCCTCTGAGATCGAGAGAAGGAATGCGGATGTCATAACTGTAAGTGGCATCCAGCGAGATCAACCCTCTGTATGAGGCTCTATGATCTGGGTTCTCCTCAGGCTGTGCATGCTTTTTGCTGCCTATTGGATGCCTCTCTTCACCATAGGTCTCTCTCTCTCTCTCTCTCTCTCTCACCTGTAATATTCTGTTTTAATCCAATTGACTGCCATTGTACATGGTTCCTCTTATCTTGTAGAGAGACAATCAAGAGCTATGCCCAACCGATGCACAAACTAGTTGCGAACATAGCAGCAAAACTAGCAAAAACAGCGGGGCTAAGCGGTGAGCCATTTAAGGAATGGACTTGCCACTTCAGGATGAACAAGTACAGCTTCACTCCTGTGACTCTTGGCTCTTCAGAAGTCGTACATATGGACTCGGGATTACTCGCCATCCTTCAGGACGACGACAACGTGAGCGGTCTCAATGTGATGGACTCTTCCGGCTCGTTTATGGCCCTTGACCCTTGGCCCGGTACGTTCGTCGTCAACCTCGGAGACCTGGCAACGGTAGGGAAAATTTGGCTTCTGTCCCTTGCTAATGGAAGTTGAAAGTCTCGATATTAGGACAAAACGAGGGCATTAATTTGTTTCAAAAGCTTGCTCAGTGTCCTGTCGTTTGGAAGAACGCAATATTTTCATAGGCCATCAAGATGCAATCTTTCTTCATCCCTAAATGATTTTTTTAGTGATATTCGTCTGTTGACTTCCATTATTGGACGGCAGATATGGAGCAGTGGGAGGTGGCGCAACCTGAAGCACCGCGTGCTGTGCAAGGAGGCCGCCACTCGGCTGTCGATTGCCACATTCCTCTTAGGACCGAAGGAGGGGGTCGTCGAAGCGCCGCGGCGGCTTGTCGATCCTAACCACCTGCATCTCTACGGCCCCATGGTTTACGAAGAATTCAGAAACCTGAGGATCTCCTAGAACCTGTGGGCCGGCGAAGCTCTCACATTCATGCACCCCCAATTCCAATCATATCTATGCTTGCGGACAATTTCATAAACAACATTCGATACCATCAAAAGTTGTGGCCCAATTATTAGGGGCTAGACCCGTTAAACAGGTGAGTCGGGTCGGGTTTGGGTCGGGTCATAAATGGTCCAACCCAAATTGATCTATTTAACCCGTTTATGACCCATTTATTACAGTGCAAAATTTTTAACCCATACCCGTCCCAACCCGTACCTGACCCATACCCAACCCATTTAACGAAACCTAAAAAAGTTCATATATATATTTTAAAAATGATATTGCTAAAATGGTTTTATACAACACAAATTTAATGGAAAATTTTAATAATTTTTAAAATAATAATTTAAAAAAAATCAAATTTTAATTATTTTTTTATTTTTAAGAATATAATATTTAATTTTCTTTTTTTCTTTTTTTTTCTTCTTCTTCTTTGGTTGGCGGCCGGCCACGACGATTGCCGGCGGCCGGCCACAAGCGAGCCTTGAGCTTGCCCGGCTCGCCGACGCCGGCGAGCTTGAGGCTCGCTAGATCCAGCAAGCTCGAGTCTCACCATATCTGGAGAGCACGAGCTCAAGTCTCGCCAGATCGGCGAGGCTCTAGATTCGGTGAGCTCGAGGCTTGCCGGCGTCGGGCAAGCTCGAGCTCGCCCCTCGCCGGATCCGGCGAGGCTCTAGCCTCGCCGGACGTCGGGAGGCCTCCGCCTCGCCCGGATCCGGCGAGCTCGAGGCTCGTCGGCGTCGGGCGAGCTCGAGCTCACCCCTCGCCGGATCTGGCGAGGCTCGAGCCTCACCCGATGCTGGCGAGTTCGAGTCTCGCTCGACGCCGGTGAGTTTGAGTCTCGCCAGAGCCTTGCCGGGCGTCGGCGAGGCCTCCGCCTTGCTAGATTCGGCGAGCTGGAGCTTGCTCGATGCCGCTTCTTTGCCCCGGTGAGCTCGAGGCTTGCCCGGCCGATCGACGGCCATCGCCGTGCCAGCGATCGGAGGAAGAAGAAAGAAAGAAAAAAGAAAAAAGAAAAAAGAAAAAAGAAAAGAAAAATAAAAAATAATTATAATTTCGGTTTTTATAAAAAAAAATTGTAAAGTTAAAGAGAGGAGAGAGATGTTGAGGTTTTGAGTGAAAATAAAGGTTCATTTTTAATGGGTTGATAAATGGGTCATAAATGGATCAGTTCTCTAACCCATTTAAAACCCATATATTTTAGTCTTGACACATTAAAACCCATTATGAGTGCTTTATGAAAGAAAACTTGACCCATTAATGACCCATTTAACCATAAATGGGTCCATAAATGGTTGTGCAACCCATTTAACACCTCTATTAAGGGCTACACTATTTTCTAGGAGGTTACAAGTTTGAGCCATATTTTCAGCAAACCTCAATCAGCCCGTGCCTTGGATGTTTGCTACATAATATGGAGAGACTTGTGGCGTTGTGACCACAAACTTGTGCATCGACAAGTTAGTTGAGCAGTTTTAGCTCAAACTAAACATTTCTGAGCGAGTATAGAACCCTTATGATAACATTTGGAAGAGTCATTGTGCCAATCATCCCTCTTTTAACTTTTTAATTCATCGAGAAAAAAATAAAAAGAACATTTAATATATTCGATTTATTTTCTTAATACAATGTCTGCACGTCAAGAAGCATAATTATCACGCAATACAGATTTTATCGAGAGTTTATTTAGAGGGTGCCTCGTAAATAGCAATATGAGAAAAAGTAGCAGTTTTGCTCTAAATGCCTCGACTTATCTGCTAACATGCATGATCGATACTTTAAAAGACTTGCAAAATTCCAATCTTTCCATCTCACACAGGTGAGCTGTTGCGGTGCCCGGTATCACTTTCTTTGTTCACGTATCTTGGAGTCGAGCCCGACCCGAACCGCAACGTTGTCAGCGGCGTCACATACGTGGTATCTCCATCCTCGGTCAGCGGGCTCGCCGAGGGCCAAACGAATGCGGGCTTGAAAGGCGGGACGCGCGGCACATCCACCGTCCCCGAAAGAATTTGCACAATCATCGGCATCTTGGGCCTCTCGGTGGTGATCGGGTGGGAGCAAGCCAGCCCGAGAAGCAGCAACCGACGGGCCTCTTCCACTGTGTAGTTCCCGCCCAAACGCTCGTCCACTGCCTCTAGGATCCGCCCGTCGCGGTAAAGCGACCACACCCAGTCCACCAAGTTTGGGAACCCGCTGAACCCTGCCTTTCTGCATGGCCGCTGGCCGCAAACCACCTCGAGGATGACGGCGCCGAAGCCGAAGACGTCGGATTCCCGGGTGGCCTTGCCCATGTGGAAGCACTCAGGGTCGATGTAGCCGACTGTCCCTAGGATGCCCTCGAGCTCGGCGTAGGAGTTCTTCTCATTGTCGATGGCGCGGGTGAGGCCGAAGTCACCAAGGCGAGCGTTGAAGTCGGAGTCGAGCATGATGTTGCTGGCCTTGAGGTCGCGGTGGAGGACCTTTTGGTCATACTCATTGTGGAGGTAGTGGAGGGCGGACACGACACCGGCGATGATCTTGTAGCGGTGGCTCCACCCTAACGTCTCCTTCTCTGGGCCACAAAAGATGCGACTATCGAGGCTCCCGTTCGGCATGTATTCATAGACCAAAAGCAGCGTCCATTTCTTGTGGCACCACCCTATCAAAGAAACGTGAGAGGGCGATTACTCCCATTAACTTTTAGAGTGTTTTCTTTTGTAGAAAATGAATGATTTAAAAAAGATATTTTAATAATGATTGCTTATATTACTTATAAAAATGATAAAATAAAAAATGTTTTATTGTTTACAAAAATATTCAAGTACAAAATTTAATGAGAATACCAAATAAAATAAGAATTTCCAACATTACAAAGTACTGTGCCAAGTTGCAACACTCCATTCGAACATTAACACGAATTTTCGGATTTTGTTAGTATAATAAATTTTTATGCTATTTTGATAATAATAACTTGTTGTGTGCAGTAAATTTTTAAAGGAATTGATCTCATAATAATTTATAA
Organism: Eucalyptus microcorys; assembly: GCA_014182515.1. Lineage (NCBI taxonomy): Eukaryota > Viridiplantae > Streptophyta > Magnoliopsida > Myrtales > Myrtaceae > Eucalyptus > Eucalyptus microcorys. The sequence goes on from CM024570.1 coordinate 25,902,855, forward strand.
CTATTTGTTGTTCATCATTTTTTATGATTTATAATAAACTATAAAATTAAAGATTATCCTGCAATCATTTTTTTTAATTTTTTCTAATTAATTTACATGAATGAAAATGATGACACAAATGGAGCAAACACCCCTAGACCAATTAAGACAAAAAAAAGTGAATTATTTCATTTTATTCAACGTTCAAATATGGCGTTGGGTCCGGGGCCCCGCAGCAATCTAATTTGGGTCCCACTTAACCGTCCAACCCTGCCTTTCTGAAAGAACCTTTGGACCGTGTAGAAGCTATGACGTTCTTCTGCCACGCCACCCACCAAAACTTGACATGGATTTTGGCTAGGAGCCAGCAGGACGGATTAATCGAATTGGGAGCCGCCGAATTCAATAGGCTGATTTGGTTTAGTTTTTGGAATTGTTGGTGTGATTCCCGATTCCTAAAAGAGAAATTGTTGTTCAGGCAGTTCGATTCCTTAATCCAAGAGAAAAATAGACCGATTGTTATTTTTTTATTTGTTATTTTTAAATGTCTCATGCATGTCTCCTCTCCTATTGCAATTTTTCTCTCACCCCACGACACTCATACCTACTCTCCTCTTTTGATCTTTTCCCCTTTTTCGGGTCTTCTTCACTTCTCATGAAATTTAAAGCATTCCCTCTTTTGAATTCAACTAGTTCCATTGGACCTCCTTTTCCTCTAAAAATTACTTAACCTCTGAACCAGAAACTCCATCAGATCAACCCATAATTTAGAGGTGGGATCGGACTAGACCGAAAACCAAACACCCTTAATTTTGGCAGGCTAGATGACACTTTCAAGTTAGGTGACCATTTTCTTAAATTTTTTCTACTTGAGTTTGATTTAGCCATCTTGACATTATGATAAATGATATTTTCTCAAAATGACATTGATTTGACTAGATATAGTATGTTATACCATATGGGGTGTACAAAGGGATCCAAAAACACTCGGATCATTTAGAATTGGATAGCGTTGGTCTAGAACCGACATTTTCAATGCGGAATGATATGATTCTCGGTTCCAATTTACCAAAATCGGTGAATACTAGTTCGATTCCCAGTTCCAAGCATGGAATCGCCGAGGACTCGTATATATATTTAAAAAAAATCCAGCTCACTTTCTTTGAAAGTGAGTCTTTCTCACTAGCCTTTTGCCCGTTTACCTTACATTCCTACTCTCATCTCGCGGTCCTCAAAATAGAAACAAAAGGAACAAACCGTAGCCTCATCTCACTCTCACCGTGAGAGTCTCACACAACCACGCCTTCAACTCTATTGCTGCATCGTACACTCTTAATCATCTCACATCTCGCATCAGGCTCTTGCCTTGCCTTCAACTCTATCGCTACGTCGTAGACTAGCAACAGTCTCATTCTTTTTGCTGCTGTTGGCAAATTCTATTTCCAGCCTAGGGTGCTTTAAATATGTTGAAGTTTTAGTTCGAGACTCTCGACCTCGTCGAGCGAGACCGCACGGTCTGCTCCACGAACGTATCCCCTCTTTTGCTGGTAACCTCTCCCTCGTCTGCTTCTGCTGCTCATTTGGGTATATGAGATTCTCCTATTGGTGCTTCATCTAGGATTCTTGGGAATATGTCTGGTGATCTTTTGGGTTTGTAGAATGCAGGCAACTTCTTGCCCGGCTGGGCAACGGCGATGCTGGTAGACGTGGTGGGTCCTGCCGTCATGGTCACCATCAGAGCCATCAATTTTGTAAGGATCATGGACTGATTCCATGGGAACCAACAAGCGGTTTCAATTTTTCGAAATCGGTCTTTAGTAGGCGATTCCAATTCCAAAAGGAAACTCTCCATATGGATCATACTCACCCCTCTTATACCAAACCGTCCCAACATCTTTAAATGCACATTCATCACAAATTTTGACCACGGCTCTAGTGCCTTGGTCTTGACCCCATCTTGATAGACCTAGGTCCGGGTGTCACGGTTTGAGGCTTGGTCTCTATGGACCCGGGAGTGGATGTCGGGGACTCGAGACACAACCACCGGGATTTATTTTATTTTATTTTTTATTATATAAAAAGATTCGTGATTATTCGTAATGGTTATTGAATCAACTTTCCTCCCAAATTTATCTGGCCCTTGAAAAAATATGTTGAATTGAATCTAATCCAACGTAATATACTCTCCAAGAGCCCACGTGGAACATCTATTTCTATCTCACCAAGCAACAATAATTTGGCCATTCAAGAAAACTTCATCTGTATCTCCAATGTCTCTATCCCCCCTTAAAAAACCACAAAATAAATAAATTTCACGATAAATGATAAACACTCTGCATTGGGCAGTTGAGATAAAATTCGGGATAAGATATGATTTATCATATCCTACGTTTGATACTAGCTTAGGATAGGATAAAATCGGATATAAAGGAGATATATGCAGTATAAAATTATCCCATTGGAGAGGTGGGGGATAAATGTGGATATGATTTCTAATGTCCATAATAGGAAAGTTATTTTTCTCGAATAACAAACTTATTAAATTAAAAAAATTGAAATTATATTTCAATATAAATAATATTTGAATTCTAAATTAAGAAATTAAAAATAAAAAAATAAAATTTATTTTCAATTAATCTTATTTTAATTTATATATTCAACTTTAATTCTATCTTATAATAAACATTCAATCTATAAATTAAAAATTTATATCTATTATATATTTTAGGTATTTTTGTATTTTAGGTATGGTAGTATAGTTTACTCTTTGATAAAATTTTATTAAAGAATGATGAAAGGGGAATCAAGAAATAATACAGAAAATAATATAAAAAAGAGGAAAAATAAAATAAAAATAAAATAAAAATAAATTAATGAATGATATTATGAGAGATTTTCACCATCCCCGTTTATGAATATTTACGTTCATTTATAATGATATGCCGTTTATATAAAAAAAAATCTACATGATATGATGTGAAAATATCCGAATTTAATATTGTGATTCACCAAATAATAGACATGATATAAAAAAAATCTCTGAATTTCATAACCTATCATATCCAGTCATATCTCGATTAGAAATCTAGACGACCAAATGTAACCTAAAGAGTAGATTTCAAAACCTTAATCAAGATTCGTTCATTAAATAGCTTTGCTATTTGAGATAAGTAGCTTTTGTTTTAAATGTGCAATCAGTCAACTTTCAATTAAAAAAAAAACACGCATCAAAATAAAAGATAAAAACAGGGAATTTAAAAATAATAGAAAAAGAGAAAGTTAACAAGAATTCAAACTCACCGAGCAAGGGGACGAGACGCCGGTGGCGCAGGCGGTTGATGATGGTAAGCTCCGCCAGGAAGTCGTCCTTGCTCTTTAGATCGTCCCTTGAGAACTTCTTCACCGCCACCTGCCGGTTCTCCGTCGCCAGCAGCCCCTTGTACACCACCCCGAACCCTCCCAGACCCAGCTTGTTCCTCTCGTCGAAGTTTCCCGTCGCCCTCTTCAGATCCTTGAACTTGAACTCCCTTGGCGTCCCCGGCAGGCTTTTCAGCGTCCCCAGAAAGTTCGGGTCACTCGCCGCCCCCCTCCGCCGCCTCGCCCAGATGCCCATCGCCGCCGCCCCGAGCAGCAGCACCACCACCGCCACCGCCGCCGGGATCCCGACGGCCAGCTCGATCACCATCCCCGCCAGCATGCCCTTCGGCGGCAACTCCACCGTCAGGTTCCAACCCAGCACGTTGTTAAGCTCCACGTTGTCCCCGGTCGACGCGGCGAACCCGAAGTAGGAGTTCTGGCTCACCACCTCACTAATGTCAAGGTTCGCCGTCATGATTGGATACGCCGGCTTGGGCTTCGTTGGGGTGGACTGGTCCTCGGTCATGTAGACCTCCAGGATCTTCCGACCACCATCGTATTCGATCCAGACGTGGAAGTATTTGGTGTCGTTCGGAGTGAGGTGGAAGCCTAGGTTTGCCAGCGAGACGGTCCGGCGCGACTTGACTGAGTTGATGTTGAGGCCGATGTGGTTCGCGTCCGGGTCATAGGACTGCTTGAAGGTGTCGAACTCCACGGCCAGGAGATGGTTGCTAGAGAGGTCGTCGGTGGTGGCGTTGGTGAGCCCGAGGTAGCCGCCGAAGCTCCCTACCGGGAGGTCCAGGTCCGGCACAATGATGAAAGCCAGGCCCTCGCCAGGGGTTCCGCCAAAGAACTGGATGATGTTGATGAGGAAGGAGGTATTGAAGGAGGCGAGCCTGGTGGAGGCTACTAAGGGTTCGTCCCAGAGCTTGATGTCCTTTTTATAAAGGATCCTGCCGGATAGGTTCTTGAGGCTGAAGTTGCCAATGGAGTCGGGGGTCACCTGGAGGACGCTGTCGTAGATGGTGGCGGGAGGGATGACGGTTAGGTTGGAGTCGTAGGAGTAACCGAAGGGGCCGAACTGAAAATCTAGCATTTTGGGGGACTCTAACGGAGAGATGAGAGGGAGGAAAAGAAGGAGGAGAGTGTGGAAGGTGAGGTCCGCGGGGAGAGGCGCTGGAGCTCGGCCCATTTCATGGAAGGGTGAGTTGAGGATGAAGCCGAAGAAGAAGATCTAGAAAAGAGCACGAGCATATATTTTCTCTCTCTCGGAACTTTCTATTTCAATATGATAAGGAATTCATTTCAAAAAATGCTACCGGCTTTCTTATTCGAGAAAATTACCAATTCAACTTCTTATTTATTTATTTATTATTTTTTCCATTCTTTCTCTTTCTCTAGCTAGTTGTTGACTAGAGGTGAGGGCCACCTAGTTAGTGAGGGCCGGCGAGATTAGAGAAAAAAAATAATTTATTAAAAATTGTCCACGTTAACGTTCGCGGGACGACTGGTACTGGTTAGCCAAATTTGACCGAATGAATTGAATTGACACAATTATAAAAGGTTTATGATTGAATTAGTAAAAAAAAAATTATGACTGTCGCGACCTCTCTTTTGCCATTTGGGGGGAAAAGGAAGAGGTTTAGGGGTATTTACCTAAAAGTGGACCAACAGTCTGGATTAGGCGCCGGCTCTTCTAAGCTCATACCTCACGCGATATTGGATTTCGTATTTTAGTTCTTAACAATCTAAATATTTTTAGGAGTTGTCACTAGCCTATTGGGTCGGCTAGAAACCAATTGAGACATGGGGGTGTTGTCTCAATTCTTACACAACTAGAGATTTCTAGAAATAGGGACTTGATTACGCCAATGTTTCCATTAGCACCTTGCGGTACCACTAATTTGAAAGGTTGTTTATCTAAATGGCCACACAATCTTGATAATAAATTATAATTCTTATGAAACCACTAAGCATCCATACAAATGTTTCTGTTGGTTTGTTTTCCTTAATGTCTAGACTTAAAAGAGAAATTTACACTCAAATTAATGAAAAGCGGTGTGGTAAGTAAACATCTAAAAAATTGAAATGACTTGAAAATAAATATGGAAAAGGAAAACCCGATACAAGTCGAGCAAACAATATTACATAGCCTTGTTATCATACCTCGAGACAGGACTCCCATGAGCGAAATAAGAATTTAAGTATGCATGAAATTACTTTAAATAAATTTAATCTATGCAAAATGAATTATTTACAAAAAAGATTATAAAATACCAAAATAGCATTAAATTAGGAAAAATGGCCTTATAAAATTAGGAAAATCTCATAGATGTCATTTTTGCCTTAATTTGATACCATCCATCATTTTTATATATATGTTCTTTTGAAATTTTGGATTTTTGGATTTTTTTATTTTTTATTTGAAAATAATTCCCTAAACCGATCTATGCTTGATTTGCACTAATATGGAAGAGCCCAGTACATGAATATCACAACAACCGAGCTCAAATCGACCATTTCAAGATCAAAGTTTAGTTTGGGCATTTCGTCGAATACTTGGTGTGCATTAAACCAGCTTAAGTAGGTTCCTCGAGCCATATTTGTGACCTTCAATCTCGATCCATAAGTAGTCTCATATGGAACTAAAGTATCAAGATTATACTATCATATGCAAAGAGCAATATTAAATAGAAATCATAGCCTAAAACACACAAAAATCAAGTTGAAATCGTCCTCAAATATGCGGGTTTGAGCTGATTTTGTAAATATGGGTTTGAACCCAAGTCAAGCAAACATGTTACATACCCATATTCAAGCCCCGACACTCATCACATGCAAGATCTACAGAAAAGATTACTTGATCAAAATGAAAGTAGGTAATATGAACTTTTAAATGCAACAAACATAACAGAGAATGATCAATTGAACACATCGAAAATCTCTTCAAGAAGCATACACGCATGGTCCACATTGATCGGCCATGAATCAATGTGGATGGGCTTGGTTTTGGCTCAAGTTGTAGACGACCTTATGGTTTACCTGGAGATTTAAAAACCAAACCAAGCTAACCCCAACATCATTTGTACTCTCATAGGACATTCATCAAGCTTGTGAAGACATAAAACACGTGCAAAGGGGAGTAGTAAGTCAAACATATATGGCTTTTGAAGAGACTTCAAACATTTAAAAAAATTTCAGTCTCAGAAATCAATTTCCGAGTTGGTTTTCCTCTTGCTTTTACACGTTTAAAACATATTCAAACTTGACAAGAAATACATTTAAGATTTTTACCTTACTTTCTAGTTTCTTTTGCAAGTGGCTTTTGGCCGAACAAACCAAGAAATTATCCTCCGGGGGGAATATGGAAGTTGGCTTCTTCAAACTTGAAAATGAGATCTGTTGAGAAAAAACTGATAGCGAAGGTTTTTGTTAGTCTCTACAATTAGAATTTGAGATCTCTTTTGTTGGCCAAATTAATATTGAGCCAAACTATATGTATTCTAGCTTGAGTTAAAAGTCATGGTTTTCCTCATTTATCTCTCAATTTTCTTAAAAATACTCACTTTCCGTCACTCGTGACCAACTGTTTCGGAGGGCTTTAGGAGGCCTTTCCGATCTCCATTTGGAATGTGCGACTTATAGTTGGAAAGATCTTTGAGTGAAGTTTCACTTTCTAGTTGAATGTTTTGGCTAATTTTGGTTATAAGTTTGTGAAAATCTCACTTTTCTCTATAATGGTCAGTCTAGAATTTTTGAGTTTGGTTTTTCTTGAGTTGTGTCTTGGGGTCTCTTTGGAGAACGATTGTGAGCCTTCCCTTCTCCCTCTTGTCTCCAACATTTTATCCCTCAAAAGAGCTTGCTTCATAGATCTTATCCACTAAATTAAGCAATCTCTTGGTTGACCTTTTGCCCCCTACCAAGCTTGCCAACTAAGCTAGTTCATCCGCCTTTTCATTTAGCCAAAATTTTCAACTTTTGTAGCTGTTGAGTATGTGGATTTTGCTGCGATTTTCTTGTGCTTTCAATAGCTTATCCTTGACCACTACTAATTATGGTCTTCCATCACGTGCAGAGATCAGGCTGGTTGGGCAGCTAAGGAGGATATGGTGAAGTCACTAAGTTGCTTACTTAGCAGCTCCGAATTGAGACTAACTCGTGGACTAAGTTTTAGCAGTGGGTTTGGGTGCTTTTAATCCATCAATTTAGTTGCAATTTTTGATCAATTAGCAAGCTTATATATAGTAATTTAAGATCTCGGCCAGTCTTTGCAATTGTTCCTGCCCAGTTTTTCAAAAAAATCCATCAAAGTTGGCCATTTTCTTATCTGAGAATGCCTAATTCAATGTAAATTTGGTCATTTTGACCTAATATACTTGATTCGACCTGACCCAAGTTCAATTTCAACTTAACTGGGGGTCAAGATGATAATTTAAGGGCTCGGGCAAAATTTTGCAAAATTTGCAAAGTGGTCTTTCAACTTTTGGAAATTGCATTTTGGTCCCAATTTGCCGTTTTAATTACAATCGACCTCTTGGGCTTGGTTAGTCGATTTGGATCATCTGTTCCAACTTTTTTTTTTTTTTTTTTCTTATTTAATTTTTTTTATATCTTTTCCATCTTTTTTATTTTTTTTTTTTTTTTTCATTTTGATTTTTTTATATCAATAAAATAAATGCATTTAAAAACTGTACTAAATGCCTAGATAATCTTTATGCAATAATTTGACAAGAAATGTTTTTGCGGAAAAATAAGCTCTCATTCTTGGAAATGATTTTTGGCAAAAATTTAGATGTCAACAATAACTGAATTGATACAATTGTAATAAATTTATGACTTTTTTGATAATTCTCTTTCCTTGAAGCATTTCAAATTGAAGGCAACCTTAACTTCGTCTGTAGCCTTTTACTCGTATATGTAACTTTATGCCAATTGAAAAGTAGAATGACAAATTGCTTTGCTCTTAGATAGATTGGTTGCGTCTATTACAACAATTTTTAATAGGGAGCGACTTAGCTGACTGTCCCTCTATCAACTGATGGAGGAACGGTCGGCTAATCACCACACACTTTCAAGGCAAACTGGTTGTCAACGAGTTCCCTCCTTTACTTTTTTTTTTAAATTATTTTTATCTTTTCCAAAAAAAAAAAAGAATTAGTGAGAATCATATGAATAAAAAGTTACAAGTAAAAAACAAGAGATCAAAGTGATAATTTATTATATTTGTGCACATAAGACTCAAGGCCATCCTCCTAGAACCCTCCAAAATTTCAACACAACTCAAATATCATTAATTACAAGTAAAAAATATTATTACCTATTAAAAAGAAATAGTTAATGTCATTATATAGATCTATTAAATTTAAAAGATGAAAAACACTTGAAACGTTGGTTTTGCAACTAATAACAAAAGATAATCACATTTCTACTTTTTGAGTTAATAAGTTTTTTTTTTTATTTGGAAACAATATCTACATAATCTCTTTTTTTTTTTTTTTGACCCGGGGAACCCACGCACTGTACCGACATGAATAGCCCGAAAGGCCCGGTGTAACGGGGGGTAAACCTTGGGGTAACACGTGCTAACCACCACACACGTGCCACCGGGTAAGTTACCTTGTGATGTCCGGGAATCGAACTCCTCCCCTTGCGTTAGGGGGATAAGCTCGCCGCCAGCAGCACTACCCAGGTGGGTGGTCATAATCTCTTTCTTTTGCTAGAGAATAATATCCACTATTTTAAAAGTTGTAATTGTATTTTTCATATATTTCTTATTATTTGAATAGTATTGTAGGATCTGTTTCTTATTGTGTGAATATTATTACTTTGATTTGTTTTTCAATTTAAGCATGCAATAAAGAGTCATACAAATCTAAAAAAAGAAAAATTGGGTGAAAATGAAATCGATTGAGAAAGTCGATATTTCAAGTGTTTTTTTTTTCATCTTTTAAATTTAATAGATGTATAGAATGGGGAGAATTATCAAAAAAATTATAAATCTATTGTAATTGTGCTAGTTCAGTCTTAAGCTTTTTTCTTTTTTTGGCTAATTTAATCCTAAACCTTTTACAATTGTGCCAATTCAGTTCATTCGGCCAAAATTGGCCGGTCGGCGCTGACATGGACGCCAGCCAAGGATAGCTGGCTGGCGAACGTTGATGTGCCAATTTTTAAATATATTTATATTTATTTTCTTTTCGAATTTTTATTTTTTTTTTTTTTTTATTTTTTTTTAATTTTGAATTTTTTTTCCCACCTTCTTCTTCCTCTAGCCGGTGAGGCTCACCCTTGTCGGCCATTGGCGAAGGTGAGCCTTGCCCAGCGACGGCGAGGCCGTGTCGCTAGATCTCGAGGGCATCCTCGGAGAAGGTGTGGATGGCGGACGAGTTCGAAGGGGGCGGTAGGGCCCTGGCTCGAGTCGCTGATGACTAGAAGCGCAAGAGGTCGCCAAATCTGGCGATGGTCCTCACTGGTGGCCGACAAGGCCGCCGTCGCTGGGCAAGGCTCGCCTTCCCCAGTGGTTGATGGGGGCGAGCATCGCTGGCCAGAGGAAGAAGAAGGTGGGGAAAAAAAGAAAAGAAAATTAAAAAGTCAAAAAACATATTAAAAAATTCAAAAAAAATAAAAATAAGATTAAAAAATTGCTACATCAGGCGTTCGCCACCCAGCTATCCCTAGTTGGTGTCCACGTCGGTGCTAGCCGGCCAATTTTGGCTTGATGGATTGAATTGTCACAATTGTAAAATGTTTAGGACTAAATTGGCTCAAAAAAAGTTTATGACTGAATTGATATAATTGCAATAGGTTTAAGACTTTTTTGGTAATTTTGCCTATAGAATGACATTAACAATTTTTTTTTTAGTATGTGATAATATTTTTTACTTGTAATTATTTATATTTTTTATGTGTAATTAACGATATTTGGATTGTGTTGGAATTTTAGAGGGTTTTACGAGGATGGTCTTAAGTCTTACGTGCACAAACATAAGAAATTATCACTTTGATAGCTTGTTTTTTACTTGTAATTTTGTATTCATAGGATTCTCCCTAATTTTTTTTTTTTTGGAAAAAGACAAAAAAGAAAAAAAAGTAAAGTAAAGTGAACCAGCTTCCCTCTGAAACATGTGGTCATCTATGTAAGACCGATGGACACGCGACACAACACGACACGACACGTCGACACGTCATTTATTAAAAATAGAGAATTTCGACACGTTCCGACACGTTATATATTAAATATATTTTTATATATAAATACATAAATAAATAATAATAATAGCCTAGAATTAATTTACGCGAAAAATATTAAATAATATCATTCATTATTTTAATTTGTTACAATAATACATAAAACTTAGAGGAAAAAACATTGTTTAAAGAAAAATGTTGATATGATATTTTTAAATTTATTTATTTATCATATATAACATTTTTTTTATTACTTCTTTCATAGTAAAAGACTTTTAAAAAAACTAAAACAATTCTATAAAAACAAAACTGGAAAAAAAAATTGACCCCGTGCATGTATATTTATAGCAATTTTATTACTTCTTTTGTGTATATTTATATTTTGATCCCTCAAGTATTAGAAATTTTTAAAATTGACCCAGTGCGTGTCGGAATCACGTGTCGGAATTTTGGACTCGCGTGTCGAAGAGAGTTGACCACGTGTCGGATTTTTCAACACTCGTTAACCGCGTGTCGGGACGTGTCGGAGCGTGTCGGAGCGTGTCGGACACGTGTCGGAGTGTCGGACACGAAGGCTTCCGGAGAGTGTCCGTGCTACATAGGTGGTCATTAGCTGACCGTTCCTCTGTCAATTGAAGGAGGACGGTCAGCTAAGACTTTTCTTTTTTAATAATAGTCATTACAGCAATTTTCATTTGTCTCTATTTCCTTAGTTTTGGGCAATAAATGGATTTTCCTCCTGCATGTCTATAAAAAAGAAAAATGGAATTCTTTTTTTTCAGTCATCACATTAACTACAATCATATGCAGACCTCCTCCTTTCCAATTGAAGGAGAAGCAAAAGTGATTTAACAGAAAATATATAAACAATTAGGCGATGCCGAAAAAAAAAAAAGACAACTAAATTAGTAAATCAAACAAAAAAGAAATACAATTTACACTCCAATGAAAATGATATAGAGAAAATCGTGATTAAAAAGGAGAAAGAAAAAAAAAAATTTCTTTTCCCCGCAGCACCGTCGCAGTCCTACAAGGCCATTCCAATCTTTCATATCTCACACGGGAGAGCTGTTGGCGTACCCGGCATCGCTTTCATTACTCACAAATCTCGGCGTCCAGCCTGACCCGAACCGCGATGACGACGTCATCGGCGTCACATCCATGGTGTCTCCATCCTCGGTCAGCGGGCTCGCCGAGGGCCAAACGAACGCAGGCTTGAAAGGCGGGACGCGCGGCACATCCACCGACCCGGAAAGAATTTGCACGATGGTCGGGGTTTTGGGCCTCTCGGCAGCGGTCGGGTGGGAGCAAGCCAGCCCGAGGAGCAGCAGCCGCCGGGCCTCTTCCGCCTCGTAGTCCTCGCCCAGGCGCTCGTCCACGGCCTCCAGGATCCGCCCGTCGCGGTGGAGTGACCACACCCAGTCCACTAGGAATTGGAACCCGCCGTACCCGGCCTTCTTCCACGGGCGCTGGCCACACACCACCTCGAGGATGATCGCCCCGAAGCCGAAGATGTCGGACTCTCGGGTGGCCTTGCCGGTGTGGAGGCACTCGGGGGCGATGTAGCCAACCGTCCCCGGGACGCCCTCCAGCTCGGCGTAGGAGGTCTTCTCGTTGTCGATGGCACGGGCGAGGCCGAAGTCGCCGAGGCGGGCATTGAAGTTGGAGTCGAGCATGATGTTGCTGGCCTTGAGGTCGCGGTGGAGGACCTTCTGGTCATACTCATCATGGAGGTAGTGGAGGGCGGAGGCGACGCCGATGACGATCTTGTAGCGGTGGCTCCACCCTAGAGCCCGCCTATCCGGGCCGCAGAAGATGTGCCTGTCGAGGCTCCCATTCGGCATGTAGTCATACACCAAGAGCAGCATCCCATTCTGGTGGCACCATCCTATGGGGAAAAAAAAAAAAAAAAAAGAAAAAACCCGAGTAACCTCGATCAGCAGCCTTTTCATCAACTTTCGGTGAAAGTTATATCGCATCCCACGATGAAACGAATAATTGATAACATCATGATAATTAAAATACGAATTTCCCACATTACAAATTTATATGCCAAGCACACGATACTAACATGAATTTTCTTCTTCTTTATTTCCCCGATTAATTTACACGAACGGAAATGACGTCGTACATGGAGCAGATATCGAAACTCCAATTAATGCAAAAAGAATAATTTTTTTATTCTATTTTTCGTTGAGCGCACGTGCCGAGATTCGCGGCCAGCCTTGACGCGTTTGGGGCGGCTCAAAGACACAAGTTGTCAAATTTTCCAATTTAATAAAAACAAAATATTTGCATATTCATCAGACGATGATAAATATAAATGTGTAAAGAAAATCGATTTAAAAAAAATTAAATCACTTTTTCAGGATGAGTTTCTCTTCATGAAGAAAACAGGGGGCATTTCCAGCCGCGTGGCGTGGCGTGGGGCCCGGCAGCTATCTGATGTGGGTCCCACTGGACGGTCAAACTCTTCTTTTAATGATAGAATCTTTGGACTGGCGGAAAAGCTAAGCTAACACGTTTTTTCCAGGTTAGTTTTCTGCCACCCGCCCACCAAAACACTCCATGTGGATTGTGGATTTTAGCAGACCATATGACACTTTCGAGTTAGGTGGCCATTTTCTTAAAATTTAATTTTTTCCCGTATTTAATTTAGCCATCTCGACATTATAAAAAAGAGAGAGAGAGAGAGAGAGAGGATGATGCTTTCTCAAAATGATGTCGATTCGTGTGGCGTGTTATGCCAAACCAACCTGACATCTTTAAATGCATATTCATCACAAGTTTCGACCACGTTTAGGGAAGCAGGAGTTTTTATCAAATCTTTCTTCTTATTTCGGAAAGGAGGAGACTTTGGCAATTTTTTCTGTTAAAATAATGTTTGACTTTTATTTGGTAGGATGTAGAGTCTTGAATTGGAGTGCAATTTTTGGTGAAAATAAATATATAAATGAATAAAATAAAGAGTCAACTATATTTGAGGCTCTTCCGTCAGAATATTTGCCCCGTAATTACTCAATTGCTGAATTTTCTCCTAGAATAAACGGAAAATTAGTTTCCTAACATTTCCTTATACATAATCATTATAGGCTAAAGTCTAGAAAGATTGAGCTTCGTTTGATCGGAGAAGGTGGGTAGTTTTAGGGTTGTGTTTAAATTTTAATTTCCCTAAGCTTTTTATTCCTAATTATATAAATGGATACATAATTACTCATAATGATTCCTGAACCGATTTCCCTCCCAATTTTCTCTGAACCATCATCAAAGAAAGGTGTTGATTTGAACCTACTCCAAAAATTCCAAAATTCAACGTGATATTCCAAGAAGCCGTACGGAACGTCTATTTCTAATCTTTCCAAGCAACCATAATTTGACCATTCAAGAAAAGTCTTATCAGCATTTCCAACGTCTCTATTTCCCAAAAAAAAAAAAAAAAAAAAAAATCAGGATAAATGAAAAAATATTAAGGACATTTTTTTCAAAACCCCTTTTCAAAATTCATTCATTAAAAAGCAATTTTTTTTTTTTTTTTTAAAACGTGCGCTCCCTCAACTTTCAATGAAAAACATGCATCGAAATAAAAAAAAAAAGGGAATAAAATGAATTAAAAAAAGGAAAAATACAGCAAGAATTCGTACTCACCGAGCAAGGGGACGAGGTGGCGGTGGCGCAGGCGGTTGATGATGGTGAGCTCCGCCAGGAAGTCGTCCTTGCTCTTCAGCTCGTCCCTCGAGAACTTCTTCACCGCCACCTGCTGGTTCTCCGTCGGCAGCACCCCCTTGTACACCACCCCGAACCCTCCCTGCCCCAGCTTGTTCCTCTCGTCGAAGTTCCCCGTCGCCTTCTTCAGATCCCTGAATTTGAACTCCCTCGGCGTCCCCGGTAAACTCTTCAGCGTCCCCAGGATGTTCGGGTCGCTCGCCACCCCCCTCCGCCGCCTCAACCAGACGCCCAGGGCGGCCGCCCCGAGCAGCGCCAGCACCGCCGCCGGGATGCCGACGGCCAGCCCGATCACCAGCCCCCGCGGCGTGCCCTTTGGCAGCTCCTCCACCGTTAGGTTCCAACCCAGCACGCAGTTGAGCTCCACGTTGTCCCCGGTCGCCGCAGCGAACCGAAGTAGGAGTTCTGGCTCACCACCTTGCTCGTGTCCAGGCTCGCCTTCATGATTGGATTCGCCGGCTTGGGCTTCGTTGGGGTGGACTGGTCCTCGTCCGTCATGTAGATCTCCAAGATCTTCTGGCCGCCGTCGTATTCGATCCAGACGTGGAAGAATTTGGTGCCGTTCGGAGCGAGGTGGAAGCCTAGGTCCGCCAGCGAGACGGTCTGGTTGGAGTGGACCGAGTTGATGTCGAGGCCAACGTGGTTCGCGTCCGGGTCATACGACTGATTGAAGGTGTCGAACTCGACGGCCAGGAGGTGGTTGCTGGGGAGGCCGTCGGTGGTGGCGTTGGTGAGCCCGAGGTAGCCGCCGGAGCTCCCCGCCGGGAGGGTTTGGTCCGGCGCGACGATGAAAGCCAGGCCCTCGCCAGGGATACCGTTGTTGATCCGGAAGATGTTGATGACGAAGGAGGTGTTGAAGGAAGCGAGCTTGGTGGGGGCCTCGGGGGGCCCGTCCCAGAGCTTGAAGCCTTGCTTGTAGAGGATCCTGCCAGATCTGTTCTGGAGGGAGAAGTTGCCTGAGGAGTCGGGGGTGACCTGGAGCGCCTCGTTGGAGATGGTGGCCGGACGGATGACGTTAAACTTGGCGTAGTAGGAGGGATCGAAGGGGCCGAACTGGAGATCTTGCACTTTGAGGGACTGTGACGGAGAGATGAGAGGGAGGAGGAGGAGGAGGAGGAGGAGGAGGAGAGGGAAGAAGGTGAAGTTAGCCGGGAGAGGTGCTAGAGCTCGGCCCATTTCATGAAAGCTTGAGGGGTTTGGTGGGATTCAAGAAGACGATGAAGAAGAACTAGAAGAAGGAGAAGAAGGAGATGGAGAATACTGTGGTGGCCTCGTTTTCTCCGTTTTTCTTTAAAAATATAACGCCCTCTCACTCTCTCTCTCTTTCTCTCTCACTCACTTATTGCTTGGAACTTTCCAATACAATAATCCCACCACACGTAAAGACGCCGGGGACAAAATTGCTCTAGCTAGAGATAAATTATTTGTAAAATGGGTTTAGGATCTATGGACCCCGTAACAGATATTCAACGTTACTAAATAATTGAGCATGTAAAATCCGTTCGAGAGACATATCTACTTTTGTACCTCGACTCGATTTAATATTGGAGAACTAAGCATTACTTGCGCTCTCCCTCATATCAATCAAGGTTATTCCTGTCTTTGATTGCACCATTGAAATGAACTTAATCTAGTGCGCCAAATGAGCGTGAGTGCGAGCACAAAAATCGAAATTAGAAAAGGAAATCTGAAATTATCAATTGATCCTTCCTTGTTTGTCTTCAGGGGAGATGGTCCGGTCAAGGACGCACTGCCTCACTCTTATCCTCGACTAGGAGGACAATTGTATTATAACTTCTCCTCTTCGAGCCCTGATGAACGGTCAAATTTCTATTTTTTCTTAGCGTTGACCTTTCCAATCATTTTGAGGGCAAGCGGACCTGCACTTTGTACTGCTCTCCCTCTAATTACATCATATGTGCATAGTCGTCATATATAGCCTGCAGATGACACCTGGTTCAGGTGTGTAAGTTCGGGTTCGAAGATGAACTCGGTCCTGTGGGCGGTTTGGACCATTTCGCCGCGTATAAGCTCATCTCAGAACAAACTTCTGCATAAATGAGTAACTTCGGCTATGGGACGAGGTCAAAAGGCTTCACGGTCCACAGTTGACTGATCTGCCGGGTATGACATTTTGAAGCAAATATGTCGTAGATGGCCATTTTCATCCTAGCTAGAAACACAAAGGAAATACTTCGTTCTTAATTTCGTACAAGATTGAAAGCATACACAAGTAGTAATAATCAGCAGCTTGAATAATGAGCTCGCGAAATCTACCATGGCAACGTTTCACATGTTGAATGTAATTCTTTTGATATCGAGGAACCATATTTATGCGGTCATCATGTTAATGGGTTCTTTAAAGCCTTCTTATTTGACATAAAGAAGAGAAAAGAGCAGATTCTATCTGAGACGGTGGGTTTGAACAATTCATAATTCATCGATTCGCTTGGCATTTAGTTTGACAAGTTAGGGCGATTTGCACACGTCTGCTGGTGTGAACAGGTTTATGGAAGATGCCGTGGCTTGATAAAGACAAATTAATACACACTAAAGAAAGCTGCCAGCCTGGTTAATCTGTGATTCTTGTTTAGTATTGCAGTCCGACCATGATTAACAAATATTCTCTCCAGGCTCTAGCTCATGCACCTGTCTCCAGTCTTTACAGATAACGTGCCCTCCCTATAAAGTAACGAAAAAGGCGAAACCAAAGTTGAAAAATTTATGCAGGGATTAGTGAGTTCCCACTTGAGAAAACATCGCACCATCATGCACCTGAGAATTAGATCTCTTTTGCTCATGCTATGGATCGGAAAAAAGGTTAGCTTTTGCTCGCGGTATTGGATCAGTTCTGCTTTGTGTTCGTGATTATCGAATAAAGACCATTATCATGAAACAACTTTATAAAGATGGTATCTTTAAGCTTCTCTTTTTTGTTTACTCTTGGTCCGAGTCAGAAGGTGTTCGTTGGACACGGTTTCGTGAGATTAATGGTGAAATAAAAAGATTGACGATGTTGACATATTACCAAATAATCAAATAGAAATTTTGGTTCCTACAGGAATATCAATTAGTTTATTCACTTAAACGAGGAAACTTGAGGAAACTGTATAAGTTATTACCTCATCAAAGCTTCAGGGGATAAGATCAGATGGCAATTTAGACCAGTAAAGTCTGCAGTGAGCAAGTCTGACTTTATAAAAGTCAGAGCTTCATAGTTTGGAGTGTATGTGAAGCTTCCCTTACATTGCAGATTTCCTGCAATAGCAAGGAATGAAAGAATTCAAACTGGGTTTCAAGAAATTGACCGAAAGGCAAATGCTTGAAGTCTAAACTCGTGGCTAGATCCGCTCCACATCAACATAGCAAAATGTCCATCCAACCTGTACAGCCTGATGGCCCAAAATAAGGAATTTCGTGATATTTTTTGGCCGGAAAAAAAAGAAGAAAGATTTAGTTTAGATTTTTTTGTCACGGTGCCCCTGGTTTAGTCCCAAATCTACCAATTCTGCAGAGATGAAAACCAATCCAAGAAAACAAAAAATGACAGAATGAAATAATGATCCGAGACTCAGAGGAACATATCTGACCATGGCAAAGAAAACGTGGCAAGACTGGTATGATTCAATAAGCCTGTTCACAAAGTGACAAACAAGTGCCAGTCACAAGGAGAATGTTAAAGCTGTTTACACCTAATGGAAGCTTGTCCTTTCTGTGAAGATCAGATCAAGATTCAAGATGCCCATGTCATGGCTGAGGTAAACACAGGTGATGAATTTCTGCAATTAAAATAGTCGACCATTGGCGAAGCAGAAGGTTTTCGATGACTACACTCGAAACAAAGGAAGTTTCTTGTTTATTTGACCTCTTTGGAACCTTCTGACGCGAACTATATGATAATCGTTGTCCTGAGCCAGATCAAGTCGAAGTCTCTGCAAGTCTTTATTGCTCTGAAGTAGTTGCTTCTTCTGGTGAGAGATAAGGGTCCTCTTCTTTCCTCTATAAAATCTTGCAGCGTCAACACTTTCGATTCAGTTCTGCAGATCTGCACATATCTTCAGTAGCCATGTCGACATCTAAGATTACCCTATTGCGAAATCGTGAGTAATTTGGCCTTGAATTGAGGACTTTGATGAGGGACGTTTCGAACGGAAGCATGGTTAAAAACATTATCTTTGTTGTCTTCATCGATTTGTGTTTATTGAGGTTTCAGAATTGGCATAAGATGATAACGCCTATCATTATTAATTCTTGACTTGGGGGCATCGGCAAACTTTAATATGGTAGAGTATTTATATTCAAAATCTTATCTTGTTTCAACATCTGCATCTTGTTTGGCCTTTTATGTGAGGAACTACTATGAAATTTTCTAAATAATGTCTCGAATGTGAGTCTGCTGCACGAAATATGACCCTACTTGTATCGTGAGTAGGAAAGTAAAATTTCAGTGGAGTCATTTGGGTTGAAATATGATAACGATAAATAAAAGAATTGTTGATACCAAAAAATGACCGACATTTAATTATTACCGACAAGCGGCAAACTTAGTCAATAGCAATAATATGGTCAGATTAGTTGACAACTTGAAGAATCGACACGAAGCCAGCGAAGTCATCAACGAAGTGGAAGTTATCGACAAAAGCTTCACCAGTCAATAAGGCTATTGCAGATTTTACTAAGCTCTGAACTTGAAGGCAGTGATGTTGAATTCGACATAAGAACAAAAACGCTTGATTCTGTAGGACTTTTATAACTTCTTGCGAATAAGTGATGCCAGATAGTAAGAGATCATGTAGCTTCTTATAACCACTTATAGGATTAAGAAGTTTTTTCTTTATTCAAATTCAGTAAATGTCGTATGTAACTAGTGTTATAAAATACCTCAAGTGTGTTCATTGTAAAGGATCCCCAATCAATCCCAAAATTCAAAGCTCTTTGGCAAATTTATCTTTTTATTTACTTTCCTACGATTTACATGACTAACCGCAATTACCTCCAAACTCCATATCTTTAAATTTCTTCCCACTTACTTTGCTGTCCAAAATCAATAAAGGGCCCTACACAATCTTTATCAATTCATTCATTGATCCATTTATACTTCAAAAGATATTTCATTGTCACATTTTTGGTGAAACAAAGGACATGACAATATTTGTCTCAATTAGGCAAAAGCCTATAACAAGTGCTTGACTTCTATCTAGCCGTCAATGAGGTATGCTTGGATTTGTTGTCTAATCTTTCTCGGATTCAATCGGCAAACAAAGTGAAGATTTTCATCAGAATATAAGGGGTGTATGTTCTCTATCTGAATTTTCTTGATGAGTTTCCGCAAGGGACCGTGAAAAAACACAATTGTCAATATATCGGTATGATTTTGGGATTCGAGAAACACTTGAGCGATTGAATAATTGTATAGTGGATTCTTTGTAGCTGCCTCTAGATATCAACACTTGAAACGAATCATGTATATCTCTAGTGTTTCTTTCTTTAATCATTGCTCATTGATTTCTTTATTAATTTCTTTATCTTGAGTTACATTTGATTGACCACGTGCGTTAGTTTCCACGTTATTTTACAACAACGTGTGTTTTAGCGAAATTCTTACATACTTACGATGTGAGCATCATAAAAAGAGCAAATAAATCATCGAATCAACCGCGGAGGCCATCACATTGTACGCTCTAATAATCCAATTAAAAACCAACGCTCGAATTGCAGCTAGTCATCAGTAAAAAGATGTGAGATTATTCGCGTTCTCAACTAAATATAGAGAAGTGCATCAACTCTGCTCAGCCGATTTATCAAGAAAGCAACTATATCTCTGAGTTTGAGAGAGAGAGAGAGAGAGAGAGAGAGAGAGAGAGAGAGAGAGAGTTGAGTTTTGAAGCTAGGAAAGCCTATTTATAAATGGTTAATCACATTTATAGACATTAAGGCACGTTAAGGATTAAGGAATATGATGAAAAATATAGATAATTTTAACTGGGTGAATACTCGGACGAAAGGGAGTGATCCGGGGAGATACCGCCTATAAAAGTTTTATGAGACAAAAATAAAAATTAATTAAAAAAGAGTGCTGGATATATAAATCCTGAATTTTAAGTATAGAAAGTCTAACTAAAAAACGAAAGCGAAATAAAATTTGGTAAGAAATGGAAAATTAGGGGGAGAATTATCAAAAAAGTTCTAAACCTATTGGAATTGTGCCAATTCAGTCATAAGTTTTTTTTTTTTGGCCAATTTAGTCCTAAATCTTTTATAATTGTGTTAATTCAGTCCATCCGGCCAAAATTGGCCGGCTGGCGCTGATGTGGTGGATGCTGGCTGGGGACAACCAACCAGCGAATGCTGATGTGGCAATTTTTAAATATTTTTCAAATTTTTGAATTCTTTTTTTTTCCCCACCTTCTTATTCCTCTGATCGGTTGGCGCCGACAAGAGGTGAGGGCTGGTGAGGGCGAGGGTCAACCTCATTGGTGGTTGGCGAGGCTACCATCGCCAGATTTGGCGAGGGCCAAGCTTGCCGGATCTGGCGGGCCTCGCCCTTGCCAGTGGTCGGATAGGTTGACCTCGCCGGCCCTCACCTCCGACTGGTGGGGGCGAACCTCGCCATTGGCTGGCGAGGTTGACCTCGCCGGCCTCGCCTCCAGCCGGCGCTGGCCGGCCGGGGAAGGAGAAGATGAGGAAAAAAAGAATTAAAAAATTCAAAAAAATTTAAAAATTCTATTTTTTTAAATTTGAAAAAAATATATTTAAAAATGCCACATCATCGTTTGTCGGACAGCCAGCGTCCACGTCAGCACTGGCCGACCAATTTTGGCCAGATTGACTGAATTTGCACAATTGTTAAAGGTTTAGGACTAAATTGGCAAAAAAAAAAAGTTTAGGACTAAATTGGCACAATTGCAATAGGTTTATGACTTTTTTGGTAATTCTCCTGAAAATTAGGTGATGAATGTGATGAGTTTCTTCTTGAATCATCGGTGATGACATTACAAAAACCATGAAATGGAAGATAAAATCGCAAGACCTATTCCGAGAAAGAAGTGATGGGAATTTCCTTGTCAATATCTTTGGAAAACCGGAGAGAGTAATCCATCTCCATATGCCGTCAATATGATTAAAAAACTATTTGAATTAATTCAGGGTGAGCACCAATCCCGAATTAATTTGGGAACCATCCGATTTAGGGTGGTCCCGGTTCCAATAATTTAGAGCCAACAATTAATGAAACAAGTCCGACCTGACACTACTTTCAACCTTTAATTTGAGTTCGAAATAGCTGTTTAGATTGATGACTCATATTAACCATGCATTTTTTTTTTGTTTTAAAACACCGGGCTTAATTGATCATAATCAGAATGCTTAGGTTGCATTTGGTTCGGCTTTTGGGAAAGCTGAGGAAATGCAAGACAAGTCAAGCTAAATGGTTTTTGGGAAATGTAAATGGTATTTAGCAACGTGTAATGTAAAAAGGCATTTTGAAGCAACTTTTGTTTAAATATTATTTGGAAAAAATCACACTTGTTAAGAACTTTTGCTAATTTAAAAAATGAACTTCAAATACTTTATTGGATTCGATCGAGACAAGTAGTTGTTGCATGAAAACGGCAAGGACATTTCCGAAATTTCATAAGTTCAACAAGAGCAAAGTGGGAAGAAAAAAATATATTAGCATTTCAGAAATACTTAAAATCCAAAGTTGGGTAGGACTTTGGTAAGGCTATGCTTTGCATTTCCCCAAAACATTTTAGGCTAACTGTTTTGTATCTCTCTAAAACCCATTATGAAAAGTGAACCAAACACAATCTAAGAACCTTTGAAGGACTATGGAAATGCAATGCTTCTCTCAAAAGCTCTAAAAAATAATTGGTCAAACGCCTTGACATTTGGGAAAGCGGTTCCCAAACATAGCATTAGTCGCCGGCCCTATTCTCTAATATTCAAGAATAAATAATGTACCGCCATCACTGGCATTGTTGGATTCTAGCTTTCAAGACAAACGACCACTACAATGAAACTTTTTGTAAATTGGCTCTTCACGTTTGGTTGAGTTGATTACGAGGTAAACCAGAACCAATTGGCACGGGCAGCGACGTCAAGACAAGAAGTCCTAACGTAAGATCTGTCTACTGAAAGATGGTAAGCTCCTAGGTATTTAAATTTAATCTCTGCATCCAATGGCTGGAGGACGGCACAATGCGCAACAGGGGCGAGCAAGGTTTGACATTTCGCCTCAAACGCCCATTGTCGTGCCTCAAATGCGATCGGAAAGGTTAACGATCATCATTACTCTTACACCCCAAAACTACAAAGGATGGGAATGACATGGCCATCCTTTCACACGAAGGACGCAGCCTCAAACACAACCAACAACTTGATATTAATTTATATATATCTCAAACTATATACATACATATCAGATAAATCAAAAGATTTGTTGCAATATCAGAGTTTTTATAATTCACTAAAAAGAAATATACATTTAGAACTCAACCAATCCAACCACTAGCAATGATTATGTGCACCATTTCCTTAAACCATACCCAAAAATAGCTCTCAAAAGTTTCCCACCAATGGTGCTCTTGCCCTATTTGCTGCTAACCGAGGAACCTGAAAAGATTAAAGAATGAGTGGAATGAGTAACAACAGCTCAATGAGTAGTATATATCTTCTAAGCAGATCGAATAACCACTATGTATGTATACAAAGCAATACCAAACTTTATAACGCCAACTCAATATATAAAATACATATCGAATCATATAAGAGTTATTTCTTATCATCAAAACTTTATACTAATATGAAAAACTCATTTAAATCACTATCAAAAGTCAAGTATCAATGGTCAAGTCCATTGAATAATCTCCATCAAATATCACATATCAATGGTCCATCCATTGACTAATCTATTGCTTAATATTCTACAATGGTCATGACACAACGCTTGGTGACAAGACGACCAAGATTCCCCTTTGGCAAGGTCTCCACCTATAAAGCCGGTGGCTTGGCCTAGAAGGATATCTTAAACTTGATATGTGTATCCCAAAAACCTTTCATTCAGTTCATAATCATATTGAGCATAAATAACCATCCTCTAATATCATAAATCCAATCCAGAAATCAATATCTTAAACCAAGTAAATAACATCTTGTAGCATAGCCTATCATCCGTTTCCTATCCATTTCTCAAATCATCATAAATTTTTCCATAAATTAGTTGCAAAGTAATTTCATATATATATTACTCTACAAACTTTGCATAACAGGTTTTTCAAACATTCATAATCAACCAAAGAGTAGCAAAGGCTTGATCGGCTTTTATGCAATAAAAATGCTCCACAATTCAATATGTACACACACATATATATATACTTCAAGACATGGTTTTACAAAACCAAAGAAGATATAGCACTAGTCAACTTGTCATCTATGACCAAACAACAAATTATACTTGTATCGTCAAACTCACGACCCTATCAAATAACCGAGAAATAATATTAAAATTAAATAAAACTCTATCTCAACTACGAAATGACTAAATTACACCTTAACTCTAACAAAATGACTCCTATGCTTTAACAAATCGCTTAACCAAAGTGATTGTTTAAGCCGTTCGCGAAGTGGAGTTTAAGCGCAAAATTTAGTTATGCTATAACTTCCTTCTCTAAACCCCATTCCGAATGTATTTATAGTCAAAAGCAAGCCATTCAAACATACTACAAGAATCCCAACTTAATTGTCCCAAAATCAAGCTGAATAATGACAAAATACTAGCCCAAAACTGCTGGACGTGTATTGTTCACTGTGCGCGGAAAATTTCGAAATTTTGTTTTGGATAAACCATAAGCTCAAATTACGATCCATAAAATCTTATGACTCCACAACACCATAAACTATGATTTCTATAAAAATACGCAGCTCAACGACTCCAAAATCGGACTCCACTGCTCGATTTTCCCAAAATTCCGAATTTGAGTCTTAAACCCGTAAATTACTTTGATTGGCAGAAATAGGGGCTTAGTCTCTTACCGAGCATTGCGTTATGGAGTCGAGTCAGCTTGGCGAGGCATTCGCGGCATGCACATACCAAAACCCCTTTCATTTCTTCCCATTTTTTCTTCTTCTTCTCTTCTTTCTTTTTGGTGGAGGAGCTCTCAGCTTGTATTTAGCCGAGCCCCCTCCCCTCTCCTTTTAGCTTTATTGACTTTTCAACTTCTTTTTCTTTTTCTCCTTTTGGGGCCCCACTAGCCTAATATTACAGTTACCTTTGGAGAAAATTTTCTCATTACCTTTGTCGTTAATTGCTCCCCGACGGCTGACTGAAAAACAAGGATTCCCTTGTGTGGTTACACTGTTACTGCAAGATCGCCACGTGAGCCCTAACGTGTCGTTCCAGGTTTTCGTATATTATGCTGGGAACGATCCAGGAGGACTCATTGAGCTCATCGTTCTTGATTCTCCATTTTTGTGCGCTTTCGCGACGAGTCGACAGCACCTAAACGAAGATTCTGTATTTTGCATATTCTTCTCAAAATCCATGTGGTGTTTTTATAGCCTCCACGCGCTCGGCGTGTGGATTCCAGAATCAGGCCACACTCTCCCTCCACTTTGCGATCTTGGACCCTTGGGACTCCTCATGGACTCGTCGCAGACTCCCGGGGGCAGGCTGAGCTTCCGTCGACAGTGGGGGAGAAGGCCGGGACCGCCAACACTCGGGGTACTGCGCTGTTGCAGCGAGCTCAGTGGCTCCGGGCAGCTATTCTTGGGGCTAATGACGGGCTGCTCTCGACCACGTCATTGATGCTCGGCGTTGGCGCCGCGAAGGATGATCATCGGTCCATGGTCCTCTCGGGCGTTGCGGGGGCTCTTGCGGGTGCTTTCAGCATGGCGGTCGGCGAGTTTGTCTCTGTCTCGACCCAGAGAGAGATCGAGCAGGCGAGCCTTGAGAAGCGCGCCTCTGTGACTGAGATGGAAAAGCCAGAAGAGATTAAGATCACCGTCACTGCTACTAAGCACGACGGGAACGACTCAGCCGAGCCAAGGATGTTGATCTGCGAAATATTGGAGAAGGGGTCCCCGGCGACGGCGGTGGAGCCTCAGTCGATGGCGCTATTCTCGCCGAGATCACCTGCGCTCAAGGTGATCGCGGAAAGCGCTGCGAAAGCAAAGCAAGAAAGAACCGACGGAGAAGAAGAAGAAGCTTTACCCAACCCTTACAAAGCCGCGGCTGCGTCTGGCTCTGCTTTCCTTTGCGGGTCGTTGTTTCCTCTGTTGCCGGCCATCTTCGTCGCTCAACACAAGCTGAGGGTCGTGATTGTCGCGGTGGTCGCGTCCATAGCTCTTGCTCTGTTCGGAGGCGTCGGAGCTCATCTCGGTGGTTCGCCGGTGAAGGTCTCGGTCGCGAGGGTTCTGGTCGGTGGGTGGATTGCCATGGGAATTACTTACGGGTTGCTCAAGCCTTTCGACAAAGGTGATGATGAGTAGTTTCAAAGGCGGCCATATCTGTCTCGTCAATATCTCTCTGTCGACGGCTAAAACTGACGGTTGGTACCCATAAAATCCATTGCTGCTTTTCCATTCTGTCTTTTCTTCTTCCTGTAGCGGACATTGAGACTGTAGATTCCATGTCGTAATGTAAAATACGATATTGAAGAGAGAAATTTGTACGTATGATGTTGGACAAGCTTTTGTTTCACAGTACACCTTTTGATGAATTAAATTTCGAACTGAGGCCTCTCCGCAGGCCATCAAGTCCAACGATTTGATATCATAAAATATCGACAAATCTTAATTGTATAAAATGTATCACTTAAAAAACGTTCTGCAGATGACCTTGATGCACTTGAAGCATTAATCTTTGGGAAATAAAAACTCGATATTCATATAAAAAAATGTCGATATGAGATAAGTCTTCTAGTTTTCATCAACCTTTTATTTGATGTCTTTTATTTGAATCAAACTTTGGCTACATGAGTGAATCTAACTAGTGGTCACCAATCTGACATTCAGGTTCTTGACCCCAAAAGAAAAAAAGAAAAAACTAACACTTACGTCATTACATTTTGATTTCGCTCACTCGATGGTCTAAACTTTCCATCTTTTTCTTTCTTTTTCAATTGAAGCATTTTAATCGAAATTCAAGCAAGTTTTCCATCCGACCCGGACAAAAAAAAGAGAGTGAGTTTTCCATCAAAGCGTTGATGGGTGACATTGGTAACACGTATCGAGAAGAAAATTTTCCTTTTCCCAAGGCTTATTTCCATTAAAAAATAAACCAACTTTAGGTCTATCTTGCCTTGAATTTTGTTTTGTCTAAAAATAATCACCAATTTTCGCTCTAGTTCCAGATTTGCCCTATTAACCCTTTGTCCAAAAATTGCCTTTGATTTTTTCAAAATTATGGCAGTTATTGTTCCTGAGGTATTGATGAAGATACGGGTTCTAATGATGAACCTCTAACAGCCCTAAAGCTGATAATTTTGAAGATACTAGTGGTGATTTTTGAATGGCGATTTCACAAGAGTAGATTTGGGACTAGAGTGATAGCTGGTGATATTTTTTTTATAAGAAAAATAATTCAAGAAAGAATTGGGATTGAACCAAAAGTTGGGATTTTTTTATAGAGAATTAGGTCTTTTTTTTTTTTTGTTTGCAAAAATTTAACCAGGAGATATGTGAGCCATCATTGACACCCAAAAGAGTGAGAAACTTGACCAAAAGTCAGCTGTTTATATGCGAAAGAATCGAGTTAAAAAAACTTAGGCCAAACCAAACAGGCCCTAAGTTACATATTGAAATAAAAATGCAAAAGACAAAACCACTAGAAATTTTTATTTTTTTAAATAATTTTGTTATATTTCCCCACTTGCCATCCTTACCACTTGGAATGGGGGAGGTAGGAAGTTCGATTCTCTACCTTCTCAGGGGCTAGGATGGAAACACATGAGTAAGAGAGTAGGGTTTCACAATCTACATACAACAAACAACACACATAGTGACTTGTAAAATAAATATAGGATAGGACTAGGCCAAAAAAATAATAATAATACCAAACAAATACTAGGGGTCTATATGACAACGTTCTATTTTTCCGTTCTTTTGTTCTTTTATTCCCCATAATAGAAAAAGAACATAAATCCATTTGGCAACGTCAGTTAATTTTTCTATTCCTCGGAATGGAAAAGTGGTCAGGGAATAGATTTGAATCAGAAAAAAAAAAAGTAAAAAAAAGTAGTTTATTGTTTTCGGGAACAATTTCTAAAAATAAGTCTTTTTTTCTCTTTTCATTTTCTTCCTCACCACCCGTTGCCATCTGCCACTCCACGCATGCCGTTTGTCGCCACCGCCCAATGACCGGCTAGAGGATGAAGAAGAAGAAGAAGAAGAAGAAGAAGAAGAAGAAGAAGAGAGGAAAAAATTAAAAGAAAATCTACGTCACAAACAAAACTTGGGGAGAAGTATTAAAAAAGTCTTAAACTTTTTGCATTTATGCTAGTTTAGTGTTAATTTTTTTTTAGTACTAATTTAGTCATAAACATTTTTACTTTGTGTCGATTTAGTCATTTTCGACCAATTTTGGCTAAATTTTACTGACTAGGCGTCGATTGGCTAACATGGTCTGATCGGCGCTAACGTGGATAATTCTTAATAATATTTTAATATATTATTTTTTTCTTTTCTTTCTCCTCCTCCTTTCTCCAACCAATTGCTAGACCTTGGTGACCGGCCATAGGCGACAGCTGGTGAGGTCGAGGTTGACCTCACTAGCCACCTCACCAGTGGCCGTGAAGGCGACCTCGTGTTGGGCGGCGAGGTCGAGCCTCGCCGCCTAGTGCTAGGCCAGCTGGAGGCCGCCTAGGCCACAAGGGTGGTCTCGAGTTAGCCTGGTGTTGGGCAGCGAGGCTTGCATTCGTTGCCCAAGCCAACCTCAAGTCGGGCAAGGGAGGGTCGAGCCTTGCCCATGGCCAACGAAGGCAAGCCTCGCCGCCTAGCGGGAGGCCAGCTCCAGGCCGCCTTGCGGCCACTGGCGAGGTGGTCGGTGAGGTCAACCTCGACCTTGCTGGCTAGAGGAGAGAGGAAGAGAAGAAAAGAAGACAAAAGAAAAAGAAAAAAAAATTCAAAAATACTAAAATATCATTAAAAGTTGTCCACGTCAGCGCCAATGGAGCCATGTCAGCTGATTGGCACCCAGTCAGCAAAATCCGGCCAAAATTGGTTGGAAAGGACTAAATTAGCACAAAATAAAAATGTTTAGGATTAAATTGGCACAAAAAAAAGTTTATAACTAAATTGACATAATTGCAAAAGGTTTAGGACTTTTTAATACTTCTCCCAAAAACTTGTGGGTTGTACCAAGCACATTCTTATTCTTTTTCTATTCCGGGAATAGAAATTTTGTGTAATTACCAAACGCATTGTTTTACTTAGAAACTGTTCTAGGGAATAAAAATGAAAAGGAATTATTTTTGAAAAAAATTATTCCCGGGAACATAAATGTTACTAAAAACACCTTAGATGTCTAAGAGGCGCCAATAAATAATTGCAATATTCTAATTTAAAATCACTCGTGGAAAGAACTATAAAGTCCAGCAGATTGTGGATAAGAGATATAATTAACTCTACAAGGCAAAATGATCTAGGCACAATTTTAAAGGGGAGATGAAGATTCTTTAAGACAGTTATGTAATTGGTACTATAAATGCTAGTATTAAATTATTGGAAGCCTCACACACAAAAAAAACAAACATGTTATCTTTCAATTCCTTTACTTATAGTTTTATTTTAATGTTGCAACTTTCAGCTACATCGTCAATTAAATTCCGACATAGACATGATTTTAAAGGAGAAATCACCTTAATATAAGATCGTGGCTTCATGAGGATATTGCATCGAGATTCTTTGAGATATCAGAACATGGCTAAAATTGCATAAGGATTGCTCTCAAGCAGTTATGTAAAAAACACTATAAATACTAGTGTTCAATTATTGGAAGCCTTGCACAAAAAAATAATAATTAATTATCTTTCAATTTCTACATTGCAGTTGTAGTTTTAGTCCAACGTTGCATCCTCCAACTGCATCATCAATTAAATTCAGACAAATTTTTTGTACATTCAGTTCTGTTTAAAGTAAAATTGTCGATTCTCTTGTCTACATATAATATTTCGTATTCACAGTCGCCACAAAAATTGTGTCCTCTAATAAAACTTTTGGGGAAACGTATTTTGTCATGTGAGTCAAATTCCAGCGAAATAGTACTAATAGAATCCAGACAATCAATTATGGTAGTGAGTCTATATAGATTTTGCGTGGATTCCGTTATATCATTCATCAAGTTCAATCTAGTACCCATGTTAGTTTGCTTTATTCTTTGTTTCTAGGACTGTGACGTATATATGGTAGGTTGACACGACGATTTTTCTGGATCAGCAGAAGAGGGTGGGTCGAGTTCTTGTCCTCTCGTCAGTGAATAAGAAAGATGCCAAACGAAATGGAATCTCTAATGTCCAGAAGAAGGAGCCAAGCTTCCTCGACCGAATGTCGTGGCCACTTGATACTCCGAGATGAACAGCGACAACAGAGAAAAAACAATCGGAGCTCATCTTTTTCTCCTCTGATATGTTTTCTCTCCTTGACGTTATCTGCGTAATCGGTAATTCCGCCACCGTGCATGGAGGAGCGTGGAGGACCGTGTTTCGTCAGGACAGCCCGAGACGTCGTCTATATAAGTTCTCCAGATGAATCAACCCCAGCAACACCGCCTCTCAAGTAATCAACATAATACACGAAACCACGCTAGGGAGCCAATCTCTTGAGCGAGAATTATAGTTCTGTGGTTTGCTAATCTTTTTTGCAGTGATGATGGGTGATGAGAGCGAGATGAATCATCAACAGCAGACTGAGAAATTTCTAGTCTTTAACGGGAGAGAGCAGTTCCCGTCGTCAAACGGGTTGCACACGGTCACGGCGATGCTAATATGGCTCGGCGCCATGCATTTCGACGCCATGCTCATACTCGTCTCTCCTCTTCCTTCCTCTCTCCGAAGCCCTCCTATTAGATCCCTTTATCACTATTGAAAACTGCTTTTACTTGGTCACACCATTGCCACCAAATTCAGTCATTTCATGGGAACAAATGGAAAAATTATTCAATTCCCAATGTTAATGAGTCAGTCGACCAGTTCATTTCTAGATTTAAAATGGCTGTCTTGTTCCACTGCCCGGAAAGACCTTCACGGATCTTGCTTTCAATGGTTTGAAGTTTGAGATCCAAGAAAGGATGGCGGGTCAACCTTATTTAGATTTGTTTCAGCTGTTTACCATAGCCACCAAACATGAAAACTTAATTAAGGAAAATGATAAAAGGCATGGTCGACGAGGAGAAGTAAATTGGGCTGACTCATTGGAGGTCGACAAGGATACAGAACAAGTAGAGTTGGCCGAGGTAGCTATTGCCAAGATGGTGATAGACAAACCATACATTTGTCAAGCATTAAAGCCGGCAAGGATGAAGGAGAAGTCCAATATTATGCCCAAAGAAAAAAAGCCCATATATTACTCCTTTGATGGTAATAAGACTGAGGAAATCTTTGATTGGTTGCTTGTTGATGGACAGATAAGATTGACAGAGGGTCAGATCAGACATACTAAAGATGAACAGGTAGGAAAGAAATATTGTAAATGGCATCGTTCATGGAGCCACAACAACAACGATTGTGTGGTAGGGGATTGCTCAAGAGGCAATCAAGTAAGGAAAAATAAAATTTGCTAATGACACGGGCAAAGCTCCTA
Organism: Eucalyptus microcorys; assembly: GCA_014182515.1. Lineage (NCBI taxonomy): Eukaryota > Viridiplantae > Streptophyta > Magnoliopsida > Myrtales > Myrtaceae > Eucalyptus > Eucalyptus microcorys. The sequence continues at coordinate 25,933,896 of CM024570.1, forward strand.
TATGAGTTGATGTCAACCCTTTTCCTGTCGTGATAGGTATGGTGCCATGGAGATCTAAGCCCAGGGGATATCAAGCATCTCGATTGTGTGCTAGGTGCAAGCAGGTAATTAAACAAGAAGAACATTATCCCAGGGGGTAGAAAGGCCAGTCAAGAGGTGTAGTTGTCGACGAGGTGCGTAACTCGAGCTTAACCAATCTACACCAAAAGGGGCCTACTTCAAATAAGGCAGGGCAACTTAAGGAACGCCGCATTCATCGAAAGGCTGTTAAGTCATTTAAACAGATATGAATAGGGAGACCCTACCATTGGTACGTTGGGGGAGCATGGTGGAAAGTTCGATTATTATGTCAGCTATGGTCCACCCTGTACCTTTCCTTAGAAGGTCAACCCATCTGGATGGGGTTAGGAGTTCAATGATTATGAGGATCTTGATTCATCTGCTCGACCCTTCGTCAACGGACTTTCTCTATAATCCATCTGTCAACCCGTGGTATGATGCCAGTGAAACCCAAGGGATAGGGGGCAACATAACACGAACTCAAAAAGAAGGATGCAAAAAAAGATGAAGATGTATCAACTTTAGCAATAGGTTAATCAAGTATGCATCACACAAGTCAAGTCAACTTTGATAGCAATGCATAAACCAAAACGACCCAGAGCCAAGAACCTGGTGTAGAAGAGAAAAACAAATTGTGATAACGCAACCCAGAACGAAGATCGAGACTGTTGCCGAGATCAATGTCACCACTGAGTTTATGCATGGTGCAAGCTAGACTCCCCAATGAATTTCCTATGATGCTAGTAGGGGTGAAGCCATGTGAAGAAATTCTCACGAATGAAAAAGAAGGAGCATAATTTTATTTCGACAACGAGGAAGTGATGGAATTTGAAAAACCTCCAGCTAAGAGTTCAAACAATTTAAGGGCTTTGAATATTAATGCCAAAATAAATGGTCGACCAATATCATGAGTGTTGGTGGATGAAGGTCTACTTTGAATCTTATTCCCTATCGTTTCTACAAGAAGATAGGGAAAAGAGATGATGAAATTATCCAATCGAATATCCAATTATTAGACTTTATTGGAGATGTCTCAGAAGTTAAGGGCATATATATTGTTGACTTGACTGTCGAGTCCAAAACCTCCGGAATGTCTTTTTGTGTGGTTGACATTGATGGGTCATATAATTTGTCACTGGGAAGAGACTGGACCCATGACAATCAATGTGTGCCATCAACTTTTCATATGATGTTGGCATTCTAGAATAGTGACAAAGTGAAGAATGTTAGAGCCAACTGTAAATCTCAAATGGCCTGGACGTAGGCGTTAGAAACATTGAAAGGATACTAAGGGGCATTGGAGGACAACGCGTCCGTCAGTAAACCCCCACTAGTCCATCCTAATGATATTGCATTCGACCGTTTTGACAAAGGAATTGTTGAACGGGTCCCTAAAAGTCAACCGACGGGTTCATTTATAGAGAACCTTATATTATCAAAAGACCTCATTAAGAGATACTCAGCCTACAGGACCGAATTAGCAGAGCAATTTGCAGAAACTGTTGACGGGATCCTGGAATTTGATGAGTCACCATTAAAAATGATGATAAGGTGATTGAAGCCCAAGATCCGTTAAAAGATGTTAATCTAGGTACAGGCACAGATCATCGACCTATTTATATAAGTGTGCTGCTCGATAGTGACTTAAAGATCCAATTAGTGGATTTATTGAAGAAGTATAGAGATAGCTTCACTTGGGACTACCGGGAAATGCCAAGATTTAATAGAGATGTAGTCGAGCATCGATTGCCCATAAAGAAAGGGTTTCAAACCACATAAGCAAGCACCAAGACGATTTGCTCCAGAGGTCGTCCAAAAAATTAAAGAGGAAATTGAGATATTGCTAGCAGCAAGCTTCATACGAACATCATAGTATGTTAAGTGTCTCTCGAACATAGTCCCGATAAAGAAGAAGAACGAGAAACTTAGGCACTATTTGGTAACCATCCAAACAGTGCCTGATTCTGATTTTTTGTTCCCATAATCAATTTGAGAACAGAATCGCGTTTGTTAAAATTTTTGTTCCTAGGAACAGTTTTGGACAAGAATTGAGAATAAAAAAAAAAAAGTGATTCTCGGTCTGGGAATCAAAAAAAGAATCAAAACAATGAAAGTCTTCTTCTTCCCTTCCGCCATCCCGCGACCGCCGTCCACCACCGCCCACCGTCGTCCGCCGCTGCCCACCGCCATCCGCCGGTTCGGTGAGCTCACCGGAGGCTCGCTAGGCCAAGGCGAGGTTCGGCGAGCTCGCCGGAGGCAAGCCCAGCCATCGACGAGGTTGCTTAGCCCCGCCTGTCCACCGGCAAGGTTCGGCCTCGTGGGGGCTAGGCAAGCCTCGCAATGCCCAACCCCGCCGTTGGCTAGGCGGGCCTCGCCCAGCCCCATTAGTGGCCAGGCAAGCCTCGCCCAGCTGCCGGTGAGGCTCGGCCGACGAGGGCCAGCCTCAACGAGGGCCGGCGACACTCCGGTGAGGTCGCCGGCCCTCCGGCGACCAGCCACAAGAAGAAGAAGAAGAAGAAGAAGAAGAAGAAGAAGAAGAATAGGAGAAAAAAGGAAAAAAAAATAAAAGGAAAAAAGGAAAAAAGTAAAAAAAATTATTTAAAAATTAAAAGAAATTGATTTGGAATAGAATCAATGAGCATGGTACCAAACGCAATTCTATTCCAGAATCATAAATTTTGAACAGTTACCAAACGCGTTCTTTTACTCAGAATTAGTTCCCGGAAACAGAATAAAAAATAATCATTTTTTGTCAGAATCGTTACCAAACGCGCCCTTAGAATTTGCATTAATTTTCTCGACCTAAACGCAACTACACTCAAAGATGAGTACCAGATGCCAATGATCGACATGTTAGTTGACTTGGCCTTTGGCAATGAGATCATGTCATTGATGGATGGTCATTTTGGATATAATCAAATATTCATAATGGAAGAGGACATCTATAAGACTGTATTTAGATGCTCGGGTGCAATTGGTACATTTGAATGGTTAGTTATACCCTTTGGGTTGAAGAATGCAGGGGCCCCCATATTAAAGGGCTGTGAATTTTATTTTCTATGACATGATCGGTGATCTCATGGAGGTATATAGTGATGACATCATTGTCAAGTCAGACGGGTGAGTCATTTGAATTATTTAGAGCAAGCTTTTATTAGGATGCAAAAATTTAAACTAAAGATGAACCATTTGAAATGTACCTTTGGAGTAAGAGATAGTAACTTTCTAGGATTAGATAAAAACAAAACTATGGCTATTCTAGAATTGCCACTGCCAACTACCAAGAAACGGCTTCAAATGATTATGGGCAAGATAAATTTCTTGCGTTGATTTATTACTAACCGGTCAAGAAAGATAAAAATATTTTCTCCATTATTGAAGCTGAAAAATCAGGAGGAGGTCATCTGGGAAGACAAGCATCAATGTGCATTCAATTAAATAAAGGAGTATTTGGTCAACCCTCCAATTTTGATGCCACCCAAGGTGGGTCAACCGCTGAAACTATATCTCTCGCCGACCGATACTACAATCGGATGTATGCTGACGCAAGGTAATGATGAGGGCAAACAACTAGTATATTGTCTGAGTCAAGTATTGAATGATGTGGGAGACAAGATACACGGCTATTAAAAAGTTGTGTTTGTCATTATATTATGCTTGTATTTAATTACGTCATTATATATTATCGACTACGGTACATGTTGTATGCAAAACAAATGTAATTAAGTACCTACTCCACCAATTGTAAAAGGCCGAATTGCTAAGTGGACATTTGCACTGTTAGAGATCAATCTTGTTTACGTCCTACTTACAACAGTAAAGGGACAAACGATAGTGGATTTTATTACGCAGTATTCATGCATCTAAAGTGAGAGTAATGATGAAGGTTGTGTCCAGGTGGTTCTATGGACATTATACTCTGATGGTTCAAGCACTGCTGGATAGTAGCGTGTATAAGCTTCAAGGTGAGATAGTGACAAATTTCACTATAGAGATATCAAATGTATCTGTTCGAGAGTCTAAATTGTGATACATGCGTTTGGAGTGCATTGATGAGAGAAGCTTAAAGGTTTTAAGTGAAAGAAATATGCTATGTAGTTGTAATGCTAACGAATTGAATGTATGCAAGTGCTGTGATTTAGATCAATGGCAAAAAGTGCAGTTAAATACAATAGTTATAAAAATCACGAAAATTGCAGAGTTAATTCACATGAATATTTGTAGGTTGTCGCAATTTCCTTTAAGAAAAAGTGCTAATTATATGTTTACAGTTATTAATGACTTTTTGATGAAGATGTGAGTGTTTTAACTTAGGCATAAGTTTTTGTTATTGTCAGGATCATGCAATTGATAACTTTGATGGAAAAGAAGACTAGTAAGACGATCAAGTAGGTGCGAATTGACAGTAACATGGAGTTTTGTTCGAAACTATTAAATGAATTCTACATGAAGGAATGTATAATGAAACATCACACTTATGCCAATGAACCACAATATGTTGTGGAATTGATCCCATAAAATGCTCTCTAGTGCCGGTATGGCTAGGAGATTCCTAACGGATGTGTTTAGTATGGCAAGCTACTTGATAAATATATCCCATTGACTATGATTGGATGTCAAACTCCTGAAGAAGTGTGGTAAGCTAACGTTACTGATTATTCTATTATTAGAATATATAGTTGCCCATGTTATATTCGAGTTAGTGATGATAAGCTCGATGATAGGGTAAGAAAGTGCATATTTCTAGACTATGCACGAGGTGAATAGGGTTATTGATTGTGGTACCCGAAATTAAATTCGTCTGTTATTAGCAGAGGAGTTAATTTGACGAGTTTTTAGTACTTCTAGCTAGGAGTGATTTTAGTAGTATTTATACAAATTTGAACGGTGTTTAGTTTGAGGTGGAGTTGTAACTAGAAACTCCTGAAGTAACAAGTACAAATACTAACGAAGTAATCAACACGGATGATGTTTATAGTGAGATAGAGCCTATAGAGCCAAAGGTTGCTATAACTGCTGATAGTGACAAGGTGCGTATTTTATCTCTCGACAGATATGGATGTAATGATGGTTTTGCTTTGTCTAAGATTAAGGAGGTTGCGTTGGAAGCCCCTTGTGTTGCAATTAAAGGCGCATGTGGAGTTGGTGCTTTGATGAGATCCTCGGTTATGAAAAAGTTCAAGCAAGGCTTGAATTTGGAAAATATCTGTCGTAATTGAGTCCATCCGATAATGGGAGAGTAGTGGTAGAATTCGATTTTTTGCAAAGCAATTGTGACTTAGCTCAAACGTCGAGCCAAGTAGAGATTATTAAAATATGTTTCGAATTTAAGCCCAAAGCGAAAGTTTGAATATTCCAAATTGAATATATCTCATTTAGCTTTGATATCAAATGGGTGAGCCACAAAAACAGAAAAGGAAAGTCCGTTGAGGACTTTGTTTAAAAAAGATATATGCGGAAATCTATTTCCATATTCAAGTTGGCGCAAGGGAAATTTATTGCATGAAGAAATCTACTACACTTGGAGATAAAGGTATCTTGGATATAGTTGACTTGTTGACTGAATCTCAACTGATTTCTTAGTCCATATTAAAGTCAGCCCCAATGACATATCTATGAATTTCACATTACGAAGTCTTCAAGTAAGGGCACCATTGTTGATTTGCCGTGAGGGCTTAAAACAGAAGTGCCGTTACTGAGCGTGGTCTTTATTTTTATTTATTTTATTTTTTATTTTGATATCCAGGGAATCCCATACAACCGGCGGGTAAACCCTGGGGCGACGCTAGCGGAGGACCCACCACCCCGACGTCGCGCTTAAGATCTTGTGCGTCCCGTGGGATTCGAACTCCTCTGTTTTGAGTAGACATCATGAGAGCTCTTATCCAGCTAGGCCACTGCAGGCGGTGGTACTGAGCGTGGTCTTTATGCTGTCCATATCTGGAGAAAAAGCACAAAGTCTTGAAGTGCTATGGTGATCAAGCGCTTGGCTTGGATTATTTCTCCGTGGAATTACACTAATAATTTTAGCATTGAAGTCAAATTAAATTCTTGTGATAAGAATTTCTATTTAATTCTTTCGTGAGATTGAGGGATTATTTCATAAGGAATTTTGAGACTAAACACTACATGCGTTATTGAGTGTAATTATGGCTTGGAAAACACCATGAGTGTTTAAGTGACTTGAGTATGTAATCTCCGTTGTATTATTTGATCTATAGTGGAATCATTGATGCTCTCCCCGAGGAGTAGGTCACTATGACTGAACTACGTAAATTTGATGTCCGATTTATTTTCTTGTTCTATCTATTTTACCGTTCGATTGCTCGTTTTCTGCAACATGGGAGAAGAGTTATCTACTTGAGGTTGTGTTGGAGGAGCCGATGCAGAAGGCATCGATGAAGTCCCAATGGGAGGAATAGCAAACATGGGAGGAGGCATCGCCGGTGACATGAAGCTGGTTGATAAAGTAGGCATTCTTGAAGTCACTGGAAAGGAAGAAGAAAGAGAAGATTGAGACCCAGTCAGAGTTGAATGACTAATAAAGACAAGTAGAGGGAAGTACCAGTTTCTGAAATTGTTGTCTGCCCAGTCGAAGTAGGAGCTGAAGTAACAGGCGCCTCAGAATAAGTAGAACCACTAGCGGCAGCTAATGACCCAGCTATCATTTGAAGCGGATGGTTAAAATAAGAAACACTCAATGAAATCACTAAAACATATAAATAGGGAACTTATGGTGAACAATTAAGGGATGAGGATTAGATTTGTAAGCCAGCAACATTGGAGAGCAGGCAGCGTCACTGATAGGGGGAGTATCATTGACGGCAGGATATTGACAGGGGAGGCTGGAGTCTTCTCGGATATTTTAGTATGAGTGGAAATGACTTGAGCAAGATTATCGGTTGAAGTTTTGGGTTGCTTCTTTGGTGAAATAGGAGAAGTCTTCTTTCTTTTCTTCAGTTGGGGCGTCAATTTCCGCCCTTGTTTCTTCTTCTTCTAAGTATGGTATTATGCGAAATATAGAAGGATCTAAATGAGCATAAGACACATGGGAAGAAACATAAGAAGCTAGGAATACGACAAGCAAAACAAAGTTAAAAGTCCCTTCAGCAGGCTCTTCGTTAGTGTCAATGACTTCATCCTCTGATTCTTCTGACGCTTCTAGGTCAAGAGGAACTTTGCTTGATGAAAGACCAATACCAGATACAATAGAGTCAGGAGGAACATTGAAACTGATGATCTCTTTACCCTTTGGTTGGTTGCCTTTGGTTTCACACCTCGCGGCTTAATTCCATCAATTGCAGTTTTAGTGGCTTCTTCGTAAGGGCTCCCATAAGTAAATGAGACCCACCAAGTCATCCATTCAGGGATGTAGCCAAGGCGAGGCTGGAAAACCTAGTAAGATCCAAGGCATATCGGGCATACACGGCACTGGTTATCTAGGAGTAGCAGACAAAGGGATCGCGCTTCTCAAGGTTATATTTTTTCTTGTTCATCCCAAGAAAACCCATTGAATAGGAAATTGGCATCGAAATTGCAATATCCACTACATGGTTCATTTAACGACTTATATAAATGTTGTTTCTTATCCTCAATCAAATATGTGATTATATGCCATAAAAGACGATGTGCAATCTATGAAATATTATAGTGTTTGGAAACTTACTGATTTTCCTAAAGATCACAAGCTCATTAGTTGCAAATAGGTGTATAAAACTAAAATGATTTCAAAGAAAGATTGTGGAGTTTAAAGCTAAACTGGTAGCCAAAGTTTTCATTCTGAAAGAGGGGTGGACAATGAAGAAATATATATATTGTAAAGATTCTTTCAGAATGAACATAGCATTATTAGCTCATTTTTTTTTTATATTACATATGGAGTTATACCAAATAGATATTATATTTTCAAATGGACACAGTGATAACAAAATCTTTATAATGCAACCGGAGGATTTTGTAGTAAATGATTCAAGTAAACTTATGTGTAGACTGAAAAGTCTCATTCATGGTCTTAAGCAAGTTTCCAGACAATATTATTAAAGTTTCATAGTGTTGTTATTTCGTTTAATTGGGAACAAAGTAATTCGATATATATATTACAAGATTAGTGGGAGGAAATTTATTTTTATCATACTCTATGTATCTGATAATTTGTTGATAAGTAATGACCTTAAGGCATTTTTTGTCTTTTGCACTGAGATCCATAAGAATTGTTCTCGCCATATATATATGATTTATCTCAAATGACATTTGTTGGAAATATTCAATAGACATCACTGCAAGTCAGGAATTGCTCCTATCATTAAGGGTGATGGACTGAATCTATTACATTGTTCTTATTTAGATATTGAGAAAATCTAATTAAAGGGTATATCTTGTGTCGGTGCACTTAAAAGTATGATGTATACTAATTTACATACATGTTCAAGTCTTGCAGTTAGTAGAGTATTTAGATGTACACTTTACTGACTGTTAGGATGACATGAGGTCAATAATGGAATACATATTTATGTTAGCAATAAGTGCAGTAAATAAAGCTCTATTTCCTCTTCTACTATATAAGTAGAGTTTTTAACATTCTTTTAGGCTATTAGGCTCCGGAACTCTATAAGAAGCTGACCGTTTTTAACTTTATGGATAGACCCATATGGTTGTATTAAGGCAATAAATCTGTAGTATTATTTATTAACAACAGAGGTCTCAAGAGGTTTAAATATATGGCAGTCATATTTTTGACCATAAAGAAATTGTACAGAAAGGTGACGTTATACTATAGCATATTTCCACAAATGCACCTATAATATAGCATATTTCCACAAATGATATAGTTACAGATCCATTAACTAAATGACTTCGTGGACATGTCATTAATATGGACTTAGGAGCATCATGAGATGCTGTTGTTTAGTGGGAGTTAGTTTAGTTTCACTTTAATAAATGTTACATCTGTGTTCATTACAATTAGTAACGGTTTGATATGTATCAACTTTTGCATTCAATAAAATATTTTTGAATGTATTATCATTATGTTGAAATACATATTGATAAAAGTCTTAAGGTATTGTATAAATCTTGAGTGGAGGCTAGGGGCATCTGATCATTAACCTTGTGCATATGTCTTGTTATACATAAAGAAATGTTAATCATAAAGACAATGCATATGTGGGTTTATTAGAACCATAAAGACATTTTCTAGTGGCACAAGTTTTTTTGTGACACTTAAGATAAGAGAATGGTGACTGTCAAATGGATTCTTTCTATGAGAGATGTTATCCATTTGCTATACTACCATATTGAATTCATATCAATAAAGTTAAAAGTACTCGTGACCATCGAAAGCTCTATATGTATACATGCAGTTACCGTCATAATTCGATATTTGAGACTTTATGGATGTAATTGGCTATTAAGAATTATCTCTAGATCAATGTGCACACATACATTACGATTTCAATTAATATAGCCCAAGTGGGAGAATGTAAGAGTTTTCCTGATATGGATTACATTAATTGATATTGTAATTTATCGTTTTATGGTATTAGTTGATCTAAAGTGAGATATAAGGGTTTCTAATTAGTCTAATATAGAGCTGGCTAGTGTAGGCCGAGTTGAGCCTGGCCCGTAATGAGAGAACTTTGTTGGAAACTCTATAAATAGTGCTAAAGTCTTTCCTATAACCCTAATTCTCACAAGTATCATCACAAAATGAGCATTTACCTAGCACAAAAGGGTGAGGGGCCGTCTCATTGAGCTAGTGATACAGAGGCAATAAAAGAGAATGACTTATGCGTGAATTATCATTTTTCCGCTTTCGTATCAAGAACGATGGATTCTAAAACAGGTGCATTAATCTTTCTACTCGATTATATGTGCTCTTGTTCTAGTTATGGAAATCATGAGATTACACGTTTTGTGTCTTACATGCTTGATGCAAGACCAATACTAGATACGGTAGAGTCATAAGGAACATTGAAACTGATGATCTCTTTACCCTTTTGGTTGGTTGCTTTCGGTTTCACACCTCGCCGCTTAATTCGAGCAATTGCAGTTTTAGTGGCTTCTTCATAAGGGCTCCCATAAGTAAATGAGACCCACCAAGTCATTCACTTAGGGCTGTAGCCAAGGCGAGACTGAAAATCCTCAGTAAGATCCAAGGCATATCGAGCGTACACAGCACTGGTTATCTAGGAGCAACAGACAAGGGGATCGCGCTTCTCAAGGTTATATTTCTTTGTTCATCCAAGGAAAACCCATTGAATAGGAAATTGGCATTGGAATGGCTTGATAGAGACCAAATTGCCTAGCACGGTGCTGGGGAGAATATATTTTGAAGCCCGGATAGAATATGCCTTTCAAAGACAACCATAACGGAAGATCCACTAAGTATAGTGCACGAATCCAGAAACCTTGATAATCGCCTACAGCGTCTTGATCAAAAGGTAATAGAATTCTTCACGATCATAAGGGAAGAATTCAATATCACTGTGGTTAGCTCCCAAGAGGGTTTAGAGATAAAAGGTAAAAGGAGGAAGCTGCGCGGGTGCATCTTGGGGCAAACATTTCAACAGTCGACAACCTAAAGGACAAGTTTGAGGCTTTTTAGAGTTTGGCGGAGAATAATAAGGAAGATCATGAGAGCTAGCACTAAAAAGAAAGGGTAAATACAGATCCAAAATGGACCATAAATAGTGCCACTCTCCTCGGACTTCATTGATAGTGAAGCATGAGTAAAACCTCTCTACAGAGTAGGTAGAATAAGTGGGGCTAAGGCAAGATGTCTACCAATTGCAAGATTTGAGGCAATTGGGAGATAATCCTTGCAAATCTTGAGTGTTGGACTAAGGAGTACATATTTCGATAGCCAGTACAACAAAAAGGTGACACACTCGGAAGGTTCGATAGGCCCAGACTTATGACCAAGTCATTCTACAAACTTGCTGTAGGTGAGGACTCCTTCCAAGATAAAAGGTGTCTCCAGTAAAGGTATGCCTTCAACAGGTCCAAGCAGTTCGAAGCTTGATATGGTGAATATGTCCAGAAGAGTAACAGTCACGGGTCCCCAAGGGAAAAAGAAGCAATTTGTCGATGGAGACTAAAAGCTTATAACAGAACCCACTAACTCTCAAGTCAAGTCATGCGACAATATACTAACCTCCAATGCCGTTGCTATCCCTGCATTCATCCAAGAAAGTCGAGTCTCCATATCATCCTTTAGGCGCAGGTACCATTTATGAAAATTAGCTTCAAACGAAGGAAATCCGTGAAACCAAGAAGACGCTGAAGACCAAATATCCAAGATGGAGGGATGCTGAAGAGCCGGAGTCTCATTATGCTTAGCAGGAAAGCAAGCCTTGAGAGATGGAGGAATATTGTGATGATAAGTAAGGCTAAGACCCAAGAGAAAGCAATCGGACTCATTCTCGACGGCACTCAATAACCTAAAGTGACAATTTCTAGCATGCTCACCCCTTTGGAGAGCGTCGAAATTGGCAATATAACTTTTGGAATCATGCTCAAGAGCATTATGTGCCATGGCGAATGATGAAGTAGAAACGAGAAGGAAATTGCAAGAGGGATTTAAGGTTTAAAGAAGAAGACAGAGTGACAGTGAAAATCCCTAAGGTATACACAAGTAAAGGACAGAAGTTTAAAAAAGGAAATAATTATCTATGGGAATTCGAAGCGACATGTCAAGATAATATAGGAAACATGAATTTGTATCAGTTGCATACAGGAAAAGAGATGTGAGAATGTAGAAAGGCATGATCATCATCCTGAAAAGATGGCACAAAGGACAAGGTATTCCTTTAAAAGAAATAAATTAAAATTTATTCCTTTTAAAAGGGGACATATGTTAACATTCAAAATTACCCACATTATCACGTGTTGGTTACAAGGGTGACAATAGTAGCAATCCAGCCCATATGAATCATAGAGGCCAAGGATGACCAAAGTTTTCAAGAACCTTTGGGCTAAGTGTTGCTAGGCATACAAGTGGAGATGCTTAATTCAATGGCAAGGTAGTTAATTGCCACGTGTCCAGGTCTTGGGATAGCATTAAGATTCAAGTGGGAACAATCGATACGCAATAGGGCATGCAAAATTAAAGGAACAATTATTGCTTGCTAATTAAGTCGTGTGAGCATTTTCGACGAGTCAAGAAACAACAAGATGTGGATAAGGCAGTTAAGAAGGAAGCAAAGAACACAAGAGAAACTAAGAGCGACTCTCAAGGAATGATTAACCGATTGGCGGTTACTAGGTTGCTCTATAAACACCACAAGCCACCCAACAAGGAACACCCGGAATAACACAACAATTGCCTTTGTTTTATCTTTACTTTATCATACTTTAGCTGCAGCTTTAAGATTCCCATCATTGATTAAATTCCGGTGTGTATCTACCTCCGGTCCAACAACGTCGATTAGATTCCGATGTTGCGTCACAAATCCAGTGTCGCCAATTAGATTACAACATTATATTTCCTATCCATGGGTATTGTTGATGATTAAATTCCAGCTCTATGGACAAACAAGTAGTGTCGTTGATTAAATTCTAGCATAGTTAGGGTCTTTGAAGTATAAGTCACAACAGGCTGTGTTCATGTTGTGTCATTGATTAGATTCTGGCATATTCTATTCCCAGAAGTTGTTAGTCATCGAGTCATCTTCACTATTGGTCGTCAGGATTGTAATATTTAGATTGGAAATAATATTTGCATTTGCATTTGCATTTGACATTCTTTGTATGAATTCAACACAGAATCTGAGTCTCCCCTAATAAAACCGAAACACACTGTTCGGTGAAAAATTTGTTGTTGCGGGAACCAAAACAGGCAAAACAACGAAGACTTCAGAAACCTAAGGATCTCCAGGAACTTACGTGCCGAAAAAGCTCTAGCAATCGTGAGAGCACCCAGTTCTGATCATATCTATGCTTGCGGGCGATTTCATAGGCCGTGGATATTGCCGCGGGAAATAAGCGGACCGCACTCGCGGATCACTTCGCGACGCGTGCAGTGCACTCAACTCTAATCATCTCAATTGTATGTAGACCTCCTTCTTTCGCAATTGAAGAAGCAAAAGTGATTTTTAAACAGAAAATTTATAAACAATTAGACGATGCCTAAATATTAAAAAAAAAAAACAACTAAATTAGTAAATCGAACAAAATAGAAAAAAAAAATTTACAATCCAAATGAAAAATGATATAAAGAAAAGTTTTAATTAAAAAGGAAAAGAGAAAGATAAAAAAAAAATTCTTTTCCCCGCAGCTCTGTTGCAGTCCTACAAGCCGATTCTAATATTTCCATCTACAAGCCGATTCTAATATTTCCATCTCAAACGGGAGAGCTGTCATTGTACCCGGCATCGCTTTCTTTACTCACGTATCTGGACGTCCAGCCCGACCCGAACCTCGAGGACGACGTCATCGGCGTTACGTCTGTGGTGTCTCCATCCTCGCTCAGCAGGCCAGCCGAGGGCCAGACAAACGCCGGCTTGAAAGGCGGGACGCGCGGCACTTCCATTGACCCCGAACGGATTTGCACGATGGCGGGCATCTTGGGCCTCTCGGCGGCAATCGGGTGGGAGCAAGCCAGCCCGAGGAGCAGCAGCCGCCGGGCCTCTTCCACCGCGTAGTCCCCGCCCAGGCGCCCGTCCACCGCCTCCAGGATCCGCCCGTCGCGGTGGAGCGACCACACCCAGTCCGCCAGGAACTGGAACCCGTCGAAGCCGGCCCTCCTCCACGGGCGCTGGCCGCACACCACCTCGAGGATGACTGCGCCGAAGCCGAAGATGTCGGACTCCCGGGTGGCCTTGCCGGTGTGGAGGCACTCGGGGGCGATGTAGCCGATCGTCCCCGGGACGCCCTCGAGCTCGGCGTAGGAGTTTTTCTCGTCGTCGATGGCGCGGGCGAGACCGAAGTCGCCGAGGCGGGCGTTGAAGTTGGAGTCGAGCATGATGTTGCTGGCCTTGAGGTCGCGGTGGAGGACAATCTGGTCGAACTCGTCGTGGAGGTAGTGGAGGGCACAGCCGACGCCGGCGACGATCTTGTAGCGGTGGCTCCACTCTAGCGTCTGCCTCTCCGGGCCGCAAAAGATGTGCCCATCCAGGCTACCGTTCGGCATGTAGTCGTAGACCAGGAGCAGCATCCCGTTCTGATGACACCACCCTGTCGAAAAAAAAAAAAAAAAATGAATTTTCTTCTTCTTTTTTCCCAATTAATTTACGTGAATTAAAAATGACGTCATAAATCTGATTTGGGTCCCGCTTGACCGGTCAAACCCTTCTTTTATAGAATCTTTGGACCGGCTGCAAAGCTAAGCTGACACGTTTTTCGCTTCGAGTGAGGTGGGCCATTTTCTCAAAATTTACTTCTTCTTTTTCTGAATTTCATTTAGCACATCTCGACATTACCCAAGAAAAAAAAATGAGACAATGATTTCTCAAGATGACGTCAATTCATGCGACATGTCATACCGAATCGACACGTTTTAAATGTGCATTCATCACAAGTTTTCAACAACGTTTAAGAAAGGGGAAGACTTGGTCAAATTTCTTTTTAAGATAATGTTTGACTTTTACTTGGTAGGTTGCAAAGTCTAGAATTGGAGTACAATTTCGTTTGAAAATAAATTAATAAATCGACAAAAAAATTTTAAAAAAAAAAATATGATGAGAGGGTGGACCAAGAATGGATTTCAGGAAGAGTCAATTTATATGGGAGGCTCTCCAGAATATTTGCTTCATAATTACTCAATCGATGAAATTTAAATTTCCCCAAAAATATTTGTTTTTAACTATATAAATAGATACCTACCCATTATCGAACCGATGACCCCTTCCAATTCAACGTTAGTAAAATTTCCAAGAAGTCGTGCGGGGACATTACCTACTTCTATCTTATCAAGCAACCGAAATTTGACCGCTCCAGGAAAGGAAAAAAACATAAATTTCACGAACAACGAAAAAACGTACAAGAGTGGATTTTTTCAAACCTTTTTTTGTTTGAAACGTGTGCCCCTTCAACTTTCATGAAAAAAGACATCGAAAAAAAAAAAAGGAATAAAAAATGAGAAATTTTACTGAGAATTCGAACTCACCGAGCAAGGGGACGAGGTGGCGGTGGCGCAGACGGTTGATGATGGTGAGCTCGGCCAAGAAGTCGTCCTTGCTCTTCAGCTCGTCCCTCGAGAACTTCTTCACCGCCACCTGCCGGTTCTCCGCCGCCAACACCCCCTTGTATACCACCCCGAACCCTCCCTGCCCCAGCTTGTTCCCCTCGTCGAAGTTCCCCGTTGCCCTCTTCAGTTCCTTGAACTTGAACTCCCTCGGCATCCCCGGCAAGCACTTCAGCGTCCCTACTATGTTCGGGTCGCGCGCCGCTGCCCTCCGCCGCCACGCCCAGACGCCTAGGGCGGCCGCCCCAGCCAGTGCCAAAGCCGCCGCCGGGATCCCAACGGCCAACCCGATCACCAGCCCCGCCGGCGTGCCCTGCGGCAGCTCCTCCACCGTCATGTTCCAACCCAGCACGCAGTTGAGCTCCACGTTGTCCCCGGTCGACGCGGCGAACCCGAAGTAGGAGTTCTGGTTCACCACCTTGCTCATGTCGAGGTTTGCCGTCATGATTGGGGACGCCGGCTTGGGCTTCGTCGGGGTGGGCTCGTCCTCGTCGATCATGTAGACCTCCAGGAGCTCCTGGCCGCCATCATATTCGATCCACACGTGGAAGAATACGGTGTGGTTCGGAGCGAGGTCGAAGCCATGGTCGGCCAGCCGGACGGTCTGGTTGGACTCGACCGAGTTGATGTCGAGGCCGATGTGGTTCGCATACGGGTCATAGTCCTGTTTGAAGGTGTCGAACTCGACGGCCAGGAGGTGGTTGCTGGCTTGGCCGTCGGTGGTGGCGTTAGTGAGCCCGAGGTAGCCTCCGAAGCTCCCCGCTGGGAGGTCCTGATCCGGCGCGACGATGAAGGCCAGGCCCTCGCCAGGGGTACCGTTGTTGATCCGGAAGATGTTGATGACGAAGGAGGCGTTGAAGGAAGCGATCTTGGTGGGGGCTTCAGGGGGACCGTCCCAGAGCTTGAAGCCCTGATTGTAGAGGATCCTGCCAGATTGGTTCGTGAAGGTGACGTCGGCACTGGAGTCGGGGGTGAGCTGGAGGGCATTGCTGTAGATGAGGGCCGGAGATTTGACGGTCAAGGCGCCGTAGTCGGCGGAGGGATCGAAGCTGCTGAACTGGAAACCCAGCGCTTCGACGGGCTGAAACGGGGAGATGAGATGGAGGAGAAGGAGGAGGAGAGAGAGGAAGGTGGGGTTCACCGGGACAGGGGCTAGAGCTCGGCCCATTTCATGGAAGCTTGAGGGGGTCTTGGTGGGGATTCGAGAAGACGATGAAGGAGGAGGAGGAAGGAAGGAGGAGATAAAGAACCTGCGGTGGCCTCGTTTTTGTTTTACTTCAAACATATCACACCCTCCCCCTCTCTCCATCTCTCTCAATCGTTGCTTGAAACTTTCCAATATATCACACTCGAAGAAAAGTCTTTGCGGAGGGAGCCGAAAAGTCTTTTTTCTCGCTTCAACCATGGGAGGGTTTAAGCTAGTCTCACTCTCCCCTCTCTCTTTTGTCAATTATGTTTGCAATCTATTGCTCTTTCCTTACTTTTTTTTTCTTTTGATTTAGATTTGGGAGTTCTCTTCACTCGGTCTAGTTCTTGATCTGAGAGTTTGAACTCTTTCGATCTAATTCTAAATTTGAATGCTATACTCTCACAATCTAAATTTGAGAGTTTAAGAAATATGCTTTTGGGGATTTGATGCTTGTCTGCTCTATTCGTACAGAAGTTCATTGCTTTCGATCTTAATGATGATTGTAGGAGTTTTGGCATCTTATTGAATTACAAAGATTTGCTCTTTCACATGTTAGCTACATGTTTATTTAACTTATTGTGATTTTTTTTTGTATGATGATGGTGTATAGGAAGCCCAATATAAGCGTGCACCACCAACTGACAACGTCATAATTATTGAAAAAGGATTTTTCAACATATGCTCATCACTAATAAAGATACATGATCCAATAATCGATTGCTGATATGTGGAACAGGTTTGCACTTAATTTTACAATTGCTCCATCCATCCTCCTTATGTTCTGGATTTGACTGTGTTTTTCGGTATTCATACTCTATTTCGATTTGCTTTGTCATGACAACTATGTACTTCCGCATCCTTTGAGTAATGAATATAATTTTTTTTCGACAAGAAAAAAATGGATTTAGAGTTTATTACCCCTATAATTGAATTCGACTTCACTAAATCAAATCGCATGCACAAATGCCCAAAATAATTTTAGCATGAAAGAAGCGTTCGAGAGACATATCTACCTTTTGCTGAATTTAATATTGGACAACAGCATTATTTACGCCCCATCCCTGTGTTTGATCGCACCGTCGAGATGAACTTGATCAGGCGTGCCAAAATGAGCACGGGACGAGCTCCAGATGGAAATTAAGAAGGGAAAAATGAAATTACCAATGGACACTTTCGTTGTTTGTCTTCAGGGGAGATGGTCAAGCGCACATTGCGTCCCTCTTATCCTTGACTGGGAGGATAATTGTATTATGAATCGTGGAGTCATCTCGTCCACAAACCGTCCATGAACGGTCAAATTTCTATACGTTCTTAGCGCTGAGCTTTCCATTCATTCGAGGGCAAGACGCCTGTACTTTGTACTGCTTTCCCTCTAATCACATCATCTTGTGCGTAATCATCACGGATAGTCTACGGACGACATCTGGTTCAGCTGTATAAGTTTGAACATGAACTTGGTCCTGCGCGATCCCGTGGACAATGTATGAGCTCATCTCAGAACAGACTCCAGGATAAACCAGTAACTTCGGCTGTGGACAATGTCTAGGTCGAGGGGCTTCACGGTCCACAGTTGACTAATTCCCCGGGCACGTGCGTATTCCATATCGTCGGCTAGGTCCACCTCTTGTGGTGTCCAGCTAACATAAATCAAAACAAAAGAGAAAAAGGAAGAAAAGAACAAAAAGAAACGATGAGTGGCTGCTTCGTGCAAGGCCAGGGGAGAGAGGAGAGGGCGTCCCCACCCGAGAGAGTCACCCGAGAGCGTGGAGAAGAAGAGAACAAAAGGGGGCACAACTTTGTGGCTTTCATGCAAAGGCCAAACGTTAACGGAATTGGCTCAAATTAAAGTACATTGTTCGTGAAATCGAGAACTACGAATTGACTATTTTCATTTGTTGAGAATCACGTTCAAATTCTCCGATTATAGTTAGGGTTTTTTAGCCTCATTTATATTTATCCATCTTTGTGGTGAGAAAATGAGCTTGTAATATTTATGTGAAGTCTCTAGTATGTGACTAGAGAAAACTATTTTATATATCCTACTATTCTTAGTGATTAGTGGAAGTTTTTTAGCGGTCCCTGATTTTTTCCCATATTGGGTTTCCACATTTAAACCTAGATGATATTGTTGACTTTGTCTACTTATCATTTCAACATTATATTTGTTTATTCCTAGGTTATATATGGCTGGTTGTTCATAGAGTTGAGTTGATTTTAATTGGTTTAGTTTCAAGGGAAGAAATCCTAGATTATGTTTGGCTCATGGTGAATTGTTGTCCCAAGTTTTCCCAAATTTTTACATTTAGATTATGTGTAGGACGTACTAATACCCTATCACATCTATCCAAAAATCTTGATTCAAATCCTTCGCTACCGGTGAATGATGCTTTTTCTTTGCATTTATTACGTTTCTTTCTCTTTGAGTATTGGAATAGTCTTATTACTCAAAAGAAACACATTACCATTTTTTCAAAAGGTAATCCAAGATTATTCTTGTTCCTATATAATTCTCATATATGTGTATTCGTATTCACATATATGAGAATACGAATACATCTTTCTTTATGCGGCCATCATGTTAATGGGTTCTTTACATCCTTAGTATTTGACATAAAGAAGAGAAAAGCACCAGATCTGAAAATAGTTGGTTCGAATAATTCATGGTTCATCGATTCGCTTGGCATTTAGTATGACGAGTGAGGGCGATTTGCGCAGTTCTGCTGGTGTGAACAGGTTTGTGGAAGATGCTGTGGCTTGATAAAGACACGAATTAGTATACACACTAAAGAAAGCTGCCAGGTTAATCTGTGATTCTTGTTTAGTATCGCAGCCCAACCATGATTAACAAATAGTCTCTCCAAGCTCTTGCTCATGCGCCTGTCTCCTGTCTTTACAGATAACGTCGCACCCTCCCTATAAAATAACAAACAAGGCGAAACCAAAGTCGGGAAATTTATATCGGGGGTTAGTGAGTTCACACTTGAGAAAACATCGCACTATCGTGCACCTAAGAATTAGATCTCTTTGGAACGCGGTATTGGATCGCGAAAAAAGGTTAGCTTGTGCTCGTGGTATCGGATCAGTTCTGTTTTTGTGTTTGTGATTATGGAATAAAGACCACTATCACGAAGCAACTTTATAAAGATGGTGCCTTTAAGCTTTCCTTTTCTGTTTACTTTTGGTCCGAGTCGGAAGGCGTTCCATGGACACGGTTTCGTGACCTTAATGGTGAAATGAAAAGATTGATGATGCCCACATCCCCACCTAATAATCAGACAGAAATGTTGGCTCCTGGAGGAACATAAATCAGCTTATGCACTTAAACGAGGAAGCTTGAAGAAACTGGATGGGCTATTTCCCAATCGAAGCTTCAGGGGATAAGATCAGATGGAATTTTAGACCAGTAAAAGTCAAAGCTTTATGGTTCAGAGCGTGCGCGAAGCTTCCCTTACATTGCAGAGTTCCTGAAATAGCAAGGAATGAAAGAATTCGAACTGGCTTCAAGAAATTGACCGAAAGGCAAATGCTTTAAGTCTAAACCTTCGTCTCTAGATCCGCTCCAAATCAACATAGCAAAATGTACATCCAATCCGTATGGCATGATGGCACAAAGGAAGGAATTTCCTGACATTTTTCAGCCGAAAAAAACGAGTTCGGTATAAATTTTCTTGTCACGGTGTCTCTGGTTTAGTCCCAAATTTACCATTTCTGCACAGATGAAAACCAATCCAAGAAAACAAAGAATAACAGAGTAAAATAATGATACCGAGACTCAGAGGAACATATCCAACCTTGGCAAAGAAAACGTGGCAAGACTGTGAAGGACTTTCATGAGCCTGTTTACACAGTAACAGACAAGTGCTAATGACAAGAAGAATGTTCAAAGCTCTTTACACCTAATGGAAGATCGTCCTTTCTGTGAAGAACAGATCAAGATTCAAGATGCCTATGTCAGGGCTGAGGTAAACACAGAAGATGGATTTCTAGAATTATAATAGTCAACCATCGGCCAAGCAGAAGATTTTCGCTGACTACATGCGAAACAGAGAAAGTTTCTCGTTTATTTAACCTCTGGAGAACCTTCTGATGCGAACCATATGACAATCGTAACCCTAAGCCAAGATCAAGTCGAAGTCTTAGCACATCTTTATTGCCCTGAAGGAGTTGCTTCTTCTGGTGAGAGATGATGGTCCTGTTCTTTCCTCTACCAAATCTCGCACGTCAACGCCCTCGATTCAGTTCCACAGATCTGCACATATCTTCAATAGCCGTGTTGACATCTAAGACGACCCGATTGCAAAATCCCGAGTAAGCTGGCCTTGAATTGAAGACCCTGCTGAGGGATGTTTGGACCGAAATCACGGTTAAAAACATTATCTTTGTTGTCTTCTTTGGTTTGTGTTTACTGAGGTTCCAGAATTGGCACAAGATGACAACAACAATTACTACTGATTCTTGACTTGGAGGCATCGGCAAACTTTAGTCTGGTCTCTATATATATTCAAAATCTTGTCTTGGTTTTCAACATCTGCAGCTTGTTTGGCCTTTTATGTGAGAATTAATATGAAATTTCTTAAATGATGTCTCGAATCTGAGTGCGCTGTACGGAATCTGACCCAACTTGTATCGTGAGGAGGAAAGCAAAATTTCAGTGGAGTTCTTTGTGTTGAAATATGATCTGAATCAATAAAAGAACTCTTGACAAAAAAAAAATGACCAATTTTTAATTATATCAAGAAGTAGCAAACTTCGCCGATATTAATAATTTGGTTTGAATAGTCTAAAACTTAAAGAATCGACAACAACCCACTGAATTCTTCAACGAAGTGAAAGTTATAGATGAAAGCTTCACCAGCCAACAAGGCCATTGCCGATTTTACTAAGCTTTGAACTCGAAGGCAGTGATGATGAATCGACGCAAAAACGTAAATGCTGGATTTCCGTAGGGTTTTTATAACTTATTGATTAGTATACCGCGATGGATTGTGAATAAACACAATTGTCAGTATATTGATATAATTTTGGGGTTTGAGAAACATTTGAAGAATTGAGTAATTGTATGATGGATTCTTTGTAGCTACTTCTCTCTGTAAAGTAAAGACGACATTCGGACGAAATCGTGTATATTTCTAGTGTTTTTTTTTAACATTTCTCATTGATTTCTCTAGTAATTTTTTCATCCGAGTCAAGTTTTGAATTGCAACATCGGTTAGTTTCCGCTTTATCTTACAATAAAATGTGTGTTTTAACAAAATTCTTACTACTTATGATGTGAGCACCATGAAAGAGCAAATAAATCATCGAATTGACCGTGGAAGAAGCCATCATATTGTATGCGCTAATGATCCGATTAAAAACCAACTCTCGAATTGCAGCTAATAGAGAGAAGTGCATCAACCATAATCATCCGATTTATTAAGAAAGCAACTATAAAAGTTTTATAAAGCAAAAATAAAAATTAATTAAAAAAGAGTGCTGGATATATAAATCCTGAATTTTAAGTATAGAAAAGTCTAAAATGCTAAAAAACGAAAGTGATATGTAATTTGGCAAGAAATGGAAATTCAGGTGATGAATGCGACTAAGTTTCTTCTTGCATCATCGGTGATGACATTACAAAGGCCGTGAAATAAAAGATAAAATTGCAAGATGAAATCCGAGAAAGAAGTGAGTGGGAATTTTGCTGTCAGTTGTCTTTTGGAAACCGGAGAGAGTAATCCATCTCTATGTGCCCCCTTGGCAAGATCATAAAAAGAAATCTATTCAAATTAATCGGATAAAGTACACCCCAAGTGTCAAAACTTGGCACGGAGGGACACTTAAGTGCCAAAAGTTTGGAAAGTGATACTTAAGTGCCAAAATCGGAGCAAAATGGATTACTTAAATGCTAATCCGGCCAAAATACTGATATGGCAATTTTCCGGAGAGGTAAGTGCAAAACGGCGTCGTTTTGCATGCTGATGTGGCTAAAAAATGCAAAAGCGACATCGTTTTTGTCTCGATGTGGTAAAATTTTAATATAAAAATTAATTAAATTAAATTTAAAACTAAATTTATTTAAAATATTTAAAAATACAAATTCAAATATTTAAAAAATAAATAATAATAATTTTTTTTTTAAAAAAAAAAGGGAGGGGAGGGAGACAGGCTAGCCCTCGCCCGCCGCCGCCAGAAGGGCCGGCAATGGAGGGGGGAGGGTCGGCCAGGGTCGCCATCGCTAGCCCTTCCTGGCGGTGACAGGGAGGCAACAGCGGCCAGGGGGCCAGGGCTCAGCCCTCGCCGCCTCCTCCTCTCCCCACCTTTTTTTTTTAAATAATTAATTTTTTAATTTTATATTATTTTATTAAAATAATAATAATTTATTTTTATAATTTAATTAAATTAATTTTTATATTAACATTTGAATCCACTTAAAAACGATGTCGTTTTGGCTTTATTTGTTGAGTCGGCATTCTGGCAAGCCACATAAACGAAAAAAATAATAAAAAATTGCCACATAAGATTTCCGATGGGGTTCGTCGGAGATGGTACTTAAGTGTCATTTTCCAAACTTTTGGCACTTAAGTGTCCCTCTGTACCAAGTTTTGGCATTTAGGTGTACTTTGTCCCAAATTAATCAAGGGTAAGCATTAGTCCTAATTTAACTCGGGAACCGGCCAAGATCAAGGCGGTTCCCGGTTCCAAAAATTTAGAGTTGGCAACTAAAAAACAAGCTTGAACCAACACTACTTTCAACTTTAAATTTGAGTCCTAAATTGCCATTTAGATTGACGATCCATATTAATCATGAATTTTTTTTTAAAACACGAGGCTTAATTGATCATAATCAGAATGTAAGTTCACATGCTTATGCTACATTTCGTTCAGCTTTTGAGAAAGCCTTTTTAAGGAAATGCAAAATATGTCCAGTCAAACGATTTTTTTTTTTAAATGCAAGTAGTAATTGGCGACATGTAACGTAGAAAAGCATTGTGAAGCAACTTTAGTTTAAATGTTGCTAGGAAAAAAACCACACTTGTTAATAACTTTTGCTAATTAAAAATAAACGAACCCGAAACCCTTCGTTGGATGCAACCGAGACCAGCAACCGTCGCGTGAAAATGGTAGGGGCATTTCTGGAATTCCAAAAATTCAGCGAGGGCAGAGTGAGAAGAAAAAAATACATTAGCATTCCGGAAATACTCGAAACACAAAGTTGAGTAGTATTCGCATGGGGCTAGTAAGTAAATACCTATGAAGGACTTTAGAAGTGCGATGCTTCTAGCTCTCGAGACAAACGACCACTGCATTAAGACAATCCGTGAGTTGATTACGAGGCACACCGGAACCCATCGCACCGGGCAGCGACGTCAAGACAGGAAGATTTGAACGTAAGATCTGTCTACCGAAACATGGTAAGTTCCTAGGTATGAAATTAAACCTCTGCGTCGTCCAACGGCCGAAGGACGGCCGGGGGGGGGACGCCACGGGGCACAACAGTGGCGAACGAGGTCCAACGTTTCGGCCCAAACGCCCATTGTTGCCCCTCGAACGTGATCGGAAAGGCGAATGATGCATCGTCATCTCTATCGTTGATGGCTCCCCGACGGCTGACTGAAAAACAAAGGATCCCTCGTGGGGTTTACACTGTTACCGGACTCAGCGTCCAGCGAAAGAGTCTCCATCCTTCTTCCGACCTCAGTACCGATCGTATCGTACGGTGTCCAATATCGCCACGTCAGCCCTGATGGGGTCGTTCCGGGTTTTTCGTATATTATACTGGGACACGATCCAGGAGGACTCATCGAGCTCACCGTTCTTGATTCTCCGTTTCTTGTACGCTTTCGCGACGAGTCGGCAGCACCTAAGCAAACATTCTGTATTTTGCATCTTCTTCTCGAAGCCCATGTGTGGTTTATATAGCATCCACGCGCTCGGCGTGTGGATTCCATGAGCAGGCCACGCTCTCCATCCACTCGGACGCTTTGCGATCTTGCAACCTTGAGGATTCCTCATGCAGAGCCAGCTTCCGTCGACAGCGGGGGAGAAGGCCGAGGCCGCCGACGCACCGGGTAACGAGCTGTTGCAGCTGGCACAGTGGCTCCGGGCCGCCATTCTTGGGGCAAACGACGGGCTGCTCTCCACCACGTCGTTGATGCTCGGCGTCGGCGCCGCCAGGGATGATCGTCGGTCCATGGTCCTCTCGGGCATCGCGGGGGCTCTCGCGGGCGCTTTAAGCATGGCTGTCGGAGAGTTCGTCTCGGTCTCGACCCAGAGAGAGATCGAGCAGGCGAACCTTGAGAAGCGCGCCTCTGTGGCCAAGATGGAGAAACCAGAAGAGATTAAGATCACTGTCACTGCTGCTAAGCACGACGGGACCGACTCGGCAGAGCCAACTCAGCGGACCCCTACCGGAAGCACTCCGTACAGGATGTTGATCTGCGAAATCTCGGAAAAGGGGTCGCCGGCGACGGGGTGGAGCCTCAGTCGATCGCGCTATTCTCGCCGAGATCGCCTGCGCTCAAGGTGTATGCGGAAAACACTGCGAAAGCAAAGCAGGAAGCAATCTGCGAAGAAGAAGCTCTACCCAACCCTTACAAAGCTGCCGCGGCGTCTGCCTTGGCTTTCCTCTGCGGGTCATTGTTTCCTCTGTTGCCGGCCATCTTCGTCGCTCAACACACGCTCAGGGTCGTGATTGTCGTGGTGGTTGCCTCCATAGCTCTTGCTCTGTTCGGAGGCGTTGGAGCTCATCTCGGCGGTTCGCCGGTGAAGGTCTCGGCCGCGAGGGTTCTAGTTGGTGGGTGGATTGCCATGGGAATCACTTATGGGTTGCTCAAGACTTTCGACAAAGATGATGACAAGTAGTTTCAAAGGCGGCCACACCTGTCTCGTCAATTTCTCTCTGTTGACGGCTAGAACTGACAGTTGGTACCCATAAAATCCGTTGCTGCTTTTCCATTCTCCGTCTTCTTCATTGATATGCGGCAGATGACATGCATAGATGCACCGCTGCTTTTCCATTCCGTCTTTTCTTCATCTTGTAGCTGTACTGTCGCGGACATTGAGACCGTAGATTCCATGTCCTAATGTAAAATACGATACAGAAGGAGAAATTTGTACGTATGAAGTTGGATAAGCTTTTGTTTGGCAATGCATCTTTTCGTGAATTAAATTTCAAACTGAGACCTCTCCGCAGGCCATCAAGTCCAGTGATTTGATGTCATAAGGTATCGCCAAATCTTAATTGTATAAAATATATCAGTTAAAAGGCATTCCGCACACGCCCTTGATGCACTTGAAGCACTAATCTCTGGCGAAATAAAAGCTTAATATATCTATAAAAAAAAATATATATATATATATATATATATATATATATATCTATATGAGATAAGTCATCTAGTTTTCATCGACCTTTCATTTGATGTATTTTATTTGAATTGAACTTTAGCTACAGGGGTAAATCTAACTAGTGGTCA
Source organism: Eucalyptus microcorys (assembly GCA_014182515.1). NCBI lineage: Eukaryota > Viridiplantae > Streptophyta > Magnoliopsida > Myrtales > Myrtaceae > Eucalyptus > Eucalyptus microcorys. The sequence continues at coordinate 25,959,784 of CM024570.1, forward strand.
CTAAACTAACATTTAGGTTCTCGACCAAAAAAAAACTAACATTTACGTCATTACATTTTGATTTCACTCACTCGGTGGGCTAAACTTTCCATCCTTTTTTATTTATTTACAATTCATGCATTTTAATCGAAATTCAAGCAAGTTTTCCATCTTACCCAAAAAAAAAAAAAAAAAAAAAGCAAGTTTTCCATCAAAGCGTTGACGTGCGGCATTAGTGACGTGTATTGAGAAGAAAATTTTCCCTTTTTCCGAGGCTTATTTCTATTAAAAAATAAAACAGCTTTAGGCCTATCCTATCTTGAATTTTGTCTTGTCTAAAAATAATCACCAATTTTCACTCTAGTTGATTTGCCCTATTAACCCTCTGTCCAAAAAATTACCTTTGATTTTTTGAAAATTATGGCAATTATTGTTCTTAAGGTGTTGATGAAGATCCAGTTTCTAATAATGAACCTCTAATGGCCCTAATGCTAATAATTTTGAAGACACTGATGGCGATTTTTGAACGGCGGTATAACAATGGTAGATTTGGAACGAAAGTGACAGCTAGTTGATTTTTTTATTTAAGAAAAAAATCAAGAAAGAACTGGGATTCAACCTAAAGTTGGTTTTTTTTTTAATAGAGAATTAGGCCTTTTTTTCTTTTCAAGGAGTGAGAAACTATTATGTGAGTGTACCCAACCAACCACGGGCAGCACAGTTGGTGTGAGTTCTCTCCCTCATCGCAAAGGTCGAGGGTTCGAACTATGTTGTTGCTAAAATGTCTAAAGTGGGGGGTCCTGGTGTTGGGGTCCTAGGCTAGTTTCCCCCGAGGTTTACGTCTAAATAACGGCTTGCGGCGAGGCCCAACGGTATCACCGGGTACTAAAAAGTCGTGTAATCCCCGAAGGGTGATCTCCGATGGTTCCTCGATCAACAAAAAAAAAAAAAAAAACTATTACTTGAGTGTAACATATGTAATTATTTACACCAAAATTTAACCAAGTTGTACACATGAGCAAACACATGGCTTAAAGACAAATGGTTATCGACACAAGATATGTGCGCCATTATTGACACCCAAAAGAAAAGCATGCCAAGATTGGAGGACTTCATTCATTGAGTACTTGAGAAATCCTGTCACCAGTGATAAAACTTTCAAAAGAAAAGTAATTAAATATTTATTAATTGGCAACGATTTGTATCGAAAACTGTAGATGCATTGTTGTTGAAGTGCTTGGGAAAGCAAGAATCCATGTTAGTGATGGCTGAAGTATATGAAGGAATATGCAGGGCAAATCAAGCTGGGATTAAAATGTAGTGGTTATTACGTCGATATTGCTACTTTTGGCCAACCATCACTCAAGATTGTATCAACTATGCTAAGGGATGTGAAGTATGTCAAAAGCATGGTCCGGCCCAGCATGTGCCAGCGTCAATGATGAAACCCGTTGTTAAACCTCGACCATTTAGAGGATAGGCAATGGATATAATAGGAAAGATATATCCTCCTTCATCGAAAAAGCACAGTTTTATCCTGGTTGGCCATAGATTATTTCACGAAGTGGGTTGAGGCAGCCCCGTATAAAAACATTATGCAGAAGATAGTAAAGGAGTTCATCGAGAAGCATATTATTTATCGATTTAGCATTCTTGAGTCTATAACCGCATATCAAGGAAAGGTGTTTACAAGACAAGAGGTGTTGAACTTCACTAGATCAAGTGAGATAAAAATGATTCATTTAATGCCTTATTATACTCAAGCCAATGGTCAAGCCGAAGTCTTCAATAAAACGATTATTGGCCTAATTAAGAGGCATTTGGAGGACAATCCAAGAGATTAGGACTCTTTGTTATCAACAGTGCTAAGGGCTTATCGAATATCTAAAAGATCCACAACTGGAGTTAGTCCATACATGTTAACATATGGCCAAGAGGCTATTCTTCCTTTTAAGATCACAGTTTAGTCATTGAGAGTAAAATTGCAGGGTGAATTGGTCAAAGAAGAATATGATAAACTGATGAATACCAACATTGATGAGTTGGGCGAAAGTAGAACAACCACCCTGGAAAAATTAGTCCATCAAAGAAACAGAATCACAAAGGCATATGATAGTGGTGATTTAGTATGGAAAACCATTCGCCAACAAGTATGGACAATGAGAAATTTGGCAAGTGATCTACTACTTGGGAAGGACCATATATCAAGCAAAGTGACTAACTGTTACCGAACCAATTGACAGAAAAAAGCAATTAATCGATGGAGACTAGAGACAACATAGCCTCCCAACAAGCCCATACTCGATGGGGTCAATTGATACGTAGCTAAAGGATAGGGTCTGCTTAATTTTGGCTGCCCCCCATAAGCTCGACATCTCTTGTTTCATTCTTTTATACCATTTGAAGAAATGTTTGTCGAAAGTGGAATATGAGTTGAAACGGGAGTTGGGTGATGACTAAGCATGCATGCAAATGTGCGACTAGTTGATGAGTAGTACTTCTTTAATGGCATGAAATATATTCGCTAAATATGTATGGCAGAGGTATCGACTTGAAGTATGGACCTAGGGTGACACGATGAGTTTCAGGGTCACGGTCCATGAATGAGAGGGAAAGTTGCCCTTGAGTTTCATACAGCTGAAGGCTTTTGAAGCGATGTAAACGTGAAGCAGCATGGACATTGATGGGCGGAGGAAAGGAATTTGCCATTGTGACTAGGTGAGTTGCAATTTCCTGAGCACAGAGGTCAAGAATAAATAGGCCCGATCAAGTAACTGACTAACTCCACTAAGAAATAGTTTGTGCAAATGTGGGGACGGAGAATTAGGATCCCGCATAAACCCTTTTACAGATTGGCACGAAATCTTAAATTTACACAAAAATAAAAAATCAAAAGGGTTCTTTTCATTTAGAAGTCTGTTACTTGGGGCACAAGAGGGATTTCACACCATGTTGAAGGGAAACCATTTTTAAATCAAGCTCGCCAAACCAGGAAATATGATCATTCTTGAGACGGCGAGGCTGCAGCTCTTGATCTACTACGCGGAAGTGTTCTTTTCTCTTCAAGTCTTTGAGCAAAGACGCATGATGGCCCAGCATTTCTTCAAACTCTGCTTGCTGACCAAGCTTGATTTCTCGTCTTTGACGAACGTCTTCAATTGCCCTTGTAAGACGTGCTTCTTCTTCATTGAGGTCAGCTATTTCGCCTATGATGACCTGTAAAGACCCACGGCTGTCCACCACATGCTGGCTGGCTTCCCTTAAGGCACTACTAGGGTCTCGATGGCTTTCTTCAGAAGGAGTCACCTTCTGTACCTAATCAAGATGGAAACGATATTTGTCGAAGATATTGTGATAGTCATCAAAAAATTTCTGAACTGTTCTCTGAGCTCTGGAGGAAGGGCGGCACCAATCTCATCTTTTTCATCACTGAATTGGCTTTTTAAAAGATGGAGTTGATGAAAAATAGTCTGGTCGTGCATCACCCTACAAATTCCCCCAGTGGAAAGGTCCAGAAGTGCCAGCTTGATCTTCTTCTTGTCACTATTAATTGGAATAGGGATACGCCCAGGGGTTAGGTCATAGGGATCCAGAGCCAGTATGTCAGTAGCTTCATCCATTGCATGCATTGCCCTAGCAACAAACGCAGGAGAAGAGTTATCTGCTTGAGGATGTGTTGGAGGAGTCGATGAAGACGGCACCGATGAAGTCCTAATGACAGGAATAGCAGATATGGGAGAAGGCATCGCTGGTGACATGAAATTGGTCAATAAAGTGGGCATTGTCGAAGTCGCTGGAAAGGAAGAAGAAAGAGGAAACTGAGACCCAGTCAGAGTTGAACAACTAATAAAGACAAGTAAAGAGAAGTACCAATTTCTGAGATTGTTGTCTGCCCAGTCGAAGCAGGAGCTGGAGTAACAGGAGCCTCAGAATAAGCAGAACCGCTGGTGACAGCTAATGACCCAGCTGTCATTTGAAGCGGATAGTTAAAATAAGAGACACTCAATGAAATCACTAAGACATATGGCGAGTGAACAACTAAGGGATGAGGATTAGACTCGTAATCCAGCAGCACTGGAGAGCAGGCAGCGTCACTGATAGGGACAGTATAATTGACGGCAGGAAGATTGACAGGGGAGGCTGGAGTCTTCTCGGATATTTTAGTATGAGTGGAAATGACTTGAGCAAGATTATCAATTGAAGTTTTGGGTTGCTTCTTCAGTGAAATAGGAGAAGTCTTCTTTCTTTTCTTCAGTTGGGGCATCAATTCTGCCAGTGTTTCTTCTTCTTCTAAGTGTGGTATTACACATAATATAGAAGGATATGATAAGCAGAAGGTATTTGGGAAGAAACATGAGAAGCTAGGAATACGACAAGCAAAACAGAGCTAAAAGTACCTTCAGCAGGTTCTTCATTAGTGTGGATGGCTTCATCTTCTGATTCTTCTGACACTCCTAGGTCAAGAAGAACTTTGCTTGATGAAAGACCAATACCAGATACGGCAGAGTCAGGAGGAACATTGAAACTGATGATCTCTTTACCCTTTTGGTAGGTTGCCTTTGGTTTCACACCTCGTGGCTTAATTCCATCAATTGCAGTTTTAGTGGCTTCTTCATAAGGGCTCCCATAAGTAAATGAGACCCACCAAGTCATCCACTCAGGGATGTAGCCAAGGCGAGGCTGAAAATCCTAGTAGGATGCAAGGCATATCGAGCAAACACGGCACTAGTTAGCTGGGAGTAGCAGACAAGGGGATCGCGCTTCTCAAGGTTATATTTTTTCTTGTTCATCTCAAGAAAACCCATTGAATAGGAAATTGGCATCAGAATGGCTTGATAGAGACCAAATTGCCTAGCACAGTAATTGGGAAAATATATTTCAAAGACCGGATAGAATTTGCCCTTCGAAGACAAACATAGCGGAAGATCTATTGGGGATAGTGTGCGAATACAGAAACCTTGGCAATCGCCTACAGCGTCTTGATCAAAAGGTAATAGAATTCTTCACGATCATAAGGGAAGAATTTAATATCGCTGTGGTTAGCTCCCAAGAGGGTTTGGAGATAAAAGGTAAAAGGAGGAAGCTGCAAGGGTGCATCACGGGGCGAACGACTCAACAGTCGACAACCTAAAGGAAAAGGTTGAGGCTTTTTAGAGTTCAGCAAAGAATAATGAGGAAGATCACGAGAGCCAGCACTAAAAAGAAAGGGTAAATACATATCCAAAATGGACCAGAAATTGTGCCAGTCTCCTTGGACCTCATTGATAGTGAAGCATGAGTGAAACCTCTATAAAATAGCTAGAGTAAGTGGGGCTAAGGCAAGACGTCTACCAATTGCAAGATTTGAGGCAATTTGGAGATAATCTTTGCAAACGTTGAGTGTTGGACTAAGGAATACATATTTCGATAGCCAGTACAACAAGAAGGTGACACGCTTGGAAGGTTTGACAAGCCCAAACTTATGACCAAATCATTCTAGAAAGTTATTATAGGTGAGGACTCCTTCCGAGATAAAAGGTGTTTCCAGTGAAGATATGTCTTCAACGGAATGTCCTTATAGTTCAAAGCCTGATATGGTGAATATGTCCAAAAGAGTAACAGTCATAGGTCCCCAAGTAAAAAATAAGCAATTTGTTGATGGAGACCAAAAGCTTATAACAGAACCAGCCGTCGCGTCAAGTCATGCGACGACATACTGACCTCAAATGCCATCGCTATCCCTGCATTCATCCAAGAAAGTCGAGTCTCCATATCATCCTTTAGGCATAGGTACCACTTATGAAAATCGGCTTCCAACGAAGGAAATCCGTGACACAAAGAAGACGCTGAAGACGAAATATCCAAGATGGAGGGATGCTGAAGAGCTAGAGTCTCATTATGCTTAGCAGGAAAGCAAGCCTTGAGAGATGGAGGAATAGTGCGATGATCAATAAGGCTAGGACCCACGAGAAAGCACTCGGACTCATTCTTGACAGCACTCAATAACCTAAAACGACAATTTCTAGCATGCTCACCCCTTTGGAGAGCATTGAAATTGGCAATATAGCTTTCGGAATCACGCTTAGAAGCGTTCTGTGCCATGGAGAATGATGGAGCAAAAACGGGAAGGAAATTGCAAGAGGGATTTAAGGTTTAAAGAAGAAGACAAAGTGACAGTAAAAATCCCTAAGGTATACACAAGTAAAGGACAGCGGTTTAGAAAAGGAGATAATTATCTGTGGGAATTCGAAATGAGGTGTCAAGATAATACAAGAAACAAGAATCCGTATTAGTTGCGTATAAGGAACAGAGACATTAGAAGGCAGAAAGGCATGATAATCATCCTCGGAATATTGCACAAAGGATAAGGTATTCTTTAAAAGAAATAAATTCAAAGTTATTACTTTTAAAATGGGGCATATGTTAACATTTAAAATTACCCCCGCTGTCATGTGCAAGTCACAAGGGTGATAATAGTAGCAATCAAGCCCGTATTGGTCATAGAGGCCAAGGATGACCAAAGTTTTCAAGAACCTTTGGGCTGAGTGTCACTAGGCCTACAAGTGGAGATGCTTAGTTCAATGGCGAGGTAGTTAATTGCCACATGTCCAAGTCTTGGGATAGCACTACGGATGTAGAATTCAAATATAATTGGAGTCAAGATTCAAGCAAGAATAGTTGGTATACAAAAGGATGCATAGAATTAAAGGAGCGGTATTAAATCATGCTAGCGTTTTCGACAAGTTAGGAAACAACAAGATGTGGATAAGGCAATTAAGAAGGAAGCAAAGAACGTGGGAGAAACTAAGATCAACTCTCAAGGAAGGATTAACCAACTGATGGTTACTAGGTTGCCCTATAAACACCGCAAGCCACCCAACGAGGAACATCCCCTCCCTAGCAAAACAACACAACAATTGCATTTACTTTATCTTTACTTTATCGTAATTTCCGACATGTATCTACCTCCATCTAACATCATTGATTAGATTCCAATGCTGCGCCATAAACCCAAAGTCATGGATTAAATTACAGCATTGTATCTCCTATCCATGAGCATTGCTATTGATTAAATTCCAGCTCTACACCTAAACAAGCTGTGCTGTTGATTAAATTCCGACATAGTTTGGATCCTAAAAATAAGTCACAACAAACTATGTCGTTGATTAGATTTCGGCATAATATGTTCCCATAAGTTGTTAGTCATCGAGTCATCTTCAATATTGGTCGTAAGGGTTGTAATGTACAGATTGGCAATAACATTTACATCTGCATTCGACATTTTTTGCTCAAATTTAGTAAGAACCTGAGACTCCTCTAATAAAATTGAAACACACCATTTGGTGAAAGATTTTTCGTTATTAAGAACAAAAACCGGTGAAACAACAAAGACTTCAGAAACCTAAGGATTTCCAAGAACCTACGTGCCGACGAAGCTATTGCTGTCGTGAGAACGCCCAATTCTAATCATATCTATGTTTGCGGGCGATTTCATAAGCTGTGGCTATTACCACGGGAAATAAGCGGACCACCCTCGCGGATCACTTGGCGACGCATGTAGCGCAACCAATTCTAATCGTTTCAAGTGTATGTAGACCTCCTTTCCCAATTGAAGAAGCAAAAGTGATTTTTAAACAGAAAATTTATAAACAATTAGACGACGCCCAGATTTAAAAAAAAAACAATTAAATTAGTAAATCGAACAAAATAGAAAATAAAAAAAATTACAATCCAAATGAAAAATGATATAAAGAAAAATCTTAATTAAAAAGAGAGAGAAAGAAGGAAAAAAACTTTTCTTTTCCCCACATCTCTGGTGCAGGCCTACAAGGCCAATTCCATCCTTTCCATCTCTCACACGGGAGAGCTGTTATCGTACCCGGCATCGCTTTCTTTACTAACGTATATCGGACGTCCAGTCCGGCCCGAACAGCGACGACGACGTCATCGGCGTCACGTCCGTGGTGTCTCCTTCCTCGTTCAGCAGGCCAGCCGAGGGCCAGACAAACGCCGGCCTGAAAGGCGGGACGCGCGGCACTTCCACTGACCCCGAAAGGATTTGCACGATGGCGGGCGTCTTGGGTCTCTCGGCGGCAATCGGGTGCGAGCAAGCCAGCCCGAGGAGCAGCAGCCGCCGGGCCTCTTCCACCGCGTAGTCCCCGCCCAGGCGCCCGTCCACCGCCTCCAGGATCCGCCCGTCGCGGTGGAGCGACCACACCCAGTCCGCCAGGAACTGGAACCCATCGAACCCGGCCCTCGTCCACGGGCGCTGGCCGCACACCACCTCGAGGATGACTGCGCCGAAGCCGAAGATGTCGGACTCCCGGGTGGCCTTGCCGGTGTGGAGGCACTCGGGGGCGATGTAGCCCATCGTCCCCGGGACGCCCTCGAGCTCGGCGTAGGAGTTTTTCTCGTCGTCGATGGCGCGGGCGAGACCGAAGTCGCCGAGGCGGGCGTTGAAGTTGGAGTCGAGCATGATGTTGCTGGCCTTGAGGTCGCGGTGGAGGACCTTCTGGTCGAACTCGTCGTGGAGGTAATGGAGTGCGGAGGCGACGCCGGCGACGATCTTGTAGCGGTGACTCCACTCTAGCCTCTGTCTCTCCGGGCCACAAAAGATGTGCCCGTCGAGGCTCCCGTTCGGCATGTAGTCGTAGACCAGGAGCAGCATCCCGTTCTGATGACACCACCCTGTCGGAAAAAAAAAAAAAAAAAAGAATTTTCTTCTTCTTTTTCCCAATTAATTTACGTGAATTAAAAATGACGTCATAAATCTGATTTGGGTCCCGCTTGACCGGTCAAACCCTTCTTTACAGATAGAATCTTTGGACCGGCAGCAAAGCTAAGCCAGCAAGTTTTCGGCTTCCAGTTCGGTGGGCCATTTTCTCAAAATTTACTTCTTCTTTTTTTTTCTGAATTTCATTTAGCACATATTGATATTATCTGAGCAAAAAAAAAAAAAAAAATGGATGATGATTTTCAAGATAACATCAATTCATGTGGCATGTCATATAAAACCGACACATTTTTTAATGTGCATTCATCACATGATTTCGACAATATTTAGAAAATTAATTATTTTTATCTAGTCTTTTAGCTTAATTTGAAAATGAGAAAATTTGGGCAATTTTTTTTTATTTTTAAGATAATGTTTGACTTTTATTTAGTAGGTTGCAAAGTCTCGAATTGGAGTGCAATTTCATTTGAAAATAAATAAATAAATCGAAAAAAAAAGGGTGGTGGGAGGGTGGACCAAGAATGGATTTCAAGAGTCAACGTATATGGGAGGCTCTTCAGAATATTTGCTTCATTATTACTCAATCACTAAAATTTTAATTTCCACCAGAAAAATTATTTTTAATTATATAAATAGATAAATAATTGTTCCTACCCGCTATCGAACCGATGAACCCTTCCGATTCAACGTTAATGAAATTACCAAGAAGCCGTACGGGGACATCATCTACTTGAATACTTCTATCTTATCAAGCAACCGAAATCTGACAATTCCAGGGAAAAAAAACGTGAATTTCACGAAAAATAAAAAAGCGTACAAGAGTGGGTTTTTTAAAAACTTTTTTTTTTGAAACGCGTGCCCCGTCAACTATCAATAAAAAAAGACATTGAAATAAAAAAAAAAAGGAATAAAAAAGAATTAAAAAAAGAGAAATTTTAATGGGAATTTGAACTCACCAAGCAAGGGGACGAGATGACGGTGGCGCAGGCGGCTGATGATGGTGAGCTCGGCCAAGAAGTCGTCCTTGCTCTTCAGCTGGTCCCTCGAGAACTTCTTCACCGCCACCTGCCGGTTCTCCGCCGTCAGCACCCCCTTGTATACCACCCCGAACCCTCCCTGCCCTAGCTTGTTCCCCTCGTCGAAGTTCCCCGTCGCCCTCCTCAGATCCCTGAACTTGAACTCCCTCGGCATCCCCGGCAAGCACTTCAGCGTCCCTAGTATGTTCGGGTCGCGCGCCGCTGCCCTCCGCCGCCACGCCCAGACGCCTAGGGCGGCCGCCCCGGCCAGTGCCAACGCCGCCGCCGGGATCCCAACGGCCAACCCGATCACCAGCCCCGCCGGCGTGCCCTTCGGTAGCTCCTCCACCGTCATGTTCCAACTTAGCACGCAGTTGAGCTCCGCGTTGTCCCCGGTCGACGCGGCGAACCCGAAGTAGGAGTTCTGGTTCACCACCTTGCTCATGTCGAGGTTTGCCGTCATGATTGGGGACGCCGGTTTGGGCTTCGTCGGGGTGGACTCGTCCTCGTCGATCATGTAGACCTCCAGGAGCTCCCGAACGCCATCATATTCGATCCACACGTGGAAGAATACGGTGTGGTTCGGAGCGAGGTCGAAGCCATGGTCCGCCAGCGGGACGGTCTGGTTGGACTCGACCGAGTTGATGTCGAGGCCGATGTGGTTCGCATCCGGGTCATAGTCCTGTTTGAAGGTGTCGAACTCGACGGCCAGGAGGTGGTTGCTGGCGTGGCCGTCGGTGGTGGCGTTGGTGAGCCCGAGGTAGCCTCCGAAGCTCCCCGCCGGGAGGTTCTGGTCCGGCGCGACGATGAAGGCCAGGCCCTCGCCAGGGGTACCGTTGTTGATCCGGAAGATGTTGATGACGAAGGAGGTGTTGAAGGAGGCGACCTTGGTGGGGGCTTCAGGGGGGCCGTCCCAGAGCTTGAAGCCCTGCTTGTAGAGGATCCTGCCGGATCGGTTCGTGAGGATGACGTTGCCTCTTGAGTCGGGGGTGACCTGAAGGGCATTGTTGTAGATGACGGCCGGATCGATGGCGTCCAAGGTGTCGTAGTCGGTGGAGGGATTGAAGGTGCTGAACTGGAAACCCAGCGCTTCGACGGGCTGTAATGGGGAGAAGAGATGTAGGAGGAGGAGGAGGAGGAGGAGAGAGAGGGAGGTGGGGTTCGCCGGGAGAGGCGCTAGAGCTCGGTCCATTTCATGGAAGCTTGCTGATTCAAGAAGACGATGAAAAAGGAGGAGGAAGGTGGAGATGGAGAACCTGCGGTGGCATCATTTCGGTTTACTTTAAATATATCACAAAGAGGCCAGGGACAAAAAATAAATGACTTTCAAATGGGTTTAGGGTCTATTACCCTCGTAATTGAATTCAACTCGATTAAATCAAAAGCACATGCATAACTATCACAAAAAATAATCCTAACATATAAGATGTTGTCGAAAAACATATCTATCTCTTATTAAATTTAATATTGAATAAGTTAACATTATTTATACCCTGTCCCTATCTTTGATTACACCGTCGAAATGAACTTGACCGGGCATGCCAAGTTGAGCATAGGATGCGCACAAAATCAAAATTAGAAAGGGAAAAATGAAATCACCAATGTACCCTTTCGTTGTTTGTCTTCAGGGGAGATGGTCAAGCACACGTGCGTCATTCTAATACTTGACTGGGAGGATGCGTATCATAACTGCGCTTTCCTCCTCGTGGAGTCATCTCCTCTTCAAGCCCCCACGAAGGGTCAAATTTCTATACTCTTTTAGAGCTGAAGTTTCCATTCATTCGAGGGCAAGAGACCTGTACTTTGTACTTCTCTCCCTCCAATCACATCATCTGTGCATAATCATCACAGATAGTCTACGAACAGATTTGTGGAAGATGTTGTGAGTTGGTAAAAACACAAATTACTATACAAACTAAAGAAAGCTGCCAAAAAGAAAAAGGCTGCCGGCCTGGCTAATCTGTGATATTTGTTTAGTACAGTAGCCCAACCATGATTAACAAATTTTCTCTACATGCTCTTGCTTATGCGCCTGTCTCCTGTCCTTACAGATAATGTCACACCCTGCCTATAAAAAATAACAAAAAGGTGAAACCAAAGTCGGCAAATTTATATCGGGGTTAGTGAGTTCCCACTTGAGAAAACATCGCACTATCGTGCACCTGAGAATTAGATCTCTTTTGATCATGGTATTGGATCGCGAAAAATTTTTAGCTTTTGCTCGTGGCATCGGATCAGTTCTGCTTTTGTGTTTGTGACTATCGAATAAAGACCATTATCACCAAGCAACTTTATAAAGATGGTTCCTTTAGGCTTTCCTTTTTTGTTTACTTTTGGTCTGATTTGGAAGGTGTTCGATGGACACGGTTTCGTGACATTAATGGTGAAATGAAAAGATTGACGATGCTCACATGTCCACCTAATAACCAGACAGAAATGTTGGTTCCTGGAGGAATATCAATCAGTTTATGCACTTAAACGAGGAAGCTTGAGGAAACTGAACAGGCTATTTCCCTATTGAAGCTTCAGGGGATGAGATCAGATGGAATTTTAGAACAGTGAGCAAGTCTGACTTTGTAAAAGTCAAAGCTTTATAGTTCAGAGCGTACGGGAAGCTTCCCTTACATTGCAGAGTTCCTGAAATAGCAAGGAATGAAAGAATTCAAACTGATTTCAAGAAATTGACCGAAAGGCAAATGCTTTAAGTCTAAACCTCCGTCTCTAGATCCGATCCAAATCAACATAGCAAAATGTCCATCCAGTTCGTACAGCATGACGGCCCAAAGGAAGGAATTTGCTGACATTTTTAGGCCGAAAAAAACGAGTTTCAGTATAAATTTTCTTGTCACAGCATCTCCTGGTCTAGTCCCAAATTTACTAACTCTGCAGAGATGAAAACCAATCCAAGAAAACAAAGAGTAAAATAATGATCCGAGACTCAGAGGAACATATCCAACCATGGCAAAGAAAACGTGACGAGACTGTGTAGGACTTTCATGAGCCTGTTTACTCAATAAGAGAAGTGCTGATGGCAAGGAGAATGTTCAAAGCTGTTTACACCTATCGTCCAAGATTCAAGATGCCCATGTCAGGGCTGAGGTAAACACAGAAGATGGATCTCTAGAATTATAATAGTCGACCATCAGCCAAGCAGAAGATTTTCGATTACTACATGCGAAACAGAGGAAGTTTCTTGTTTATTTAACCTCTGGAGAACCTTCTGATGCGAAGTATATGATAATCGTTATCCTAAGCCAAGATCAAGTCGAAGTCTTAGCACATCTGTATTGCCCTGAAGGAGTTGCTTCTTCTGGTGAGAGATGATGGTCCTCTTCTTTTCTCTACCAAATCTCGCACGTCAACACCCTCGATTCAGTTCCACAGATCTGCACATATCTTCAATGGCTGTGTCAACATCTAAGACAATCCGATTGTGAAATCCCGAGTAAGTTGGCCTTGAATTGAAGACCTTGATCAGGGACGTTTTGACAGAAATCACGGTTAAAAACATTATCTTTGTTGTCTTCTTTGGTTTGTGTTTATTGGGGTTCCAGAATTGAGACCAGATGACAGCAACAATTACTATTGATTCTTGACTTGGGGACATCGGCAGACTTTTGTCTGGTCTCTATATATATTCAAAATCTTATCTGCAGCTTGTTTGGCCTTTTATGTGAGAATTATTATGAAATTTCTTAGATAATGTCTCGAACTTGAGTCCGCTGTACAAAATCTGACCCAACTTGTATCGTGAGGAGGAAAGCAAAATTTCAGTGGAGTCCTTTGTGTTGAAATATTGAAATATGATCCAAATCAATAAAAGAACTACTGACACAAAAACAACAACAACAAAAAGACCAATTTTTAATTGTTATTACTGTTATTACAAGTGGCAAACTCCGTCGATATCAATAATTTGGTCAGAATAGTTCAAAACTTAAAGAAACGACAACAACCCACTGAATTATTCAACAAAGTGAAAGTTATCGATGAAAGCTTCACCAGCCAACAAGGCTATTGTCGATTTTACTAAGCTTTGAACTCGAAGGCTATGATGATGAATCGACACAAGAACATAAACGCGGGATTTTGTAGGATTTTTATAACTTCTTGATGAGTATACCGCAAAGGATTGTCAATATATTGGTATGATTTTGGGGTTTGAAAAATACTTGAATAATTGAGTAATTGTATAGTAGATTCTTCTCTTTGTAAAGTAAAAACCGACATTCGGACGAAATCATGTATATTTCTATTTTTTTATTCATTTCTCATTGATTTTTCTAGTAATTTTTTCAGCTGAGTTAAGTTTTGAATTGCAACTCGATTAGTTTTTGCTTTATTTTACAATATAATGTGTGTTTTAACGAAATTCTTAATACTTTGATGTGAGCACCATGAAAGAGTGAATAAATCATCGAATCAACCGTGGAAGAAGCAATCACATTGTATGCGCTAGTGATCCAATTAAAAACCAACGCTCGAATTGCAGCCAATAGAGAGAAGTGCATCAACCGTAATCATCCGATTTATCAATAAAGCAACTATAGAAGTTTTGTAAAGCGAAAATAAAATTAAAAAAGAGTGCTGGATATAGAAATCCTGAATTTTAAATATAGAAAAGTCTAAAATACTAAAAGAACGACAGCGAAATGTAATCTGGCAAGAAATGGAAAATTAGGTGATGAATGTGACTGAGTTTCTTCTTGCATCATCGGTGATGACATTACAAAGGCCGTGAAATAGAAGATAAAATTGCAAGACGAATTCCAAGAAAGAAGTGATTGGGAATTTCGTTGTCTGTTGTCTCTGGAAAACCGCAGAGAGTAATCCATCTCCATATGCCCCCTCGGCAAGATTAAAAAAAAAAAATCTATTCGAATTAATCAGGGTGAGCACTGTTCCCGATTTAACTTGAGAGCCAGCCAAGATCAACAAGTTCCCAGTTCCAAATATTTAAAGCTGGCAATTAATAAAAAAAGTTTGACCTGACAATACTTTCAACTTTAAATTTGAGTCCGAAATTGCCGTTTAGATTGATGACCCATATTAACCATGCAATTTTTTTTTAAAAGACCAGGCTTAATTGATCATAATCAAAATGTAAGCCCACATGCTTATGCTACATTTGGTTTAGCTTTTTGAAAGTCTTCTGAGAAAAAGCTAAAGGTGTTAGGCTAAATGATTTTTTCGAAATGCGTATATTATTGGCAACGTGCAATGTTAAAACGCACTGCGAAGCAACTTTAATTTAAATGTTGCTAGGAAAGAAACCACGCTTGTTAATAACTTTTGCTAATTAAAAATAAACGGACCCGAAACCCTTCGTTGGATGCGACCGAGACCAGCAACCGTCGAGTGAAAATGGTAGGGGCATTTCTGGAATTCCAAAAATTCAGCGAGGGCAAAGTGGGGAGAGAAAAAATACGTTAGGATTCCGGAAATACTTCGAAACACAAAGCTGAGCAGGACTTGGATAGGCCTAATAAATACCTTTGAAGGACTTTGGAAGTGCGATGCTCTCGAGACAAACGACCACTGCATTAAGACAATCCGTGAATTGGGTCTTCCCGTTTGGCTGAGTTGAGTACGAGGTACACCGGAACCCATCGCACCGGGCAGTGACGTCAAGACAAGAAGATTTCAACATAAGATCTGTCTTACCGAATTATGGTAAGTTCCTAGGTATTGAAATTAAACCTCTGCATCATCCAACAGAGGAAGGACGGCGGGGGGGACACCTCGGGGCACAACAGTGACGAACGAGGTTC
The DNA here is from genome assembly GCA_014182515.1 of Eucalyptus microcorys. Lineage (NCBI taxonomy): Eukaryota > Viridiplantae > Streptophyta > Magnoliopsida > Myrtales > Myrtaceae > Eucalyptus > Eucalyptus microcorys. The sequence goes on from CM024570.1 coordinate 25,975,263, forward strand.
AACGTTTCGCCTCAAACGCCCGTTGTTGCCCCTCGAACGGGATCGGAAAGGCGAATGATACATCGTTATCTCTATCGTTAATGGCTCCCCGACGGCTGACTGAAAAACAAAGGATCCCTTGTGTGGTTTACACTGTTACTGTACTCAGCGTCCAGCGAAAGAGTCTCCATCTTTCTTCCAACCTCAGTACCGATCGCATCGTACGGCGTACAATATCGCCACGTCAGCCCTGATGGGGTCGTCCTGGGTTTTTCTTATGTTATACTGGGACACGATCCAGGAGGACTCATCGAGCTCACCGTTCTTGATTCTCCGTTTTTTGTACGCTTTCGCGACGAGTCGTCAGCACCTAAGCAAAGATTCTGTATTTTGCATCTTCTTCTCGAAGCCCATCTGTTGTTTATATAGCCTCCACGCGCTCGGCGTGTGGATTCCATAATCAGGCCACGCTCTCCATCCACTCGGACGCTTTGCGATCTTGCAACCTTGGGGATTCCTCATGCAGAACCAGCTTCCGTCGACAGCGGGGGAGAAGGCCGAGGCCGCCGACGCTCCGGGTAACGAGCTGTTGCAGCGAGCTCAGTGGCTCCGGGCCGCCATTCTTGGGGCTAACGACGGGCTGCTCTCCACCACGTCGTTGATGCTCGGCGTCGGCGCCGCCAGGGATGATCGTCGGTCCATGGTCCTCTCGGGCATCGCGGGGGCTCTCGCGGGCGCTTTAAGCATGGCGGTCGGAGAGTTCGTCTCGGTCTCGACCCAGAGAGAGATCGAGCAGGCGAACCTTGAGAAGCGCGCCCCTGTGGCCAAGATGGAGAAGCCAGAAGAGATTAAGATCACCGTCACTGCTGCTAAGCACGACGGGACCGACTCGGCAGAGCCTACTTAGCGGACCCCCACCGGAAGCACTCCGCACAGGATGTTGATCTGCGAAATCTCGGAAAAGGGGTCGCCAGCGACGGGGGTGGAGCCTCAGTCGATCGCGCTATTCTCGCCGAGATCGCCTGCGCTCAAGGTGTATGCGGAAAACACTGCGAAAGCAAAGCAGGAAGCAATCTGCGAAGAAGAAGCTTTACCCAACCCTTACAAAGCTGCCGCCGCGTCTGCCTTGGCTTTCCTCTGCGGGTCATTGTTTCCTCTGTTGCCGGCCATCTTCGTCGCTCAACACACGCTCAGGGTCGTGATTGTCGTGGTGGTTGCCTCCATAGCTCTTGCTCTGTTCAGAGGCGTTGGAGCTCATCTTGGCGGTTCGCCGGTGAAGGTCTCGGCCACGAGGGTTCTAGTTGGTGTCTGGATTGTCATGGGAATCACTTAGGCTACGTTTGGTCGTTCGGATTTTTAATCAAAATGGGACTAAATAGCATAAGATATGAAATCCTGGATTTTTTTTTATATCCAATCCATCATTTAGTTAATTGTAATATTAAAGTCGGATATATTCACATAATATCATGTATATTTTTTTTTATATATAAATGGTATATCATTATAAATGAATCTAAATGTTCATAAACGGGGATGGTGAAAATCTCTCGTAACATTATTCCTTAATTTATTTTCATTTTATTTTTCCTCTTTTTTATATTATTTTCTTTATTATTTCTTTTTTCCCTTTCATCATTCTTTAATAAAATTTTATCAAATAGTAAACTGTACTAAAATACCTAAAATACAAAAATACCTAAAATATATAATAAAATAAATATTTAATTTATAGATTGAATGTTTATTATAAGATAGAATTAAATTTGAATATATAAATTACAATATGATTAATTTAAAATAAATTTCTATTTTTTTCATTTTTAATTTCTTAAATTAGAATTCAAATATTATTTATATTGAAATATAATTTCAATTTTGTTAATTTAATAAGTTTGTTATTCGAGAAAAATAATTTTTCTATTATGGACATTAGAAATCCTATCCACGTCTATCCCACCTCCCCCATGGGATTATTTTATCCTACCTATATTCCCCTTATATCCGACTTTATCCTGTCTTAAGCGAGCACCAAACGTAGAATAGGATAAATCATATCCTATCATGAATTTTATCCCGATTGTCAAATACAGCCTTACGGGTTGGTCAAGCCTTTTGACAAAGCTGATGACAAGTAGTTTCAAAGGCGGCCACATCTATCTCGTCAATTTCTCTCTGTTGACGGCTAGAACTAACAGTTGATACCCATAAAATCCATTGTTGCTTTTCCATTCTCCGTCTTCTTCATTGATACGTGACAGATGACATGCATAAATGCACCACTACTTTTCCATTCCGTCTTTTCTTCTTCTTGTAGCTGTACTGTGGCGAACATTGAGACCGTAGATTCCATGTCGTAATGTAAAATACGATACAGAAGGAGAAATTTGTACGTATGAAGTTGGATAAGCTTTTGTTTGGCAATGCATCTTTTGGTGAATTAAATTTCGAACCGAGACCTCTCCACAGGCCATCAAGTCCAGTGATTTGATGTCATAAGGTATCGGCAAATCTTAATTGTAGAAAATATATCAGTCAAAAAGCGTTCCGCACATGCCCTTGATGCACTTGAAGCACTAATCTCTGGCGAAATAAAAGCTTAATATATCTATAAAAAAAAAATGTCTATATGAGATAAGTCATTTAGTTTTCATCAACCTTTCATTTGATGTCTTTTATTTGAATTGAACTTTGGCTACACGGGTAAATCTAACTAGTGGTCACTAAACTAACATTTAGGTTCTCGACCAAAAAAAAAACTAACATTTACGTCATTACATTTTGATTTCACTCACTCAGTGGGCTAAACTTTCCATCCTTTTTTTTCTTTACAATTCATGCATTTTAATCGAAATTCAAGCAAGTTTTCCATCTTACCCAAAAAAAAAAAAAAAAAAAAAGCAAGTTTTCCATCAAAGCGTTGACGTGCGGCATTAGTGACGTGTATTGAGAAGAAAATTTTCCCTTTTTCCGAGGCTTATTTACATTAAAAAATAAAACAGCTTTAGGCCTATCCTATCTTGAATTTTGTCTTGTCTAAAAATAATCACCAATTTTCACTCTAGTTCCAGATTTGCCCTATTAACCCTCTGTCCAAAAATTTGCCTTTGATTTTTTGAAAATTATGGCAATTATTGTTCTTAAGGTATTGATGAAGATACAGTTTCTAAAAATGAACCTCTAATGGCCCTAATGCTAATAATTTTGAAGACACTGATGGCGATTTTTGAACGGCGGTATAACAAGAGTAGATTTGGGACTAAAGTGATAGCTAGTTGATTTTTTTTATTTAAGAAAACAATCGAGAAAGAACTGGGATTGAACCTAAAGTTGGTTTTTTTTTAATGGAGAATTAGGCCTTTTTCTTTTCCAGGAGTGAGAAACTATTACGTGAGTGTAACATATGTAATTATTTACACCAAAATTTAACCAAGTTGTACACATAAGCAGACACATGGCTTAAAGACAAATGGTTATCGACACAAGATATCTGCGCCATTATTGACACCCAAAAGAAAAGGCATGCCAAGATTGGAGGACTTCATTCATTGAGTGCTTGAGAAATCCTGTCACCAGTGATAAAAATTTCAAAAGAAAATTAATTAAATATTTATTAATTGGCAACGATTTGTATCGAAAAACTATAGATGCATTGTTGTTGAAGTGCTTGGGAAAGCAAGAATCCATGTTAGTGATGGCTGAAGTATATGAAGGAATATGCGGGGCAAATCAAGCCGGGATTAAAATGAATTGGTTATTATGTCGATATGGCTACTTTTGGCCAACCATCACTCAAGATTGTATCAACTATGCTAAGGGATGTGAAGTATGTCAAAAGCATGGTCTGGCCCAGCATGCGCCGGCGTCAATGATGAAACCTGTTATTAAACCTTGACCATTTAGAGGATAGGCAATGGATATAATAGGAAAGATATATTTTCCTTCATCGAAAAAGCAGAGTTTTATCCTGGTTGGCCATAGATTATTTCACGAAGTGGGTTGAGGCAGCCCCATCTAAAAACATTATGTAGAAGATAGTAAAGGAGTTCATCGGGAAGCATATTATTTATCGATTTGGCATTCTTGAGTCTATAACCGCATATCAAGGAAAGGTGTTTACAAGGCAAGAGGTGTTGAACTTCACTAGATCAAGTGAGATAAAAATGATTCATTTAATGCCTTATTATGCTCAAGCCAATGGTCAAGCCGAAGTCTTCAATAAAACGATTATTGGCCTAATTAAGAAGCATTTGGAGGACAATCCAAGAGATTAGGACTCTTTGTTATCAACAGTGCTAAGGGCTTATCGAAAATCTAAAAGATCCACAACTGGAGTTAGTCCATACATGTTAACATATGGCCAAGAGGCTATTCTTCCTTTTAAGATCACAGTTTAGTCATTGAGAGTAAAATTGCAGGGTGAATTGGTCAAAGAAGAATATGATGAACTAATGTATACCAACATTGATGAGTTGGGCAAAAGTAGAACAACCACCCTGGAAAAATTAGTCCATCAGAGAAACAGAGTCACGAAGGCATATGATAAATACATAAGGGAGAAATGGTTCAATAGTGGTGATTTAGTATGGAAAACCATTCGCCAACAAGTATGGACAATGAGAAATTTGGCAAGTGATTTGCTACTTGGGAAGGACCATATATTGAGCAGAGTGATTGACTGTTACCGAACCAGTTGACAGAAAAAAACAATTAATTGATGGAGTCTAAGACAACATAGGCTCCCAACAGGCCCATACTCGATGGGGTCAATTGATATGTAGCTAAAGAATAGGGCCTCCTTAATTTTGGCTGCCCCCCATAAGCTCGACACTTTTCGTTTCATTCTTTTATACCATTTGAAGAAACGTTTGTCGAAAGTGGAATATGAGTTGAAACGGGAGTTGGGTGATGACTAAGCATACATGCAAATGTGCAACTGGTTGATGAGTAGTACTTCTTTAATAGCATGAAATATGTTCACTAAATATGTATGGCAGAGGTATCAACTTGAAGTATGGACCTAGGGTGACACGATGAGTTTTAGGGTCACAGTCCATGAATGAGAGGGAAAGTTGCCCTTGAGTTTCATACAGTTGAAGGCTTTTGAAGCGATGTAAACGTGAAGTAGCTTGGACATTGATGGGCGGAGGAAAGGAATTGCCATTGTGACTAGGTGAGTTGCAATTTCCTGAGCACAGAGGTCAAGTATAAATAGGCCCAATCAAGTAACTGACTAACTCCACTAAGGAGGAGTTTGTGCAAATGTGGGGACGGAGAATTAGGATCCTGCATAAACCCTTTTACAGATTGGCACGAAATTTTAAATTTACACAAAAATAAAAAATCAAAAGGGTTCTTTTCATTTAGAAGTCTGTTACTTGGGGCACAAGAGGGATTTCACACCATGTTGAAGGGAAACCATTTTTAAATCAAGCTCGCCAAACCAGGAAATATGATCATTCTTGAGACGGCGAGGCTGCAGCTCTTGATCTACTACGCGGAAGTGTTCTTTTCTCTTCAGATCTTTGAGCAAAGACACATGATGTCCCAGCATTTCTTCAAACTCTGCTTGCTGACCAAGCTTGATTTCGCGTCTTTGACGAACGTGTTCAATTGCCCTCGTAAGACGTGCTTCTTCTTCATTGAGGTCAGTTATTTCGCCTAGGATGACCTGTAAAGACCCACGGCTGTCCACCACATGCTGGCTGGCTTCCCTTAAGGCACTACTAGGGTCTCGATGGCTTTCTTCAGAAGGTCATCTTCTGTATCGAATCAAGATGGAAACGATATTTGTCGAAGATATTGTGATAGTCATCAAAAAAACTTCTGAACTGTTCTCTGAGCTCTGGAGGAAGGGCGGCACCAATCTCGTCTTTTTCATCACTAAATTGGCTTATTAAAAGATGGAGTTGATGAAAAATAGTCTGGTCGTGCATCACTCTACAAATTCCCCCAGTGGAAAGGTCCAGAAATCGTGCCAGCTTGATCTCCTTCTTGTCACTATTAATTGGAATAGGGATACACCTAGGGGTTAGGTCATAGGGATCCAGAGCCCGTATGTCAGTAGCTTCATCCATTGTGTGCATCGCCCTAGCAACAAACGCAGGAGAAGAGTTATCTGCTTGAGGCTGCGTTGGAGGAGTCGATGAAGAAAGGCATCGATGAAGTCCCAATGAGAGGAATAGCAGATACGGGAGAAGGCATCGCTGGTGACATGAAACTGGTCAATAAAGTGGGCATTGTCGAAGTCGCTGGAAAGGAAGAAGAAAGAGGAAACTGAGACCCAGTCAGAGTTGAACAGCTAATAAAGACAAGTAAAGAAAAGTACCAGTTTCTGAGATTGTTATCTGCCCAGTCGGAGCAGGAGCTGAAGTAACAAGAGCCTCAGAATAAGCAGAACCGCTGGTGGCAGCTAATGACCCAGCTGTCATTTGAAGCGGAGAGTTAAAATAAGAGACACTCAGTGAAATCACTAAGACGTATGGCGAGTGAACAATTAAGGGATGAGGATTAGACTCGTAATCCAGTAGCACTGGAGAGCAGGCAGCGTCACTGATAGGGACAGTATCATTAACGGCAGGAAGATTGACAGGGGAGGCTGGAGTCTTCTCGGATATTTTAGTATGAGTGGAAATGACTTGAGAAAGATTATCAATTGAAGTTTTGGGTTGCTTCTTCGGTGAAATAGGAGAAGTATTCTTTCTTTTCTTCAGTTGGGGCATCAATTCTGGTAGCGTTTCTTCTTCTTCTAAGTATGGTATTACGCGTAATATAGAAGGATCTGATAAGCAAAAGGTATATGGGAAGAAACATGAGAAGCTAGGAATAAGACAAGCAAAACAGAGCTAAAAGTACCTTCAGCAAGTTCTTCATTAGTGTGGATGGCTTCATCTTCTGATTCTTCTGACGCTTCTGGGTTGAGAGGAACTTTGCTTGATGAAAGACCAATACCAAATACGGCAGAGTCGGGAGGAACATTGAAATTGATGATCTCTTTACCCTTTTGGTTGGTTGCCTTTGGTTTCACACCTACCTCGCGACTTAATTCCATCAATTGCAGTTTTAGCGACTTCTTCGTAAGGGCTCCCATAAGTAAATGAGACCCACCAAGTCATCCACTCAGGGATGTAGCCAAGGCGAGGGTGAAAATCCTAGTAAGATCCAAGGCATATCGAGCATACACGTCACTGGTTATCTGGGAGTAGCAAACAAGGGGATCGCACTTCTCAAGGTTATATTTTTTCTTGTTCATCCCAAGAAAACCCATTGAATAAGAAATTGGCATGGGAATGGCTTGATAGAGACCAAATTGCCTAGCACAGTAATTGGGAGAATATATTTTGAAGCCTGGATAGAATTTGCCCTTCAAAGACAAACATAGCGGAAGATCCACAGGGGATAGCGCGCGAATACAGAAACCTTGACAATCACCTACGGCGTCTTTATCAAAAAGTAATAGAACTCTTCACGATCATAAGGGAAGAATTCAATATCGTTATGGTTAGCTCCCAAGAGGGTTTGGAGATAAAAGGTAAAAGGAGGAAGCTGCGAGGGTGCATCTTGGGGCGAACGACTCAACAGTCGACAACCTAAAGGAAAAGGTTGAGGCTTTTTAGAGTTCGACAAAGAATAATGAGGAAGATCACGAGAGACAGCACTAAAAAGAAGGAGTAAATACAGATCCAAAATGGACCAGAAATAGTGCCACTCTCCTTGGACTTCATTGATAGTGAAGCATGAGTAAAACCTCTATACAAAGTAGCTAGAATAAGTGGGGCTAAGGCAAGACGTCTAACAATTGCAAGATTTGAGGCAATTTAGAGATAATCCTTGCAAACGTTGAGTCTTGGACTAAGGACTACATGTTTTAATAGCTAGTACAATAAGAAGGTGACACGCTTGGAAGGTTCGACGGGCCAGACTTATGACCAAATCATTCTAGAAAGTTACTATAGGCGAGGACTCCTTCCGAGATAAAAGGTGTCTCCAGTAAAGATATGTCTTCGATAGGACGTCCTAGCAGTTCGAAAACCGATATGGTGAATATGTTTAGAAGAGTAACAATCATGGGTCCCCAAGTAAAGAAGAAGCAATTTGTCGATGGAGATCAAAAGCTTTTAACAAAACCCACCAGCCCTCAAGTCAAGTCATGCGATGACATATTGACCTCAAATGCCGTTGCTATCCCTGTATTCATCCAAGAAAGTCGAGTCTCCATATTATCCTTTAGGCGTAGGTACCACTTATGAAAATCGGCTTTGAAAGAAGGAAATCCGCGACACCAAGAAGATGCCGAAGACCAAATATCCAAGATGGAAGGATCCTGAAGAGCTAGAGTCTCATTATGCTTAGCAGGAAAGCAAGCCTTGAGAGATGGAGGAATAATGCGATGATCAATAAGGCTAGGACCCACGAGAAAGCAATCGGGCTCATTCTCAACAGCACTCAATAACCTAAAGCGACAATTTCTAGCATGCTCACCCCTTTGGAGAGCATTGAAATTGGCAATATAGCTTTCGGAATCATGCTTAGAAGCGTTCTGTGCCATGACGAATGATGAAGCAAAAACAGGAAGGAAATTGCGAGAGGGATTTAAGGTTTAAAGAAGACAAAGTGACGGTAAACTAAGGTATACACAACTAAAGGACGGCGGTTTAAAAAAGGAAATAATTATCTGTGGGCATTCGAAGTGAGGTGTCAAGATAATACAAGAAACAAGAATCTGTATCAATTACACATAGGAAAAGAGACGTTAGAAGGCAGAAAGGCATGATAATCATCCTCCGAATATTGCATAAAGGATATGGTAATCCTTTAAAAGAAATAAATTCAAATTTATTCCTTTTAAAATGGGGTATATGTTAACATTCAAAATTACTCAATGTCACGTGCTAATCACGAGGGTGATAATAGCAGCAATCCAGCCCATATCACTCATAGAGACCAAGGATGACCAAAGTTTTCAAGAACCTTTGGGCTGAGTGTCGCTGGGCCTACAAGTGGAGATGCTTAGTTCAATGGCAAGGTAGTTAATTGCCACATGTCCAGGTCTTGGGATAGCACTACAGATGTAGAATTCAAATATAATTGGAGTCAAGATTCAAACAGGAACAATTGATATACAAAAAGGCGCACATAATTAAAGGAACAGTTATTGCTTGCTAATTAAGTCGTGCAAGCATTTTCGACTAGTCGAGAAACAACAAGATGTGGATAAGGCAGTTAAGAAGGAAGCAAAGAACGTGGGAGAAACTAAGATCGACTCTCAAGGAAGGATTAACAAACTAACGGTTACTAGGTTGCCCTATAAACACCACAAGCCACCCAACGAGGAACATCCCCTCCCCCAGCGAAACAACACAACAATTGCCTTTACTTTATCTTTACTTTATCGCACTTTCCGGCATGTATCTACCTCCAATCTAACATCATCAATTCGATTCCAATGTTGCGCCATAAACCCAAAGTCATCGATTAGATTACAATATTGTATTTTTTATCCATGGGTATTGCTATTGATTAAATTCCAGCTCTACACCTAAACAAGCTGTGTTGTTGATTAAATTCCGACATAGTTTAAGTCCTAAAGTATAAGTCACAACAAACTGTGTTCAAGCCGTGTTGTTGATTAAATTTCAGCATAATCTGTTGCCATAAGTTGTTAGTCATTGAGTCATCTTCAGTATTGGTTGTCAGGGTTGTAATGTACAGATTGGCAATAATATTCACATCTGCATTTGACATCTTCTGCTCAAATTCAATAAGAATCTGAGTCTCCTCCAACAAAACTGAAACACACTATTTGGTGAAAGATTTTTCGTTATAAGAACGAAAACCGGCGAAACAACACAGACTTCAGAAACCTGAGGATCTCCAAGAACCTCCGAGCCGGCAAAGCTCTTGCTGTCGTGAGAGCGCCCAGTTCTAATCATATCCATGTTTGCGGGCGATTTCACAAGGCATGGATATTACCACGGGAAATAAGCGGACCGCACTCGCGGGTCACTTGGCGACGCATGTAGCGCAGCCAATTCTAATCATTTCAAGTGTATGTAGACCTCCTCCTTTTTCAATTGAAGAAGCAAAAGTGATTTTTAAACAGAAAATTTATAAACAATTAGACGACGCCCAAATAAATAAATAAATAAATCAACTAAATTAGTAAATCGAACAAAATACAAAATAAAAGAATTTACAATCCAAATGAAAAGTGATATAAAGAATAATCTTAATTAAAAAGAGAGAAAGAAGAAAAAAAAACTTTTCTTTTCCCCCCAGCTCTGATGCAGGCCTACAAGGCCAGTTCCATTCTTTCCATCTCACACGGGAGAGCTGTTATTGTACCCGGCATCGCTTTCTTTACTCACGTATCTCGACGTCCAGCCCGACCCGGATCGCGACGACGACTTCATCAACGTCGCCACGTCCGTGGTGTCTCCTTCCTCGTTCAGCAGGCTCGCCGAGGGCCAGACAAACGCCGGCTTGAAAGGCGGGACGTGCGGCACTTCCACTGACCCGGAAAGGATTTGCACGATGGTGGGCGTGTTGGGCCTCTCGGCAGCAATCGGGTGCGAGCAAGCCAGCCCGAGGAGCAGCAGCCGCCGGGCCTCTTCCACCGCGTAGTCCCCGCCCAGGCGCCCGTCCACCGCCTCCAGTATCCGCCCGTCGCGGTGGAGCGACCACACCCAGTCCGCCAGGAACTGGAACCCATCGAACCCGGCCCTCGTCCACGGGCGCTGGCCGCACACCACCTCGAGGATGACTGCGCCGAAGCCGAAGATGTCGGACTCCCGGGTGGCCTTGCCGGTGTGGAGGCACTCGGGGGCGATGTAGCCGACCGTCCCCGGGACGCCCTCGAGCTCGGCGTAGGAGTTTTTCTCGTTGTCGATGGCGCGGGCGAGGCCGAAGTCGCCGAGGCGGGCGTTAAAGTTGGAGTCGAGCATGATGTTGCTGGCCTTGAGGTCCCGGTGGAGGACCTTCTGGTCGAACTCGTCGTGGAGGTAGTGGAGTGCGGAGGCGACGCCGGCAACGATCTTGAAGCGGTGACTCCACTCTAGCGTCTGTCTCTCCGGGCCACAGAAGATGTGCCCGTCGAGGCTCCCGTTCGGCATGTAATCGTAGACCAGGAGAAGCATCCCGTTCTGGTGACACCACCCTGTCGGAAAAAAAAAAAATGAATTTTCTTCCTTTTTTTTCGCAACAAATTTACGTGAATTAAAAATGACGTCATAAATGGGGCAGGCGTCAAAACTCCCATGAATACCAAAAAAAAACACAAAAAGACAATAATTATTTTATTTTATTGCACGCTCAGCATGCGCCGAGAGTCGCGGCCGGCCTTGAGGCGTTTGGGGCTGGGTCCAATAACAAGTTGACATTTTGCCAATTTAATAAAAAAGATAATAATATTTATATTCATTTGACGATGATAAATGTATATAAAATTAATTTTTTAAAAATTGAAAATCCGGGAGGAGTTTCTCTTCGTGAAGAAAAAGAGGAGGATTTTTAGCAGCGTGGTGTGGGACCCGGCAGCCATCTGATTTGGGTCCCGCTTGACCGGTCAAACCCTTCTGTTAATGATCGAATCTTTGGACCGGCGGCAAAAGCTAAGCCAGCACGTTTTTCGCTTCGAGTTCGGTGGGCCATTTTCTCAAAATTTACTTCTTCTTTTTTCTGAATTTCATTTAGCACATCTCGACATTATACTCGAGATGACGTTAATTTATATGACATGTCATACTAAACCAACACATTTTTTAATGTGCATTCACCACAAGATTTTGACAATGTTTAGAAAAATAGTCATTTTTATCGAGTCTTTCATCTTATTTTGAAAAGGAGTAGACTTGGGCAATTTTAATTTTTTTTTTTTTAAGATAATGTTTGACTTTTATTTAGTAGGTTGCAAAGTCTCGAATTGGAGTGCAATTTCATTTGAAAATAAATAAATAAATCGAAAAAAATTAAAAAAAGGGTGGTGGGAGGGTGGACCAATAATGGATTTCAAGAGTCAACTTATATGGGAGGCTCTTCAGAATATTTGCTTCATAATCACTCAATCGCTAAAAAAATATATATATATATATTTGAAACGCGTGCCCCGTCAACTTTCAGTAAAAAAAGACATCGAAATAAAATTAAAAAAAAAAGAATTAAAAAGAATTAAAAAAAGAGAAATTTTAATGGGAATTTGAACTCACCAAGCAAGGGGACGAGATGACGGTGGCGCAGGCGGCTGATGATGGTGAGCTCGGCCAAGAAGTCGTCCTTGCTCTTCAGCTGGTCCCTCGAGAACTTCTTCACCGCCACCTGCCGGTTCTCCGCCGTCAGCACCCCCTTGTATACCACCCCGAACCCTCCCTGCCCTAGCTTGTTCCCCTCGTCGAAATTCCCCGTCGCCCTCCTCAGATCCCTGAACTTGAACTCCCTCGGCATCCCCGGCAAGCACTTCAGCGTCCCTAGTATGTTCGGGTCGCGCGCCGCTGCCCTCCGCCGCCACGCCCAGACGCCTAGGGCGGCCCCCCCAGCCAGTGCCAACGCCGCCGCCGGGATCCCAACGGCCAACCCGATCACCAGCCCCGCCGGCGTGCCCTTCGGTAGCTCCTCCACCGTCATGTTCCAACTTAGCACGCAGTTGAGCTCCGCGTTGTCCCCGGTCGACGCGGCGAACCCGAAGTAGGAGTTCTGGTTCACCACCTTGCTCATGTCGAGGTTTGCCGTCATGATTGGGGACGCCGGTTTGGGCTTCGTCGGGGTGGACTCGTCCTCGTCGATCATGTAGACCTCCAGGAGCTCCCGAACGCCATCATATTCGATCCACACGTGGAAGAATACGGTGTGGTTCGGAGCGAGGTCGAAGCCATGGTCCGCCAGCGGGACGGTCTGGTTGGACTCGACCGAGTTGATGTCGAGGCCGATGTGGTTCGCATCCGGGTCATAGTCCTGTTTGAAGGTGTCGAACTCGACGGCCAGGAGGTGGTTGCTGGCGTGGCCGTCGGTGGTGGCGTTGGTGAGCCCGAGGTAGCCTCCGAAGCTCCCCGCCGGGAGGTTCTGGTCCGGCGCGACGATGAAGGCCAGGCCCTCGCCAGGGGTACCGTTGTTGATCCGGAAGATGTTGATGACGAAGGAGGTGTTGAAGGAGGCGACCTTGGTGGGGGCTTCAGGGGGGCCGTCCCAGAGCTTGAAGCCCTGCTTGTAGAGGATCCTGCCGGATCGGTTCGTGAGGATGACGTTGCCTCTTGAGTCGGGGGTGACCTGAAGGGCATTGTTGTAGATGACGGCCGGATCGATGGCGTCCAAGGTGTCGTAGTCGGTGGAGGGATTGAAGGTGCTGAACTGGAAACCCAGCGCTTCGACGGGCTGTAATGGGGAGAAGAGATTTAGGAGGAGGAGGAGGAGGAGGAGGAGGAGGAGGAGGAGAGAGAGAGAGGGAGGTGGGGTTCGCCGGGAGAGGCGCTAGAGCTCGGTCCATTTCATGGAAGCTTGCTGATTCAAGAAGACGATGAAAAAGGAGGAGGAAGGAGGAGATGGAGAACCTGCGGTGGCATCATTTCGGTTTACTTTAAATATATCACAAAGAGGCCAGGGACAAAAAATAAATTACTTTTAAATGGGTTTAGGGTCTATTACCCTCATAATTGAATTCAACTTGATTAAATCAAAGCACATGCATAACTATCCCAAAAAATAATCCTAACGTATAAGACGTTGTCGAAAGACATACCTATCTCTTATTAGATTTAATATTGGACAAGTTAACATTATTTATACCCTGTCCCTATCTTTGATCACACTGTCGAGATGAACTTGACCGGGCATGCCAAGTTGAGCGTAGGATGCGCACAAAATCAAAATTAGAAAGGGAAAAATGAAATCACCAATGTACCCTTTCGTTGTTTGTCTTCAGGGGAGATGGTCAAGCACACGTGCGTCATTCTTATACTTGATTGGGAGGATGTGTATCATAACTGCGCTTTCCTCCTCGTGGAGTCACCTCCTCTTCAAACCCCCATGAAGGGTCAAATTTCAATACTCAGCATGGACCACCGGGCCGGCATCGCAGCCATCAGGTCTGAGGTCCTGCTCCCGACGAAGTCTGGCGGTACCCCACTGGGGGAGGAATCTTTATCGAGCCTCCACCCACCCTAACTCTACCAAGTCTTTCCTTGGTGTCACATTTTCCCACTTCTCTTTAGGGGTTAAGCCCCCAGAGACTGCCCCTCAAGGTGGCAGGAACAGTTTTAGGACTTATTCAGGTCCATACGCCTGGTTCTAATGTGTTTTCCAGGGTCAAGACTTCGCCCCCAACCTATCTTTTTCGAGGGGGTAAACTCCCTCTACCCTTCTCAGTTTTATGTCGGAGGGGAAGCTTACGCCCGATGTGTTACTTAGGGCAACAACTCTGTACATGGGGACCCTCCCTTAGGGTTGTTCCCACGGAGCAGTTTAAGATCCTGCTCAGGACCATTCAATACTCTTTTAGAGCTGAAGTTTCCATTCATTCGAGGGCAAGAGACCTGTACTTTGTACTTCTCTATCACATCATCGTGTGCATAATCATCACAGATAGTCTACGAACAGATTTGTGAAAGATGTTTTTTTTTTTTTTTTATAACCCAAGGAACCCGCGCACCGTACCAACACGGACAGCTCGATAGGCTCGGGGTAACGGGGTTAAACCCTAGGACGACGCTAGCGGAGGACCCACCACCCCGACGTCGCACTTAAGATCCCGTGCGGCCAGCGGGATTCAAACTCATCTCTTTTGACAAAAGATCATGAGAGCACTTATCCAACTGAGTCACCGCCGGCGGTGGTGATTTGTGAAAGATGTCTTGACTTGGTAAAAACACAAATTAGTATACAAACTAAAGAAAGCTGCCAAAAAAAAAAAAAAAAAAAAGGCTGCCGGCCTGGTTAATCTGTGATATTTATTTAGTACAGTAGCCCAACCATGATTAACAAATTTTCTCTCCAAGCTCTTGCTCATGCGCCTGTCTCCTGTCCTTACGGATAACGTCACACCCTGCCTATAAAAATAACAAAAAGGTGAAACCAAAGTCGGGAAATTTATATCGGGGTTAGTGAGTTCCCACTTGAGAAAACATCGCACTATCGTGCACCTGAGAATTAGATCTCTTTTGATCATGGTATTGGATCGCGAAAAAAGGTTAGCTTTTGCTCGTGGCATCGGATCAGTTCTGCTTTTGTGTCTGTGATTATCGAATAAAGACCATTATCACGAAGCAACTTTATAAAGATGGTTCCTTTAGGCTTTCCTTTTTTGTTTGCTTTTGGTCCGATTTGGAAAGTGTTCGATGGACACGGTTTCGTGACATTATTAAAATTTTTATTCTTGACATAAAAATGCGTGTGGTAAGATTTCAAATTCTTTTGTGAATTAGAATTTTTTTTTAATTTTTTAATAATTTTATTATATTTCTCTTTTTTTTTTTTTTTTTTTCTTTTTCTCCTCCTTCATTTGGCCAATTGCCAGCCTTGGCCAAGCCGACGACTAGCCAAAGGAAGAATGAGAATAAGAAAAGGAAAAAGGAAATAAGAAAAAAAAAAGGAAATAGACTTGATTCTAGAGTTATTCTTGAAATAAAAAAAGTAACTTTTTTTTTACTTCTTAATTCGTTCCAAATCTATTCTCGTAAACAAAAAAAATTATTAAACAGATTTCTATTCTTTTTTTTTTTTTTCCTAAGAACAAAATAATAGAATCAATCACCGTTTAGCCGGTTATCAAACAGGCCCTAAGTTACCAATTGAAATGCCAAACAAAACCACCAAGGGTTGCCCTATTTGCCATCCTTCCCGAATGGAAAGGAGAAGGTGAGGAGTTCGATTCCCCACCTTCTCAAGAGCTAGGATGGAAACGCATGAATGAGGGAGTAGAGTTTCACAATCTACGCATAACTAATAGCACACATAGTGACTTATAAAATAAATATAAGATAAGACTAGACCAAAAAAACAGAAAAAGAAATACCAAACAAATACTAGGGGTTTGCATGGCAACGTATTTATTTCTTTGTTCTTTTGTTCCCCGAAATAGAAAAAATGCATAAATCTATTTAGTAACGTCGATTAATTTTTCTATTCTTCGAAATAGAAAAATGGACAGGGAATAGATTTAAAATAGAAACAAAAAGTAGAGAAAAAAATTAACTTCCTATTACTGGAAATAATTTTTAGAAATAAGTCTTTTCATTATTTTCTTTTTTTTTTCTTTTCTTCTTCTTCCCCGTCGTCATCCGTTGCCCCCCGCATGCCATCACTCGTTGTCCGTTGCCTGCGGTCGCTTGGCGACCGGCTAAAGGAGGAAGAAGAAGAGAGGAAAAAAAAGAAAAATCTCAAAAAAAAATTATTAAAAAATTAAAAGAATTTCTACATTACAAAAAAAAAAAAAAACTAATGGGTCATACCAAACACATTCCTATTCTTTTTCTATTTCAGAAATAGAAATTTTATACAGTTACTAAACGTATTATTTTACTCAGAAACTGTTCTAGGGAATAAACATAAAAAAGAACTATTTCTAAAAAGAAATTATTCTCGAGAATAGAAATGTTACCAAACGCACCCTAATATCTAAGCGAGAAGAAATAGTTATAATATTCTTATTTGAAATCACTCATGGAAAGAACTATAAAGTCCTGTAGATCGACTATAAAGTCCTGTAGATCATGGATAAGAAATAAAATTAACTCCGCAAGGCAAAAAGATCTAGGCAAAATTTTAAAGGAGACATCGAGATTCTCTAGATAGTTATGTAATTGGTACTATAAATACCAGTATTAAATTACTGGAAGCCTTGCACGTAAATAACAAATATGTTATCTTTCAATTTCTGTAGTTCTAGTTTTATTTTGGCATTGCATCTTTAAGCTACATCATCAATTAGATTCCAACATAGGCGCGACTTTAAAGGGGAAATCACCGGATAAGATCGTGGTATCATGAGGATATCGCATTGAGATTCATTGAGATATTTAAACATGGCTAAAATTGCATAAGGATTGCTCTGAAGCAGTTATGTGATAGGCACTATAAATACTAATGTTCAATTATTGGAAGCCTTGTACACAAAAAAAAACAAACATGTTATATTTCAATTATCTTTCAATTTCTACACAATAGTTATAGTTTTATTCCAACATTGCATCTTTCAACTGTGTCGTCAATCAATTTCCAGCAAAGTTTTTGGACATTCAGTTCTGTTTGAAGTAAAGTTCTCAATTCCTTTGTCTACCTGTAATATTTCACATTCACGATTGCAACAAAACTGTGCCCTCTAATGAAACTTTCAGGGAAAGGTATTTTGTCACGGAGTCAAATTCCAGCGAAATAGTACTATAGAATTCAAACAATCAATTATAATAGTGGGTCCATATAGATTTTGCGTGGATCCGTTATATCATTCATCAAGTTCAATCTAGTACCCACGTTAGTTTGCTTTATCCTTTGTTTTTTGGGATTGCTCTGGAGAGGTTATGGATCCGTATATACTCACAAGTTCAATCTAGTACCCACGTTAGTTTGCTTTATCCTTTGTTTTTGGGATTGCTCTGGAGAGGTTATGGATCCGCATATACTCATAAGATGATTTTTCTGGATCAGCGGAAGAGGGTGGGTCGAGTTCTTGTCCTCTCGTCAGTGAATAAGAAAGATGCCAAACGAAAGGGAATCTCTAATGTCCAAAAGAAGGAGCCAAGCTTCCTCGATCAAACGTGGTGGCCACTTGGGGGTGCATGACAACCAGTAATTTCGGTTCCAGAAATAATTTTTCTATTCCAGACTTTTTTTAGAATAGAAATTCGTTTGATAAAATTATTCAATTTTTCTATTTCTGAAATAGATTTTTGTTCTAAAAATAGGTTTGGAATAGAAATCAGAAATAAAAATTTTCAACTTCTCTATTTCTGAAATAAAAATGAGAAATAAAAATTCTTTTTATCGTGTCCTCCATCCGTCGTCGCTAACCACCGTCCGCTAGTCGTCGGTCGCCGGCCGCCAGCCTCCGCCAATCTCCGGTCCATCACCGTCTGCCACCATCCAAAAGGAAGAAATTTTTTGTCATTATGAAATGAATTTATATTTTTTGAGTATAAATTTTATATCGTTATTAAACGGTTATTTTTTCTTAGAAACTCATCAAAAAATAAAAATATAAAAATTTATTTCACTTCTAGAAATCAATTTTTGATCGGAATGATTATTATTCGCGCCCTTGTACTCCGAGGTGAACAGGGACAACGGACTACAGAGAAAAAACAATCGGAGCTCATCTTTTTCTCCTCTGATATGTCTTGTCTCTTCTTGACGTTATCTGCGTACTATGAAGCACGGATACGTCGTCCGTGCTCCCGTGTCGTGTCCGACACGTGTCGGAGCGTGTCGGACACGTCGACACGCTCGGACACGGTCGGACACGGTCGGACACGCGGTCAACGCGTGTCGGATTTTCCGACGCGAGGTCAACTTTTATTGACACGCGTGTTGTCGCGTGTCCGGAATGGAGGCGAGGGAGGGCGAGGGAGCAGAGGTCGCGAGCGCCGGCGAGACGGAGCAGAGGCCGCGAGCGCCGGCGAGACGGAGCCACGAAAGGACCACTGCGACGGCGAGAGACGGCTAGAGAAAGAGCCGAACAGAGAGAAAGAAGAGAGAAGGCAAACTCCCGCCGGCGAGACGAAGCCACGAACGGACCACCGTGACGGCGAGAGAGAGGTGAGGACCGCCACTGTTGCGATGGATCGGCGACGAGAGGAAGAGGAGAGGAGGGAAGGGGGTCGTGCGGCGCGGCAAGGAGGATAGGAAAAGGAGGGCTCGGCGGCTCGCTAGGGTTTTTCATAAAGAAATCCAAAAAAATATAAGAAAGGAGGTCTGATGGCGTGAGAGAAAGGAGGGGAGGGGGACGTGACAGCTCACCTGTCACTGTCAAGTGGGGAGGGAAAAAAGTAAAATAAACGTGGGGGTGGAGGGAAAAGGACGAACGAAAGAAGGGGTGGGTTTTGGGGATTGTTTTTTAACCGGAAAATTAAATAAATGAAATTAAAAAATAATTTTAAAAAATAAAAATATTAAATTTTGAATAATGATAAATTTTGGTTATTGTAGAAAATCATGAATTTATTTAAATAAATTGATTCTAATTTCTTATTAATTTTTAGTTTCATCGATAATTTTTGTTAAAATTAAAAAAATGTTTCGCATTAATTATAAATATATCTTTCGAATTTCAAATGAATTGATTTTTTAATATTATTAGTATAAATTTATTATAGGCTCTTTTTTAATTATTTATTTATTTATGAATTTGAATTAAATTAATTAAAAATAAAAATATTTATTTAATTTATAACGTGTCGTAACGTGTTGAAATTCTCTATTTTTATAGAAATAACGTGTCGACATGTCGTGTCGTGTCGGACACTCGTGTCGTGTCGCGTGTCGGTGCTACGTAGAGGATATAACAGCCTTTGATCCGAATCAGGCTTATGGTCAATTCCATTCCGTTCCTCAATATTGTAGTTAGCTTGTTCTTTGGAAACTGAAAATCAGTTGGCCTTTTGTGTTTCTTAAACTCTGTTAGAAGAGAATTAGAATTAGCTACTGCCTAGGGAGATGTCAGCTGACTGATGAAGTCTGCTGGATTATACCAGTGCACTTTTCTCTTAGTTATATTGAGCATGAGGTCTTGTGTTTCTCTCTATCGTAACATATGTGCACTCCTATGTTCCGTGTGCGCAATCCAGAGCTTTCAAAGACTCATTGGCTTTGTGGGTTGATGTTTTGCATTACTTCTCGAAAATGGTAGGGCTCTGTTCTCGACTCCGCATAGTAGGCTGTTGATGTTCGATATATCTTCCAGAGACCTTTTCGACTAAACCAGCCTGATGACCTTCTAAATCTGTCCTTCTAAATCTCTTTCTCCTAGTTTTTCCAATGGGGCGACTGAAATTGCAGTGCTTTTATCTTTGCAGTATTCGGCTACGAACCGCATTCGGTTCTGCCAATTGGTGTCGTTGGTCTGACTGACCTCACCGGGTTCATGCCTCTCCCCAAGATTAAAGTCCTCGCAAGTACTGCGGTAAATATTTGATCCTTGGTCATATGCACTCTAGGTTCTTACGAAACCTTTTACTGCTCCCCTCAATAACTGCTGCTTAATTACTTATTAGGTCTTCTACACACCGATTCTGAGGCACATCTGGACATGGTTGGGTGTCACACCAGCAACAAGGAAAAATTTCAGTTCCCTTTTGGAAGCCGGTTATAGCTGTATCATTGTGCCCGGTGGCGTTCAAGAGACGTTTCTTATGGAGCATGACTTCGAGGTTCAAGTCCTCTCAACTCTATCTTTCAGTTTCAAATGTTATCTCATTAATTTGGACTGCTACTTGCTTAGAAGTCTCTTGCCTGCAATTTGCATGCATAATTTGGGTTTCAGTCTTCAAAATAGCTTTTCCTTTTTTAGCTATGCAGTTTCTCATACCACAGTGGCATGATTCTGCAAGTTTCATGTTGCTAAGCACCTCGCGTCCTGGCTCATGGAGTAATAGCTGATAGCAGCAATTTCCATGTCCCAATAGGACTAACATGGATCATACCCCGTAAAAGATTCTCTTTTACCTCTGTCATAGCATTGTGTTCATGCTATTCCTGGGAAGGGGGGACAGAAAAAATTGAACACAACCTTGAGAGAGAGAGAGAGAGAGAGAGAGAGAGAGAGAGAGAATTGCTATGAAAATTTGCTGGAGTTGAGTTGTCATATTTAGAGAAGTTTTGTTGCTCTGCCATAGAATATTCGTTGCTGCGCTGCACCAACATACAAATATGTCCTCGAAATAAACACTTTGAAATTTACTGCCTTTTGTCATTGATATCATATGTTTAGGAAGGAGATAATTGCATGGCAGGACATTCGAGGAACCCCGCACTACCTCTAGTTCTAGGATTATCTACCGTCTGACTAGATATATGCTGCCAAACGAGTGAACAATTTACGCTATCAGCAAAATTTGAGAGTGAATCATAAGAAGCGCATACATCGACCCACTAGTGCACCAGCATGGAAGGATGATTGACCGTTCCGCTTTTGATGCGATTTAGTGGACTCAAACTAACATTGCCTCGCACCATTTGAAGATTGCATTCCTCGAAGCTAGAAGAGGATTCGTTCGCATAGCAATGGAGACGAGCCGACCTCTAGTTCCAGTGATCTGCTTTGGTCAAGTACTGTTCTTTTTACCTTCTCCTTTTACGTTTTCCCATTCTCTTTTCCCGTGTTTGGCATCTTGGAATTTCATCGCGCTTTCGTTATTTTCTGCATCCATTTGTTTGGATGATTTCATGCTTATGTGCTCCCAATCCTTGTTCAAGCATGCACAACAACTGGTGATTACACGTTGTGCATTCTGTTTCAATTTGTTGGGAGCTTCTTTCCTCTGTCTGCGTTTCCAGTTCTCTTTCTGAATCGTTCGGCATACATGCAGTCGCATGTCTATAAGTGGTGGAAGCCCAGTGGGAGGATTTTCTTGCGGATCTCCAGGGCTATCAAGTTCGCCCCGATTTTATTTTGGGGAATCCTTGGGTAAGTTTTATCGGAAACGGTTGTGCCCTCAGTTCGCCTCTTTGTCTTTGACATTATTCTCTACTCCCACACAGGACTCCTTTGCCCTTCCAGCGGCCAATGCACGTAGTGGTCGGGAAACCGATTGAGTTCAAGAGAAATCCGAACCCCACCGTCCAAGAGGTATGACTAGTAATCGCACTTCGCTTCGTGATCATGTAATGTTCAGTCTGTTCAATAGGAAGGCAGACCAGAGCATTTTCAAAACCAGAGGAAGGATAGAATTTGAGACCACTTTGTGCAAGATTGGCTACTGTTTTGCCCATACCAGGACAAGTAGACTAGTCCTGGTTTCACTACGTTTTCTCGAAGGCCGGCTTCTCTCCATTACACCTCTCCAGAGTCTTCACGGCTTTTGAAGGAGCCGTCATATATAACGTCGGATGCTCTCACTCAATTTCAGGTAAACGAAGTTCATGGTCGGTTCGTCGAAGCGATGAGAGATCTCTTCGAGCGGCACAAAGTGCGACTTGGGTATCCCGATCTCCAGCTGAAACTTCTTTGAGCTGATCCCGACCGGCAGTGCACTTCGCATTCATGCTTTATCAAGTCATCGTAGCAAGTCAGAAAGGTTTCCGACTTTTCCGCATTGAATATTTACTAAAGTCAATAAGAATAAGATCCTTCAAAGCCCTGCTTGAAGGATGCTTGGTGTATGCTCATTATAACAATATAAGATAAAATTGCACAATTGGAAGACGCAAAGGCTGTCCCACTCTTTCTTCTCATGAATTCATCTTTGACAATGGTTTCTAAGTTGGTAAAATCAAAACTTTCAAATAACCAAATGAGAGAAAGCCAACGAGTCATGTAAATAAAAATTTGTAAATTTCTACTAGCGTGAATAAATTTAAAGCATTCGTAAGAACATCAGAAGTTGGTGAATGATAATGAAAGTTGATAAATTGAAACAATCAAATCAACGTAGCTCAAACGAAAATTTGTATTCTAAAAGCAATTGATAATTTAGTCTAAAAGAATTAGTAACGCGTTCACATTAAAGATTGATAAATTTATATAAAAATTGATAAATTAAATCCTTGAAAAAAGATTTTAAAAATACATTTTGGTAATTGACAGTGAGTAATCAAAAAGTTACCAAAATCCAACTAACAGG
Source organism: Eucalyptus microcorys (assembly GCA_014182515.1). NCBI lineage: Eukaryota > Viridiplantae > Streptophyta > Magnoliopsida > Myrtales > Myrtaceae > Eucalyptus > Eucalyptus microcorys. The sequence continues at coordinate 25,997,999 of CM024570.1, forward strand.
TAAATTTTTTTATTAAAAACAGTTTTGACATTTATCAATTCTTTCAAAATTCTATCAATGTAAAAAGAAAAGAAAATTCTTCTTTTCAAACGGAACAGCAAAATCCGCAGCTAACACTCAATACGTGATGGCCTGACGTTCCGTCAAGAGAAGTTCACAGTCAGGGCAATCCACATTCAAACCGAAAATGGTGCTCTCTACTTCTTGGAAATTAATTATTTTTTTTTTGGTAAAAAACTTCTTGGAAATTATTCATCTTCATTCTAGCCAAAAACCATGCCAAAACTGACGAACTCTACGATCTCGGACGAGAATACTTACTCCTTGTCCGGATAAGAATTGAGGGTCTTCGGGTTACCGCAGGAGAAATCTTGGTATGAATCTTGATCTTGTGTAAGGTGATGTTTCTTCTTATCATTGTTCTCCTACTTGCCAAGCATCATTGTACATGACAAAAATTATCGGCCGAACAAAAGAACTATTCTTATGACACAAGCCACATAAAGAGTGCCGACCAAAGTGTTAATGAAACTGCTGCTACAACGTAAGTCCACAGCATTATGACAGAACATTCCGCCTCAGCAGCTCCGAATAATTGGGTTATTGTTCCTGGCGATCAAGAATAATGAGTCTGTTTAGATGAGATGGTTTTAACTAATTCTATGGTACGAAAAATCAAGATCAGCCCTGAAATTGAAGCTCATAACCAGAAACTGATCTCTAATTAGGAAGGAAATCGTCCACATAGCGGACGGAGCATTGTTTTCCCGTCTCATTTCTCTCTTCCCCATACTTTCTCCCAGTTTACTCACAGAAGCAAGAGCATTGTTTGATAAGGATAAAGGCATGTTTTCTTGTTCTACCGACATTGTCACGCTTATATGTGAAACTTAAACAATCGTCATTAAAACAACCTTAAAAGAATTGGCAATTCGCTTGCTATTTCCTTCTACAAGGTGTTTGCCACAAGTTTGAGAAACTAAAGGATGATGCGGTGAATATTAAACAGTGAATTGTCGTCCTTACCTATATTCATGGCTGGAGGCAGCGCAAACTGAAGTAGAAGAACGAACTGATACAAGGGATCTGATTGCACAAAACCCAAATAAACTGCCCCTCGAACAATCATCATGCCCAGTAATGGCAAGGCAATGTACCGCACTGCTAAGATCCCAATGATGATTGGCGGATGTATACATGATCCTTTGAGACCTAGACACCAAATATATACTGCTTTAACTTCCAAATACGAAAAAGAGAACCAGATAGTAGAGAAGTGACCACAAATCGGATAATAGAAGCGTCTACCTTTGAGAAGATTAGCTCCCAGTATTAATGTGACAGTTGGAATGGCTGCATCCCTGGAGGCAAACAAGGACTACATATGAGAAAACCACCCGTGGAGATAAATGTATTTGCTAGAATTCGATAGCTGAAGGGATGCAAATCCCTTGGTTTTTCCCAATACAGGAGGGCTGAGGAATCAAAGGTAATTTGAGACGCCAGTCTGTATTATCATATCCTGCACCTGCTGTGAACTTTTGAATGATCGATCACAGTGTTTTCTCCAAAGAACGATAAGTTAATACAGGACTGCCAATATGCTTATTCAGTCAAACACTCTCAACCGATTCTATCATAATGGTTCACGCTGGTCTAACACCATTACAGACAAACAGAGAAGCATAGTCTGTCTAACAGTTTTAAGGTAGTGGCAAGTTATTTCATCCTTGTCAAAAATGAGAACACGAAGCAACTTTGGCTTAGGAATAACATTTCTTCAATTTACCATAGTAAAGCAAGTAAATAATACAAAAAAGAAATTGGGATTCCAAGGTGTCAGACCCATGGATTGACATACTGAAACGTCGGCATACATGCGAAACAGATGCAAGGAACCATTAAGCAATTCTGTGTAAGCATTTGATCACTTAAGGCACACTAATAAAAATTTCCAGATCATTAATTTTTATGCGTTGCTAAATTCATGTCTTCCTATATAGCAATTCCTAATATTCAGATAGATGACATCAGAATGAGCATACACCACCAAAAGCATTGGAAACATCCATCAAGAAAGGATACATAGTACAAACCCCAAGAGAGATGCTGAATCCTGAACCACATGAAGAGGAGCACTATCACCTACAGTTGCTTTTCGGAGTGGAGGCGTAGTGCCAATTATGAAACCTACAATCTGCAAAAAAGAGGTCTCTAGTGTTAAATCGGCAGTAAACAATGTTCCTGGAAAATGAGGAAGGAAAACAACAGTATCAGAATATAGCTCCATTAATTGAGAATGCATAACATAGTTCAGTTTCTTATGTGAAAAATCACATCTGAAATAAAAACCTTGTTAGTCAACACCATAGGCACGTCATGAGATTTTTTTCTCCCTCTTGCCACCATGCTTCTCTCACATTAAGACCCTCTATTATGAGCTGCGTGAGAAAATAAAGTTTCAATCGCTGTATCATCCTAAGATGGTTATAGAACACACAATGTTTCACCAAGTCCAAAACTATTGGTTACTTCTCTAGAAGATCAAATCGATTATCGATTGTTGGGAGCAATGGGAGGTAATACCATTTAATGGATATTCATTGCCCAGTAAGTGCGAGAAACTTTTAGCAAAATCTCCACAAGGTGGTCTGGAATTTAATTAAGTGACCCTAACTTGCATTTGGTCTTTGATTTATGTAATTATATGCCTCTCATCATCTACTATCTACGAAGTACGGAAATTTCAACAATACGGACAAATAGCATACCGCTCCAATAGTTGAAGGTGCAAATAGCGTTCTCGGGTTGATGTTTGTCCATACCATTCTCAGAAATATCATTATCTTGGCTGGAACGAGAACCTGATTATGAACCCTAAAAGAGTCAGAGCTTTGCTGCCATCTACTGTACTGCCATGAGAAATTGGAAGAAAAAGAAAGCAGCAGTTGAACAGCTATGAACTTCTTCAAAACACAGTCTAGTAGGCAGCATTACTCAAAGGAAAAAACAACCATAAGTACAGGTTTCATTAGTTGCAACTAGTGCTGCTTAACCGTTCTTCTAGCTAAAGGAGTGTCTAAACATCAAATTTCTCTGAAAACAAGTGCTTGCAGGTGCAAACAACAAATGCTTTTCACTTTACATTGTCTTGCGAAACGTAGTTAAAATGCCAGCCTGGAAGACATGCTGGAGGATTATGCCATAACATTTTCATTGTAACTGTTCTCTCATTATTACAATACGAAAACTTAGCCACTAGCAGTTAACTATGGCCTAATAACCAAAGAGGCTCAACTATCTCGTGTGCTTAGATAGATTCTCAACTGAGGATTTCTAGTCTTTTTCAGACAGAGGCAACTTAACAATTGCAGAAAGGCAGCAAATCAGAAGGTGAAGGAACCTTTCTTGTTCCCTCATACGTTGAGACATCAACTTCAACATGATCCTCAACAGACGAGAACTGTTGTAGAGGAAGAAGTTCCAACTTTTGAATTTCTGATGGGTTTCTGTTTTCTCCAGCAGAGTGAACACAGGGCATGGAAACATCAGGTTCAGATCCCTGACTGTTCCTACTTGAAGAAACGCGCATTATGTTGTATACATATGACCACATGTAAATGGCACCAATCTGAAATCAAAATTTGAAGTAGTTTCTAATGAGAAATAATTTACAGTGCCTTATGCTAGTTCATATAATATAGTGAAAATAACGAACAATAACCCTCTTGTTATTGTTACGACTAGTAATATTGATTATAACAAAATTAATCAGTCATACTGCCAATGATAGAGAAGCAAAGGTCATTCCATGTGTATTACAGCTTTCAGGATCACCAAATGGACTGCCTTTTTCTCTGCAAACTGCTGGTATGATAATCAGCAGCATGTTCCCCTGATTGCCTGTTCAGAGCATGCTATAAGTTTAATGAGAGTCCCATTGGAATTAATAACTAGAGAATGGAACATTTATAAAGCAGTATATACGCTGTATCAATATCATGGCATTACAGGAAAAAGAAAGTTCAAAACAAGGGTAACCACTTTTATTTTCTTTATCCTCTTTCACTAGAAGTTTCAGATAAACCGATATGGATAATTATTATTTCTATGAGCAAAACCTGTGACTGTTAAAACATTAATTACCATTTGCACAACTAGACTTTTCTACTTACATATTAAGCATTTTGAAACTGGATTTCACCCTTCACAGATGATCGTTTTTGAATTTTTAAAACTAAATATTCTAAATTTGGTCTGAACATTTCAAACTGAAATAAACCAAAATATGTAGTTTCGTTCACTTTTCTTCAGCTTTGTTTGGTTTCTGTCTGAATTTTTCAGAAATGACATTTTATTTTCTTTTTAAATCGCTCTTTTCCAGACAAACTAAGCAATGGACAATGCTGAAGCAAGAGGTTGGCGTCTGTTAGTTGGCGAGTACTTTCCAATTTCATGGTCGGTGCTATTTCACAAGTTGTGCACCAATTGTTATGATAATGTATTATGAATTTTCTTTGTTGTGCTGGCCCAAAGAAAAGATCATTGGCCCAAACAAAAGATCATTCTGGTGTAAAAGTCATATATCTGACAAAAGCTTACCTGCTGCACAGCATCCCAAGACAAGGCCTCGCAGATGATCAGGAGCCCTACTGAATCTTATGAGCAACCATCCAAGTGCTGAGCCAACAATGAACGTAAGGAGAATGTTGCATGGCATGAACCACCTACATGGAATTGCAGACAATTACCCCTGGAAAACCATTAATTAAAACTTGTATTTGGAAAAAAGACACTGGTAGTGTGCAACTTACAACGAAGCCATGCTCTTGTATGTTATAGATTTGGCCAGGCAGCTGAACACAAGTGCGGGACTGAAGACAAAGAACACAATCTGTAAGACAAAAACAGCATTTGAGTTAAGGAATTTACTTGCTGAGTCCAAAGGAATGGCGACAACAATTGTTCAGAATTCTGTACATAAGATTTGGAATGACATTTCAATTGTTAAATCATGTCAAAAGGCTCACTCTACCTTTTGTACTAGACATGACTTGTAATTTTACGAGAACATATCTCTATATGAAAACTAACAGTATCAAGCATCTAATGTTATCCTTACATCAACAACTCACAGACAGATGCGAAATAAAGGAACCACTACAAAGGAGCATTAATCACATGTGTCCTGTCGTTACTTGATTTCCAGAACTACACTCTCCAGGTACCATCCTTTCTGTGATCGCAATGATCATAAAAATTGCTGCAGTCAATCAAGTAATTACTCTGGACATGCCATCAACAGTACCAAAGTATAGTCGGCTTAAGGTTGGAAAATCTGGAACTTACATTATTCAAATGCTTCCGTGCTTCTTCCCCCAGTATGTCTACTCTCGCGATTGCCAGGAGAGAACCGAGAGCAGTAATCAGAAGCACCTTCAAAACCGGCATCAGTGCAACAACGAAAAGATCCAGCAGCGCCATGAAGGCCTTTTCCAGGTCTCAACCTCCTCTCGTACTCCCTTAGGAAAGAAAACGCATTATCAAGTCTTGGGCAGTTCTGTTCTTCTGCGGATAAATCAACAGAAGCTCGATCAGAAGCTCATCCTCCGTTCGAGTGTTCAAGCAGGCATGGATCCCAGAGCAAAAGCACAGAATTTTGACCCGAGTGCAATCGAAAACTGGTAAAATGACGCTAAGATTCAACTCTAGCAGTTAAACAATATCATAATCTCGTCATTTTAGATCGAACAACTCGATGCGAATTCACTCGGGGCACCGATTTCAACCGCATCCACACTTTCGAGCAGATGCAACAGAGACATGGAATGCATTGCGAGAAAGAACACAGCGGCGATATGAAACGGCATCATCGAGCGTCACGAGCATGCAGACGATCCGATGTTTAGAACTGCAAGTTGCCAAGCGACGAGCTACCAGCCAACAGTAACTCCTAAGCGAAAGGATAAAGCAAACGACAGAGAATGACTCGACACGATGGTCGCAGGTTGAAACGGAAGGGTGACAACTACCGCAGCAGAGACGCACGCCGTCCGGGAACCGAGCTCCGACGGAGTCCCGAATGAAGCTGAAGCGCGGAAATGAGGCCGGCCAAGAAGGAGAAGGAGAAGGAGAAGAGGTGATGGGCGGGGAGGAAGAAGATGAGCGGAACGAGGGACGCATGGGCGGGGTGGCTGAGAAGCACGTTGGCACTTGGCACCACCACGTAACGGAAATTTCTGCAGAGCCAAAAAGCAAGGCGGGAGTTAGTTACGTCGAGCGGGTCGGGTCGGGTCGAGTCGGGTGGTGGGGCTGTTCCTGGGCCGGACTTGGCTGGGTTGGATCAAGTCCTTTTCTGACAAGACCCGAAGTTAGTAATAAAATAATTTCTCGCCAGGAAAAATAATTATTATTATATCTTGATACTTTTCGAATAGTGATTACTAATGAAAATTTAGTGATTATTATAAATGATATTTACCTCGCTCGCCACATAATCCGATGAGTAGATAAGACAAGCGACCATGGAAATATTTGTCTCCAAAACCACAAATTTTTTTTTGATTGAAGTTGAATTGAGTGAAAATATATCGATATTCCTGTCACTTAAAAATTTCAATTAAACACTTAAATTAAGATTTCCCTTTCTCTCTCTCTCTCTCTCTCTCCCTCGGTTAAGTAGCACACTATGATAATATTATAGATATTATAAATTATTTGGCATCAACAACAAATCTTATGAGGGCTAGCCATCATAGGTAAGGGTATGCAATAGGAACCGCTCGAACCAGGAACTGCTCGGACCAAACCGAACCAATCAGTTCTGGGCGGTTCTCAAAAAGGGCTGTTCGGTTCCCGATTCCCATTATTGGAATCAGTGGCTAGTCGATCCGGTTCCTGATTTTAAAATGGGAACCAAACCAACCAAACCAACTAATATTAAAAAAAACGAAAAGAGAGAGAGAGTAAAAACCCTTTGCCCTTTTTACTTTTTAGGTTTTGCTTTCCCCCGTTTGCTTTACCTTCCCTTAGTTTTCGCTTTATGCTTTACCTTCCCTTTTTAGTTTTCGCTTTATGCTTTACCTTCCTTTTTTGATGAACACAAGTTGAGAAGAAGTGAAGAACCTGCTGAAAAGCTAAAGGGATCTTAGCTGTCCCACATCGCTTGAGAGAAGCCCTCTGGCCTTCTTTATAACTGCTGCAGTCCTCCTCACCTCTCAAGATGTCTTTTGAGGCTAAGACCCCAGATTGGCATAGAGCTAGGTTAAGGTGGATCCAGTGAAGGGCGTAACAGAAAATTCAAGGCGGAAGTTAGTTACGTCGAGTGGGTTGGGTGGTGGGGCTGTTCCTTGGCCAAACTTGGCTGGGTTGGATCAAGTCATTTTCTGACAAGACTTGAAGTTAGTAATAAAATAATTTCTCGCCAGGAAAGATAATTATTATTATATCTTGATACTTTTCAAATAGTGATTACTAATGAAAATTTAGTGATTATTATAAATGATAGATAAGAAGAGTGACCATGGAAATATTTGTCTCCAAGACCACGAAATTTTTTTTGGTTGAAGTTGAATTGAGTGAAAATATATCGATATTCCTGTCACTTGAAAATTTCAATTAAACACTTAAATTAAGATTTCCCTTTCTCTCTCTCTCTCTCTCCCCCTCGGTTAAGTAGCACACTATGATAATATTATAGATATTATAAATTATTTGGCATCAACAACAAATCTTATGAGGGCTAGCCATCATAGGTAGGGGTATGCAATAGGAACCGCTCGAATCAGGAACTGCCCGGACCAAACCGAACCAGTCAGTTCTGGGCGGTTCTCAAAGAGGGCTGTTCGGTTCCCGATTCCCATTCTTGGAATCAGTGGCTAGTCGATCCGGTTCCTGGTTTTAAAATGGGAACCAAACCAACCAGACCAACTAATATTAAAAAAAACGAAAAGAGAGAGTAAAAACCCTTTGCCCTTTTTACTTTTTAGGTTTTGCTTTACCTTCCCTTTTTAGTTTTCGCTTCATGCTTTACCTTCCCTTTTTAGTTTTCAGTTTATGCTTTACCTTCCTTTTTTGATGAACACAAGTTGAGAAGAAGTGAAGAACCCGCTGAAAAGCTAAAGGGATCTTAGCTGTCCCACATCGCTTGGGAGAAGCCCTCTAGCCTGCTTTATAACCGCTGCAGTCCCCCTCACCTCTCAAGACGTCTTTTGAGGCTAAGACCCCCAGATTGGCATCAGAGCCAGGTTAAGGTGGATCCGGGTGCATCCTAATAGGATCTTAGCTGTCCCACATTGCTTAAGAGAAGCTCTCTGGCCTGCTCTATAATCGCTGCGGTCCCCCCCGGATTGATCTTAGAATTTGGGAACCGGACCGAGAACCAATCAGTCCTAATCACAAGTAGTTACCTCTAACCATCTCACCTAATTATGTGGCATGCACAAGTAGTTACCAATCAGTCCTAATCACAAGTAGTTACCTCTAACCATCTCACCTAATTATGTGGCATGCACAAGTAGTTACCTCTAACCATCCCACCTAATTACGTGGCATTTGGTGCAATCTCTTGTGATTATCTATCCATCTCTCTCAAGCTAGAGGCAACCCGCAAATTGTAATGATCGTCTTATAGGCTAGGCCAAGCTTATGCATCGACTGCTATTTGATGTCTCCCTTTTACTAAGAAACTTAAGAAGGTCTAAGTTTGAACATCGACCTCCTAAAGTGAGGTGTTCGACTTCATCATCCAAAATTTGAATCACATTCATATTTTTCCCTCCAATTAGCTTATTTTAAAATCCATCCTTTTCTTTTTGTATATAATGACTTATCAAATAAAATTAATTCTTTATTTCGATCGGGCATCATATTCGAAATATCAAGAGAAAGAGTACATAGCTCATAAATCAAATATTAGATTTTAAAGAAAAATTCGCATGATTCCCATGAATTGAACCATACAAAATATCACCATCAACTAATCTTTCGCACCGATAAGAATCCTCGTGAACCGATGAAACCCCCATAATATGTGATTAAGAAAAATAAAATTGAAAAAACCAAAAAAAAAGTAATTTAAATCAAACCCAAAATTCGGCAAGCCACACTCATGAAAAAGAAAATGATCGGTAAGCCAAGAAAAAAATTGGAAATGGGGTCGAAATAGATATTTTTTTAAAAAAAATTGCTTGCCAAAATTATATATATATCAGGCCACGAGCCACATGAAGAAGGTTGACCAAAGAGTCAACGACAAAGCTGCCACGGCGTAAGTCCACAGCATCACCACCGAGCACTCGCCCTCGCCGGCCCCGAACAGCTGCGTGATCGTGCCTGCGACATACAGAAAGAGAACGTTGAACGAGCAGAGAGGCTCGGAAAACTGGATCGGTCGAAAGTCCAGATGCATACTGACGCTCATCGCCGGCGGCAGAGCGAACTGAAGCATGAGGACGAACTGGAACAGCGGATCTGACCCCACCAGCCCGAAATGGGCCGCGGCCTTGACGACCCCGACTCCAATGATCGGCATGGCGACGTACTTCACGAGGATGACCCCTAGAATCACCACGATGTTGACTTCCGATCTCTGCAGCCCTGAACGAGGAGGGGAAAATGTCGAACAATGAACTGTCAGGAGGAGGAGAATTGGCATAAGGCCTTCTTCATGCGTGTTTAGATGTGGCAATGAGGATGATCAAGGCGTAAGCGACTTATCTCGGGGAATTATTTACCTCGAAGGAGGTTTGCTCCGACTATGAGAGTCTGCGATGGGACTAAAGCTTCCCTGCGGATCGGACACGGAAACAAACGGAGAGTGTCAAGATCGATAAACGAGTGTCGATGGCTACCTTTCGTTGTAGATGAGGCATCGTTTCAGTCACCATCAAGCTATGAGATACTTCACTTCAGCAAGCATTGTGACGCAGAAGATTCAGTAATTTGAAATCTGAGCTGATCGCATTGCCATGCATCGTCGCTCAAAGTAGACGAGCTTTAGAATCAGAAGAAAGCCAGAAGCAGTAGTGTGTACTATACCCCAGTAAAAGTATGGAGCTCTCGATGAAGCGGAGAGGAGCATCGTCGCCGATGAGAACGTCGCGGATTGGGGAGACTATCCCGATGATGAACCCGATGATCTACAGAAGAAAAGCAGATTATCAGATACAGCAATTTGAAGCATTGCAGTTTGGAAAGAAATGAATTGTTCAACGCATCGATGCAGATAGATAGCCAACAATTGAGCAGATCACCGCTTCAATTGTGTCCAGAAGAAACATTTCGGAAACCCCGATTAGGCACATTATCTATTGTTCTTCGTTTTCAAGCGTTGTTATGAGGTTCAACAAAAGATGCAGATGGCCAGTAAGAGAGGACCTGGGATACGGCGCTTACCGCTCCAATTGTTATTGGAGTAAGCAACATTTTCAGATCGATTCCGCAGGTGAGCATCTTGGCCGTCTTGCTAATTCTTTGGAGAAAAGTCTCCTGCAAAACGGCGGATAGAACCCGTAAATTGCTATCAGGCAAACGTACTTTATCCAGATCAATGACTATCAAGAACTAAGCAAGCAGAGTTCTCAGAGGCAGAGCCCGTCGCATAAGGAGAATCGGAGGCTCTTTACCTTTCCCTCGGACTCCACGATAGAAGAATCGACCGGGGCTGAACTTTCTTCGAGGGTTATGGAATGAAGAAGTGGTTCGGTAGTACTCTCTGCAAGGGTTTCCGATGTCTGCCCGGAAGACTTTATGCTGCTCCCATTCTCGCCTAGCGTGCTCGGGGCTTTATTTGCAGATATGCGTATGATGACATAGACATAAGACCATATATAGATCGCTCCTATCTGCACCGGCAAAGAAGTTGCAGACCACTTAAGAAGACACTTTCAAAACGATGGAGCGAATTTTCACACAGATCATTTCAGAAGATACCGACTAGCATACACAACGATCCTCTTAAAGCAGAACATACCGACATGGAAAGCGAGGTGTAAGTGTCTCCATTGGTAGTGCACGTGGTCGAATCTCCAAAGGGACTATCCGACTCATCGCAGATGGCTGGGATGATGATCAGAAGGAGATTCCCTAAATTTCCTGTGCAGAGACAATCAGATCATGCATCAGCCAGTGGTAGAGATGGAGGGATCAAGGGAGATTTGGCAAATGGTCTTCTGGGGAATGTGTCATTCACGATGCTTATGTTTTCTCATCCGCTCGATCATGTCTGGGACTACGACCAGAGGCAAACGTAGTCCGCTTTGTTTCTGGAAAGTTTTGGTCGGTAATGTCTTCAGCTTTGGCGGGCATGGCCATGTAGTCCAAATCGACTCTTGAGAAGTATCTCAGAAAGGCGTGTACCTGCAGCACAGGAGCCCATGACGAGACCCCGTAGGTGTTGAGGCGTCCTAGCGATGATGTTCACCATCCAAGCGAGAAACGAGCCAATTATGAACGTGAGCAGGATGTTCACCGGCATGAACCACCTACGAAGTAGAACGAAAATAGCAGTGAAAGTGAGAACAAACTGCAAAAGTGACGGCGCCATGGAAAAGAATGATCCAGAAGCGAACTTACAGTTCCTCCAAGCTTTCCAGCGTAACCGTCTCCGCCAAGTAGCTACAGACGAGCGCAGGACCGAACAGATAGAACACAAGCTGTCAAATGGAGATCGGCTATTGTTAGTCCTAACCAGAAAGCGAGCGAGCCAATACATCGAAAGCAATAGTTTGCTGGGATAATATCCAATGCAGGGAGAGGGAAAACAAAGAGCGTCGACAAAGCTTCTGAGATTTTCTGGTAGCCAGAAAAAGTCCGGGGCTTGTAAATGGCTAAGATTTGACCCCGGTTGTATCAGGATTAGGAATTGAAATGAGAAGAGACTACTTACATCGTTAAGATGGTGCCGCGCATTCTGTCCCAGGAGATTTATGCGCTCCAACGCGAGCACTAGACCGATCCCCGTGATGATGAGCACCTTCAAAACGGGCATCAGCGCCACGACAAAGAGGTCCCAGAATCCCATAACGGAAATCTCTTCAGGAAAATAACAGAACAATTTAGAGACAGGATCGAGTTAGTTCAATAATACAGGGAGCGAGTTCCTGGCTATAGAAGTTGCATCATGGCGCGCATTTTTCAATCATTACCATATTCATAAACTGAAGAGATATTCACTACAGATGATGCAGTTATCTTAATCAGTAAGCAGAGACAATCATTTAAAGATGCGTATCCTCTGCACTCTGTTTGATTTTCGTGTATCTTAGGAGTACCGTGTCGTTTCTGATTGTCCGAAGAACAGAGCAAAGAAGAAAAAAACGGATATAACTCGAAATCATGTCGAAGAACGGACTGGAGCATGACCAGATGAAACCCGTTCCTCCCGAATCTACCAGAAACCGGGTTCGGCGCACCATACATGTTGAGCATATTTCTGAAACGTTGGCTTCCTAACGCTGAAATCAATGGGGCCGAGAGTTTTCGGAACTCCTTCAAGCAAAATCCTACTCTTCGGGCGACTCTACTCTTCTGAAGCTACAGTAACACGAGCAGCAAAACCCGTATAAATCACTCTATCGTCCATTACCTATTAAAAGCTCTCCAAGGCAGCAACAGCACGTGATGCGCGCCCGCTCAACACCTGCGAAGATGCCGATCTGTCGCTCGCACGGTCACAAATACGACCCTACTGGAGTACATATGCCCGCATCGACGGCGAACGACTGGATTGAAGACCACCTCGCACTTAGAGAAAACCTGTGCGCCCCATCACAGACAAACAGAGAAAGCACGCGGTCACACCTCGTCGCAAAGCGAAAAATGCAGAACTGCAAATCGAGGGGGCGAAACCCAGTTCGAAACCGGGAAGCGATCGCACCACAGTTCGCTTCTCGGATCCACGAAGACGGAGCCATTCGCCCTCTTGGCCAGCTAACTGTTCTGCGGCACCTGCCCAGCACTGGACCTTTTCAACCTTTCTAGCAGCACGACATTCTCATTCTCTGCAGCATAACTCTTAAAAAACTCAACTTTTCCCACTTCTAAAACCGGAACCCTTTTACCTTCCCAATTCTCCGAGCCCCGCGCGAGTTCCCTTATTTTATTCACGTCCGACTCGAGCTAGTTCAAGTCTGCCCAAGGAGGGAAACAACCGATGCGGCTCTGTCAGCGTCGCGGCGAAAGCGACCGCGCAGTGCGTGCTCGGGACGCGAGCCGTGCACCGTCGAACGCCGTCCACAGAAGGTACGAGGCCGATGCTCGAGTACTTGTTGGGCTGGAGTGGGGCACTCACGGCGTAGAACTAATGTTCGTCGCCATTATTCTCTTCTTCACCTACTCTTCTTCCGTTTTCCTTCTTCGGTTTCCTCGCCAAGTTGCCAACCATCCACCGCTGAACACGCGCAACAGCTGCGGTGCGGCCCCATGAAAGAACAGGCACAAAAGAGGAAAAAAGAAAAAGGAAAAATGTGTCGAATCGCTTGTCAACTTTCAAGATTCTTGCCACGACCAGTGCGACTGGGGGTGAGCAGCTGTTTAGGATCGACCCTGGACCGGCCCAACCCTGCCCAACCCCAACCCTGGTCCTGGCCCTGGCCCGGCTCCTGAGGGGCGGTCGATCGGCCCTTGATCCCGAAATTCCAAGATCAACACCGCGCGGGTTGATCCCGGCCCCGAGAGTTTTGATTAAATTCAACTCGGGCCAATCCCGTATATTATATTATATTATATTATATTATTTATAATTCTTTTATATATTTAAGCCTAAGTAAAATGTTTGTTCAAAAAAACAAAAACCTAAGTAAAATGATGTTAAAGCTGTTGACTCCTCAGGCTCACAGTCATGGACAGACGGCATCCAAAAGGTATGAAGTTTACGTTGTCAAGGTCTTCATGGCATCCTCCTCCACAATCCAGTATGTTCTTCACCGTGAGGACCAAGGAGTCCTCACAGTCACGGACTCGTGATGTCCAAAACGGCGCGAGGTTTACGCCGTAAATCTCCTCACAACTTCCTTCCCCAAAGTACATTCTCTTCCATTCTGTCTTTTTTGTTCTTCAATTTTGCATATGGTGTTATGAATATTAAAGATAAATGATTACAAGAACTTTCCATCTTATCCCATATCTCGATGAGCGGTTAGTAGGTATGAAATTTCCATTATTGTGTCATTTTATATTTGCCGAATATGTATTGGTATTTATAATTTAGTTGCACAATACTGCATTGTCGATAGATGTGTAATTTGAATTTGTAGGTTTTCTTTTTTAGGGAGTATAAAAAACAAGACGAAAAAAATTATCGATCTGTCCCGGGTTAACCCTGGAACCGGACCGAACCCATTGGGTCGGTCCAGTCCTTGGTCCCAGGCTCAATAGGGTCGGTCCTCGGTTTTAAAAATTGAGGACCGACACTGTACGGGTTGGTCCTAGGGTTAGGGGTAGCCTGGACCAACCCGGACCATGCTCACCCCTAGTGCGACCCATGAAAAAGCGGTATTTTTTTAAATAAATTATAGACCATGCAACGAATAATTTTGTTTCGCACAACGCCTTGAAAGCTTTTTTTATCCACCGAACTTGGGATAATTTGTATTCCCCGCAATCCTCATGCAGCATCGAGAATGTACACGTGCTTTTAGTGGCGAACGGATAATCACCGGGGAGTTCGAGTCCGTCCATATATCCAATTGGAATCTGTACGAGACTTTTCTGGCGTGGGCATCTCGATGTTACCATCATCGGATTGAATCAGCGGATGCAAGGAGAGCATTTCGACACGGCACCAAATTTTGTCCCTCAATCGGTGATGGATTTGGATACGAAGCTGACAGCCTCCTCTATCTAAGCCATAGCGGCGAACCTACTTTTCAACGTGCAGATGGAAAAATTAGATGATGCCGATTGCCGTCGGGGGGACAAAAGAGATGAATTTGAAGGGACGAAAACGATGAGTCGTTTGGTCGATGACGATGATGCCAGAGAAGGAGCGAAGGTCCAAATGTAATTAATGCTCACGTTTCACGCCCTTATGTGGAGAACGTTATTGAAATCCACGCTTTTTTGGAGCCGTCCGTATTTAGAAAAAAAAAAAAAACCACAATTACTCGTTATGATACATTTGCCCAGATTTTTTTTGGCAGCGTCATGAATTCCAAATAATGCTTCAATTTACCATAAACTTTTTCTTATAACATAAAAATTCTCCAACTTGTACCTACATAAGGTATTTACTCTCCATGAAGATTCAATCAAATGATTTTTCGATCAAAATAATTGTCGTTTTCATTTCACTTGAAAGTCATGTGAACGTCATGTAAATAGAATTTGCTTTCCGGTGTCAATTTAGAAAATTTTAACCGGTTCTCATTAACGTAACTTTGGCAAAGGATAAATATGTCACACATATATAAATTTGAGATTTTGGTAAATTTAAGATAAATATGTCACATTATGTATAATTCGGGGTTTTTTTTGTAGCTTTTGCCCTAAAAAAAAGGAAACTGGAATTGAATCTAAGAAATTAAAAAAAAATTAGCGAGAATTATCACATTTCTACATATTTACATTTATATCTCGCTGGTTCAAGAAAGAGACCCATCTCCTATAAAATACATCATATTCATCCATCTGTCTCTCGAGATAAAGTACAACATATAAATGACTTCGGAGCTGTAAACTCGGTCAGATAATGGAAGCGAGCGATGTATGACAATGACGAGATGCGCACTGGAAATCTTATCTCAATTTGCCGTTCGAAATAAGTCACTCGAATCTCATCCCCTCGTAGATTTTGTCCAAATCCTAGATGTGTCCGCGAATGCCAAAAGTCAAATGCTTTTTATCAATCTTGCTTGCTAGCAATTCCAAATTGGGCACGGCAGGGAGCTAAGTAGCTATCTATTTGTACATCTTGGATCGTTTCGAGACGTGCACAATCACTAGTAAACATACACATGTATATCTATTTCGACAATTTGGACCAATCTGCGTGACGAGTACAGTCATTCTTTCGCGTAAAGCAATATATAGAAGATTGCCAAATTTTATCATTTTGCTAGCTAATGTAAAAGCACATGCGCTTGGGCTCCATGGACCAGCACAATCATGGAATCGAAATCCTTATCTGTTTCGTAGAAAATTGGTGATTTTGAAAGTATTTTCCTACAAATGATCACTTGTGTTACTGTTGATAATGGAGATATTTTTTATTAATTGATTATTTCGAGCTATACAATTACTCAAATTATTTATTTTTCATAAAACAAATAGAGTCTTAATTTAAACATGTTTTTAATTCAAGATAAAAATATATGTTTAGTAATGTATAATCGCCTTTATGCTTGAATCGCCTATATAAGAACACATTTCTTCCGATCTAATTTGCGAGCATCTTTATTAATTTAATTCAGGTCTCAAAATTTTTTATTATGTGCTAATTTTAGGTTATTTATATAGAATTCTTTAAATTTTTATTTTCTCGTGAAAATATTGCAACAAGCAACAGCTGAAGGTCATGATTTCAGACGCGACATGTGTGCAATTGGAAAAACCTAGAGAAACGAGGGCCCACCTGTAATTGTAGCAAACCTTCCTCATTATTGCTTTGCCCCACCGTAGTTGCTCCTAAGGTCCCAAACTTTCGGGAAGGTTCCCTTTTCCGACACGTGGTGTGTCGGATACAGACCTTAATTACAGGACAGAAAAATAAAAATAAAAAATGCAACCTTTCGAAGATAGAGGGGGGATTTTGTGAATATTTTATTGACGAAGTCATTTGTGTAAATATGCCAGTAATCTGTGCGGCACACAGCAAGACATCATGTGCACGTGGTTGATCCTGCCACACCAAGCCAGCGTCGCTTTGGCATGATAAATTCATAGACGGAAATATCAGCGTTATAATATCACAAAAAATCTTAAATTACTATATAAATATCACGTTTATCATAAAATTATTTTTTCATGTTACTAAATTCCAAATCAGTATATTATTCGCTAAAAAAATCTAAATCAATATACTAATATCATATTTATCGAAAAAGCCCAAATCACTGGAGATTTAGGTAGGAAAACATACTAAAGATAGGCTAGTGTTGTCCTTATAACTTCCTCAAATATTGTGACACGAAAATTAATTTGGAATAGATGTGATGATGAAAGAGTTGGGGATTCTTTTTTTTTTTTATCATATGAGCTCGAAATATTATTACTCGACAAGCATTATGATTTATGGGGTTTCTTTTCGTTCGCCTTGAAATTAGACCTACTCGATGAAGGAGGGCATTATTACTACAACTTTTGTGTTTATAGAAAATATATATTTAGTTGTTTTTCCTTTTCTTCCGACCAAAAAAAAGTTATTTTTCTTTTTCTTTTTGTAAAATCTTTGCCATGGTAACAAATAATGGAAAAACAAAAGAGAGAATGAAACAGTGGGCAAGATAGAAGCGCCCGTGCCTTTTTCTCCATTTCCATGGACTTCAGTTCGATGAAAGCCGAACCACTATTGGGCTTATGATATGTACGAATCATCCTCATTCATTATAATATCCGGTGCAATCTCTCTAAAAATATAAAAATAAAGAGAAATCAAATCTCAATAACCTAAGTGAAAAAACTTATTCGACTCAGTGTCAATACTTTGTTAACCCATTCAAATTGACGAATCATAGTTATCATATAAATCTTGAAATCGACGTGTTTGGATAAGAAATTTATGCTCAGCCTCAGGTCACGCTTTGGCTCAATCCATTTGGCCTAGAGTTTGATTCTCGAAATGTTTCAAGTGGCTCCTCTTTCATTGCTCTAGAACGTACATCTAGTGTCATCTATACCTATGTTAGTGCACGCGTACAATGACTTCCTGATTGCAACCAATCCTAACTTTATTACCATATCATGGACCAATCGGCACATGTATTAACTATTTATGGGTCCACATTCAATTATCTCAATCGAAACCTTCCTTTTGGAGGGAAAAAAAAAGGAGAAAAGAGAAGGCAAAAGGGCAAAACATAAGGGTCGGGTTTACATGAAGTAATATATCCAAAAAAATCCCAAATCATAGTCATTTCAACACATATATCTTCAAAAAAAAATTGTGCAACTTTTGTAATATCTTAAACTTTTTCTATTATCATAAAATAGCCCAAACTTATATCAGTATGATAAATTCACCATAGATGGAACTAAAATAGATTATTTATATGTGACACGTGTAAATTTTGGTTTTTGTGATTTTTCGGGATAATTGAATTACAGTAAACACAATTTGAGTTTTATTTATTTGGTGCTCTTTGCCCTTCTTTTGAATGCGAAACCCAATTTAGTGGACAAGTCTCTCTCCATTAATCGGGGATGGAAACGTGTAAAGTGGTAGTTGGCATTATTATACCGAAAATGACCCCTGCACTTTCCCGTTGTCCGGCACTGGCAGGTTCATGGCCTGTTTCCATGCCCCATCGGTTTCACATCATCTCCTGCTCGTCCAATCGAAAATGCACTTAAATTTGTCGTGACGACCATGAGAATCCATCGGATGCCTAGGGGCTCTCGTCATAATTTCGCGCGCCCTATGAACTGATCGCGTGATTGAGTTAAAGTAACGTTTGGACAATTATTGATATTGCCATATGGTACAAGGCACGAGATCTCGATGCGAATTTGGGTTTGCTCCATTAAGATGAATGGTGGGAGGAAGGATATATAAATTGCACATGTATCACCGCCCCATGAAAGATTCATGGCATAGGGATGGAGCCCGAAACGGGGATGGGGATCCCGCTATGTTGCGGGGAAAATTTGCCCTGTCGCCACCTCGCACCCGATGCAAGGCAAGGCTGGGTAGCTCGCATGGGGCAACAGTGCTTTGTCCTGCTATGGTTAATATTCCAACATTTCTATCTTCCGTAAATTTTCTACATTTATCACTATTTTTGAAAAAGAAAATTACGAATCATGTGAAAGTTTAAAAGATTCATCACAATTCAAATATATATATATATATACACACACATATTGCAAGTATAATTTACTTATCCATCGAGAGGATCGGGCCTACTAATGGCTCCAGACACGCCACTCATTCCTTATTAGGAAAACTTTGTCCCATCTAGTGTCAGTGCCCCACGAAGCCGGCCCACCGATCTTTGCAATCACATGAAGGATCTATTCACCTAAGGGCAGAGAAAATAGTGTGATTTACAAACTTTGTGCCCCAGCGTTGGACACAAAATGATTAAAGTGGCTTTGAATTATTCTCGTTTGCCTTCGATGCATAGATGGATCAATATCATAAAGGTTCGACATTAAACGCTGGTCCTATGCTTTTTTCTTCTTCTATTTTTTCTAGCCTAATCGACGTATTTCTTAGGGACGCACATTTTCTTGATGTGGGGTCGACAACAACAAAATAGAATGTGACCGTACAAAGGTTTGGTAGGGCATTGAATATCGACCCTCGAGAGGTTCATGCGGCCACGTCCCAAGAAGTCAATAAAGTCGAATATTTAAAATAATAAAAAAGTTTGGGGGCATCGGAATTTATTTACTCGAGACAAATTAAATGGCCCATTCCAACTTTTGAAATTCCCATATTCTTTAGAGGACTCTAGATGCTCGTGAGTCCACACGGACCTCATCAAGCGCGCCCCAAAATCAAATTGAAAGTTTAAATTAATAAGTGAAGGAAGATTTTATATGTATAAAGAGCATTTCATCCTTGTACATGGAATTCTCATTTTTCTTTTATTTCTCAACTTTTTTTCCATGCCAACTAGCCTTTAGAAAAAGAAAAAGAAGAGCATATGTACATCATGTGAAAGAACATATGAAAATACGCTTTAAATGTATATAAGAAAATGACAAACATTTTCGCATTTGATTTCCTTAAGAGATGAACTTAAATGGTTATGGAACGAGGATGATGCAAATTGAAATTTAGAAGGCGAGAGATAGTGAAGTTACATAATAATTATTTTGATGTGCGAATTACAATTTTTCCTATCACAAAGAAGTGGATTTTTCTCCATCAATGTAATATATAAGCTTTTATGGGTTTTTCGGGGCAATTACACTCGAATCTTTCTTTCAAACTAGCTTTATGCTATAGGAAAGACAATCTTGAGACCCCCCCTACAAAAAAG
The DNA here is from genome assembly GCA_014182515.1 of Eucalyptus microcorys. Classification (NCBI taxonomy): domain Eukaryota; kingdom Viridiplantae; phylum Streptophyta; class Magnoliopsida; order Myrtales; family Myrtaceae; genus Eucalyptus; species Eucalyptus microcorys. The sequence continues at coordinate 26,018,143 of CM024570.1, forward strand.
AAAAAGAAAAAAAAGAAGAAGTTTGCAAACATCTACTTAAGAAGCCGTTAGGTACCTCTTTACACAATTTTGTACGACTTTAAATTGCTTTTTCTTTCTTGCATATTTATATGATTTTAATTATTTCAATGATAAGTAGAGCTCATCCCGAAAACTATAAACAGAGATTATTCCAAATGCATGCATATTTGGGTGGCTTTACCCTTTTTAAATTTTGTAATAAAATTCAAGGTTATCTTCTTCTTCTTTTTTAAGAAAAATATATTATCAAGGTACCATTAAAATATAGCCATTTAAATGTCTTATAGACATAAAATCCAAGTCTAATTCACCTCCTAAGAATTATCCAAGATGATAATAAGCAACGTGCTCTGTGTTGTCAACAAAACGCTTGTATTGGTGAAAGTGTTTGGGATAGCTTAAAATCCAACACCACCAATCTCGAGCATCTACAACCCCTTCTCTCCTTTCATATCCTCTCTTCCCCCTTCATCTCCTTCACATGATCTAGCCATCCGGTGAAGTCATTCGCTGCGCACGATACCGTAGGCCAAGTACAAGTGACCCGTTGGATTATATGGGTTTCACATGAGGTTCACATGATCTAATAAGGTGGTAACATACATCGGCCTAGATGACCGATGTTGACGAAGGCACCTTCTCGAGTAGAAAACCTTGTTTAGTGTCGATTGTTGCATGCCATTGACCGTATTGTGGGTTTTGGAAGTTCTCGAGTTTAATTAATAGCTTCGGTTGGAGTATTGTGCTATGTAGCTGGTTCCTTCCCCGGTGGTCCAGTGAGGGCGCAGGTCGAGAGAACGACGGTCAGAAGGAGTAGTGCTTTCGCACATAAGAAAATTGAGGAAGGAGATGGCGATGGGGGACCAATAGCTTCCCCAACATCTCGAGGTTGTAGCTTGGTGAGTAGAAAGCCTGGGGGGTCCAATTAGTAATAACAACACTATTCATGAGATATTAGAGCCCGCTTCTAAATTCGTCTAGTTTCTCTGTATGTCCTTAATCAATCGGTCTCGAGATTTTATACTCAAGTTGATGTTTTGAGTTTTTGCATATGTTGCATCGCAAGTATCACTAGTGACCGCCCTTTTTCATAAAATATTCATGTTTGAGAGAGACGGGCGTAACAATAAAGTGATCATCTGACATTTTCCTTTTCTTGCCATAGAATCTCAATAAAGACGATAGAGCTCCTTAAAATTGCCCTAAGAATCCTACAACTTTTCGAACGATCATCTAAATGGATCAATCAAAGCATCTCCAGCAAAACATTCTAAGCTTAGAAAATTACAGCCGCGGCGGTCCAACGCTAAACCTATCGAAATCGGCCCTTTAACGCTAAGAATATCTACCCAGAAGAGGAAGAAAACAGAAGCCCAAGCTGCGACGTCCCCACCCAGACATCGGACCCTCCAAGGCCCAATATATCCGGGCCTCACCAGGCTCGGCCCATCATCGCACCTGGCGAGCGACCGCTGACCCGGCCTTAACCCGCGAACGTCGCCGTCTCGGCTCCCCTCTCTCCGCGCTCAACGCCTGCGCGTCTCTCTCTGATCAGAGAAAGAGAGAAAGAGAGAAAGAGAAGAGAAAGGAAAAAAAAAAAAAAAAAAAATTGTAACTGCTCTCTCCCGGGCACGAAAAGCGTTTTTCAATTTCGCGTTTTTCAATCTCGCAGATCTCTCGAGAACGGAAAACGCCATCGCCCCCCTCCCTCCCTCCCTCCTCCGCCGCCGCCTCCGCCGTCTTCCCGGCGAGGATCCGCGCTAGGGTTTTTCTTGGCGGCGTCTCTTCTCGGCGGCTCCCCTTGGACCGCGAGATCCCCGGCCGAATCTCCGCCGCTGCATTTTCCGCGGCGCCCACAGGTCAGTCGCTCCCTCTCTCCCTCTCTCTCTCCCTCTCTCCGTGTCTCTCTTTCTCTCTCGACATGCAGGGCCCGCGCGTGCGGTCCTGGTGCGGTCTTGTCGCCTGCTCTGGCCGTGCGTTCGGTCGGTTTGGTTTCCGGTGCGGTCCTGTACTGGTTTGTCTTTAGCTGGAAGCCCTAGGGCGCTTGGTTCGGTTGCTCGGGGGCTCTCGGACGGGGGATGGGCGTTCGCATTCGCGTTAGCTGGGTTTGGTGGGTGAGAGAGCGCATCGTTCGGTTTTCGAGTTGAAGAGGAAATTGGCAGAAAGTGCATGAGCGCATATACACGAGAGCCTGTGGAATTTTTTTTTTTTTTTCTTTTGGTCGCTGGAATTTGCAGGGGGATTGGGGAAATTTTCTGGTAACTGAAACTGGCTCCCGGAGAATGTTTTTGCTGGCCTGCCTTGTTGTGGGTTTTTAGTGACTAGGAGAACGTTAATGGTCATTTTCACTTTTCAGCTTTTTCCATGTGACATACTAGAAAGAATGAAATTCCATCGAGTGGTTTTTCGTGTTCTGCTGATGTTCAGCCACAATGAAAATCAAAACTTTGAAAACAGTCTGTTGTGTATTGTTTCAAAATAGTGCCCAAACAAAAGTCCAAAGCTAAGAAAAACGAATAGTTTTTTGAGTGACGCAGAAGATGGGATAGTTCCCAGAATGGGAAGAACCCTGCATTTGTTTTCTTTAAAGACTGGAACAAGAATAAGTACTGTAAATATTAAGGCCCTTGTTTTGATAGGACTGTCTTCAGGAGCACAAGATGAGTGGTTCAAATGAGAATGAGGAGATGGATAAGGAGGTGCCGCTAGCTCCAGATCTTGCTGATGAAGGGCACCCAAATGAAGTGCAAGTTGAAGCATGCCATGAACGATCTCCTGATTCAGTGCCTGTAGAGGACACTTTGAAGCCAATTGAGAATGGGCACGCGTTGCCTGTGGAGGATGCTTCAACTGATGATAAGAAACAAGAACCTGTCTCAAGTACTCCACTCTCTGCCCCGGATGGTATAGCTAATGCAGAAAATCAGCAAGATGTACCCAAGCATGATAGTGGAAATGCTGAATCTGCTGCTGTTGCCAAGGAGGAGATACAGAAGGATGCATCTGATTTGCCTCAGGAGGAAGCCACTGATTTGACTCTAGAGGAAACCAAGGTTGATTCTACCACCCTAGCTCAGAAGGAAGCCACTGAGTTGCCTCTACAGGAAACAAATGTTGATTTTACCACCCTGGCTTCAAGGAAGTCACTGAGTTACCCCTGCAGGATACTAAGGTTGATTTTACCACCCTGGCTTCAAAGGAAGCCACTGAGTTACCCCTGCAGGATACTAAGGTTGATTCTACTGCCCTGTCAGAAAGTCATCCAGAACCTGTTGAACTGATATCGGGGGCCAGAGCTGAAGATACTGAAAATCCAGAACCTGTCAAACCGATATTGGAGGCCAGAGATGAAGATACTGAGATGGTGGAAAGTAAAACGGGTGCTGTTTGTGATGATTTATCCTCAGTAGAGAAAGACAACATTGTTGCACCTAATAAGGCATCCATTGACATTAAGGCTGAAATTGAGAAAGTGGAACCGATGAAAATTGAGGAGCATCAGGCTGAGACCCCTGTAGCTAAGGTTAACGGCAACTCCAGTTTGAAACATTTATTCCTTTTAGATGAAAACGATGAAGGTAGTGAGTCTGGGACAGAAGAGGAGCAATCATTATTCATGAAGGAACTGGAGAGTTTCTTTAAGGAGAGGAGCATGGAATTCAAACCACCTAAGTTTTATGGGGAGGGTCTAAATTGCCTCAAGTAAGTTAACCGTGATCTTTTATGTTGAAATTTAGGAGGGATTGTGCCTGGATATTGCCTCTGTCAAAACTAATGTTCATATACTTGAAATGGTGATGAAGGTTGTGGCGAGCTGTGACTAGACTTGGAGGTTATGATAAGGTACATGTTTTTCTGGATTTTGCTTTGGATGTTCATTCTCAAGCATTGGGCGAACTATCATTGGTCAAAATTATATACTTTCTAGGGATTGTTTAGTTGAGAAAAATATTTGCTCTACTTTGTAATGTTTTCGCAACCATATACATGAGAAGAGATATATCGAAGTGCATTTTGTGTCTCTCCTATGATGTTCAGTACTTCACCTGTTTTGAAGTGACCCTTTTAGCAGGCAATTGAAGATTTTTCTCTGGTGTATAGGTTACATCATGTAAGCTGTGGCGGCAAGTTGGAGAGTCCTTCAAACCCCCCAAGTAAGGAATGGCTTCTATTCTCAAGCCCAGGCTAGAGCTGTTTATTCTGCTTATGAGAAATGCCTGTAGTCCTGTTTGATATCTTCTCTGTATATCATGAACTTGTCATTGTCGGATTTTAAATTTGTGTTATTTACATGTTCAAGCTCTGTGGCTTCTTTTGCTCGTCTATGTATACTTTGAAAATTTGTACGTTTGAGGCATTTAGGCGAGTCACTGACAGACAGAAACCAAGGATAGTCCATTTAAGTCTTCTTTTTTTCCTGCTTATAGACAAGTAATCACATTCTCCACTTGATGCATACATAATCAGTCCAGTCCTTCCATGCAGGACATGCACTACGGTATCTTGGACATTTCGTGGTTTCTATGAGAAGGTGAGTCTTAGTTTGATACTTTGTGCTCTTTCGTCATCTATGATGTATTGAACTGGTTCTACAAATTGTGTTGAACAGCTGCATGTATGAACTCTTAAACTATTTTGCTTGTTTTCTAGGCACTCCTTGACTATGAGAGGCACAATTTGCGTGGTGGGGAGCTTAATATAACTGCTGCTTCTCCCACAGAGCCTATGGTTGGTGACAATCAGGTAATGTAGTCATTATTTGAAGATTGATCATCTTGTTCTGATCTAGCTCCATGAGAGGTTGCTATTTAGTATGACTAAGACTAACCTTGTTGTAAACCATCTAAATTTTGAACAAGAGTGCTGATTCTATTAAAAAAGGACTAAGAATGATATTGAAAAATTGGAACCATGAAAAGTTTGAATTAAACATCCTCGGTTTCCATTTTGATTCCTCTTTTATTCTGAAATGTGATTAAGGATTCCGTTGAAAGTAACTCATTACAGTTCTCTGTGTTGTGTTTGATGCTTTTTGAACTTTATTCAACCAAGGGAGATCTTCTTAAAATAGAACATTCAGGAGGCATATTTTCGCAGCAGTAATAAGAATAGACAAAATCCACTTTGCTGATGCCATAAGCTATTGGATGCTTCTTAGGGCTAGCTTTATGCCACAGGTTCTGGCTATGGAAACAATCCCTTCTAAAGAAACAGGGGAACACTGTGCACAATAGAGGCTGCCTCCTGACCCTCACATAATGGGGAGCCTGGTGCACTGGGGTTGCCCTTTCATTGTTGTTTTTGTGTTTTCTTATAGATTTTACATACTTCCTCCATTCCCTTCTAATTATTTCCAAACAAAATGTAGAGTAGGAGTGATTTTCAGCAATTGACTTATCTTTCTTTACTATAATTAGGCATCGGGATCCGGAAGGGCACCCAGAGATGCTGCAGCCCGTGCAAGGCAGGGTTGGCACTCGCAACGTCTTCTTGGTAATGGTGAAGTTAGTGATCCTATTATAAAGGTATGTGCCATGTCTTACTAGCTCCTTGCTTTTATGTGGTGATTAGTTTTGGGTTCCTTGTGCGTACTTTTTTTTAAGACTCTAAGCTTTAGTATACTTGTAATTGTAGGATAAGAATGCCATGTCTATGCAAAAACGTGAAAAGCAGCTTAAAAGCGTTGGTATGCTCCATATTGAAATTTATCTTATCCCTTCAAATTTTGTTCTGTTCTTTTGGATGTATCATTACTGCCTCTACTGTTTTATAGCTATCTTGTTTCTTATTGTGGAGTGGTCACTGCAGGTCCAGTGAAACGCAAGAAGCAACCATACTTGGAAAGTTCTATTAAAACTACACGACCAAAAACTTCTAAATCACAGTTAAGGCCCTCTTTCAGGATGTATCCTTTTCAGCCAGGGTTTTTGTAATGTGACTGCTGTTAAATTAGTTTGTGATATATTTGTTTCTTTTGGTTTAAGTATCACGGAATGGTTTTATAGTAGCGTTACCCTGTTAAATGACTCTTCTGGTATGTCAAAAGTGTCTCTTGACTCAACATGGTTCCACTATTGTGTCTTTACTCTTATTTATCTTGAACCATATTAATTGATCTATTTAAAACTGTTTTTTTTGTTTATATTAATAAAGAAAAAATATCAACAAATTTAAAGGGAAGATATTTAGGCTACCTATTCATCAAAATCATGGAAGATAAACTACTAATCACTTAAACTTATGGGAGTGGTTTCACATGATGAAAATCTTTCAGTAAGTCGTATTTTTTTTACTCTTTTTTGTCTGGTTTATTAATTTCTAAAGCAGACTGGATTTAATTTAGATCTTTAATTCTTCAAACCATTTTAATATGCTTACCATTTGCCAGATTGGATATACCAGTAGTTGACATTGGACCACCAGCTGATTGGGTAAAAATCAACGTACAGAAAACTGTAAGTCTATTGATTCACTTGCATTGTTCTCCTCTTCAAGATTCAAGGTCTTGCTAGAATTTCGTGTTCCATATGTGCAGAAGGATTGCTTTGAAGTCTATGCCTTAGTCCCAGGGCTTCTACGGGAGGAGGTCAGTACTTGTTCTCTGGGTTTTATTTTCATGATTCATATTGTGTTGATCTCATGGATTTTATAGTAAGACAATCATGGTAACCACATTTTGTTGGCCTATTTCATGTTTAGTTCTGTGTACTGAGGTTTCTGGATGATCGTTTCTTTTTTCACAGCTGAAAATCACGAAAGCTATATTTGCATCACTCTTTCCTTTAATGGGTTTTCAATACTGAAGTTTATCAGCAATGTTGAAATGAAACGACAAACTCTAGTGGTTCAAATGCCATAATTTTAATGTATCATGTGATATATGTGCTGTGGATGGTGGAGAGAGTTTCTTGTCAGATTGATGGAGAAGTGTTTTAGTGAGACAGTAGGCTAGATTGTGAAAATGGGTAGTGGTAAGATCGGTGTAAATATATTGTGATGTTTTCCTGACATTACTATTATTGTGATGTTCCATTGGCATGTCCCTTGCCGTATGAGGTAATTTTAACTCTCGGTGTCCATGTGAATCTGGTCATCAAGTGAATTTAGAATTATGTCAGTCCTCACAATTCTAACTAACTCGATTTCTTAAGTTTGAATATGTCAGTTCCATATCTTGTTATAAAATTGAACATGCCTCTCTCAGGAACATATTGAGATAGCTTTATGAGAAGTCCAAGTATAATAGTAAACTACTCCACGATATTCTTCTAAACCCTTTCCATGTGCCATACATGAAATTAGTGCCACATTTTTCACCACTAAGACGCCTTTACCAAAACAGAGAAATATCTGATGTTTCTGTCTGCATTTTTCTGTTCAACCCCCCCCCCCCCTTTTTCTTCTTTTGTGTGTGTGTGTGTGTGTTGGGCTGCGGTTGGCTACATGTATTTTCTTCAAATGTCACATTTTTTGCTTCTTGGGAATATCCAGGTCAGGGTCCAGTCTGATCCTGCTGGGAGACTGGTTATAAGTGGTGAGCCAGAGCAACCCGACAATCCTTGGGGGGTAACTCCTTTTAAGAAGGTATATTATTTTCTCAGCATATGAGTGCCTTTTGAATTAGTAATTTGGCCTTGAAGGATCCATCCTTGTAAAATCACTTTTTGCAAAATAAGTACCATCAATGACAGATGCTTCAGAAGTGCCTGCTCCATTTTGATCTTGACCGTGCTTTTTATCAGTTCTAGTACTTGGAAGCCAACAATCAGTCTGCTTCCAGTTTCTTTATTTAGCCAACCCCCTACCACAAGCCTATTGCCTCACAATGCCTTCTATTTATTGCTGTCTGCTGGAGGCGCTATAAAATCTGGATGACATGGTTATGCTCATGGGTCATAGCGCTATTATAGATGCCTACATGATGTAGAGTGTCTTGATATAGTCTCAGTTATTCACTTTTTGTCGTGTCCTACTGGTAGATGTTCCCTACCTTGCTGGGACCTATCATTCTCAATTTCTGACAGTATTGTAGTTTAAGAATGGAAATCATTTAATGGAGAAGGAACGTTTCATCTTTTGTACAGATTGTCAACTTACCTTCAAGAATCGATCCACACCAAACATCAGCAGTGGTCACCCTGCACGGGCAGTTATTTGTTCGGGTCCCTTTTGAGCAATCGGAATAGCAACTTTGGCGTGCTTATGTGCATCATGTTGATTGAAACTAACTGTAGGTGTTAGCTTCTGTAGTTCACTGAACCTTGTCCACATCTGCGGTTCACTCTCCTTTGTACTCTTGTGTAGCGGACTAGATTTAGCTCTGATTTATGTTATCTTTTAGTCCTTATTTCGCATGCAGTTCTTGTCTATTACTGTTTTGAGATCCTGCTCGTTTCACCTGACCCTCCATCTGGCTGTGCTCAGTTAATCATTTCGGATCTAAAATCTGATCTCTGTAGAAGAGGAGGGGAGAGAGGTTAGCAGAGGCAACTCGTAGGTACCCGAGATCTCTAGCTTCTAGATGGCATTGTAGTACTTTTGTCATGCTGTGGTGGACTGTCCTTGTTCACTTCTTGTCTGATTTACTGATGTTGTGCTGCATCCGAGTCCTCCTTGTGCTCTAAGCAAGCACTGGAGAGTGATGCTCCTAATTCCGTGGGCTATTTCATGCATCTTGAGTGCGTCTTAGCATCGGTATTTGGGTAAAAGGTATCTCCTCTGACACCATGGCCTAAGGTTGAAGGGACTAATGCTGCAGAGCTATGGATCAAATTTGAAATTGTCATTATCTGGAGCGGCAAAGGTCTGGTCACAAAATCCGACTCCCGATCAATGATTCCACGATTTGGAAGCAACAGCTCATCTAGATTCCGAGCAGCCTAATGGGCCCGCGACAATGAATTGACAATTCCGGTCTTGTCTTGGTCTCCTCCAAGCCCACCGAATCGCCAAAACGTGAAACACGTAACTTGAATTCCCGCTTGCCACTTGGACCTCTCCTTCACGTCCACCACTTACATCCCAAGAATATTTTACGAGATCTACTCGTCATCCAAGAGAGGACTAGTCTCGATGACAACAGTCCTTCAACCACCGGTCCCTTCTATTGCGAGATGGGGACTAAATAAATTGCCCAAACCAAGACAACCCAATTGGAGAAAGACGGACGTTGCTTGGAGAAAGACGGACGACTTGTCGCTTGATTAGCAGCAGTCATTTAGTTGGTGCAAACACTATTCTAACTAGGGGTGATTGGGTCTAGGGTGGGTAGGGTTTAGACTTGGACCTTGTACCATTTGTTATAACCTGGCTCCCTTTTTTAGACCTTGTACCCGACCCACTTTGTTTTTCCGGTTCGGTTATAGGGTTAAACCTGTTTCCATTGAAACCTGTATTGCAATCTCCCGATATTTTATACGATTTCGAATTTTATATTAATACGTGAGAAAATAACGTAATTATCTAATTTGTATCGAAACATTAAGCACTCATAATAAATAAATACATAAACTTTTTGACTAAACAAAAAATTAAGGATCCACATGGCTAATTATAATAAATAAAATCATAAGGCAAAGAATTAGCAACAAACATGGGTCTAATATTAGTCTTATTTCCACAACTACTAAATGAAGCTATTCTTTTATGCAAGCATAAATCTTCCTACAAAAGAGAAATTAGGCGAGCCAATCCACGTGATATACAATAATTTGGCGGTGATGAACACCATCCATCTATTGGACGGTGCGAGAGAGAGCCAATGAGGGAGGGAAGCAAGTGAGGAAGAGGAACGATAAAAGAGGAGTGCATGCACGTTTGAGAGAGCCAAAAGGAAAAACGTCGTGTGATTGTAGGAGTAAGAATAGAAATAAGGGGAAAAAAAAAGGGTTTTGGATCTATACTTACAAAATCAGTTCCCAAAACGGTTCCAAAACCGGTTCCTGGGTGGGTAATCAATTGGACCCAATTCCCGGACCGATTTAAACCGATTATGAATTTTGGGAACCGGTTCCCGACCCTATTTTCCGGGTGGGCCGGTTTAATTCCCGGGTATACCCGATCCGATTGCACACCCCTCATTCTAACGTGATTTTCTTGTGATTGTTCTAGGAATCGTCACGTGCCTCGTGCAAGAACGGTGATTTTTTTCAGAGTCGAATAGACACTCCAACAGAGACGTCCCCACGGAATCGAGGAGGGTGATGGGGGTTGGTGGGGGGTTAGCTCAGCTAAGGAAATCTCTGCTTCCCCATTGGAAGTACGCTTGGTGAATGGAAAAAAAATGAAGAAGCCTAGAAACAGTTGCCTGGGGTTATAGTTTGCCATCTGACGAACTGCCCTAGGTTTTTCTCATCCGACGACTAGGTACACCATAGCACAATTTCGGCTACCTACTTCTCGCTCGCAATCCCAACTGAATAAGGTCGCAAAGGGTTTGCATGGATCCGGTTTTCAGCCCCTCTTCTTCCTGCGGGGAGTGTCGATGAAGTTGATGACCTACAACACCTTCCTTTTGCGCTAGTACCTTCGATCCCACAAACACTCAAATTTCAAGAGCATGAAACTTAAACTACTACAACATTAGACAGCAGACATCGATGACTTTGGGCATGAAACTAAACCAGCCATGACATTAGGCGAGCCGATGTGAAATTGATGGCAATACATCATGTCTCGATCTTGAATCGTGGACTTCTACAATCTTTATTATCGCGTTCATATGTTAAGGCTCGACTAACGTATTAAAATGAAGCGGTCTTGGATGCCTGATGAAGTGATGACTCGACGTTCCATCTCACCCGGAAGCTTCAACATCTTTGTGAACGCGAGCGAAAGCTTGAAAAAACAAAGCAAGCCGCGATTCTCTTCCGTATCTTCATGGAGAAGGTCACATTCAAGAATACGGGCCTCTTCATTTCCATCATATTATATCGCAAGTCAAACTAAATAAACAACTCGAGGCATTATGTCATCCAACCATGCTTTTCCCTCTATTGGAATCCAGCCACGCCCACCCATCACTTCTTCATTAGACAAAAATCGACACTCTTTTCCAAGGAAAGGAGACACCGTTTCAAGTCAAAGATCGGGGAACATCCAATACTAAAATCCTGCAACCGTCCCTCGTGGTTGATCGAATTAGAATTGTCGTCGAATAACATGTTAGTGTGTGTGTACAATTGGTTTCCTAATTGCATAAACTTCCACGAGACGACCTGCGTGCCCTACCTGACCCGATAATTGCGCGCAGGTCTTGGATTCAAATGACCGTAGTCTTGTCCCACTTTTTCTAACACTCGTAATTCATCTCATTTTTCTTTACCAGTTTTCCCATCTCCCGACCGTTGTTTGATATTGTTAGAAATAATTAAACATTAAATCATGTCTTTATCTAAAAGTTTAATCTTTTCGAACAGTTGATATAGTACCAAAGTCATGCTTACATGTGAGGAGAGTTTTAGTATTTGAGTAATTAAATATTAAACCACACATTTATCTAACAATTTAAGTTTTTAGAACTTATAGATATAATTGTGTTATTTATATTCTAAAGATCGACCTAGAGAGATGGTAAGAAATATCTATATCCTCAATAACTTATCCATAAAGAGAGGTAATAAGGAAAATGGTAGAAGTACTATCTTAATCTCGCCTGCCAATGACTCTACTGGCGGAAAAAGATCAATTTTCTAGCATCGCATCATCGTCGGCCGGTCTATTCGACGTTTCTTTTCTTGTCGAGCACAAACTACAAGGAGAGATACCATTTTGGTCATATCTTGAGCGGTCCCTTTTTCCACTTCGGAATCGCCTAAATTTCAAAAAAGAGAACCAAGGCACTCCCCCGATTTCTCCCTTTCCTTGTCCCACACGGCCCCACGCTTGTCCCCCTCCACCTACGACACGTGCACAGTTCCGGTTCTTGTCCTTCTCCCGTCCTAAAATAAAACAATAAGCAATCGGCCAGCCTCTCTGGATTCACACCCACCCCCACCATTTCTCATGTAAAAGACGACTGGAAAAAACGAGCCATCTCTATAAATCCGCTAGCGACCGGCCACCACCCGGAAGGCCCGAACTACCAAAAAGAGCTGCAGACATTCGCCCCGTTCGCTTTTGCTCATTAAAAATATTTCCTTAGATTAGTCCCTGCGCACGTACCGAGTTCATTGATCACGTTCTTGCCTGGTCGGTCGATCCGTCTCGTCGTGCCGCGGTCCATATAACGTACCCGGAGCTTGTGGGCGGGTGGTGTTTTCGCCGTTTGAGGTTTCTTTTTTGTTGGCATGGAGGGAATTAGTCATCTGGGTTACGCTGGTTTCGGACGAAGAAGAGGCCATGGAAGCGCCGGCGGCGGCGGGAAAGGCTTCAAGGTGAGCTCGAGGAGGTTCTCCGTGCAGAGGCTGCGCGCCAAGTTCGCGTGCCTGGTCAGGGCGTTGAGCAGGTGGAGGTGCAGATACGGTCGAGCTCTCAGGGCCTTGAAGAGAAGCATCTGTTGCAGGGAATCCAGCGCCGATAGCACTTGTTCTTCGGCGTCTTCGTCTTCTTCCTGTCTGAGGAGGAGCAGCAGCAGCAGGAGGAATCTGGTGAAGGGCGACGCGTCGCGCTGTACTTATTACTACGGCTCGGGCGTGTCGGAGAGCTGTAAGGTGCGGTCCTTTGCACGGTCCAATTCGGTTTACTCGGAAGCCATCGCGGATTGCTTGGAGTTCATCAAGCGGTCCTCGGTCTCGGTCGATGAGTACCGGGACCGGCCGAAGATAGAGTTTTGTTAAGTCACACATACATAAAAAGGAGTGTAGTAATTATTCTGTGCATAAGAACACCTTTTGTTTTGTTTGATTTCTGTTCTTGTTTTGGGCAAATTAATCTAGTTTGGTTAGCTCCATTGGAAGCAAGTTTAGGAACTCTCTGCTGCGTCCATATGATGTATGATGATCCAAAGGTTTGTCAAATGCGATGCCATAGAACTTGTTTGAGAGTTCTGAGTAACTTGATCATGGATCGATTTGCTTCGTCTCACTTTATATTACTAGAATGTTTTGGCGATGCTTTAGTCAACGAGAAATGCAAGTGCCGGTACTAGAATGTTACAGTTTCTGTTCAACATGAGAAAAAAAGGTTGATTGCTAAGCTTCCTGAAATGAGATTCATAAGTTTCGCATTGGAATGACAGAGCCCATGTTACATCATGCAGAATTTTCCTTTCTTTAGACGATTCTCCGTGATGCTGATTGCCAAACTTTCTGAAATGAGATTCATTAGTTTCACATTGGAATGACAGCGCCCATGTCCCATCATCCACAAGTTATTTTTCTTTTGGCGATTCTCTGTGATGCTGGTCAGGTCTATCACTTCCACAGATCAAAATAAGTCCACCAGCGTGTCGGTCTAAGTCAGTTTGCAAAGAATTGTTTCTGTGGACTACGAGATTATGCCGAGCAAATGTCGAATATCAGATCAGACGCTTCTCTGGAACATGAAAGTCCAAATCTCCTATGCCCGAATAGAAAATTTTTGCAAGAGTTAGCAGCTAATTAAGACTCCCGAAAACGTAATATCATCTAGCACACACCTTGCTGTAGCTTGACTAAAGAGAGAGCATAAAAGACAATGTAAAAGGATGAAAAGTGGAAGTTCCAGTTGGAATTTTGAGAATCAAAAGGCCAATCATTGTTTCAGATTTTTATGCTGGGCACTCGTTTGTGTTTCCTGGAAAAGGCCTACCTTTGTTGAATTCTTTTATCTTTGGACTGACAATCATTGTTTAAGGTACTGATCACAGCTGTTTTTCGGCTAATCCATTTCATACTATATTGACATGGACCAAGCTTAATTGGATAGAGCCTAAGTGTCTAAGCAAATTTACAGATCAGTTTTTGGAGTACTGTCACGATCAAGGGGAAAAGGCAGCTCAAACCAAATACAAACTTTAGTTGAGGGGAATCATCTGAATTATCTCTTGCCTGTGAACATGGGAATACCTTGGTTTGTGAAGTAAGCTGGAGAGATGGGCTCACCCTCAGAAGCATTGCACAGACGATTCAGAATTTCGTATCCGACCTTAGCAGTAACCTTTCTCACTTCCTCTGAACACATATGCTCCTCAAATCAATCCGACATAGGTTCGCAGCAGTTAGGCACTTAGACCTTTTGTCTCGGGTAGCGGGACATCCACGGCGCCGCCCACGGGCCTCATTCTTGGCCGGCGCAACCCGACAGGTCATCCGGTACATGTCCTCCTTCTCTTTTTCATGAATTGAAGGCATAATAATTAGACAAGACACGTAAGAAGAGACCAATATAGCAAATGCGTTTTGGGTTATGGAACGCCAAACAGAGGATTACGCTTAGCCCACATGTTTTGAGGTTCATTTGTCCTATGCTTGATACTTTGAACCTTACACTTAAGTCCATGTACCTTTGTGCACTCATCTCAAAAAGCATAAGCAGGTCTTTTTATTCCATCTCCATTCCCCGAGTTCCTTCATCCGTATTTGTCTGCATGATTTTGCTGACGGTCATGCCGGATTTTTCATGGATTTTTTCATGATCAGACAAAGTCCACTTTTGAACTCTCACTTGATAATCAATTCGATCCTAAACTTTATTTTTTGAAATAAATCTCGATCATAGAAGAACTCGTGAGCTATCAATCTCTATCTGTTATGATACCAATGTGTATTGGGGTCGTGCAAACCCTTTTTTGGGAACCCTTCGCACATTTGATGTTGAAGTCCCTCGAATTTGCCTGTGGAAGGAGTTTTAACGAGCTTCTCTTTTGCTGGAAATGAGATAAACACGAGCAAACTCACTCTTCTGACAAAGTAGCAACAGATGCCAAAGCTATCCAATGAACAAAACATGATTAATAAACTAAGAATTAGTAACTCAAATGAAAACTAGAATTCAGAAGTGATTGAATAAACGGCAAATGGGCCAAGACAGTTGCCTCAAACAGCTCCATGACTAATGATGGATTTTGAGGAGGAAAGTGACATCCAACGGCTTTCTAATTTGGTTACAGTAGAGTCCTCTGGAGAAACTTTCAAGATTACTCTTCCTCCATCCAAGATTATGGTCTGGTGACCAAACCATGCGTGAGTTCTATGTTTGAACCCGCTTTCTACCTTTTCGAACGCCTCAGAAATTCATTCAAAACCCCACCTGTGTGTCAATATTTGCAAATATTATTCTCTTCTGGGATACCATATCCCTTCAAGATCTTCATTTGAATGGTAAGAGTAAGAGTTCTAGATATCAGGAAGTTTGCAGTAGATAATGATGAAATAGGAACTCCACCCTCTGAAAAATGGAATGGAAATCTGGAACGATTGCGAATATCAGAACTGCTGTAGTTAGTGTTCTTAGATTCAGCCCACAAAACGATACTGGTCTTTTCCTCGGGTAATGCGATTGTGAATGGATGGTGGGGCATTTGGAATTTGAACAGACAAAGTGACTTGGGCTTATGGCTCGGTATCGGAGTCATAAATTTACTGCTTATGCCCGCATAAATTCATTCTATCTAACCCTCCTGGGCTATCTGCAACACCTGAATCAGAAACATACTATCACTGTGAAGAACCATCATATTATCCCATCAAGAATGTACACCTTGTGAAGTGCAAGTCTGCAAGTTACAACAAACCATATAGAACAGATGACACATTCAGGCCGACGCCACCCGACAAGTTATTCAGTACACGTCCTCCTTCTCCTTTTCGCGCATTGAGGGCATAATAATTAGATAAGACATGTAAGAAGAGACCAATAAAAAAATGCGTTTTGGGTTATGGAACGACAAACGAAGGATTACGCCTAGCCCACATGTTTTGAGGTTCATTTGTCCGATGCTTGGTACTTTGAACTTCACACTAAAGTACACGCACCTTTGTGCACTCATTTCAAAAAGCACACGCAGGTCTTTTTATTTTATCGCTTTTCTCCTAGTTACTTGATACTGTATTTGGTTTATCTGCATGAATTTGCCGACGGTCATGCCAGGTCTTTGTGATTGGACAAATTTCACTTTTAAGCTCTCGCTTCATATTCAATTTGATCCTAAACTTTTATTTTTTTAATAAACCTCGATCATGGAAGAACCCATGAGCTATCAATCTCTATTTGTTATGATACCAGTATATATCGGGGTTGTGCGAACCCTTTATTGGGAACCCTAGGCACATTGCTGTTAAAGTCTCTGGAATTTGCCTGTGGAAGGAGTTTTGACGAGCATATCTTTCGCTGGAAAAGAGACAAACACCAGCAAACTTACAAAGTGCACGAGAAGCGCAAAGCAAATAATGACTCACTCTCCTGATAAAGCAGCAACAGATGCCAAAGCTGTCCAATGCACAGAAAGTAATTAATGAACTAAGAATTATTAACTTAAATGAAAACTAGAATTCAGAAGCGATTAAGCCAACACAGCGGCCTTAAACAGCCCAATGACTAGTGATGGATTTTGAGGAGGGAAGTGACAGCCAACGGTTACTAATTTGGTTACAGTGGAGTCCTCGGGAGAAACTTTGAAGAGTACTCTTCCTCAATCCAAGATTATGGTTCGGTGATCAAACCATGCGTGACTTCTATGTTTGAGCCTGCCTATGGAGCTTCTACCTTTTTGAACACCTCGGAAATTCATTCAAATCCCCACCCGTGTCAATATTTGCCAATATTATTCTCTTCTGGGATACCATATCCCTTCGGAATCTTCATTTGAATGGTAAGAGAAAGAGTTCTAGATATCAGAAAGCTGGGAGAAGATAATGATGAATAGGGACTCCACCCTCTGAAAAATGGTATGAGAAACTGGAGCGGTGGTGAATATCAGAAGTGCTTAGTTAGTGTTCTTGGACTCAACCCACGAATTCAGTTCATCAGTGAATCTTTTCCAAGAAACGATACTGGTCTTTGCCTCGGGTAATGCTATTGTCGATGGATGGAGGGACATTTGAAATTTGTGCAGACAAAGTGATTGGCTGCATGGCTTCGGAGTCATAAATTTACTGCTTATGTCTGCAAAAGTTCATTCTATCTTAACCCTCCTGGGCTATCTGCAACACCTGAATCAGAAACACATTATCACTATGAATAATCATCATCTTGTCCCATCAAGAATGCACACCTTGTGAAGTGCAAGTCTGCAAGTTACAACAAAACCGTATAGAACAAACGACACACATTCAGACGCCGCATAGTGAAAGATACTGATCTAGCTTTTGTCTTGTAGGATAGTGGACAAAAAGTTTTGGTCTGTGAGGGAGGTTCTTCAACTTTGTGGGTCACATGCTTGAGCATCATTTTCAAGTCTGTCAGTGACTTAAATAATTTGTGAAAAGGTGATGCACCATGCCAGATTTCTACTTCTTGTGAAGCAAAGCGACACTTGGGTCTTTTCTGTTTTCTGGTCTTGGTGCCTGAGATTGCCCAGAGTGAAGTTGCGGATTAAATAAACATAAATCCCAGATCCCACCCCAAATAAACAAGTGGACTGTAAGAGATGCCAAAAGAGTTGCACCAGAAAAGGCCAGGAAACATTTCTTTTGCAATTAAGGTCGGTCGATCTGCTCTTATACCGAGAACCAACAGGTAATCATTGTTTCAATTAGCATCGATGCATTCTAAATGTCTTACAGAACTTAGATGCATGCAGAAAATAATATTTCTGACTAGAACATAAGGTGTTGGACATTTAACCAATTTGCCCTGTATCCAGCTTAGGCAGAGTAGCTTTTTTTGTTTTCTAATTGTTGATGCTTAGACAGACGGTAGCGACATGTTAGCAGGATGCCTTCCCAGTTAGCTCTCGTACTATATCCAGGATATGCATGGTATCCAATTCAATAACTCATAACTAAGTGACCCTTTTCTTAATTTGATTCACCTTTATCGGTATTAAGGTCTAAATCGATCATATCGCAAGTGTACTTTCTCAGCTAGTGAAGGCCCTTCCTCTGATACCCGGAAAGGAAAAAGAAGTCACTGTGCATGAAACTACGACATTCTTCAGCTTTTTTATGCAAATAGATGGAACTAGAAAGATAGAGAAAAAAATATATCTAAAATCTCCTCTGATATGTCTTTCTTCTGAAAAGACAAGACTATTATGCTAATAAGAAAACAACATACAGATCAATGGAGATTACAGAGAATAAAGGCGAAACAACAGATCACGGGCAAGAGAGAACCAGATTGCTGGTGTAATCTTGGTCAGATTGAAAGGAGTTACAAACAGAGCCGACCCTTCATTAAAAGACAGGATCTATTATACACATGGACAGAGAAAGACCTAAATTTCGTAAGGCTTCCACTAAATGTTCCAATTCCTAATTCTTTGCCTTCTTATTTTCTTTACATCTGCACGCCCTTGTATCAGTCCTTAATGCCTGCCCTCTTCCTAATTCTCTCTCTCTCTCTCTCTCTCTCTCTCTCTCTCTCCCCACCATATCCCGCATAGATGATCGTTTATAACTTCTCTTAGCCCGTATTCTCCCCATTCCCAACATTTGAAGGTGTGTGTTATCGCTCAAAGTGGGGTCATTTTGTTCTCTTATTGGCATGCCATTTTGGAGACATCCTTGGAAGATCTGTTGTACTTCATGTGGCTCTTAACGAGTTGACCGGCAGCCAAAGCGGACATGAGTGAAAGCTCCCCAGCTAATACGGAACCGGCCACGATGGTGGCCAAAAGCCTCGAGTTCGAGCCGGGAGAGTCTTGGCTTGCACCCTT
The DNA here is from genome assembly GCA_014182515.1 of Eucalyptus microcorys. Lineage (NCBI taxonomy): Eukaryota > Viridiplantae > Streptophyta > Magnoliopsida > Myrtales > Myrtaceae > Eucalyptus > Eucalyptus microcorys. The sequence continues at coordinate 26,036,900 of CM024570.1, forward strand.
CACACCGAGTAGGTTCAGACAAGCCGATTGTGATGCAAGTTGGGTGCCCCCTCCAACTGTACCCACCTAAATCATAAAAATAACAAATTTTATTGGAGGGCAATTCGCAATTTCACAATGAAAATTTTGAGAACTTTCTAGGATTCAAAGGGAAATAGCTCTCTGCCACTTCTTGAATTTAACTTCCCGTGGACACCACATCAGATGCAAAGAACTTAGCTGAACCCCACTGAAACAGGACAAAGCACGTTGCAATAATTTATTGCGTTGCGTGACTTAGGCTGATAATCTCAAGGAATCACTCATGGGCTTACCTAGATCTGCAAAATTTTGAAATCTACGGACAGTCATGGAAAAGCTGACCGTCTTTTGGAGGATAAGACAAACCCAAAAAATTAAATTATCTGGGTCTTTAATTTTTTAATTTTTTTGGGAAAGAGGGGATGCATTGATTCTGTAGTAGTTTATGAAAGTTAGGGAGGAGAAATTGCATTGTATGAGCACTCTGCTAATCAACTAACCTCTTCATCTTTCGATTGCTTGCCTCTAAGTCCTTCGATGACAACGACGAGTCTCAAACATCGCAAGCAACTTTTTGTTAAGTAATATTCCATATGTATACTGTTCACCCCTTTCCTGAATTGCTTAAACTTTTGGGAAAACGATCTGTCTAATACGGTATTAAAGAACAGGTCGCGAATCACGACTCTTGCTTTTATATTTGCTCTGTTTTGCACTCTTGTCATCCTGTCTGTTTTCCCTGCCTTGGACCGTCTGTTTGATGTGTTTCATGTCCACCTCCTATGTTTCACACGTAAGATTATTCGAAAATGGGATTGAAGAGGAATTTATTACCTCAATGGAAGGCATGGACACGGAAACGTGAAGATCCTTGCCATCATTGACGGCCTCCATCATGGTGATGCAGTGAGAGCTCTCCACATTTTGCGCTGGGTCCTGTCCAGTGGCAATGAAGATGGCTGACACGATATTGCTGGCGTGGGCGTTGAACCCGCCAAGCGCACCGGCCATGGCTGACCCGGTCAGGTTCTTGAGCATGTTGAGCTCCACCAGCGCTGGCACGGTGGTCTTCAGCACCTTCTGCACCACCTCCTCCTTTATCACCGCCTCGCACGCCACTGACTTCCCCCTTCCCTCGATCCAGTTAATTGCTGCGGGCTTCTTGTCCGAGCAATAGTTCCCTGCACAGCGTGCACGTCATGTGTCCCACGTTACATAGTCCTAGAGATTCATCAAAGAGAGTGAACTGATCTTTTCCCATTTTCTTGACACTGCTTCTATGAATTTGGCTCAGATTTGGGTTGGTCCATGAGATTGATAACTGATCTATGGAAGATATTAGTTACCTAGTTTAGATAATAGAGGAGAAAAGACAGATGGGGAAATAGAACTGGACCCGTTTCTCTAAGGATTTTGTTAAAGAAATGCTTGTTCTCATGAGCATTGGCAGAGCATGCTGGCGGCAGTGACAGGTTATTTACCGGAGATGCCGATGACTTCCATGTCGGGGAAGTCAGCCCGGAGGAAATCGAGGACGTTTTGGACGCCTTTGGAGACCATATTCATCCCCATCGCATCGCCCGTGCTGCACATGAATCTCACGTACAAATTTTTCCCTGCGAGGGCGCACCTGATGCCTTGTAATTTGGCAAACCTGCTCGACCTGCAAAAATTCACGATCGGAAATCAAATTTGACTGGAAAAATCACCGTCGGAAATGGTCGGACATGAGAAGAAACGAACTGTTTTAGCAAGATCCAAGGAGGTAAGCAAGATTCGATCATCAAGCGAAAGCAGTCCGATCACTTGGGCAGTAAAAAAAATCGATTGAAAAAGTCATAGTAAAGTTGCCCGACAACAGAAGATAAATAAGTAAAAGATCTAGGTACTTCTTTTTCCGTAACGAGGTGGTAGTTGCAGTTATTTATTTTTTCAAAGGGGTAGTTACATTTCCAAAGTACCGCATGTGTCCCTTCACAAATGATACTATCGAACACGAACCTGTTGAACACAACCGCTATGGTATCGAGGTTGCCGGGATCCTCCAGGAACAGCTTGAGCTCTGCGGCACGCTTGGTGGAGCCGAACCTCACCACCGGGGCCCGAGTCATCCCGTCCCTGAGCACGACGCTCGCGGCGCCGCCCGACGTGTTTATCGCCTTGCAACCCCTGTTGGTGCTTGCCACCAAGCAGCCCTCCGTCGTCGCCATCGGGACCACGTACTCGATCCCGTCGAGCAGCAGCGGCCCTGCGACCCCCACGGGGACCTGCACGTACCCGATCGGCATCTCACAGCACTGCCCCAGAATGGAAGCGTAGTCGAACCCCTCGAATGCCAGCCCCTCCATGGACCTCCCCGTCATGCGCTGCACCGCCTCGCGCCGGACCGCGGCCGCCCTCTTGCAGTCCCCAAGCTTTGACTCCAGGGAATAGGACGGCGTCGTCCCGTCCACGACAGACTTGATGATCTCCTCGTCTTCCTCAGTCAGGGCGACGAACGTCGAAAGGGCGTCGGCTAGCGGCCCCGCGGCGCACTCGGTGCATGCGCCGCTGCAGCCCTCGCCGTCCTCCTCCTTGATGATGAACTTGTCCTCCTCCTGCTCCATGACACGCCAATGGCCGTTGACGCCCCCGATGACGATGTCGTGCCGGGCGGGCGACCGCGAGACGAAGGACTGCACGAGGCCGATCCCGAAGAAGCCGAGGAGGTAAATGAGGGAGGCGAGGAGGGAGACGAGGGCGGCGAGCTCGGAGAGGGTGACGACGTGCAAGGGGGTGGAGTCAAGGATCTTCTCGCGCCACCGCCAGAGGAGGAAGCAGGCGATGGAGAAGAAGAGGGCGAGGAAGACCGCGTTGGTGAGGTAGAGAGGGAGGGGGAGGGCGTCGGAGGCCTTCGGGTAATGGTGGTTAGGGTCGACGAGGAGTCCGCCGGCAGCGGCAGCGGCGGATGGGGGAGGAGGACGAGGACGAGGGGGTTTGGAGGGGGTGGAGAAGGATGGTCGACGTGGCCGGCGAGCGTCCATGCCAAGAACGAAGGTTTAATACAAAGGAGGAGAGAGGTGAAGCTGTTTGTGCGGAAAAGTAGGAGAGAGAGAGAGAGAGAGAGAGAGAGAGGAGGGACGAGAATAGTAAAGGAAGGACGGTCGTTGAGAGGAGCAGCGGAGGTTTAGGCCTTTCAGGGGGAAGGGGAAGGTCTCCTCCTTCTCTTTAATAGAGCTAGAGAGAGAGAGAGAGAGAGAGAGAGAGAGAGGACAAACAGGAATATGGCGTCTATGCGAGTTCGATGCTTGGATTCATTGTTAGAATAATATAAAATTAATGATATAAAATTAATAGATATAGCGTGCTCGAATCTAACGTAGCCATTAGTGATCTAGCGAGCAAGAAGACGTCCCCTCGTGGTATGAATCTTCACGACTCTTCTCTATGATGATTGTGATGTGTGTGTATTCCCTTAATAATTTTGTGGAAATAGCATAAGCGTGATAATGGAATGGAGGGGTGAGCGTGATTTCAAGATAGAATCTGGAACCTGAGAATCGGACCAATAGGAATATGTCCGGTTCTCGATTTTGAGGTATGTAATGTAGATTTCATATTCCAAAAATTATAGAACATTTTTTGACAGTTAAGTTCCAGGTTCTAAGTTGATGGAACTTGAAACTTGTAACCTAGAATATTGAATAAGTTTTTATGTTTTCCTTGATCTGTCTTCACATAATTCCATAGCGTTTGATGATGAGTGTATTCCTCCCCATCGAGCCCCAACCCTGGCTCTACCAAGTCTTTCCTTGGTGTCACCTTTTCCCACTTCTCTTCAGGGGTTAAGCCCCTTGAGACTGCCCTCAGGGTGGCAAAAATAGTTTAAGGACATGTTCAGGTCCAATGAGTGTATTATCTAGACTACTAGTTTAATTTATGACCGAGACTTTTACTTGTTAATGTTTCAAATTATAAATTATGGTCAGTGAATTGTAGTGGCCAATAATGGCCATTAAAAGTAGTAATTCATCGCAATCATTTAATAAATAATATATGTGAAACTTGGGTAGAACATGGAACCAATCTAGGAACGTTTCGGGATATGTAGGGCAGGTTTCAAGTTCGAATCTATTCCAATGAGTAAATTCTAGGTGGAAACTATATAGAACCTAGAATCACTCACCCCTAATAAAATCCCTAATAAAATGCATACATTCTCCATCGAAAGAGACCTTGTATAGAAAGAGTGATTAGACCAATTCTAGAGCTGCCAAATGTCAACCTTCTATTAAGGTTTACGTTATGGATTTCATATGCCTAATTGGACGTTTCAATATATTGCCCATAATATATTTGACTAGATTGGGCATATATCAAATACTATATAATAGACCTAATAAGCCAGATAAATGGGTGAGACCTCGTCAAGTCCAACATTCATTATTTTCATCCTGGAATTACATGCTTTTCCTTGTAAGATCGTCACATTATACGTCTACGCATCGAGATCGGTCTATTATATTACGTTCAATAGCCGGTGAAAAGAAAATTTATTCTTTAAAATGTGTGTTGGGGGTATGAAGGAACTCTTCTTGGGCCTGCCCGTCTGAATATCAACTCGTAATTCATGCCTAATGTCGCTCGTAGTAGAAATCACGCTCCGGATCGTGTAGAAAGAGACTCAACTCGTGTTCCGCATCTGAGCCGTTGGGTCTTCGTGCCGCGGCCGCACATCCCCTCAGCCATCCCCCCTCTCCCCGTCGACCGACCGCCACGGTGGAAAGTGAGCGATGCTAGTCGAATTTGATATGATCACCCCCGGAGTTGTCTTCGTCAAGGACGGAAAATTGGGTGACCGCTCTTCTCACTTGGGGACTTTGCTTCTGCATGTGGAGGCACGCCGAGTGCTGCATTTGTCGTGCGGATTCCTTCTGTATCCGCCTGCAGGATCGAGTCCCTTTTCGTTTGGTTAGGAGCTCGATCGCGATGTGCCGTCTCTCAAGTCCAAGGGTCCACTGCTTCTCTTTGCTTGCTCATGATGCTTTCTCTCTTGCTTAATCCAGAAAGCCTGGCATTGGAGCAGTCATTTGCAGCGCTACCAAGCGACGGTTCGTCCAGAAAGGGGAAGCCATGGGACTATGGACACGCCACGTTCCGTTAGGTTGGAGGTCGCGTGGAGCCGGTTCTTTAAGGCTATGTTTGGTGGTCCGGATTTCTAATCGGGATAGGACATGATATGAAATCCTGAAATTTTTTTATATCCGTCCATTATTTGGTGAATCGCTGTATTAAAATCGGATATATTCACGTCATATCATGTATATTTTTTTGATATAAATGGCATGTCATTATAAATAAACCTAAATGTTCATAAATGAAGATAGTAAAAATCTCTCGTAATATTATTCCTTAATTTATTTTTATTTTATTTTTCCTCTTATTTATATTATTTTTTTATTATTTCTTTTTTCCCCTTTCATCATTCTTTAATAAAATTTTATCAAATAGTAAACTGTACTAACATACCTAAAATACAAAAATACCTATATAAATATAAATATTTAATTTATAGATTGAATGTTTATTATAAGATAGAATTAAAGTTGAATATATAAATTAAAAATGAATTTATATTTTTTTATATATTAATTAACAATGAATTTCTATTTTGTTAATTTAATAAGTTTGTTATTCTAGAAAATAACATTCCTATTATGGACATTAGAAATCCTATTCATCTTTATCCCACTTCCCTCATGGGATAATTTTATCCTGCCTATATCCCCCTTATATCCGACTTTATCCTGTCCTGAGCGAGCACCAAACGTAGGATAGGATAAATAATATCTTATCCTGAATTTTATCTCGACTACCAAACGCAGCCTAAAGGGTTTCTGTTAGTATTTCATAACAAGTCGAGGAGTTCTACTTGCTCAAGTCAAAAAAAGGGTAGAATCATGCGTGCGTGTATCTTAGGAATTGGTAATGGTTTTGGACTCGAAATGATTGGTGTTGTGTTCTGATCTTAGATCGACTGACTTCGTGATCATTGTCGGTCCATCCGTTTTATGCATTTGTCCGGACCTTTTGCGCATGTTTGTTTATGGATTTTTAGTTGTATTAATCAAAACGAGACGAAAGCGTATGAGTTTACCTTATGCGCGATTGCTAATTGAGCTGCCACAGTTTGTAAGTCGGGTTTTGTAGATCGGGATTGGACAAAGTAGCATGGATAGAATTCCGGCAATTTCTAGCTACCCGGATTTCGCAAAATGAGTTGGTACAAACTGACTTCTCGCGGCCGAATTTCTGGTTGCGAAGTGACCACTTCTTGGCACAATTTTGGTCACTAGGAACAACTTCTTGCGACCACTTCCCCGACGATGATGTCTAGCAAACAAATACATTTTGTGGCCAATTTCTCTAGTGAGGGTCGGGGTTCACATTAGCGACCATGTGCGTAGGGTAGGTCGCAATTGTAGTCATTGTGTTTAGGGCAACTTCCCCGAGTGTTGCTTGAAAGTTAGCCTCATGTCAATTTTAAATTGCACTTATTTAGGTTGCGTTTGTTTTGTTGAAACTGTTCTTCAGAAATTAATTTTCTAAACTTTTACCCGTTTAGTTCGCGAAAAATGGTCGGTCAACTAAAAACATTTTATGTTAATAAACTTTTCATTCATAATTTTAGGAAAGTGAATTCCTAAATTTAAAGAAATGAAAACACTTTCCGAAATTGCTCATCTCAAATTTTTTAATTAATTTTCTCTTTTCTTTTCTTTCTTTTTTTTTTCCATCCTTTTCTTTTTATTTCTCCCTTAGCCAATCGTCGACCTTGGTGATGGCCGACAATTGATCACAAGCATGGGCCGACAAGCTCTAGTCAAAAATTTGATTTTCTTTTGTCTGAAATAAAGTCAAATGCCGGTGAGCTTGAGCTCACCTCATGGCTAGACTTAATTGAATATGACTTGATTGGTGGAGGAAGGAGGAAAAAGAAAATGAAAGAAAAGAGAAAAAAATTGGAATTTAAAAAAATATTCAAAAATTTGATTTTCTTTTTTTTTATACTTTTTCTTTCTCCTTTTTCTTTTCTTTTCTTTCTTTTCCGTCTGAAATAAAGTCACAAGATTGAAATCATTTTCTAATAAGATCCAAACATTAGAAAACGTTTTTGTTCATATATTATCAAACAAACAAAAATTTATCGTATTTCTAGAAATTGCTTTAAATTCATTCTTTCAAAAGTGGAACATTTACATACATACACACAAATGGAAGGCATTTTCCTTTTTCAATTGAGTTTTCTATGCTTGAAAGTTAGCCTCATGTCAATTTTAAATTGCACTTATTTATTCATTTATTCCTCAACTTTACGCTTTGTAGATCATTTTAGAATCGAAGTTGCTTCTTTTAATGGAAATTACATATCAATTGTAGAGCGCATTATTAGAGTTTTTTAATTACAACACCTTTTAGCGTGAACACATATCCGTTGAGGATTTAGTGTACACACATTTGTCACACTCATTGATTCTATACCCATTTTGAATCATTACCCGGTCAAATTTTTTATACTTTTGATGCCATTGCTTAGGAGCTTGTTTAAGTCCATACAATGATTTGACAAGTCTACACACTTTGTGTTCTTGTCCTTTGACCTTGAACCCTTCAAGTTGTTCCATATAAATCTCTTGAGTCGAGATTATCATTTAAGAATGCGAGTTTATACATCCATTTGATGTTATTCTTGTGACATGTGAATAAGTGTATAAGACCCTTTTTTTGTCTAAACCCTTTGGCTTTAGCAATCAACATCCTTTTAGTTTTTTCTTGATGTTATTCTTGTGACAAGTGAATAAGTATCAAAGTAGTGACATGGATTTCCGCATTTTTAGATTTGTGAACCAAAAATCTATATGCGCTACTATTTTGAGCATAACATCCCTTGATGAATATGCAATCCACTATATGCGCTTTTTTTGAGGTCCCAACCGAGTTTGTTTAGGAGGAGAAATTGCAACCTTGGCCAAGCACCCCACACTTTTAGAAAATTGTAAGATGGCAACTTTTCATTCCATAATTCGTATGGAATTTTACCTGTCTTTTTGTAGGGTATTTTATTAAGAATATAATTTGCAGTTAAAACTGCCTCCCTCCACAAGTTCTGAGGTAAATCTGAACTCAAAAGCATGGCGTTAGCCATCTCCTTTAGTGTCCTGTTCAATCGTTCAGCAACTCCATTTTGTTGTGGAGTATAATGTGCAGTCGTTTGGAGAATTATTCCAAAACTAGCACAAAACTCTTTGAAATTGATTGAATTGTATTCTCCTCCTCTATCGTACCTAAGCACTTTGATCCGTTTGTCAAGTTGGTTTTCAACTTCATTTTTATACTTGACAAACATGCTCATAGTTTCATCTTTGCTAGTTAGTAAATAGACATAGCAAAATCTAGCACAATCATCCACAAATGTGATGAAGTACTTCTTTCCATCTCTACTTTCTACAAACTTTAAATCACATAGATCACTATGGATTAATTGCAGAGGTTCACTTGTTCTTTCAATGGATTTGAAAGGTTTCTTGACAAACTTGGCTTCAACACAAGTTTCACACTTGTAACGGGCATCCAACTCAAATCTTGGAATTAACCCCAAGTTTGCTATTCTCTTCATTGTACCATAATTACATGTCCTAATCTATCATACCATAAATAAGGAGACACAACAATGTAAATTGAAGACTTTTCTTTATTAATAGTCTTTGGGTACACATACTTTGAGTTTACATAAATGATAGCCACATTGGCTTTAAACATGTCATTACACAAGTACCATTTTCCCACATACATCCCTCCTTTCGAAAGTACAAACTTGTCAGATTCAAATACAACTTTGAAACCCTTCTTGACAAGTATGGGGCCAGAAATTAGATTTTCCGAATCTCTGGTACATGCAGCACATTCAGCAGGGCAACCTCCTTGCCAGATGTAAACTTCAAGATCACCTTTTCTCTTCCGGCAATCTTTGCTAATGCAAAGTTAGCCATATAAAGCTTCTCATCTTCTTCAGCCTTCTCATAAGATAAGAACATGTGTTTATTTGCACAGGTGTGATTCGTGGCACCTATATCTAGCCACCAGCCATTAGTGTTTGACACTAGAGATGCTTCGAACATCACCACATCAGACAATCTCTCATTAGCTATAACTGGAGGTGTTGCCATCACAGTAGGCAAGGTTCGTTGAAGTATCCCTCCAAAAACGAAGCCAAAAGCCATTTGGCATGTACTGTTCTGAAAAACAGTCTCGAGCATACCAGTTATGTGACTTGTACCCACACCACCAAAATTGGTGTTGGCCAAAGGGCCCGTAGCATTGGCTACTATAAATTCAGACCCTGAGGGTTGAACATCTTCCATAGCAACGATTGAATTGACCATAGGAACGTCTCCTGAAACATTCAAGACATTGAAGGGCACTTGATAGTTTTCAGCCATCTCAATAATTTAACAAGAACAACAACAGACAGTGAGTGAGATAATCGCCTTAAGATCGTTAGAAATTAATCCAGAGAAAGCAAACTGTTTTTTGTAATTAGAACATCAATGTAAAGAATATGATAACAACTTTATAATATCTTTCCTTGTACCAATCTTGGAGAAGAAGAAAATAAGATATCATTGAAAAATAACATAAAATTGGAGGTGAGGTACGGATATCCGAATCTCCTTAAGGCGATTAGTTCCTACCAAAGGTGCTTCGCAGATTCACGAACTATGCCTCTCAAGATACAACACCTCGAACATGTTTGGATTAGTACTATGCAAACATGACTCAATCGAACCGTTTAATTGAACCAGCACACTCAGAAAAATCATAAGAGTAGAAAAGTATATCAAAGCCTTTTGGAATCGAGTCAGAAAAACCAAACAAAAAAAAAAACCGTAATGAAACTCTATGCTCCCATCTATTTATAGAGCTTTTTAGTTCATGTACAGAAGATATACATGAATTAAATAGACGTATGTATCCACAAAATTCATGAATCAAGAGTTACGTGAATCCAAGAGATTCATGAATCCAAAAATACGTGAATTCAAGATATTAGTGTACTCAATAAATACATGAACTAAAAGATACATGAATCTAGGAAATTCATAAATTCAATAGATACGTGAATAGAAAAGTTTAGGAAATTCATGAATCCAAAAAGATACGTGAACATAAAAGACGTATATTAATTTATTGGTTTTCGTTGATCCATTAACTATAATTATAAATCATAATTATAACAGAAGTTTCCTGTTATAGTCTTTACTGAATAGATTGTAAGTATATAGTCTTAATAAGTTCTTCAAAAGCAATCGTTTAACAAAAACTTGACATACCAAACAAAGTTAGAGGAACAATTTCACCTTCTAGCTTTTTGAGCTTCTCAACCAATTAGTTCATCACTTCGGAGTTAGAAATGCAAAGAAGTTTACTCTCCTCAAACACAAACTCTCCTTTGTCCTAGGAGGTCATGTTAGTGATTATCTCAAGGAATGCTCGTTAAGATTAATCGATAAAGAAATATTGGATTTTTAATGCACGCTTCAAAAAGTTTGACTTTACGATGCATTATGCACATTAGTTACACGAACCTTAAAATCAATGTACATGAAATTAGCGATCTTCTTTCGATCTGTTGCTTAATAAGATCCGTACTTTCAACAAAATCTAAGCATCTCTACTTCCCCATTCGTTAAGTTAGGATTGTCTTGATGAACTAGCCATTAGGAGTCGATACTACAAGTATACCTGAGTATGTCAACAGACATTGTGCATACCTAGTGCATACTCTCAGTAGACATTTGGACCGCTGAATCTAGTTAATCTCGCGGAAACTCTGCGTGAGATTTGCTGTAATCAATAAGCCAAAATGGATCCGAGTGGGATAATGTGGCAGCAAATGAGCCATTGAACCTTCCAAGCTTCGAATCACAATGGACGAATGTGTTACCTAACAACGTTCGTGCATGATCCACCTTCGTAGGACATTGTTGAAAGATAAAAAAAAATGGCACGTCGGCATGACTCATTCTGTCATTTTTGAGATCACAATGGTTAAACTGAAGAACGTTTCGAGAGAGGATGGAGATAGCTTCCGATCGGGACGCATCAACCTTGAATTGGAAGTAGATGGGTGGTCAAAATCCATTTCGATCGGTGTGATGCGGTCTCGGGGAGAGCCAGAATCAGGTCAAAAATTGACAGGGGCTTGTGTCGTTTAGGAACACTAACGTGTTGCCGTAGGCATGCTGTGTTTCTGATTTGCATTGCACGACGCCTCGTTTACTGTCGACTCCGTTCGTGTGGAGATTGGAGGCGACGGAAGATAAGACACCGCGCGAGTCCAAGCTTTTTTGGGCCTGCAAAATGAGCGCGAGTTGGCTTGGGCTGTGCATGCTCGCATGAGAAGCATCAGACCAGAGAAGAAATACGACCGTGAAGCATCAAGCTTTTCCTGCTCGACGAGTTCAGTTCACGGTCACCGCACCTCCCCCGCCGCACTCGGAGTCGTCATTGTCGCCGCCTCTGTCGTCAATCTTAGCTCTAGCCAAGGCTTGCGTTGTTGCAGCTGGGCCCTCGGTCTCAACCTCAAACGCATCAAATCTGATGTCGCCTGTGGCACGACCCGAGATTAAGGTTGCGGATCAAAGGGCATGCGCCCCAAGGGGGGAGATAGACAGAGGTGGATGAACCTGCGACCGGAGACAGCAGTTGGGGTGCTCGTGTAGCGATTTGGCCCGTCCTCGTGACCAGGACCTTAGGAAAAAAAAGTACTCAAAGTCACCAATTGTGTATGGAAAAAAAAAAGTCACCAATTGTGTGACTATAACATTCTAGTTCGCTTGACGTTTTTGCCAAGCCTTTGAAGGCAGTATTCAAGTGACCTTACGATCTGGAGAAAAATTATCCAAAAATCCCGAACCTATTGCACTTTTATCAATTCAATTATAAATATTTTCACTTTTCGCTAATTGAGTCAATCCTATCAATTTTGGCTGAAAATCGCTAACGTGAATGCCAACAGTGCCATGTATGATAATCGGCGTTAACGTAAACAAAATTTTAATAATATTTTAGTACTTTTTTGCATTTTTTTCTTTTTATTTTCTTCTTCATTTTGCATGGTTGGGCTGACTAGCCTTGCCTCACACAAGTGAGGCACGACAAGGCTCGCCATCACTCAAGAGAGACGCCTCACCTAACTTGACTTGGTGAGGCCAGCCCGCCTGGCCTGTCCGATAGCTAGCACCGGCAAAAGGGAGAAAAAACAAAAGAAAAAAATCAGAAAAAATATTTTAAAAAATAAAAAAATTGAAAAATAATCATATTAAAAATTATTTACATTAGCATCAACCGTATTACGTGGGACGATTAGTGTCTACATTGACAAATTTCGATCCAAATTGGTCAGATGGACTCAATGAGCATAATGTGAAAATATTCAAAATTGACTTGGCAAAAATGCAATAAATTTGAGACTTTTTGAACAATTTCCTCTACGATTTGGGATGGGTTACACTTATGAATCAAGTTGGAAGTTCTCTTCTATCTAACATGGGCCTTGAGTACAATAAACTCTCAACCAAAGTACCAACTTCCTCATTAGCGTCTCCTAAAGTCTTAGACAACTCCAAACAAGTACGACTCTAGAGGTGGCTCCCATAAGTTCAAAAGGTGGCTCCCCTAGCTCTTTCTCCTAAATGAGTTCAAGAAGTGCCTTCTCTCACGACATCTCACTTTGTATTGTGGGACACTTGATTTCACACTCCTTGTCGCTATGCTGCTTTAGTATGACTTGTAATATCCCTCCCAAGTCCATGTGAGCCAATTCTCCAAAAGAAGTGAAGTGCCGTGTAAACACACGAGATGGGGTCGTTTGAGAATATGTCACGCTCACAAATTGAGTTACTAGCCCCGTTCGATTTAGGGTGTCACAATTGTAGTTAATCAAGCGATAATTCCTTTTCCCTATCCAGTTTTGGACATAATCATGTGATAGCTTGGACATTTTTCAATCATCCCTAATTGCATTGAATCTCGATCTCCATGTATATACAACTTAAAATCTGGGGATGAATGTACTTGATTCAATTGGACGATCAATTAGCAGATATTCTTTTAGAATGTTGAGTTCATCAACTCTAGCAGCATATAAAAATTTACTTCTTTTGGGGATCCATCATATAAAAAGTATAGTGGAGTTTCTAAAGTATTGTTTTTCATTTCTAGCGAATGTATGTGGGACATGATACTTATGAAGCCATCATTCTATAAGAAGAGCCCTTGCTCTTTTCAAAGGTTTGAATAGAGTTGAATATTTCATTTTAATAGGAGTCTCATGATAGCGTTCAGGATCCCAACAATGTATGTCCATCACATATTCTAATTCAACCCTTTCCCCTCTTATAAAACTTGTTTTTGTCAAAAATGAATAATTTCGAAAATATTTTCTTAAAAATAATCGCTTGAAATAATTGAGCAATAATTTATATTTATATATTTTCTTGAAAAATAAACATATTTTTTCATTCATTTATATAAACAACACAAGTCATCATTTATAGGAATACTTTTCAAATTATTTTCATTAAACAAACGGAGCCTTAGATTACTATAAAGTCATATAATGAATTTATAATTTAGAATGTAAATCAGCAAATTGTGATGAATATTTTCTTCTTTCATTTTCACTCACCTCTCTCTCTCTCTCTCTCAACAAAAGGAAAATCTAACTCTTGTCATTTTCTTTCCATCCACTCTTTACTCTTGGGGCGGACCTGCTCAATAGTGGCGGCACTGAAGTTTTGATAAATACCTACATGTGCCATTAATCTCGAAAAATATTTTCATTTTGGCCCCGCGAGATTCCTCACAAAGTAATTAAAGAAAGTTATCATTCCAAATTTGCCCTTCATCTTGCCCCCCCACGATCAAAATTCACAGCAGACGATTGTAATCTCTTGAAGATCTCATCACTGCTACATAAACAAGATCTGAATTTTCCCCCTTATCTATTCAATTCAAGAACCTCCGCGTTACTTATTTAAAGCAATTGAAGTCTTGAACATCTTGACAATTCATTAAATTTGCACCCATTTGGAAATTCTCTAGACCCATCTTCAAAGTTCTCTTTTTGCGCCTTCCGAAGAGATTTCCGACATAGGCTGAACGATCCGAAGGAGCTATTGTGCAATGACAAACGTCGCGACAAATGGCAGTTGGTGTATTATATGAGCTGACGTGCCTAGCTTCGCTCGCTGTTTCTGGCTAAACTCGAAGGATCGTCCAACGAGGCGCGTGCTACAGTTCGGAACGGGGAAAGGGAAACGCTACGGATGATCGTACAAGGCGCGACTTACGTGCGTGCGAGGGTAAGGGAAACTTGTCCGAACTTACGTGGAGGAAGGGAGGTTCGGAGAGGAAAAGGAAAAGGGAAAAGTAAGGAAGGGAACAGTTCCTGAAATTCTGATGGGAATTTGGCCCGAACAGTGCAGCGGAAGATTCTGAAAAATCCAGCTCACGGTCATATTCCAATGAACTCAGCCATACCCATGTCCTCTTTTGATCCATAATAGCCTCTCTCTCTTTCTCTCTTGTTGGGTTTCTCTGGGAATCAATCATATCTGGACGTGCCCCATCGTCTCCTGTACTCTGTCACTGTAACAAGGGTTTTCTATTACGGGTCCTCTGTTCATTCTCTTTTACTTTGATCACCGTCACCTCATGTGTATCTCCCCTTTTGCGCCCCCGCCCTGTTTCTGAAAGCTCTCTCTCCTTCTCTCTCTCTCTCTCTCTCTCTCTTCTCTGCTTTTCTTGCTTTTCTTGAATCCTAGGTCTTTCTCCGTTCGCTCAACATGGTGCCTCCGTGATGGCGAGGAGGTGGAGGAGGCTGCTCGGGGTCTACTGGGTCGAGCTCAGTGTGGCGCCGATTCTTTGTTTCGAGTTGTTTTTGTAGTAAAGTTACGAGCTTTTTCCGGTTTGATCTCAGTGGGTTTGTTTGAGCACTGCTCTCATGGCGTATCACCAACCGGTGTCGAGCTCTCCGTTCGCCGGCGTCGTCGGGGATACTACCTACACGAAGGTGTTTGTGGGGGGGTTGGCTTGGGAGACTCAGAACGACACTTTGCGCCGTTATTTTGAGCAGTTTGGGGACATTGTTGAGGCAGTTGTGATCACCGACAAGAACACCGGCCGATCCAAGGGCTACGGTTTTGTAAGTGTTTGGCTGTCCCTAGTGGTTATTGGATGTGGTCTTTTTATTCGATTGGTTGATTAGTATTTGGTTTTTGCGTTTGGGTTATTCTTGTTTTTGTCATGGTAATATGGTGCTGTTGACTACACTACAGCTATGATATGGTTATACTTGTATTGGATTTATATGGAGGATAGGTGACATTCCATGATCCCGAATCTGCGAGGAGGGCTTGCGAAAATCCCAGTCCGGTTATTGATGGAAGGAGAGCTAATTGTAATTTGGCTGCTCTCGGACGGCTACGGCCGCCTGTTTCTTTTGGTACTTCATTTTCTCCATCTGCATTTGAAAATGAACTAGGTAACTAGTAGAGATCGTAAGTGAATTTGTGACATTCTATTTGTGTGAAATTATTTCTCATTTCTGTCAATGAGCAATTCTTTTCTTAATTGGGCTAAAATGCTTTGTTTGCCTAGTGGTGCCTGAGGCATATTACTAGTGGATACATTTGTAATAACATGCTTTATATTCAAACATGTGCGTCCATGAGTTTTTCAAAGTTTATGCATCTGCATGGCAGCTGTTTTGTTAATGTTGGATCAATTTCTGACTATAAAGGGTTTAGATTGTGCTAATAATGCCTGATCCTAATAGAACTCTGGTACTGTGATGTTCAGGCCGGCCTTTCAATGAGGAATAATAACGTCTCTAATGTTTTTGATACTCATGGAATTTGTTGCTGTCAATGTCCTTTAACATGCATCTTTCTTTCTTTTTCTTCTTTAAGGGCGTATGAGACCAGTAGTGCCTCTTATCGGGAGTGTGCAAACCCCAAGGAGTACATACGTTGGAAGCCCTTCTTACCAGCAACCCAGTACTTATGGTTATCAACCCGGATTTGTATATCCACCCTATGGGTAGGTTGCAAGGTTTCATGCCCTCAGATCTGTTATCTAAGTTGATTTTTTTTTTCTTTGGCCAATTTGATCCTTTTTAAAAGTGCAGCACTTAAGTGTCAATTAAAAAAGGAGACACATCATGATTGGCTAATTTTGCTGCCTTTGTAGATACTAAATGTGGGTAAATTCCTTAGGTCCACGTGATTTTGTTGCAGAATTGGAAACTTTGAAGAAATATCTTGCATATTAAGATGTTTCGGTGAATTTGGTATTGAATGGAGTTGTGGTGGCACAAAAAGATCCACTCTAAGCTCCATTTAGGAAAGGCTTGGTGGCGGTTGTCATTATCGTAGCTGCTAACTGTAAACTTCAGAACTATAGATTTCAAGTATTGTGTCAATATAATCCCATATTGAGTAAAATTGTATGAGGTTGCTTGTTGGAGAATGTAATGTGCTATATGTATTTGGTGAGTGTTAATACTTGCTAGGTAATCATTGCTGCATATCTCTCCACTGGAGATTCTCACATGTCTTTCAGTTATTGCAACCTTGGGAGAGATAGGGAGAGAGTTGATGTTGTACACATTGCCATGATAGTTTCAGTATCTTTTCTCAAGTTATGATTCATGCTGTCATATGTCATCAACATAAGAAATGTGGTCATTCAGCTTGTAATCATTGTATAAATCAGGAGAAATTATGAATAATAACTAAATCAATAAGCCTTGTGTTATGACCAAAAAAAAGCCTTGTGTTATTTGCTAGTATTGTTGATATTTGCTGTCGATATATGGTAATCATATGTTACCTCCTGTTCTCATGGAAAAATAAAGAAGAAGAGGAGGATGTTACCTTCGTGTGTAATGGGAAGTTTGCCTGTCAGCAGTAGAAGTCAAAAACTATAATCTAAGAGATCCATTATTTTCTTTATGACAGGTATGCAACATATACACCAGAGTTCTACCCACAGGTAAGCACTTCAAATCTCAGCAACCAGAGCAATCATGTTGAATTAGAGATAGGGACTTTTTATCATTTCTATGTCGTTAATATGCTAATTAAATTCTTCCCCCGGGCTTCAATTAACACTTTTCAGAGTGCTTACAACCCTTACCTGGCCCAGAATTACGTTCAGATATATGGTGTGCCTGGTACGGCCGGTGCAGGACTATATTCATACGGACAAGTGGGACATCCCCCTTCAAGCAGTTATGGTTATGTTTCCCCCCAAAGTTATGGTATGCCAAATCAGCATGTAGTGCAATTTTCTGGACCAAATGTAAATGGTGCTACAGCTGCAATCCCTGCACTCCAAGCACCATATCCTGCAGGTAGAGTTCCTCTTCCTAAATCTATTCTCCTCATTCTTAAAGAGACTGTCTGAACACGTGCATATATGTTATATACATTTATCTGTGTTATATTTTTCTGATCATGTACCTGTCTGTATTTTCTGTTAAAGATAATCTGAAGTTTTAACAAATTTTAACAATTTGTTGACCATGCCACAAATTCTCTCACTTATTTAATTACCATGTGACAAGACGGGGTGTGTAGTGCAAAACATGTTGCATATCTGTGAGATCCTCACTTTCTCTTGACACTGAGTGATTGGTGCTGGGGTGGCAATATATTACAGTGTATTATTTCCAATAATGCTGCATTTGTATACTGCTGGGTGCTAACTTTGCTCTATACTGGTGCATATTTCTGACTCACTACATTTCACCCTACTCCACACCTTGTCATTTGTGAGGATTGAACTTAAGCACGTTTATGACCACACAAAAAAAAAAAAAAAAAAAAAAAACACTTAAGCACGTTAGTTCTCTACTCAGTTCATGCATTTTTGTGTTGTTCATATCCACATGAATGCAGCCGCTTGACAGATGACTCTGCTTCTGTCACTTCAATGCTGCTGTCATGAGTTTAATGAATTTCAGATTTTATGCTTCACCATGGAGACCCTCAGGATACTCGATGCTTATATTTTCATGATTTACAAGATAATGTATTCAGATTAGTTTTTGATATTGTTTTCATTAATTATCCCAGGTATGGCTGCTCCAGCTCCTGGACAAGCACAAATTATAGTAACTGCCCATTCTCCTCAGTTCACTAGTGGTTCTGATCAAACAGCTGGTTGAATGGTGATCAGAAGTCACATCGACAGGCATAACTTCTTCATCTTGTCTGCTTCTTTTTTTTCCAAAATAGGTTGGTGATATAGGTTAATAATTTTTCCAGTGGTATGCAGGTAATCCTTAGATTGCCGCAGGACTTAGAGCAGCAGTTCTGCTACTTGCGTGGCAGGCTTGGTATCTAGCCTTGCAAGCTGTCATCTTGGCATCTAGAGGTATGGAAGAGTACTTTTAGCTGCAATTACTGCTGCTCAGAATTTTAAGTAGCTGAAGTTTTATGCTTTACTAATGCAAGAAAAGTTGTTTTTTGGGATTTTGCATGTTGTCTAGCACATCTTTTTGCAATTTGTATTTCTGACCTTCCCAAATTGATATGATAACCGCATGATAAAATTCTTGACCATGGCATTAAACCATTTAAGCCATGTTAAATTGGCTAATCAGGTCGACCTCTAGCTGATGATGCTCCCTGTTTTTCAACCACTGTCGTCATGTCAACCTAAATGAACCTGTGAACCTCAACTGTCTTACATTTGTGTAAATCAGCTTTGCCATGTCAAATTGAATATTCTGTGGAGCCTAATTTTCTTATGCTGCTATAACAAACTTTTGGAGCATAGCTTATTTTGTTCCAATTACATTCTTATTAAGCAGCTCTTTTAACGGACAATTTCTGTACATACAAGCTTTGTTATGATCTAGTAATGAGCAAAGTAGTATCTAGCCCTGTTAAGCTTTAATTTTTTTATTTTATTTTTTTTGGTCGAAATGTTAAGCTTTAAGTTGCTTGCGCTATTTTTGCCGCCAACTGGCAATCTGTGCTTCGACTATCCTCTGAACTATACCAAACTTTGTTTGTGTTGAGTACAAGTTGCTGATGGAAAAAGGTGTTGTCTCACTTAGAACAATTTGACATCCATTTTAGGTGGTAGATAGTGTGGCTAGGTACATAAGAAGGCTTCACATGGTGTGCATTGTCATGTGACATGGAGCTTTTGCTTGGCAGTGTGGATTGTGTGGCCCATGTTGCATGTCAAGGTGGTTTGGTACTTACCAAGTGGCATGCCACCTTGGGTTTAGTGTTTCTGTGCACAAGCACGTTAATGTTTGTTGAAATTTGTGTACAAGAAAGACAGAGTGATGATAATGGAATTGCTTTGTAAAGTGTAGTGGTAATAACGATATTGAACGAAGTTTGGTGAAATTATGAATTAGCCTTACGTCTGATCACATCTCATGATACTCACCAATGGTTCTAGAGTGTTTTTCTTTTCCTGTTGTGGGGCTTCCTTACTTATTTTATACCAGATATAGGAACCATCTAGGATCTTATCAAACCACAATTGAAGCATTTCCTCCTTGAGTGAGAATGAGTTCATTTGGCCTTTGAACATATTGCCATGGATGATTCTAGCATATAAAGAAATCTTGAATTCAACCATCACGATTGTCTTTTCCCCGTCTTGTTATTTCCTGTTTTACCGTTAAGATGGACATTTCTTTTAAGATGAATCTGATCGTTCTGCAGGTCATCCTTTTTTGTGAATCACGATAATGCAGAGTCAGTTGTAAGATGTTGAGTCACTTCGAACTCCGGAGTCAGGTGCATGGTAAGAGCCAGGGGCGCTCTTCCACCGCGTCAAGTAGAACGTGTTCTCATGCCATCGCTCGGACTATTTGCCATGGAAAGATTCGATGGCGCCGCTTTGCAGGAATAGGGTTTTCCTGCGGTCATGTCAAATATCCCCTCCTCCCCCTGTACCCTAAGGAATCAATGTCTGATTCTTTCGGGACGATCTCGTACCCGGGTTGGTTCCGTGGTCCATTCCTAGCATAACCCGGATTGTTTCCCACGCATCAGGATGAAGTGCTGTTTCGCATTGATCCATGATTGTTGTTTGCCTGTCGATCAGATGATGTGTAATAGAACTCCCTAGGTTACATCATTGTTTTCCACTCTATTCTATGCTCTGATAATTGAGACAATTGAGACAATTGAGCTTGTATTATGAAGCAGCAGCAGCATCTAATTACTCAGACTCAGGGTTTCTTCTTCCATTTACGCCTCATAAGGCAAATGATTGGTTAGCTGGGGGCTCTTAAACAAGGACTTTATAATATGTCGAACCTGCCATCGATCTTCAGAATGTCGAGATAGCATTGATGCATCAGGCGTGGTCGATTTAATCTTTGATCGAATGAGTTTTAATCAGTTACTGAGATCCCTTATCCTTAAATTACTGAATGAATGTGAATCGGTTACCTAATAAAGGATCGTCAAACATGGTTCTAGAGAAGCTGATCGTGTAGCCGATGTCGATCTTACTGGGGATGTCGATAAGCAGAGTGCCTTATTTTTCAAGACATCTCTGAGTACATATGATGCTACATTCATAGTCATTTTCCAGTCATTGTCATGTCCTAGCGACAGCCTTTAATAAGCCAGTGTGGTTGGCTATGGACGACTGATTTTAGGGTGGATTAGTTATCACCTTGGAATCAAATCGGGCATAATCGAGTCTCAATTTGTGGAATTTGGAGGCCCACCAATCCTGGACTTTAATAGGTTTGGTCCGATTTTAGGATTGATCCCAAACTTGGTGTTTTTTTTTTTTTTTGGGTTTCTTTTATTCTGTATAAGTGGGAGTTTTTCAACATTAAAAGGAGAAAATAATTTGCTAATTAGGATTTGTTTCAAAACAAATTAAGAAATCTTAGTTGGTCCATCGATTCGGTTTGGGTGATCCTATTTTTTATGTGGAAGTGTGAATTGAATCAATTTTTTCTTGATTTCAAATTTTTGGAATTGGGAATCGAATCGATCCTTTCGAGAATTAGCCCGAATCGATCGGTTTGGTCCCGTTCAATTTAGTTCTCAGGTTGGATCGAGATTGATGCACGCACTTAGTGGTGGGTATTGTAGATCGTCTAACTATAGTGATCATCACACGATCCTTATTTTTGTTTCTCCTTTGCGATTTAAACTGAGGCTTTCTCTTTCTCTTTTCTTTTTCTTTTTTTGGGGACCATTTTTAAGACATTTAATGCAATAAATTTATTACCAAAAAGTTGGAAGATGATAATATTTTTAGGGGAAAGAGATGAGAGGAGGATGAGGGTGCGATTAAAATCAGACTTTGGTGAGAGCGACAAATTTTGTAAACAATATCGGCATTCATGACTTTGACTTAATGCGATTGATAACCGGCAAACTTGCACATGCTCCACTTGTACACAAGAGTTAACACATATGTGTGTATATATATATATACACATCAAGTTTTGAACTTATTTTGGTGAGAATGTTTACAAGATTAAAATTTCCGCATAATAAAAAAAAGAAGAAAAAGCTTATGAAATAACCAATTCAAAATAGTTAAGAGAGAGGGGAGAAAAATGATCGCGATGCCTTGAAAATTCAATTGTCCTCTTTACTTCACAAAGAATTTAAAGAAAATGCAAAATAAAGTCAATTAAAATATATATATATATATATATATATATATATATATATTTTTTCTGTCGACAAATGAATATATATATATTGCTGTCATAGTTCACGCAAGCAATAACATATTCCCTTCTTCCCTTCTCTCTCTCTCTGCGCCCGGAACGTGCAGATCTCGCCGCATTGCGGATCGGATCCCGATGGAGGAGTACCCGGAGGAGCTCCGCACGCCGCCGGTGGCGCTCGCCGCCCTCGTCGGTTGCTCCGACCACCACCCGGCCATCTCCGGCCACCTCCACTCCCTGCAGCCGCCGATGAACGTCCTCGCCCTCCCCGACTTCTCCAAGGTCCAGGTCGTCCTGGCCAGGAAGGCCAAGGACCCCGCCGCCGGCGACCACCCCCCCAGCGGGATCCTCCGGCGGGACTGGCTGCTCAAGCACCGGACTAGGGTTCCGGCCGTGGTCGCGGCCATGTTCGCCTCCGACCGCGTGTCCGGCGACCCCGCGCAGTGGCTCCAGGTGTGCTCCGAGCTCGAGGGACTCAAGTAAGAGCCCTGATCATCTCTCGCGAGTTCTGATTCGGTTGCGCGCGGCGTGAATGACGCGGAGTGGCGATCGTTCGCATTTTAGTTCGTTATTGCGACTCTGCATCGACGGTTTCTGCAGATTATATGAATAGATATACGCCGATCGTGTGGAAATGATATTTCTTTCGTTAAGTTCATGTCTGTGGCCTTCCGGATTTCGAAATTCGCTTCAGTTTTGCGAGAATTATATCGAACACTCGTCATTAATCTCTTAGGGAGTCCAAAAAGAGAATTATGTTGACCGATGAATCAGGAATAGGAGTTGATTGCCTCATAACTTGATCACAATTGCAAGATATTCCATTCCCGCCATCATTAGTAGACATGCTGGATGTCAACTTATTTTTTAGTTTGGCAATGCTGCACTCACCAAATTGTAGCTCTACTCATAAATTGCCCGTCTGATTTTAGAGCTGCAGCTCGGCCGCGGAACGTCAAACTGGTGGTCATTGTTGTGCAATCTTCTTCTGCAGGTACGTAGCCCATGTCCTTTTCTTTTTTGCCGTGCTTGTTTTCAGGGCACAACTATTTATAGTTGTATGTTTTAGAAAATAATTAGGGTCGACTTCTGATTCATTCATCCGGAGAGTAGTGCAAGAAACTAAATGTTGGGTATGGCACTCTCTTAGTTTATGTTGAAAGTGTAAATGTTATGGTTTTTCATTAATAGAAGCCTCAGTTTTGAGGTCTGCTTTACTTCGTTATGTTAAGTGGCGCTTTTAATGTGGTTCTGCTATGAAAGTCAAGACATTCTCTCACTAGTGAAACTTTTAATTAGTATCTTTGGATAGCTGGCATCAACTGCTTGACTCATGAACATTTGGCAAGTTCTCTCCTTATTAATTGTGGAAAATCCGTAGAAGCAACAATAATAAAATCGACCTTCCGATATGAATCCTCTTACGTTATTCGGCTCAATTCCGTATTAAGTTTTGGGTAAGGTCTAGGTGTTCCGAATCTTTCCTTATCGTCTCTTTGTATGTGTTTTTCGACCTTCTCCTGCCCCTTTTGACCTAGGTCTCCATCCCCTGATCACCAACTCCTCACTTCAGACATGAAGGTTTTCAAACAACGTGACCAAATCATTTCAATCTTGACCTTATCTCATTTTTATCCTCAATTGGAGTAACACGTACTTCTCGTCAAATTAATTAATTCATTATCTAATCTTTCTTGTGTGCCTGAAAACATGTGAAATATTCTCATATATTCAAACACCCATTTTGTGTATTTGTCGATGCTTAACCACCCACATTTCATTGCTGGCCTTATGCCATTTTTTAGAATTCTTCCTTAAGCTTAAGGGTCATTCCAAGGTTGCTCAAAGTATCAGGCACACTTCTCCGTGTCGTCCATCATGCTTGTTCATGATGGGTGAGATCTCCGTTAATTTCTCTTACCTTTTGCTAATTAAAATCAATATATCGGAAGTCTTCGCTCCATGGGACTTCTTGGTCTCCAATATGCACAAAAGCATCATTGAAACTTTTACTTTTGCTGAACTTACGTGTCATATATTTTGTCTTTGACCAACTTCGACAAAAGCCGACTTCCTTCTAAAGGTTTAGTTTGTTGCTCACTCCTGTTTGGGTTTCACCTGTCAAAACACGACATAATGCACAAAAAGTACATACTGAGGCCCTTTTCTTTAGAGAATTCTCCAATTTCCGGTTTTCATTCTTGTTCAAGAACGAAAGAAGAAGGGCAAGAAAAATGTGTTTGGTCATCTTTGGGATTTTTTAAAACCAAAAAAAGGAGAGCTAATATTCCAATTTTGCGGCTTCGAGAATGCAAATGCCGTTTTGTGGTTCTCAAAACTTCCATTTCAAATGGAAATGCATGAAATCTTCCTCAAAGTGCAAAGCTCCTTTTTCTCTAATCTATTCACTACATTTTGTTTCTTTGCACAAGTGCCCCCAGTTCGTACCGGGGTTTCCACTTGTTGTGTCATTTCTCTCTCTCTCTCTCTCTCTTAATACCTTAATAAGCTCATAGAATTCAGCAGTATGTTTCAAGAGAAGTCTATCATTGTGACCCCACTTCTTCGACAGCTAATAAGCTTTTGGGGGCTAATGTGTAGCTTGTTTCAGCATAACATTTCTTCTCTGTGTCGTTGTGAAGCTCTGTTGAATTTGGGATACTTGTTATAAGCTTCTATGAGTTTTCTTGAAGCTTCCTTGAAAACCCATTTAAAGAAAAGGAAAAAGAGGAGCAGGGGGTTAATCATGTAAATGTTAGAATTTGGAACTCAAAAACTTAAGTTAATAATAGAGAGACTAGATGCATATGAGACCTAGTCGAACTTCATAGAACACCAATGCATGATACTTTAACACCACTTCTTATGCGCAAATTGGAGTAAGAACCACTAATGGAATTGACAAATAGAGAGTGAGACATATGAATCTCATGAATTTTAATAAGGCGTGAACAACTAAAGTATGGTTTTAATATCATGTTAGAATTTCAATCCAAAATCTTAAGCTATTAGATGAAGGAAGGCTACATGCATACAAGGCCTAGTCAAACCCTCTAGACAAGTAATATTGGAGACTTAAACACAATTGATTTACAAGATTTTTTTTCTAAATTAAATATGATAATTGTGAATTATTAATTCTTACTTGGTCAAATCGAAATTAAAAAAATAAAATGAAAAGAAGATGTAGCCAAATGTCTTTTCGTGATTTTCTTTTTGTGACATTTTCATTTTCATTTACCTAATAAATTTTCAAGAAAATGGAAAATACATGAAAATTGATGAGAATGAAGACTGAAAAGGGTTTCTAAAGCCAATTGTCCCCTATGGTATATCATCTTGCATATGTCTTGTCAAGTCGTCCATTATGGGGTAAAAATAGACTTAGAGTTGAGCTTTGGTGTAACCCTGTGCTTATATGAATGCCTTCTGTCTTCCCTATACATTCTAACTTGGATGTCATCACCATCATATATGTCCATTATTACTTAGAGAAAGGTGAGATGTACTCCTTGCTTTTTGAGAACATCCAAAGAATTTCTTTTGGGACGTTGTCTTATACTTTCTCCAATTTTTATGAAGACCATAAATCATATTTGTTGTCTTCCATCATAAATATCATTCTTTTAGCGTATCCTCAATTAGGGGTTTTCTAGGGGACATGGATTAAAATTATTTGGTATGTTAACTTCTTAATAATTAATCTGTGATGGTTTTGAATTATGTTGTGCAGATGAAATTAATGAAGATCGAATGATTGCTCTACGTAAGCGGGCTGAGGTTGATTCCAAGTATCTTGTTACCTATACTCCCAGTGATACTTTAGAACTGAAACAATCTCTCAACAGGCATGTCTAAATCATGTTGACTCTGTTTTCTTTATCCTTTGAGTGATTTTGAAGATAAAGTTTTGACAGAACTGCTTTGTGCAGATTGGCCAATACGTTTGTTGAGTTAGCCAATACATATTATAGAGATGAAGGGCGAAGGATAAAAACACGGGTCGAGAAGAAGAGCTTCAGCTCAATTGAATTAAATATACGCTATTGCTTCAAAGTAAGGACCATTGCTATTGTTATCTTTTGACAAGACTCTGCAATTCCTCATGTAACATCTTATCTTACCAGTTTGTAGTAATAGACATCACAGTAATTTTATCTTTTTTACAGCTAAACTGTATGATAAGATTCTAAGTTTATGAAGTAGAATTTATCTGCTAGCAGGGCCATAGAGAAGATTGCATGGCAGTTATTTCCGCTAAAAGATGCTGGACCTGAAAAAATTGGTTCCTTTGCTTTGCTCCTTTTATGCTTCTTCATTCATTAAATACTGATTGTTATTAGAAGCAAAATTTTTTCTTTGGCTTTGATGCATATCTAAATTGAACAATTCATACTCCATGTAATCTTCAATGCTTTGCGTAACTTCTGTGTTTTGTCAAAAAGAATTGCATCTTGCGTGTTTGACAATTTCGTGTGGTACCATGTGTGAGGACATCATATATGAGGATGATCTTGTTGTTCTTAGTTTGACTTTCTTATGTTTCGACTATAGTCCTTATGAATGAGCAATGCCAGGTTGCTGTATATGCAGAGTTCCGAAGGGATTGGGTTGAAGCATTAAGGTTTTATGAAGAGGCTTATCGTGTACTTCGAGAGGTATAGCCTTCTGCCTTTGTTAGTGATTCCAAGTTCAGAAATGTATAGTTCAATGCTGTAGTCCTCTTGATATTTTATTTTTTTGAATTTGGAATAGTATTTACCTGTAAATATTTTGTGAATTCCTATATTTGCAAGTATCTGGAAATTGAATGAGAGACCATGTTATAGGAAGATGAGGCGTCTTTATCTCCGTACATTATGTCTTGAAGTTGTTATGAAGGTTTAATTTACACCCATGGGCTTTGACACTGGAGCGCAAATTTTCTTTTTGCATTTTGCTTCTACATTCAGATGATTGGAACTTCGACAAGATTGCCCCCGATCCAACGGTTGGTTGAGATAAAACATGTTGCCGAACAATTGCACTTTAAGGTATCAACTTTGTTACTGCATGGTGGTAAGATTATAGAAGCAGTCACATCGTTCCGCCATCATAATGCTACATACAAAAGGCTTATAGGAGCACCAGAAGCTATATATCTTCACTGGGAATGGATGAGCAGACAATTCTTGGTATTTGCCGAGTTGCTTGAGACAAGTTCTGCGACTACTCAAAGCATTTCGTCTGTTGCTGCAGACTATCCTGATAGAGGCTTGACAGAGTGGGAATTTCGTCCTGCTTATTACTATCAGGTACAGACCCTTCTGGATAGTTTGCATTTTGAAGAACTCCCTTTTCTAATCTTTATGATGGACCATCAAATGCAGTTCAGGTCACTTAAGCTGCATCAGATCTTGGTTATCTGTAACGCATATATCCTCTTATGTCGTAACTTAAACTCGGTGACAGATAAGGAACCGGAAGCTTGAATATTTATCAGTCAATAATTTTTAACCACTAAGAGCTTTTTCTTTGCTATTATATTATGATGTGCATGAGTTCTGTTAAATATTTGTTCTTTCAGCTTTATCTTCTGTGTGCTATTCATGGTGAAGCAACACTCTTTGGGCCACTGTTGCAGTGTATTGGAAACCTTTTTTTGATAATTTTGGCTTGCAGTGTGCTATACATGATTGAGGCAGATCTGTGTCTTAGCCATTGGTGCTATGTGCTAAAAAACCTAACTTCTTCTGATAACTTTAAAATGATGTTATTACTAGGGCTTCTATGTCCATGCGATACAAAGTTATTTGCTATCTATGAGGATGGCCTTGATTAGAATTGGTTACTTTTTCTTTGACCTTGTTCCTGATCTTGTATTTACACTTCCTAATCCAGTTGGCAGCTCACTACTTGAAGAAGAAGCGGTCTTCCCTAGACATTGCCTTGTCAATGTTGGTCAATGCAAATGAAATTGATGGTGGTGCTGAATCTGTGGCGCCTTCCACATTTGTAGGGCAATTCTCTCGACTCCTAGAGCAAGGAGATGGACTTTCCTTCCAGCCGTAAGTATTATGAGGTTAATTCTAAAATTATATGTTCTTTTAGTTCTTCTGTCTGCTTGATATTTTCGTTTGATCATGCAGTATTGACGATGAGGAGTACATACATTATGCTCTTGCAGAAGGGAAAAGGTTCCAGGATTCCTATGAAATTATTGCATTGTTTAAGAAATCTTATGAATCATATGGTAACCTCAAAGTTCAGAGAATGGGATCCACTTGTGGATTGGAGATCGCTAAAGAATATTTTTCGGCTGGTGACTTCACAACTGCAACGCAGTTTTTTGACAATTTTGCCCAACTATACAGACAAGAGGGCTGGGTCATACTGTTGTGGGAGGCCTTAGGTTACTTGAGAGAATGCTCTAAGAAAATGGGTGCGGTGAAAAATTTTGTAGAGAGCTCCCTAGAAATGGCTTCACTGCCTGTATCTTCTGATGAAATCCAGTCTTTTGGATTCAAGGAATGTGGTCCAGCTGGTCCTCCAAGTCTTCCAGAGAGAGAAAGTATTCACAAGGAGGTTTTGGAACTGGTCAGTGGAGAGTCGGGAATTAGATCAGTTGAAGAAAGTAATGATCTAAATGTGACAGAAGGAAACCCCCTTCATCTAGAGATTGACCTTGTCAGTCCTCTTAGATCAGTGCTTCTTGCTTCAGTGGCTTTCCATGAACAGACAGTGAAGCCTGGTGCATCTACGTTGATGACGCTCTCACTTTTATCTCAATTACCCCTCACTACTGAGATTGAACAGTTAGAAGTCCAATTCAACCAGTCAGAGTATAACTTTACCATCACAAATGCTGCAAGACCTCAATCAACTTCAAAGATCACCAGTGGGCAGCAAAATAATCGAGTAGAAATTGCTGCATCTTTATCACTTGTGACCAACAAATGGCTCCGGCTGACATATGGCATTAAATCAGGTTAGTCTCCTTCTGTTGACAGTTCAGGGACCTGGCTCTAGTAGCGGCAGTAGTTCTTCTATTCTTCGTCATCCTTGAGTTAGCTGACCCCAGTTGTGCATTTTAGCTCTCATGTCTGATCTGACTGTACACACGTAACCAGAATCTAGTTACTCTTCACTGTCTCTTCAGTTTCTTCGATTCTTGTGTTGGCAGAAATCTTGGTCTGTCTCCTAGGTCATTGCTTGTGAAGTAGATCTTTGATACTCACTGCAAATATCTATATATTTTTTAACTAATAGTTATTCAATAGTGTTTTCTTGGGACCTTGATCTCTACTTTTTGTATTGCTGAAGATATAACATGTCTTTCTTTCCCAGAACAAAGTGGAAAGCTAGAATGTATATCAGTCATTGCAAAACTTGGGCCGCACTTCACCATATTTTGCAGAGCTGAGAGTCCTGCATCCATGGATGGTTTACCGCTCTGGAAATTTGAAGACCGCGTAGAGACTTATCCTACCAAGGATCCTGCTCTTGCTATCACTGGTCAGAAGGTTATCCAAGTTGAAGAGGCCGAGCCTCTTGTCGATCTTAATTTAGGTGATTCTGGTGCAGCTTTAGTAGGAGAGAGCTTCATGGTTCCTGTTAGTATATTGGCTAGGGGACATGATATCTATTCTGGTGAGTTGAAGATCAATTTGGTTGATGTAAAAGGAGGGGGCTTGTTTAGTCCAAGGGAAATAGAACCATCTACCATGGACGGTCATCATGTTGAGCTCCTGAGTGTTGCCGGAGCAGAATGGGAAGACGAATCTCAAAAAGAAGCTGATAAAATTAACAATATCCAACAGTCCTTTGGATTAGTTTCTATCCCATTTCTTAAAATTGGAGACACATGGTCCTGCAAATTAGAGATCAAATGGCACCGACCAAAACCCATCATGCTATACGTATCACTTGGCTATTCTCCTCATGGAAATGAATTAAATGCTCAGAAGATTCATGTCCATAAGAGCTTGCAGATTGAAGGAAAGAACCCAGTTCTAATCAGTCATCGCTTTATGCTGCCATTCAGGCGTGATCCACTCTTACTCTCAAAGATGAAGGCGGCTTCTGAAAATAACCAGTTCACATCCTTACCCCTTAATGAGACAAGTATACTAATCTTAAGTGCTAAGAATTGTACAGAGGTTCCTTTGCAGGTGGAGTCATTGTCTGTAGAAGTGGATGAAGATTGTGCTGCTACCTCATGTTCAATAAAACCTGGAAGTGAGGATCTTGCAAATTCTGGCCTTCTTGTGCCGGGAGAGGAGTTTAGGAAGGTTTTCATGGTGATTCCTCAGGTAAACTCTTCAACACTTGGGATGGGAACTGTGTGCCTTAGATGGAGGAGGGATCCAGGAAGTGGAGCGCAGGTCAGTTGTATTCAAGAAGATAGTGTTCTGACGAGACACAAGCTACCCGATGTGAATGTGGAGTTAGCCCCCTTGACTATTACCTTGGAATGTCCTCCTTATGGCATTCTTGGAGATCCGTTCACATACTTCATCAAAATTCATAACCAGACGCAGCTCCTTCAAGAGGTGAAGTTCTCACTGGCAGATTCCCAAAGCTTTGTTTTATCTGGGTCACACAATGGTACTGTCTATGTCCTTCCAAAGTCTGAGCACATCCTTAGTTATAAGTTAGTGCCACTGGCTTCAGGGTCACTGCAGCTGCCGAAAGTTACTCTGACTTCAGTAAGATATTCGGCTGGTTTCCAGC
This sequence comes from Eucalyptus microcorys, assembly GCA_014182515.1. Taxonomy (NCBI): domain Eukaryota; kingdom Viridiplantae; phylum Streptophyta; class Magnoliopsida; order Myrtales; family Myrtaceae; genus Eucalyptus; species Eucalyptus microcorys. The sequence goes on from CM024570.1 coordinate 26,067,414, forward strand.
CATCGGTTAATGCGTCTACCGTCTTTGTTTATCCATCTAAGCCCCACCTTAAGGTGGCTGATCAGAGAGAGAGTAGGACTGAATCGGTTGCGGCAAAGTAAAGTGGCAACGACCGCACTAGCTGAACTGGAACATGCTCGTGATGATTGGTTAGCTTAGTTTGTGGCTAGATTCATTCCTTGGAGCCGAAGAGCTGGGGCTTCCCATCTTTTGGGTGACATACTTTTATTATCCGCAACCATATAGAGGACGTGAGAAGTCCTCGTGTGACGATTCTTCTAAGAAAGCCAGCAGGAAATGGCAGGGTTTTTGTCGGGGAGGATTGAAAGATGGGTCTCGGTTGGTGATTGGGAAGACCTGGTATAGAAATAGATTTTTTTTGAGTTACATGCTGAAGTGAATACCCTTTTCTCATTGTGCAAAGATACTTGAATCAAGAAGAAAGGCCACAAGGCATTCGAGATAATGCCACAGGTTTCTAAAGAGGCGATGACGAGATGAGACGAAACTCTGGATTATCGGGTTTCATCCAGCCGATCAATCGTCTAAGCTTCGGAGGATACACAAACCGTCACAGGCAAAAGATTTCGGTCTTCTCCGTCGGTATTGATGTCTCTTTCGAGATGTGGTCGAGGTCTTTGATGGTCCCCGGTTGAAATGCTTATTGTCTCCTATTATTCATGGGGCCGTGCTAGTGCTAGTCTTCCTTCCCTTTGTGGGGGCGGCCTCAAATTTGAATATTCTCACATGCTTCGAAACTGCAATTTGGAAGATGAGTTCCGTTGGACTCTTTATTTTATTTATTTTGCGCCGAAACGTGGAGAGCCGAGAGACGATTGATTGAGGAGCCCCCAACTTTCTGATGGGGATGGACAGGATCGATAAAGCCTAGTCAAATGAATCATCACATAAAAACTCATTGTGATGAGTTTGTCCGAAAGTATTTTCGGATTAGCAAAAGGGAGTTGCGGGTATGACATTACTTCGAGCTTCGCTTTGCATTCAGCGACGGCGTCGTACTCCCGTCGCGTGGCCCAAATGAGTGCTTTTATTTACCTTCTCTCTCCCCAAAAATCCAAAAACAGCAAATTAAAAGCCAAAAAGGTTAATAAACGGGCGAGAAAATAATATATAAAGGAAAAGATTATTGGAAAATTAGGGTAAAATTCTGCAAAAATTCAGGCACTCCCGGCGGCCAAGCTCCAGCTTCGGATCATCGCAGATCTGAAGCTGTTTTCGTGAAGCTGAAGCTGTTTGATCAGAATTATTTTGTGGTGAGTGGGTTCTTCCCTCTCCTTTTTCTTTTTCAGTTTTTTTTTCTCTGCAATTCTTTTTTCGCTTTTCGCCGTTGATTTTCCCCCTCGATTTATGCCGAATTCATTTATGTATTTTTCGCAAAACCCACCTGGAAAAATCCCGAATTTCGGTTTCTTCTGGTTTCTCATCGGATTTCAGGCGGAAAACAGAGAGAGAAGAAAGAGGGGGTGTGGAAGAGAGAATTTTTGGGGCAAATTTTGGCTTTTTTTGTGTGAAATTATGGTTGGTTCAGCTCCACTGGGAAAATCCCGCGTTTCCCTCTTGTGATTGAATTCGTATTACGATTTGTTAATTCAGTATCGAGTTCGATCGCTTTTTTTTTTTTTCAGGAAAAATAGATAAAACCAGGGAGGGTTTAGGGTTTAAAAAACCACATTTTTTTTTTTTTCCTTGGGAACTCGAAGAAGAATTCCTCAAATGCATCACTGTTTCACGTCAGATTTCCAGTTAACGATCATGTCTGGGGCTGAACTGCCATACGGGTCGGGTTTGCCCGGCAACCCGAGCCCGACTTCTCAGCAGCAAGTGGCCGGCAACATGCGCTTGAGTTACAGTACCGACGGCACGGCTGTTTACAAGCCTGTCGCCGCCGTGTCGCCCACTTACCATCAGCCCGGTAACGGTAGCGTCCACGGCGTTGAAACTGGGCCCGGGCTCACGGGAGAGCCTGTCAAGAGGAAGCGGGGCCGGCCCAGGAAGTATTCCCCCGACGGCGGGTTCGCTTCTCCCCCAGTGGGTGGGGCGGCCCCGACCAAGGCGGGCAGGAGAGGCAGAGGTCGGCCGCGGGGTTCCGGCAACAAGCCCCGAGTGGATACCGTTAATGGTAAAAAAAGATAATCTCTTTCATGATTTCATCTCGGCTAATGTTATTTCTCCATGTCAATTGTACCGTGTTTTTTTATCAGTGTTCCTTCAGTTTGAATACACAAGTTTATGGTGGCAAATTGGCAATGGGCGACTATTTCCTTTTATAATATTTGGTATTAGAAGCCTTTGCAATCCAAGTTTGACTGTTGTTATGAATAAAAAACAAGCCGTTATAGGATTAGTTGATCTGCTTGCGATCCTCCATCTTGATAAATGTGTTTTTGATTAAGGATACTGCTTACACAACGCTCCACCATGTTCTGTCGCCTGTAAAAAGAAAAAGGTTTATGATATTGTGGGAGGAAAAGGCATATCAGAATTAGATATCATGGCCATCGTTACTTGTTAATGTTTCAGTAGCATAGTCTCTGGACTTACCCAAAAGCGGATATAGCTTTCTGTAGGCCCCCACACCAAAGCAGAGGCAAAGACAAAGTCATTAGTTTTTTGGTTCTTTTTTCCTTTCAGTGGGGAACTGTGACTGCACAGTAAGATTTGATTCGTTTACAAAGAATAAGATACTTTAATAAACCACTCTCTCTTAAAAGAGTTTTTAATTATATAAATAGATAGCATGGGTTTTTGAACTGTGTCGGCTGCTTCGTTTAGGTCGTGAAACTCGCCCACCAGCAGGAAAAACAGCAGGTGGATTTGCGGCCCACGTCATTACAGTCAAAGCTGGAGAGGTGAGCTTGGAATACTTCATATTCTTTTAATTCCTTCTTGAAGGAAAAAAGACGTGCTTTCATTCTTTGCAATCACTTTCAACACGCATGGTCTTATATTTGCTTTCCTTCTTTAAGAAAGGTTAAACCATCATAAACAACCTGCAGTAAGAGAAAAAAAAAAAAGGCAAATTTATTTATTCCATCCTGTGAAGATATATGAAAATTTAATTTGTCTCGCATTGGCTTTGACAAGAAAAAGATTGAAGCAGTTTTTCAATTGCTTTGATGTGATTTTTGTTGATGCTGGTGTGTTATTTTGTTTGAGGATGAGACTGGTCTGTTACTTTGCTGTATTTTCAGCTGTAAGATGACATGCAAGAAAATAAATGTGCTAAATTCTCTAACGAATGTATCTTTAGCGGAAGGAGAGTGGATTGAGTGGTCTTGGCAAGAGTGGTTATGCTATATAATTCTACAACAGAAATGACGAGTGGCAGCAGCACGCTCATTCATCATGTTGTAGCTTTTTGGATTTACATGCAACTTTTCAAATTTGGATTCAATAATAGTTTCGATTAGGTTTTGGATGTCGAGCAAGCAACTTCTATGCACTTGGCTTTTTATTGGCTTTGATGCCAAACTACTGGGTGGATTGAAAGCTGGAAACAAGAAGTGAGTCCATAGGTTAAAAGCTGCACAAAATGCCCTTTAAAGTGGCCTTGGAGCATGGATGATCATCATTACACAAGATTTAGCTCGTAAAATTGTGTTAACTGCCTTCAGTAAATTAGTCTTGCACTTCTATTTGATTTCTGAAGTGAACTGGCCATCTTTTTCATTTCATTTTTGCAAGGAGCTCGAAAATTCGTGGTCCTCTCCAGTGAAGTTTATATCATCGTGATATTGCACTCTATATTGTGGAAGGACTTAGATGTGTTTATTGCATTTTGCTTCTCAGGACGTATCCGCGAAGATAATTTCATTCTCCCAGACTGGTCCCAGATCTATCTGCATTCTGTCCGCAAATGGACTGATATCTAATGTTACGTTAAATCAAGCGGCAACTTCTGGTGGAACTGTAACTTACGAGGTTTGTTTTACCTTTGTTCTTTGCATTTCATGTTATAGTTTAAATTGGAAGGTTTCATGTCGAAAAAGCCAGGGATGACTCTTTGCCTCAGGCTCTGTCTTGAGTTTGAGAGTACATTAATGAGAAGGGGATATTTAGACATTACATTGAAGAGCAGTAATCTAAACTTCAGTTGGTCTCTACATTGTATCACAACCATACGAGATTCATCTTATTTATGAAAGGATATTATATTATAAGTTAACGAGTGAGGTGATCCTTAATTTCTCATTGACTCTATAGTCTAGATGAGTATGTCCAACTTCTCAGTTCAAATTAATGATTTTGAGCCACTTTGTGGTGCATGAGTCTTGGTGAAATCTTTATTGCTCCAAAAACCAGGAGTTATTTTTTCAACAACTTATTCGTGCACAGTGTAAACAAAATGAATACATGAATTAAACTTTCTACACATAATGTCATGTAGGGAAGGTTTGAGATTATCTCTCTTTCGGGTTCCTTCCTGCTCTCAGAGAGCAATGGTCACCGCGGCAGAACTGGGGGCTTGAGTGTGGCTTTGGCTGGTCCAGATGGCCGTGTTTTGGGTGGTGGCGTGGCAGGGCTGCTAATTGCAGCAAAGTCAGTTCAGGTCTCTCTCCTTTGTGGATTATTTTCTTCTGCTGATGTTTGAAACTGCTTCCTTTGATTATATACCATTTTCATGTCCTGCTCACTGAATGAAAATTGTGTCATTTGCCTTTCTAATCTCTTGAATTCTCTCGCTTTCAAGTTATCGCCAATGAGTAAACTCTAGCTTTGTGTTACGAGATTAGCGGGATGGCATCTACCGATTTTTGCTCAAGTCCCCATCTGTTACCCCTCATGTTTTTAGTTTCCCTTTTTCTTCTTCTTTTTTGTCTGGAATTCCGAAAATTGAGTTGGCGTGATTTCTGTCCTCTTTTTCAGGTAATTGTTGGCAGTTTCGCTGCAGAGAACTCAAAAAAGTCTAGATTGTCAAGCAATCCACCCGATCCTTTAGCTGCTTCATCAAGAAATATGCCTGGAGTATCGGCCGGCGAAAGCCCGCCATCTCGTGGAACCGTCAGTGGATCGTCCGGTGTTGCTCTAAGCCCACTCAGCCATAGCACAGGCGCCGGCAACAATTCGCAAGGCCTAGTGAATGTGCCCTGGAAATAGACTGGCGGGCTGTCAACAATGGTCATGCTCAGGGGGTGCATTTTTTCTTTCATAGGCGTCGGGGGCCCCCTTTTTTTTCATCTTTCATTCCGATACAGAACATTCGCCTTCTAATAAAAGCTGTTCATAAGCATGTAGAGCGCGCACTCTTCAGTCCTGCTGTCCTTGCAGGCTGCGTTTAAAAGGCTCGAGTAAAGATTTTTTTCACATATTATACTTCTCTGGACAAAGAAGTTAAATGAGGAGACACATGATTTGGACATGCTTTGCTGTGTTTCTGAATTTCAGTTAATTTCGTTTGATTATGTCAGACTGCACACCCGTTTCTTCTTTATGCCATGATTTTCTCCAGGTTTCTGTGGCTTTTTTCACATGTAGCAGTCTACCAGAGGTCAAATTGCATTGACTCTTTGAGCCGAGTCTGGTGTTCAAGATTACTGAAACCTGACTCTCTCTCTGTCTGTGCTGCCGGAGTGTCCACCATCTGAAGTTTTCAGTTGTATGTTTCTGAGTATTGGAGATGAATTTGAGCTCTCCATATGTCTGGTCTATTCCTATCTTGGCTTTGGATGATGGAGACTTAGGAAATTCATTGAGGAGCCCTCTTGGATGGACAGGAACGAGGGAGTTGGTCACTGCCTCGCTCGATGGAATATGAACTTATATGACGTTGCCAGTCTTGAAATTCAAGGTTGGGTTGTAGCAGGGGCGGAACTGTATTGTCATGACAGGTACCGAGGGCGATGCCGCTGCCGAACGGCACATGCGATGCCATGGTCGGCTCACGACTCGAATCCCCTCGCTGCCGCCTGACGACCTCGAACCGTAGGTTCACCATGTGTGCGAGCACATGGAGTCGGCCGATGGTGGTAGTAGCGAAGCCAAACATTTCGCAATAGGGTGTGAAGTACCTAGTTGTCTAGGGGGCAATTACATCGATTGTCCTCCACAATCTCTCTCCTGCCCATCACTAGCCAGTTGCCACCGTGTTGGGATTTTCTTACATTGGTTATGAAAAATGGCCGGTGGTTAGTTAATAAGTGTAAGGGGAAAGCCCTTTTTAGAGTGAGATGGTTAATTAATAAGTGTAAGGAGAAGCCTTTTTTAAGGTAAGAAAGACTCGAGATAATGGGTTGTCGCTCCGACTCAAGTATAATAGGAAGCCTTACCTGTGAGCTAGTTTTTTTTGTAAGCATTGACCTCTAGCCCTATTTGCCAAATACTATTATCCACTTTGGGCTTTAAGACCCATCCGCTACATGCCCGCCTAGAAAAGGTTTTGCTGGTCGTTAAGATTGGTACCTTACCATCCTCAAACGATGTGCCATTCGGTTAATTCTTATCCTCTTCACCATCCTTAAGATGTAGCCGCACTTCTATCTCTAGTAAGTGCGGGTCGTTACACCTTTAAAGCGAGAAGTTCAAGAGCACTAAACGTGCCCTGCCCCCATAGTCATCTATTTTGAACTTGAGGCCAGCAATAGTCGCTGTGCTACCTCAGAGCTAGTCCAGGTTGGGAGTTCTATCACAAAGCTTTACCAAAGCTAGGGTGGGCCATCCGAATTGAAGATAATAAAAAATGAGTATGATTTTTCGATACATGAATGTAAATTTCAAGATATTTTTTACAACTTCCCCAGACGACGGAGACTTTAATTATCTAAACTTTAAGATAAGCCAAGTTCGCTATCGCATTTGTTAGATTCAGGGCTCCTATTCGCTTAGTATCGTCACTATCGTGAATCATATAGCTCTACGGAATAATATACAAATAAGATCCTAATGACATATTCCGAATGCGAATTGGTCATTTCTCGAGAGTTTAGTATTCGGTCTCGAACTTTCGGGTCGTCATGCGATGTGACATTTTGTATAGAAATTACGAGACGGACGTTCGACGCTAAAAAATAAAAAATCAAAGACAGGATATAATAATAATAATAATATATATATTATATATATCTATATATATAAGACTGGGCCCCCACCCCTCGAGGTCGCCATCTCCAGAAGCGGTTGGGGACAGGTCACGAGGTCCGCAGCACAACACGTGAGGCGGGTGGGCCCCGCCCCGGAAGGCAGGAGTGGGGGCAGCCGGCGGGGACAGCTGGCGAGAGCTGGACGGCCCCTTTTTCACATCATCTCCCCGCTCTGATCAAATCAGCACGCCAACAACCGACACGTGTCCCCCCCGCGACCCTGTCGCAGTCCCTCTCCTCCCCGACACCTGTCGCGTTAGTTCCGTCGTCTGTCCGAGTCGGATTAGGGCAGCGCTCCGACTTTGTCTTTTTCTTTGTTTCTTTTTTTTTTTTTTTTTTTGGGGGGGATCGATTTTGTTTATCTGTTCGGGCCATTAAAAAAAACAAAAATCGAAATCAATCGATGCACCATAGTTCCTAGAAAGTTCGAATGAATAATCAATTTGCTTGATTTAAATGCGGTGAATCACAATACTTTGTAATTATATAAATTTTGAAAATTTGAGTTCACATGTATAGACAAAACTCTACTCGATATACTCATTTACATGTCATGTGCCGATGAAAACGTGCAAAACGAAAATTAAATTTACATGCTAAAAGGTAGAAAAACACAAGAGCTTTTTAGATTCGGATTATGAGTTCAAGACTTTTTAGATGAGAAGGATTGCCAAGTTGGAGATGAATTCGATTGCTAATGTATTTTCCATGCAACGATGCAAGACAATGAAGACATGATTGAACTTATGATCAGGAGCACTAGAGAATGAACCGTTGGTACATATGAAAAGGGATAGAATGTGATCTAGCAACAAAAAAGTGTGAGCCCGTTTGTTTCTCTCATGCTCCCTATTTTTTTCACATTAAAATTTAAATTATTATCTCGTTTCAAACTAAAATTGTGAAATATTTCATTTAAATTTACATGTCAATATGTATTTGTTGCGAAAGTTTGAAATGTAATGTGGACAGCTAGATTTGCTAAAAATAAATAGGTAAAGTCACTCTGTAACAGGTTTTAAATTTTTCACTTAAAAATACCATCAATTTAGAAGTGTGCATCATCCATACACCCATGTATCAACTCCATCCATCAATCCACAAGGGCCTTCCCATTCCTTTGCTTGCCATCGAGCTCAGCTTGAAATCTCAACCAAGCGTGCTCAAGCCCCAAATTTGGTGACTTGAGCTCCGCAACAAGGTCAAGCACGCTCGAGAGATAGGGCGGCAGACCTTCATCCTATTGTCGTTGGCAAGGAAAACAGGTGATTTGATGTTGCCATTGACTGGAGAAAGAGATATCAAGTAAGAAAGAGAGAGAGAAAAGATGAGAACGATTAGGATCGGAGAGTGATTAAGCGCATTTTAGTCTTTTTATTGAGCACCACATTTGTTTGGAGATGCAAATTATAGGTATGCAAAGCTAACGACACAAATCGATATAGGGATGGAAAAAGTCAATACAGTTTTCGAAATCTTAATACTGACATCGACAAGTCATGACTTACTACGTTAATCTCAAGTCTTAAGCATATAAGGAATTGTCCAAAATTATCATTGCCTACTCGAATACACACATCCTAGGAAAGTTTTGTCGTGTGATGTCGGCCTAGTACTAAAATTAGCTTTTCATAAAACAGAAAACGAGAGGAAAATCTTTTATCCTACCCCGCCCTACCTCCAGCTAGCCCCGCCTCTCTAGTGGCCAACTGGTTTCCAGGGAAAAAGACAGGCCCTCCCTTTCTGTCCCGGGCCCCCTCTCGCGTATGGAGACAGGGTCATATGGGCGTGCTCTCCCGAAGGCCTTCGCGTCCCTCGTGCGACGGACCAAATCGTGTCCCCCCCCGACCCCCCCCTATCGTTAAGTACTAGGGGCCCCTTCTCTTCTCTGCTCTAATCCCAACCTTCCCCTTGATTATCATTTCTAATGTGCCTCTGCAGCCTCTCCCGTTCGTGCACTAAAATTACAATTTTGGGGTTTTTATTAGGGAGCGCCCCCGGTTCGGAACGGGAAGTTCGAAACTTCCCTATCCGAAGGATAGGGAAGGGTTCATAGGGTTTTTCTAGGGGGGGACCACTAGGGGCCCGCCAAGCTCCTCGTAAAGAAATTTCAAAGTCAAAAAATGTATTTGGCCCACCAAAAACACAAAAAAGAAAGGGACAATGCCCTTGATACTTGTTAGACTTGCCAAAACAAATTATAAATCTTTTTTTTTAACTCATTAATTGTATTTAGTAAATGGGTTGTCAATAAGTTTGAAAAGTAGTGTCAGGATTTAAACAATTGACCCATGCACTAGTATAAAACACAGCAAAAAGGTCTTTAAAAAAAAGGGTTGAAATTGTCAAGAAACACATCGATGACACACGTATAATACATTACTGGACATTGTGTTACTTTTCGAGCAATGTTTGATATGGCCTTCTTCTTTTTTAAATATTCGCGTTTTACACAACTTGTTGGATTTCTCCAAGTCTCGTCCTCTAATTGGATACATATCATATGGTTTTAGGATGCTCAGTTGTAACACTAATGTCAAATTATTGAACTAATTGGTTGCGAGTGGCTAGCTTATACTCATGTGTTCCGTTTGTTTTACGAAATATAAGTGATTTAAAAATATTTTGTTAAAATAATTATTTATAAAAATATTTGAACGAATAATATTATTATCAATAATAAAAATATTTTTCATTTGGGTAATTATTTTAAGTAATATCAGTAATTATTTTTAAAAATTTACAGAGGTTTAGTAAATAAGGACGTCGAAGGATATCCAAGATGGAAATGCATACGACAATGATGTAGCAATTGATTACTCATTAATCGATTCGGCCTCCACATCCAAACTGGACGAATCTTTTTCGTTCGTTGGCTTATTCACTTTCGTGATTATTTAATGTCCACCGAAGTTTTGGAGAAATTAAATTTAAATCGGACTCCTACCATTATCAAATTCGGTCTACGACTTCTATCCAAAATGGAAACCTACGTTTTTGTCACGATTAATTTGATGTTGACTGTCGTATTCATTATCTTTAGCTCGAATATATATATTTTTTTTAAGAAAAAGACCTGCTGATTTTCGATGCTACCTATTGCAACGATTTTTGACACATGTCTAGTATATTGACGTCACGCTCGATCATGCTTGACGCTCAAATGGGTCAGCCATTTGAAATACAAATTATGAATGTCCTATGCTCATTTTCCATTTTAATCTCATAACACCGTGGAAAAAGTATGATATGATTAAACACATTAAATAATATAATTTCATAAGATGTTTCTGTCATATGAATATAGCGGTTATATATATATGTCGAAATTCGTGTATTTAAACATGAAAAAGATATGTTGCTCATTTCAAAGCCCTAACGCAATTTGACAGGCAAATTTTCAAGCTCGCCTTGCATGGATATGCGATGAGTTTTCATTTTTAGCACAACATAACTAGTTAATAATAAAATCCATAACTTAAATTGTACAAAAGATATAAAAGAGCTTTTACCAAAAAAAAAAAAAGATATAAAAGAGCTCACTACTACTTTTTCGTTACTACCGTACAAATTCCTTGCTTAAAAGAAAACATTAATATGAATTTTCTCCTGTTTTCTCAATTATTGAAAATTTTTTTTATTTGAAATTCATAAAATAATAGAAAACGAGAGAAAAAAGGGACGAGTAAGGGACGAGCCTTTACGTCTAATAAAAAAGACGTTAGGATCTACTTTTTTATAAATAAAAGGAAGTGAAGATTCAGTCTTTTTACTTACTTTTTTTTACCAGCACTTGACGGTGAAATTTATCTCTTCATCGATCGCTTTCTCTCCATTGGCCCGAATGATCTAGCATCTTTTTATTTTTTTAGTTAAAAACATCGGAGAAGCAGTCAAAAAATTCTCACACGAGTATAACATCGATTGCATATAAGGACCATTAAGTAATTGTACCAAGCGCACTTTCTTCATGAAAAGTGGATAGATAATTCTTTGTTTTTCCCCCCTGTCGATTTTAACCTTTCTATTTTCCTCCTACCAATGATTAGAAACTATAAATTTAAAGGAGTGATAATGAGAAATACAAAAAGCGAGACAATGATGTATTTTTCCTTTACTATAGATATGATGACGTAAATAATTAATAAATTTTGATTCAATATGTGACGTGGTCTATGAATTTTAAATTAGTTAGATATAATCCTTGAACTTTAGCGCGATATGTATGTTCTCTAAACTTTTAATACGCTCAATGTGATTTATGGATTTTTTGATATATATATTCAATTTTATCTCTAAACTATATGAAAATATTCAATACTGTCATTCCATTAATTGATATTCATGGACAATATGAAAAATTTTAATATAGTTTAGGGACTAAATCAAATATGTACCGAAAGTCAACGGATCGCATTGAACAACTTAAAAGTTTAATTTGATATTACATATCGAGTTAAAGTTTAAGGATTCATGAACTATATTATATATTATGCCAAAATCATAAATCATTCGTGTCATTTATTCTTTTAATATATGAATTTTGTGCTCCAGACAGGTCTTTTTTATTTTTTTCGGTTCGAGTAGACGGGTCTAAATTTGGAGCTTCTGCACTTATTACGCGGCGCGATTACGATAACGATGCGACCTGACTATCGCGACATAACGTCGCGCGACCGTCGCGATTTTTCACCCGTTCTTATTTTATTTTATTCTATTTGTTTTTTTGGGGACCAAATACTATTTGGCAAATAGTGAGAAGGAAATTCGGGGAAAGAGGCGCGTGGGGCGGGGGCCACGGGCCAGTGGCAGTTCCGTGATTCGGAGCGGCGGCGGGGGGCATATCCGGGCATTCGGCCAAATTCCGGACGAGCGGTATGGGGACAGCGGGGAGGTGAGTAGATCCTTGTTGGTTACCCGACGGCTGGCGTCATAATCATTTTCACGTTATTCCATTATTATTATTATTATTATTATTATTATTATTATTATTATCGGGGGAGTTTTTTTATTTATTAAATTCCCCCGGCCCCCTGGCGGGTCGCGTATTTCGTATTTTATTTATTAATTTAACCAGTTTTGAATTTTTTCTCATCTCCTCCTTCCATAAATAAAAGTATAATTGCCATCATTATATGCGAACAAATTTCACACTCTCCTTTTCTCTCTCTCTCTCTCTTGTACAAATACAGAAATCCAGGAAGAAGAAGAAGAAGAACGAAGGAGGAAGAAGAAGGAGACGACGACGACGAGGAAGGAGGAGAAGAAGCAGGATTCGGCATGGGAGCGGCGGCTGCGGCTGGATTTCTCCTCCTCCGGCGACGACCGGTGAGTGGTCTCCGGTTCTTCTCCGCCCGACCGTCGCCGTCGCCGTCGACTCTTCGAACCGCGTAGGAAACCGCCGCGTCCCGTCCCGGGGAGCTTCCGATTCCGGCGTGCGGATCGTTCGAGGCTCCGAGCGGCGAGGAGGACGACGTTCCGGTTCTTCCGCGCTTTGAGAATGGGTGGGAAAAACGTTCGCGTCGCGAGAGATCTTCCGGTGACCGTCGGTTGATTGCGGCCGCTGCTTCGCTTGGGGACTCGTTTTGGAAACTTGTGGAGAGAAGTACGTCCGTTGCTGTTTCTGTCCTTATTTCTTGATGTGGATTTGGGTTCTTGCCGTTTCGTTTTCGAGCGTTCGCTGCTCGAATTGAGGCGTAGCGGGATTGAATTTTGCGGAGGGATTTTGTTGGAGGTCGGGGAGGGGAAGGATAAATGGAGACGCCGAGCTTGGGATCGGTGGATGAAGTGGTGGCGGAGATCATGAGGATACACAGATCTCTGCCGGCCAGGCCTTCGATCGACGAGGTCGAGGCGGCCAAGGCGCTGATCCGCAATGTGGAGAAGGAGGACCAGGCCAGGGTGGAGGCGATCGCGAGGCAGACCAAGGGCCTCGACGTGCCCGAGGAGCTGTTCATGATGCTGCAGGAGATGCAGAGGAACCTGGTCCATTACCAGGGGAAGGAGCAGAAGAGGGAGGCCGTGAAATTGCTCGACCTCGAGAACGTCCACGCCCTGTTCGACGAGTATATCCAGAGAGCTTCCGATTGCCTCAACCCCGGGAGCTACTCGAACGGCTCCGCTCTGAAGGTTTCGAGCAGGGGCGGTCCGAGCGCCGCCGCCGCCGCCGCCGCCGCCGCCGCTTCTGTCTCCGTGGTGCCGAGGAAGCCATCTGCAGGCACTTCGTCGGGCTTCTATTACTCGGAGAAGGAACTGGCGAAGAGCGGAGATTTGTTCACTAGAGATGATAGTTATGTGAAGAAGGCGAAGTCCTCATTCTATGTCGATGGCCTGGGCGGTTTACCGAGCCCACAGATACAAGATTCAACTTTGAAGGCTGGAAGTGCTTTGGGTATGCTTATCTCTCTGTTCTTTGCATTTTCCTTGTGGCTTTGATGATGCCATCTCTTGCACAGCTGCAAATTGATAGATGCAACTTTCTAGTTTCTATAGTCTATGCCTATATATGGCCATGTCCAATGTGGATTGAGTTACAGTATCTCTTTCTTTTGGAGCTTTTTCCCGGGTTTTTTGTATAACACTGTCTTGAAATCTGCTAATGCTTGTGTTTGTTCGTGCACAGGTCAGGATGGTGAGAAATTGAGCTTAATAAAGCTTGCCAGCTTAATTGAAGTTTCTGCAAAGAAAGGGACTCGAGAACTCAATCTCCAGGACAAGTTGATGGACCAAATACAATGGCTTCCTGATTCGATTGGGAAACTATCGAGTTTGGTCAGCATAGATCTATCGCAAAATCGATTGCAAACCCTGCCAGCAACTATTGGAGGCCTCTCATCTTTAACAAAGTTGGACTTGCATGCTAACAGAATTGCTGACCTCCCAGAATCCATTGGCGATCTCCTCAATTTGGTCTTTTTAGATCTGAGTGCAAACCAACTGGCATCCCTGCCCGCCACCTTAAGCAGACTGGTGCGTCTTCAGGAACTTAACTTGAGTTCAAATAGTCTGTCTGCACTTCCTGAGTCGATAGGATCTCTTGCTAGCCTGAAGATCTTGAATGTGGAGACCAATGACATTGAGGAACTGCCACATTCAATTGGCCACTGTTCTTCACTTAAAGAGCTTCTTGCAGATTATAACCGGCTGAAGGCCCTTCCTGAAGCAGTAGGGAAGATTCCTACCTTGGAGGTGTTGTCAGTGCGATATAATAATATCAGACAGCTGCCTACTACAATGTCATCTCTATCAAATTTGAAGGAGCTTAATGTAAGCTTTAATGAACTTGAGTCCGTGCCTGAGAGCTTATGTTTTGCTACCAGACTCGTCAAGTTGAATATAGGGAACAATTTTGCTGTTCTGAGATCCCTACCAAGGTCTATTGGGAACCTTGAGATGCTCGAAGAATTAGATATCAGCAACAACCAAATACGGGTCCTTCCAGACTCATTTAGGATGTTAACACGATTGCGTGTCTTGCGTGTGGAAGAAAATCCTTTAGAAGTTCCACCGAGACATATTGCAGAAAAGGGTGCACAGGTATTTTCGTGTTCTTTCTCAAGCTACTACATCTTGAATGCTTTAAGATTATATTTTGACACTATTTATTGTAAACTGGGCAGGCTGTTGTTCAATACATGGAGGAACTTGTTGAGAAAAGGAGCCAACCACAACCTGTGAAGCAGAAGAAAGGCTGGGCTCAGATGTGCTTTTTTTCAAGGTCTAATAAAAGAAAGCGGGGTGGAGCTGATTATGTGAAAACCTGACTTTGAACAAGCGTACAGGGATGAAATGATTGGTTAGTATTCAATATCTCATTATAACTCTGCTGAAACAACATTAAATGCTGTTCTTTTACTATTCTTTAGATGGTATCATTAGCATTGACCAACATGATGGATCTTTTGTTATCGTCTTACATATGAGATTTAAGAACTCAAGCTACAAAAGGGAAATGGTTTCTTCCCCAAATCAGTTATAACTTTCCTTTTGTATATTTAGCTGGAAATTTGTTCCCTTCTGCCATGTTAGAACCGTATGTAGTTGACTTTGGGAATTAGCAAGTTGGTTAGACGCTAATACTCTGCTTCATTGCGTGATGCTTCAGTTGGATTTACTTTGCATAATATATTGGTTTATGACTTTCCTTTCTATATATCTAGCTGGAAATTATTTTCCCCCTTCTGCGTGTGGGAACCATATGTAATTGAGCGGGGGAATTAGCAACTTGGTTTGATGACTATGACTAAGCATCTTTTTGTGGATTTTCCGTTAGATTTTACTCTTTGATAGCCTATTGGTTTAGGCCACGAGGAAGTAATTTTTCTTTAGCATCTTGGATTGGTATTGGTAGCTTGCCTCATCAGCTGTGAGAGGTGCTTTAAGTTTGGTGTTAAAAAAAAAAAAAAAAAAAAAAAAAAAAAACCCAATGTAGGCAAGTCGTTTTGGAATAGTGATTGGGACTTGTGTCCCAAGAAGTGTAAGGCCATGGTTTGGTTTCAGCACATTAGAACTTTCTGAGATCAGGTTTAGGGGAAGCGACGTTTTTTTTCAACTCTCTCATTCCCAACGGGCATGGCTCGCCTCTGACCAGGCTAAGGGAATGGACTTATTTGACGTGTGAGTGCTAATCTAAAAGATCACCTGATTGAAAAACAATAGGGTGAAAGACAGAATCTAATCATTACAAGAAGGTAGTGATGAACTTCTCAGTTATTCATTGTGCCAATTTTAAGCATCTGGCTCGATATGGTAATGGATGCTCTTTCCTTTGACAGGAAGATGATTGTGTTAGGCAGTAACTGGGGTATTCTTTATTACGAAGATACATTAAACATTCCCTGAAACCATTTTCATTTCTTCATGTGACCAGGCATCTGGAGGCGTTTTTAAGCATGAAGAGCGCTTCTGCAAAGCGAACCCTCTCCCCATATCCTACCGCGGCGCAGAGGATCTAAACCGCGGCTTGCACGACTCCCTTCTAAAAACTGTAGATTTCATCGCTTTTCCTACCGTTTTCATCTGAAAAAAAAGGTTCACGAATTTTCTGCATTTCCAACTGTTGTGTGTCAACTGTATTCATCCTTTGTTCTCTGGACTTTAGCAAAAATTGAGGTGTATAACAATCAGCCGGCGCGTTATGGAAGAAGACCATGTTGTTGTATCCTGTTGGATGATGATGGTATTCCTCCCATCGCTATACAAAAGGCTCGGGTATTACCCGAGCAGACGAGCCTTGAATTCATCAGCGCCACTGGTGTATGTCCGCACAAAGCTGGGGTCGCGGGACCACTCCCTTGATCTTGGCGTTTTGTGTCTCGTGTCGTGGCGGCTCTGAAATTGGAGATCCCAATGCCAAAATTGGACGTCGTGGTCAGAGCTCTCGTTGAAAGAGAGAGGGAGGGAGGGGGTGTGGTGTGTTTGTCCTCTACTTCACCTGAAAGTCTTTGGGATGTGAGGTTGCGTAGTTGAATGGTGCTTCTGTATCTTTGCTTAAGTTTTTTAAAGTTTTGTTACTCTTTGAATAATGTATAGCAGGTGGTACGAACGAGAATATGGGGAGGGATGAACGTGCGGTGTGTCTCACATGGAGTGGATAAGAAGGAATAGATCTTGTTTTGCGCTCTCTGATTAGGTACTATTATGCACAGATTCAAGTGACGCTTTATATGACGTGCTTCGCAATAAAGAATCGATCGTCTTTGATTCATTATGGTTCTCGGCGGTAGATCTGGCGCTTTCTGCCTTATGTTAATGGCCATTCGCCTAGGTCGTGGCTGGTCCCGATTAAATTAGCTGCGATTTCCTTATCTCTGCACGGTACTCATCGCAGAAGGCCTATTGCCGATCGCCATCTTTTGAGCTCTTTAAATTAGGCTCGATCCTTGCTTTTGCTGGAATCCTGTGATCTTCTCGATCCCACACGAAGCAATCACCAACTCTCCTTTTGACATTCAATAGTGAAAAGGGGTTGGCATTTGTTTTTGCTACTCAGGACCATCTCGTGATCATCTTTTTAGCACATCATCACCTGCCGTCGGCCTTATCCGCAGCCCGTTTCTCTTTCCAATCTTCCTTTACAGCTCACCGCCGCATCTTTTAACCATATCTTATACAAAAGTCATTTGATTTTCAAAGTGCTGATTGCACATTACCCCCATAATCGAACTGAATTGAAAATTATAAATCATTTTATTTGGGTGTGTTTAACAATTCAGGTATATTTTGGTGTATGTACTCAATGTAATAGTCGCCACCTTTTTTTTTTTTCCCTTGAAAAAGGGGAAAAAGAAAGTTGGGTTTTGTGGATATTATGCAAAAAAGGTGTCACCCGAGCTCTTGACATGTACCTAAAATATCACACTTGGGAAAAAGATTCAGGTTGTTGGCAGTTGGCTGGCCGTTTGACAGCCGTATGCGCTTGCCCTGCGTGGCTAATTACAGGCCATAAAAATCGTCTGATTAATGGGAAAATCACGCATCAACCACTTAAAGCAAAACGACTTAGAACAGCCATACAATAATTCTACCATCCGCATCGGCGGCGGTGGTGGCGGTGGCGGCGTACACCCCAGATAGGTAGCTACATGCTCGATTCCTCCCGATTCCATGGCAATGGACTTAACAGAAAGAAAATTCATAATCAAATAGACAGCTAACTTGATTAATTAGGTTGATTCCGTAAAAAGAATTCATTTGACTTCCATCGTCAACGTCATCAGGATCTAGGATCCCAACATGGCAGGGAAGCTTCATGTCGATGATCGACGGCGAGACATTGGACGTTGATGGAAACCAAGATTCAAATGGGGTGCTCACGTGTACTACTCTCGAGCTCAAGTCCACGTTTCCCAATAGCGGCAAGTTACGTGCTGCTGCAGGCCCCTATTGCTATCGATCCCCTCCGCTGATGTTTCAAGGACGGGCATCAACTTGACATGACGAAAGGTTAAAATCATAAAAAATCTCAAATTGATATATTTATGATAAATTTATTATAAATTAATTTTTCGACTATCAAAACAAATTTGTCCTCCATTAATTTTCATCAAGTTGAATGATAAGTGATAGCTAACGAGTGTATCGATATAATATTTTACTCTCTTCTCACATATATACCAGTTTAGATTTTTCATGGTATTAATTTAATTTAGGGAAATCTAATAGAGGATTAAATCTACCATAAAAGTACCAATTTATATTTTTTTAATGATTAACAAATTAGAATGAGATGAACTTGTTGCAAGTATTTTAATTTGGGGATTTTTAGCTGTCAAAAAATTAATTTAGAGTTAATTTATTATAAATACATTGATTTAATATTTTTTTTTTGTGATATTTACCGTAGTGAAAATTAGCTTTAACGTTGGATTGGATTGCGCCAAAAGACTTTATGGCTTGTCGAAAAGATGACTTAGTGCGGACGTACAAGACGATCGGTCGAGTGGGACAGCTTTACCACCTCGCGTCGATGGCGTGGTAAACAAAAGAAGTAAAAAGTGAAAATCGGAAGGGTATTCGGGTCTATTTGGAACGGCCCTTTTTTCTTATGTATATTTATTTGTTAACACCTTTGGAATTTGACATTAATTTAACAGTGCACTAAGCAAAAAGCTGAGCTGGTCAAGCATGATTTGATGGTTTTGTTCGGTATGTGTCATCTTCTTCGTCCCACTCTGCTTTTGAAATTTTTTCAAGCTTTTGCCGGCCACGAATATTCCCGGAACACTTATTAGTTATTAAGATTACTAAAATAAATAGTCGATAACAATAAATTTTTTTGGGATATGTTTAAGAAAATTATTGACATTGAGGAGGCGTGTCACGTGAAATGATTACCATTCAAATCGGAATTTTCAAATCGGTAATTTTCGTTATCAAAAGCTTTATTTTTTGGGTACTTTTCCCACTATCAATAACTCTTGAGATACTTTCTTAACATATGCCCTCTTTAATTGCTACTTGAGCCTGGGCCCGAGATAATCATACTGAAGCTCGTCAGATTATGATTAGTTTAATTTCTACATCATTGCATAGCAAAGGTAATCATGGAATGGAAAGAATCGCAAAGAGACTAAAGAGATGGGCACGAAAAATTTGTTTCTTTAGATTCATCTGAGAACGAAAAGCATATACATATAAGAATCTCAGGGAGAACCTAAAATCTTTGGACTTGGCATCATAGCAACACCATCCGCCAGGAGAATGATTCAGAAATTCCAAAAGGGAACCAAGGATTTGCTCGTACGCTTTATTTCGCACATGCATTAGGTTGGAAATGAATGGCTCGTGTCATGTCGGGTTGTCTCCCGATGGATATCCAACATCCGTCGTTCTCATTGTGAATGCTGGGGAGCCCGTCTGTACATCGGCACCCTTCGAATAACTTGTACGTCGGCTGGCCCCCGGTATTGTCCCGGGGCCGGGGGGGCCGCCATCCCATTTCAGGCACAAGAGGTGTCTCCTAGCTCCAAGGAAATCCGTGGAGAGCGCCCTGGGTGGCTCTCCCCGCATCGAGTAGACCCAATGAATTGGCACTATACGCGATTATGGTCAACTAAATATTCTCTAAGCAACCTCGTCTGTTTATCGCTGACATGAAATGTCTCATGCTAAAACAAAGCAAAGCGTTCGCATTGCTGTGTCACCTTTGAATTTCTCGTTGGTGATTTTCCAACTCGGTTGCGGTCCCCTTGCTTCGTTTGCTCATTGGTCTCGACAGCACGAGGCGTGGCACGTCGCGCAACGTCTCTCGTAGGTTAGTTTCTATGATTAATTACTAGGCGCTAGGTGAAATGACAGCATGAATCCACACTCGTAGTGACGGGCTAGGATCGCGCAATCAAGTCACGTTTTGTGTCGTGTTGGTCTAGTCGGTGCCGTGAAAGACATCGTGCTTGGTGCCGATGCAGTCCTTTGTCTCGAGGAGGTTTTCACATTCATGCAGGGCCCCAATTCGGCCCATTGGGCCAAAAGATGTGGGCTGGTTGGGCCAGATCCAATATGGTGGCCCGGCACGGCTGCAACTGAGTTGCCCCTCACTTAGAAGATTTCTTTTGAACCGAGAGAAGCACAGCCTAGCACCTCCGTTGATCAGATGAGGAAGTCATAGATTGTTGAATTTTCCATGCTTTCCAAAGTTATGTAAAAAAATTCGAGAAATGAAATTTTTCCTTAGACGTACTATTTTTGCATGAATAAAGTATAGAAAATCTCTAATGATATAAGTTTTCAATTAAATAAAGTATTGGTACTGAAGATCTTTCCCAAACCATGTATTATCCTAGTCCATTGTCTTTGGTAGTAATCAATGCATAATTCACTTGAATGCACATCTTTATTTCGTCTCTTCTAATCCAGCATAGAGAAAGAGCAGTGCCTCGAAGCTCTGATAGGGAACTCGGATCTTGATACAAGGAATTGCTAGGCAATTTCGATCTCGACCTGGCATTTTTGAAAGAATCTAATTTGGCAGGCATTCCGATCTATAGATTAAACTTCATCCTGCATGTAATCGGACGGAACCCTCGATCTCTCTTAAGCAAAGCTAAACCAAAGCAGGAGATCCAAACTTTCACATAAAGAATGTTGATTCTCAGTTCGTTCCTTCTGGATATCGGCATCGATCAGCATTTACATTAGGCCTAACCATTCGCAATGTGTTTTAGTCTCTCGTATTACGTGATCATATGCACCTTCGAATGCATCATACAAAATCAGTTCGTAAAGAATGACCGACGCGTGCATGCAGCTCTTCCGCTCAGATCCAGTAAAATGGCCCTTGAAATCTTATTGACTGTATCTCAAGAAGATGACAGAACAAAGAACTAACTCAGCACTTCACTACTCAAAACTAGACTGCAGTTTTCAAGAACCACTCTAGGAGGAATGATGAAAAATTCAAACGCGAAAGACATTCAAGAAATTCAAAGATCGCAGCATGACCTTTCGCAGTCGATCGACCACAAGCTGCATGAGAACATTTGCTTTCGAGAGTGAGACGGCGGACTCGAGGACATGGAGGTAGTGATGGCTTGATGGTACGAGTACAACGAGCGCTATACAGCAAACTCGAGATCCTGGGAACTACGGCTCGTCATCATCGTCTACGTCGTATATGATTCTAGGGCGTTTTAGACTGGTCGGCCGGTCTCTGCGACTGAAGTACTCCTGCGAGTGGCTAGCTAGTTCGCTCGGGGTCTTCGTGAAGACGACGTTCGCAGAGATGCGCTTCCAATCACCTTTTCCGTAGATATTCATTCCTCTGAGAAATCTCCTGGATAATGTCCATGAAAAGCAAAACGAGACATTGTTAGTTAGCGATCTTTCTGACGGTTGAATCCCTTTCTTGCCGATGCTTCTGCGGAAATGCAGTCCATCAACTAGCAAGCATGGCGAATCTTGAGCTCGTAGAAACAGTTAAAACAACCTAACAGAACTCCAATCACAAACCTAACGATCTCTAATCTAACTGAAGAAGGAAAAAGAACGTGCGGGTTTGCAAGCTGTGGAGCAAGGTAAGTCATCATACTCGTGTTCTTCCCTGGTCCAGATATGGCGGCGATCCACCGACGACGAGGACAACAATGGCAACGGCAAGGAGGATCCACTGCTCTTGACGTCTCCGTCTTCGCGCTTGCGTTTGCCTTCGTCCTCCTCGTCTATCGTCCACTGCTCCGGGAAAGGGATTTCTCCCGACTCTATCAATTCCAAGTCGTGCAGCAGCGCCTCAAGATGCAAGCGGATCTGCTCGACCGACTTCCCGGGGAAGAAGGGAGCGACTCTCTCCGGAAAGCCATCGAAGGAGGCGGAGGAATCGACTTCGTTGAGGGAGAACATAACCAGGGCGTTCTCAAACCGCTTATTCTCTTCGAAAGTCCAGCCGCCGCCGCCACCGCTGCCGTGATGATCGACGGACGCCTTCGGCGCGGCCTTGCGCGAGTAGATCTTTAGCAGGAACGGGAAAGCCCGAACTAAACAGGAAAGAGCGTCATGCATGTGGGGACGGAAACCGAGCGCTACCGTCGTCAGTAGGAAATTCGCCATCAGAGATGGAAGGGATGGGGCGGCCATGGTTGGCTTTCGTATCTTCTTTGCTTTCTTGATGTGCCGGTGGGAAGTCCCGCGCGAGTCTTCTTGGGTTTATGAACTTTTCCGTTCTTTTTATAGTGCGATCCGAAGACGTTCGGAATGAACTCTAATCCTACCCGCGTGACGTCATCTATATTTATAATGAATAAAGGTCAAATAATTCTTTTTTGGGTAAATTTTATGAAAAAACCCCAAATTCGTATGCATTTGACAAATTTACTCTAAACTAATACTCTGGAGTGGTATACTTGTGACAAATTTACTCTTTTATAATTTTCGTTAAATTTTACTATCAAATTATTGAATTAGATAACATGTGACGGTTGATAGGTATACCGGCTTAAGATTTCACCCTCCGTTTGTCATAGTACTGGTTTGTGATTCTTTATGATATAAATCCAATTTGATAGAAACAAACAAAAGAGTAAATTTGTCATAATAGTACAAATTCGGGGTTTTTGGTGGTTAAAAAATTTGTTTGGGATAAATTTGTTATATGTATATAAGATTAGAGTTTTTATGGTAAAAAAATTAGTTCGATATAAAATTTGTTATATATATATATATATATATATATATATATTAGTTAGGAGTTTTTTGTGATATTAACCATTCTTTTTTCTTATCAAAATTGTTTTCCTTGATGAGGGGACAGAATGAAATGGTTTCCAATGATATAAGGTAGGTTTCAATAAAACTTAGTAGTGCTCACTTTATTCATTGTATTCAAGCATCTTCCTCAACATATACCTATTTTGTAATATTTGTAGCGTTCAATGTGTATTTCCTCTTGAAAGCACATCTTAAGTTTGCCTCTTCTATTTCGTCATATAGTAGAAGTTACCTCTCATTTCGTTGTTGCAACACCTAACGGGAGAATAATGACAACCTAAATAATATTGGATTAGCACAGCGAAACAAAACAATCTCCCATCTTGTGCAAACATAATTGGAAACAATACAAGAGAGCAATACAAATAACAAGCACCCACACATACAAGGTGATTTTACATGAAAAACCTCCTCGGTGTGAGGAGATAAAAAATTACAAAACCGAAATCTACCCAAAATCTTTACTATTATTATTAACAAAATTGGGTGAACAAAGTTCTTTTCTAGTTAATATTAGAGGTACATAGTAGCGACAATATCAAGAAAACCATTCTTAGCAATACATGTAAATTTCGCAAAAAATCAAGAATAAATTTCACTAAAATGCAAGTTCGGTTCAACCCACGGAATACCCGATGTAGGGGAGTTTAAGTGAAAATCAAACTGATCATATTCGAGAAGAATGTGTCACAAGCATGTTGACATAATTTCAGGTCAATCGGACCAAGAAAACCATAAGCGATCTTTCCTAGATTTTCTACTCTCTTTTTATCTTGTTATTACGTCTCAACCCACGTTCTTTGCTGCTATGACATAAAAATAGTGGGTAACCTTATTTCTTTATATACATTGTCATACAAGATCAAACTTTTGGGTTTGCAATTTATTGGGCTTTTTCCACATAATAGGGACCTTGCTAATAATGATGAAGTGCACATGAAATCCTCCAACATAACCAAATTGCAAGTATTTAATTTTAAAATTTATCGAGAACGTGCAATCGAGTAACTTTGTAGCATGTCGAATGAAGGTGGCTTTGAAATTTTTTTGGGGTTGTTGGTGCTATTGTGGTGCAAAGTGGGCGCCACATCAGAAAAAAAGCCAAAAAACCTTCTGAAAGGAAAAAAAAATAGAAACTTGAGAGAGACACTAAAGGGGGCAGGGACATGTGACCCTAGGGATCGGACCCGGAAGTTGAGCCGTGTTATGCAGACCATAGGTTCGGCCTTGAAACCCTAGATTCACCAACAGGGTGTATGGCTCCATGGCCAAGTACACGGAGTTTTGGCCTTGAAAGCCTAGATTCACCAACGGGGTCTTTGGTTCCGAGGCCAAGTACACGGATTCGCGAGTTTTTTTTTTTTTTTTTTTTTGGGGGCGAGATTCCAAGGTCTGAAGTCCAAGAGATTAGGTTATTGGCTTTCGAGCTAATCTCTTGAGTCTAAATTAGAGGTGATCGGTTTTAATTTTTAGAGTGGACTTGTTCCCACTTTGGAATTAGAACCGTCCATAAAAGACCAGTTCCTCAAATTGAGAAATGGGATCCATCCACTGGTTTCAAGACTCACCTGGGAATTAGATCACAGGTTTAGGCCAGTTCCTAGGTGGATCCATTGAACCGGCCATTGCACAACATTAGTTGCAACTAATGGCTCTCCATTATTTTAGAAGATAATTCCGATTTCTTGAACTTTTTTTCTTGCCATTATCTGATCGAGAACGAACAAGAATCCTTAATAATCTCCGTTGGTTGGAACAAAGAAGAGACGGTCATCTAATAGCACGCCAATAAGGACGCAGGAACATGATCACAGCAAATATCACCTCTTAGGAAACGGGAAAATCGAGCATATGGATAAATATCAGCTTCCTTAGGTGAAATATCAAAGGATCACACAACAGAATTGCTATAACTATCGATGATGACCCAGGAGAAGAAATTACAATTATCAAAAGGAGAGGGAGTGACGAGCATCCTTGTTGAGGCTGTGACCTGCGAGTGCCAAGAATGAGCTACAAGCGCGAGAGAGGAATCAGTGTTTTGATTTGAGAGAGAGCAGAAACGTGAGAGGCTGAGAGCGTGGTGGTGGTAAGTAATTAGGGTTTTGTAACCTTAGAATTGAGAAATATATATACTGGTCTGGAACCGGGGAAAGGATTGATTCTTGTGGGAGCCGCCCAGAATAGGCGATTCGAGCAGTCCCCGACCCGATTCTTTTGCTCACCCCTTGTCTAAACCCTTGGAGTCCTGGACCTAGCCTATAGGGTATTGGGCACCATGTTACTTATGGCTTGCCTTGTAGTACCACGATCTCCATGGCTGCAGGGTTGGGGCTCGATACAGCTGAGAGAGAGATTGTGCAGCAATGAGCCTGATACGCACAGAGGAAAGACAACAACCACGGAGGTGATTGCCGGCATATTGATTTCTAAGAAATCTTATTCCAGAAGTAATCCATGCCGCATTTAACCTCATTCAGCGCGAATCAAACAACGCCTTAATCTTTGTAAAGCAAAGCTAATCAAAGCAGAAGATCCAAAGTTTCATATGACATGTTGTCATTCTCAGTCCATTCCTTCCGAACGATGGCATAGATTACCTGCAGGAATAGGGTTTACAATACATATAAAGATCGAACGAGAAGGGTAAGTCGCATGTCTACCCTCTCTTGCACATAAAACACATTCAATTTATAAAAGAAAAGAAAAGAAAATAAAATGATATGTGCATGTAAAAGCATGTACAGATCGACGATATGACCATCCATATCTTATTCATTGTATCCCATACTCTCCCGTAGGTCCTCAAACTTGACTAATGAAAGAAAAAAATAAAAAAACTAATGCAAAACATTTCGAAAGATTCAAAGATCGCATAAATGGCTTACACGATCAATTTGGGCAGAAGCTGCAGCGGGGATATCTGCTTTTGGGAGTTGAGGCACTCCGGACTAAGCGTCAGTTTCTACCCGAATAATGAGTCGATGGTGGGCTTGAGGACATGGAAGCTATAGCTCCGATATTGCTGATGTTGTGAGTATCATTGATGCTCCGACGAAGTTTTTGATTCTCTGTGCGGTCTTTGCGATTGAAGTACTTCTGTGCATGACTAGCTACTTGCGTTGGCGTCTTCGACATCACAACGTATTTCGAGATGCTCTTCCAATCCCCTCTGCCGTATATCTCCAATCCTCCAAGAAATCGCCTGGATTTGTCAAGAATAGCAACGTCAGACTAAAAAGAAACCTCCAAATTGGCCCACCTACAGGAAAGAAAAAAAGAACAGAGAAAGATCGTTCATACTCGTGTTCTTCTTTGGTCCATGCGATCCCTCTTTTCCGTTCCCCTTTCGGTTCGACTTTCGATTTGCCTTTTGATTTCTGAACCGGCAGCGGTCCACCATCGGAATCGCTTTCCTCGTCCACTGTCCAATGCTCTGGGAACATGACTTGACCCGACTCTATCAAGTCGACATCGTACCACAGCGCCTCAAGATGCCTCCCGACCTGCTCGACCGACTTCCCGGGAAACTCGGGAGCGATCATCTGGACGAAATCGCCCAATGTGGAGAGGTCAACCTCTCCGCTAAGAGTAGCCAAGGCATTCTCAAAGCGCTTGTTCTCTTCAAAAGTCCAGATGCCGGAACCATCGTTTTCGCAGCCCTCACAGCCCCCAGCCCCCACAGCCCACCTCGGGCGAGCGCTCGACGCTCGTGCACTCTTGATGAAAGGTCGCGGAGGTTGGGAAAGCCGCGTTGGCCATGGCCTTTTGAGAAGAATCGAAAGAATCCATCATAAGCAGGCACAAAAAAGGGCTGACGATGCAGGATAGGAAACTTGAGGGTTATGAAGAGGGTTGATCATTTGTCTCTATATATATACACAGTGGTCAGCGTGGCGGTGGGGGATTTTCAAAATCAAGAAGTTTAACTGATTTAGGAGACTAGTCGGAGTAATGAATCTTTGACTGGATTTGGACTTCTATCTTTCGGGGAAATTATAGTTTGTACCCCAACACTTTGGTTTAATTGCGCTTTGCGTTTACAAGTTTTAATTCGAGTCCTCTGCCCAACGTACATAGAATTTTCTGGTGAATCTTTTTACCATCAATCAAAATATTTAAACTTAAATTGTTGATAGATAATTATCTATAAGAACATTCATTTTCAATCATTGACCTTCCCCAAAAGAAAAGCAATATAAAACAAGTTTGTTTTATCAATAGAAAGTTGAACTGAATAAGAGATAAAAGAGAGAAACAGATTTAAATTAGATTGTTCTAGGATGATCAGTGACCAAAACTGGGACCCGTTCCACGAACCACTAGGGCCGCCAATCCTCCCAATTGGGTCCATTAAACCGGTTTACAATCACTACAATTCCACATGGAGGTCCTCTCTATTTGCTAAGAGATGGGGCAAAAAAAAAACTACTTCTACTCGTTATGTTTAAGTTTAATGCTGTCAACCTTCAATTAGGAAGCCCTTATCTATCTTTGTGTCGAATTAATAAAATCCTTTAGAACCCAAAACGCTCACCTGTCGCTACCAGGACCATCGCCACAGTCCCGAAACTGAGAGGCCCTATCTTTGGTTCTTCCATACTTTTCAAGTTCGAACCTTTGTTCAATCCATGCCTGGAGTCGAGACGTTCGTCTTGTGTGCCTCAGGGACGACCGTAGAAAGCCTCGTCGCTGAGGGGAAGCCGGGAGTCCCTGTAAAAACGGCGATCCCGTTCTAGTGACTTTCGCCGGCGATCCGCTCGATGATGGTGCTCCATTCTCGTGCTCCTACCCAGCGACACCTCCTGGAATCGCCAAAGCCCTCGAATCCACTATACTCTGTTAAATCAGAGAAGAGGCGAGAGAGGCGAGAGGGTTAGGGTAGAGAGCGTGAGTGAGGAGGTGGAAGGGGGTGTGCAAGAGCTGTATGAAGCCATTTCTTTCTTTTTAAAGGACAAACGACTACGAGTAAACGGGTTGAGCTGCAATTAAAAAATATGTTACTGGTCTGAGTGGGTGGGCCAGCGGTTTGGTGCTTAGAACCAGGAACCAGACTGGTCCCACAGTTTGAATGGTTTTCGGTTCTTTTGCACAATCCTAACTTGATCCCTCCTCCATCCTCTCAACTTGTAAACATTATCCTGAAAAGATAGCTGGAATTCTTGATCCTTTCCCTTAAAAACATTTATATGTTACTCCTCCACAAATTTCACTCCAGTTACAAATCAGACACTTCACTCTACGTCCAAGCACTCTCACACAGGCTTTTACTATTCACGGCCTTACAAATAAATTCAAATCAGAAAATCAAACCATTTTCTTTTCAATAAACAAACATGAACAGTAAATGGAGCTTAGAGAAGTTCTTCGATTCGGTCAATCCACAACTACTACTTTGATGAATATTTAAAGCCGTCCAAACTTGGTTTGAATTAGAGTTGATGCTTTGTATGTCCATTAAGCATAACATTAATATGAAACTCATTAATGGACATAACTTATATAAACAAACTACTTATGTTGTTTGCCTTGGACTCTCCCTGCTTAGACAAAAATGGCAAACTATCTTCTCTAGGTTGACTAGGATGGATATCAAAACTTAATAGAATGATATGTTGAGAAGCAAGTGGATGTACAAATAAAACAATTACTTTATTTTATATAAATAATATTACAAACTCTCTTCACACACCACTCTCATACACCTCACACACCTCACACGAACACAATTCTTGGACACACCCACTCACTCTCTATCACTCTACACTCACATCACCTACTCCACCCACTCACACACTCACGTACACACTCCACTCACATCACACACCACTCCCTCACACTTACTTCACACACCTACATACTCAAGGGACAAGAACCCCTATTTATAGGGTGTAAAGTCGGCACATCCACCGACTTACCACACCATCTTCTCCCTATTATTTTATTGTAACTTGGGTCAACAATTGCGGCTGAGGAATTGTCTGGAGAGAGGGAGAGAAATCTGGAGGAGTAAAGAGAGAGAGATCCGGAGAAATCGAGAGAGAGAGTGGCGGTGCTCTCTTCAACATGATGGAACCTCAAGATTGAATGAGGCAACGTTTAGTGGGGATAACTGAGAACATGCCCACTTTGGCATGTCATAACCAAAGTTGGTCAATGAAAGATAAGAATACCATTGAGTTCAATAATCTCATTAACATTCCAATTTAGTATTGAACTTGATATTTCCATATAATAATGTGCTTATCGAATGCACAAAACGAATATAGGAACACGTTAACTTCTTAGGAGATTTCCTAAATGAATGGTTTAGCGATATTTATAGTGAGATGTATGGGATGTATGTTAATAGGATCTTATCACTTGGCGATCGTAAATTTAAATTAACGTATGGTGTCTCATCATGTGTCAGGGGAATACGGGACAGGAGGTAAGCGGGCCGTGCCATGAGAACATGAATTGATATCAATATCCTTAAATAGTGGGTAGATCAGGTCTTGTTTTCCTGAACAAGCCCATTCCAAGTTGTATGAGCCTTTTGGGCAGAAAACCCCTTATTGATGAACTTGGAAATATATGTTGGAGTACTATTTTTTTCTCATGCATAATCATCTAATGCGATTTCATGATAGATATGCGCATCTGAACATGCCTTATTTGGCGTGCCCTCTACTTCTTTGGTAAGTTGGTCAGATGCAAGATTAGAATCCTGTCAAGATGCACAACTCCTTAACATGCCAATTTAAGGTGTGTTTGTTTGAGTAAATATTAATTAACTTCTTAGATTTTCAACTGTTTGGGTTTTTTAGAATTAATTAATCATGGAAAGCTATTTACAATTGAATAAAATACATGCTTAAAGTAAGGAAAATAAATCCCTTAATCTGAAAAGGAGAATACGTTTTCGTTTATTATAAAATCTTCCTCGAAACAAATATTCAAAGTCAATTGGATACTCGTAGTTGAATGGAGATTTCGTTGTTCAATCAAAAACAGATCTAATATATTCTCTCCTTTGCCTATTTGCCTACTTTCGCATCCCCCTTTTTCTCCGGGCTCTTATTTCTTCCTCAGATTTCGTGGTATTTCAATCTTTCCTGTTTTTATTGTTGAAGGGAAAATCAAATTTTTTCCAGGGGCCTTTTTGAGCCGTTCAGAATGACCAAGGAACAGGTCAGCGGATCGCATTCCTAGGAACCCGGATCTCCTCTCTGTCCTGACAACGAACTCGACAGTTAGGCCTGGAAAAAGATTCTCACCACCTCCCAAAACCGGACACTGTACAACGTCGCGAGCCCTCCTCCCCCCGCTTCCGCTTTTCCCGGTCGCCTATTCCTGTGGATTGGCAAATTTTGTCCTACGTCAATAAATCTGAAAGAAAAGGTTTTCCAGGATTCAGTGTCACACCAAGTGCGCTCTCCGGAGACGCTCCCTCGCATCTCGAATCTCTGCCTCTGTCACATCGCCATATTCCAGATCTCAAGACCTACTTTTCCTCTCTTTTTTTTTTTTTTTTTACTTTTAATTTTCTCTCCTGGGTTCGGCAGGTTTCGTCGATGTGTTCAGTTTTTCGACAGGGTATTTCCGCTGGAGGAATGTTTTTTTTTATCTAGGGAGATGAACTGGTCGTGACCTGAGATCGAAAGGGAGTTTCTTTCGTACCATTCTTCGGATCGTCTCTCCAATTCGATCGAAGTTCGGGCAATTTTCGATTCTTCGAGAGCCCGGCAAACATAAAGAGAGAGATGAGGGGGGCTGTGCTTGTGGCGGTCACCGCTACAATCGGTAATCTGTTGCAGGGATGGGACAATGCGACCATCGCAGGTACCGATAGGGATTGGTGTCTTCTGTTCGTTTGAATTGGTCGTGCATTAGATGATTAAGTCGGTCGTTCGGGATTGATGTCTATTGTGCACGATCTTCCTTAATGTGATGAATCTGAAAACTCTAGGATACTGTTGCTTTTTGCAGGGGCGGTCCTCTACATCAAGAAGGAATTCGATTTGGAAAGTCAACCCACGATCGAAGGGCTGATAGTGGCCATGTCGCTCATAGGCGCCACCGTGATCACGACCTTTTCCGGGCCCGTGTCAGATTCGATCGGACGGCGCCCCATGATGATTATCTCCTCGATTCTCTACTTCCTCAGTGGTTTGGTGATGCTGTGGGCTCCCAATGTCTACGTCTTGCTACTGGCGAGGCTCCTGGACGGATTCGGGATCGGTCTCGCCGTCACCCTCATTCCGGTTTATATATCTGAGACCGCCCCGCCTGAGATCAGGGGGCTCCTGAATACCCTGCCTCAATTCGCCGGTTCTGGCGGAATGTTCCTATCATATTGCATGGTATTTGGAATGTCCTTGATGGATTCGCCGAGCTGGAGGCTAATGCTCGGTGTTCTCTCTGTTCCCTCTTTAGTCTACATCGGATTAACGATTTTTTTCTTGCCGGAATCTCCTCGATGGCTTGTCAGTAAAGGCAGGATGATCGAGGCCAATCAGGTCCTCCAGCAGTTGCGCGGGAAGGAAGACGTCTCGGGTATGTCCAAATACTTTCATTCCTCGGAGATTAGACCAGATGGTTATGAATCATGATAAACAAATCCACCAGTGCGCCTTATCGACGATAAAAATTCATTTGACGATATCGCTGATTGCCCGATCTATTCGCGATAAAGTTCGCACACTTCGCCACTGGATTAACGTATGATGTTTCTCTGCCGCTTATTTCAGGTGAGTTGGCCTTGCTAGTCGAAGGTCTCGGAGTTGGAGCCAACACATCCTTAGAAGATTACGTTATCAGCCCTGCCAACGAGGAAACCGACAAGCACAAGTCGAGCATGGCTCAAATTAACGGGCACAATCCTCCGCATCATCAATCATGGATCGGCAAACCAGTAACC
The DNA here is from genome assembly GCA_014182515.1 of Eucalyptus microcorys. Lineage (NCBI taxonomy): Eukaryota > Viridiplantae > Streptophyta > Magnoliopsida > Myrtales > Myrtaceae > Eucalyptus > Eucalyptus microcorys. The sequence goes on from CM024570.1 coordinate 26,099,112, forward strand.
GGACAGAGCACCCTGAGCATGCTCTCCCGGCATGCCAGCTCGGTCACTCATCTGATGGATCCGCTCGTCCCTATGTTTGGCAGCGTCCACGAGAAGCTCCCCGAGACAGGAAGCACGCTCTTCCCGACCATGGGAAGCATGTTCGGATTGGCAGAACATCACACCCACCAGAACGAGCTTTCGGACGTGGAAAGCCAAAAGGATGTGGTGGACAGTGCGTCCGACGCCGATGTGGCGGATTCCCACGATAGCCTGCGGAGCCCGCTATTGTCCCGCCAAGTGACTGCCACAGACAAGGAATGTGTGGGTACCAATGGAAGCGGCCACGGTTTGAGCATGAGACAAGGTAGCATCACTCTGGAAAGCGGCGGGCAACTCAGCAGCACTGACATTGGTGGAGGTTGGCAGTTAGCTTGGAAGTGGTCGGAGAAGGCGGGCGAGAATGGGAAAAAGGAGGGAGGGCTTCGGAGAGTTTACCTGCATCAGGATGGTGCTGCAGCCTCGAGGTACGGCTCGATGCTCTCGGTTACCGGTGGCGGGATACCTGAAGGAAGTGAAATGGTTCACGCTTCCGCTCTCGTGAGCCAGTCTGTCATTGGTCCTGAGGGACTATTCATGGGTCAGAATCCAGTCGACGCAGTCATGAAGACGAACCAGGAAACCAACACTAAAGGGCCAAGCTGGCACGACCTGTTTGAACCGGGCGTGAAGCGCGCACTGTTTGTTGGAATTGGAATTCAGATCCTTCAACAGGTGGAAATTCTAGCTTAACGTTGCTGAAGAGTATTCCTAATGCACAAGAATCAGTCCTTTTGTTTAGGACTGCGACAAATTCCGTATTTTCCATAATAAAAACTTGAGGCATTAGCAGATTTTTTCGAATAGTTCTTTCTTTGAAATTTGGTTACCTAGGCTAGAGCTGAATTTTGCTTATGACATTCGCTAAATTCATTTGTTTCTGCAGTTTTCTGGCATAAATGGGGTTCTCTACTACACACCACAGATTCTCGAGCAAGCCGGTGTTGGGCTCCTCCTATCTAATTTGGGGCTCAGTGCTGCTTCTGCATCTCTTCTCATAAGCGGTCTCACTACATTGTTGATGCTCCCGTGTATTGTTGTTGCTATGAGGCTAATGGATCTCTCTGGCAGAAGGTAAACTATGGCCTCGAATTGCTTCTACATTTATGAATCTGGTCTCAAGACAGCAAGAACTCAAACACGAACCACATCAATTCTCAAATGGATAACCGGAAACACTTTCTTGTTTGCAGGTCACTACTTCTATCCACAATCCCAGTCCTGATATTCTCGCTGTTCATCTTAGTCCTCAGCAGCGTCATCAACATTAGCACCATGGTGAACGCCACGATCTCGACTACCTCTGTCATTGTCTACTTCTGCTGCTTTGTCATGGGGTTTGGCCCGATCCCCAACATCCTGTGCTCCGAGATCTTCCCTACTCGAGTGCGTGGCATCTGCATTGCAATCTGCGCACTCACATTTTGGATCGGCGACATCATCGTCACTTACACACTCCCCCTGATGCTCTCCTCCTTTGGCCTGATCGGCGTGTTCTCTATCTATGCCGTTGTGTGCATTGCGTCATGGTTCTTCGTTTTCCTCAAGGTTCCTGAAACGAAGGGCATGCCCCTCGAAGTCATCTCCGAGTTCTTTGCCGTGGGTGCAAAGCAGGCTTCTACCGCCACAGATTAGTGAATTTTTGCAGATTCAAAGAGTTCCCGCTTTTCTGGCTTGTGAAGTTTCAATATTTCGATTCTGTTAAAAGACTTCTCCAATGCAAGATGCCGAGTAGTGTAAATTAGACGATGGTTTCTGGCGACAGGGTGATCGATTTGAGCCTCTGTTATATGAATACAAGAGAGTATCATTACATATGGTCATCGCGACATTGTCGACCGAAAAGGGAGTCCGTCCGGCGTAAGAACGGGCAATGTGAAAAGAAAGAAACAATCTCTTGCTCGTGTACTAGATGAGCTGACATGTTTAGGATTTTTCCAGGAATATCAGGTCAAGTTGCCGAGTCTTTTGCTCTGAAACTCCCAATAACAGCAACTGTGTAATGGCTTTGTCCATCAATTGCTCTTTCCATCATGAAAAGCATGTCGTTTTCAATTTGCTCTTCCGTTCTGTTCTGCCACACACTCCAAAATGTTGCAGTTGTCGCCTTCAACTGGCCCAGTTAACTTTTCCTCTCCTTTCGCTCGTTGTCATGAAATGATCTTTAAAGTTTGATTAACGTCTAAGGATGTAGATAATTTTATTTCCTTCTCCTTTTTTTTGCTCATTTCCCCCTTTCTTACATAGCATTTTAGCCTCTATAGAATTATTTTGAAGACGATTAATGTATTCTCTCATTGCTACCAATTTACAGTTTTAAATCATATCGTTGTATTTCCTTTCGACGAAAAAATTACAATTGATGATGCAATAATTGCTTGTCAAATATGTTGTTAGATAGCAAATTCATAGCTGGCCCGTCAACTTAGATGTGTAATTTTGGAGAATGATTAAAAGAAGATAAACTAGTATTGATTATGTAGTAAAACGTTGTTATCACGTTGTTTATGTAATGTGATTTGACAAATATAAATTGGAGAAGATTGTTATTGGCCTTCAAATCGACACGAGCAGATTCGGTTTGTAAAATACCTAGTAATACATTGTAATTGGTTACTGTGAAGCCAAAATTACACTCATATAAATTAGGAGAAAATATTGGATTGTTTTGGACCTCCATGTCAACTATAATTCTCTCTAATCGTTGATCGCCACGTGTTTGATGGGAGCCTACCTTTTAGAATTTTGAAAAATCCTATTCTCTATCAACTGCTCTTTTCCATGAATACCCTTAGCTACATCTGATTGTCGCTGAAAACGAAACAGTTACTTGTTCCTTGTCTATTCCAAGAATAAATTCTTCAACCAAATCATCACCTTGCAACTTCAAATATAGCAACATGCTCTAGCTCAGGTGCGCTCCCCTTAATTCAACTATTATGTCTCAATTAGAGTCTCCAATTGTTGCATGCGCTGATCCTAACAACAATACCTACCTTCATCCCTAATTGGACCGAATTATAAAGGTTGCCATCCGGATGATGTTGCTACACTACAACACCCACTTCCTTCGAGTTTTTTCCGCCAACCAAATCATGAAGGCTTCCCTACTTGAGATATTCACTACACATCGATACAATTCAATCATTGATTTTGTTGGGAGCGCACAACGAAATCCTAATACGTGCACAAGTCTGAGCTTATTAGCATATTTAATTAGACTCACTTTCACTTAAAAATCTATGACATCCTTGGATTAACTTACTGAGGTATTGTCCACTTTGCTTTGTATAGTTTTTTCCTTCCACATACAAGTGGGAGTGTTCCCACTTGAGCAATGCTTAACTTCGGAACTATCACCAATCGTGAGTGTTCCCACTCGGCATGCTTGACTTTGGAGTTCTGAGTTAACTTTAGTTTTTACATACATATATGTGTGTGTGTGTGTGTGTGTGTACATATATGTATACACACACACACATATAAATTCTATTCGGTACACAGTTCGATTCTAAAATTGCTCTTCCCTGTTAGATACATAGTTCGGTTCATTCTTGCCCATTTGCTATTCTAGAAGAATGCCAGGAGCCATTTCTTGTCCAGGCCCTTTAGCTTTGATGACCACTCCCGCCTTTGTCAAACTAGATCGCTACAAGCCCACCAGCTTCCATATGGCATGTCCCCGAAATCACACACCTACTAAAAGGGACCCTACTCTATTACCATATTGTGATATTTCTGTGACGATGGTTCGTCTCCGAAATCACACACCTACTAAAAGGGACCCTGCTCTAATACCATATTGTGATATTTCTGTGACGATGGTTCGTCTCCGAAATCACACACCCACTAGAAGTATTGTCCGTTTTGGCCCGTTCTATGCCAAGTTTCACAGTTTTATCCTTTGATGTATAGGTGGGCACCTTTCTAGGAGATCACCCATCTTGAAATGCTCTTACTTGCGCATGCTTAACTTTGGAGTTCTAAAACTAAGTATTTTTGTTACATTAAAAGGCACCTTCGTGAGGTATATCCAATTTTCACACACACACACACACACATTCTAGAATCATTATCCTATGTTTGGTGCATAGTTTGGTTTAAGTATCTCCTTTGCTATCCTAGAAGACTATCATAAGCCACTCCTTATTTAGACTCTCTAGTCTTGGTGACCACTCCCCACTCTCATTGGACAGGGTTATTACAATAACACAAGTCGGCGACCTCCGGTGGAGAGAAGCAACATGGTGGCATGACACAAGAACTTGATTAACGGCTGGTAACCACCAGAAGCACTCAGAGCAGAGAAATGGTGCAAAATGGAATCTTGCTCAACAAAACTCGAAAGAAGCCGAAGCAATCACACTCCTCCGTGAGATTTATTGCAGATTCGAATGATTTGCTGAGGCCAAGCACGCGCAAAAGGCAATAATATCTTGAGCACTGAAAATGGGGGATGCCGAGAGCAGTGGCTCTTGAGCTCTGGCCGGCAATCAGGCGTTTCCAGTCCATGTCCGGTCATCTATGGAACACGGGATGAGCGCTTGAAGCCGCAGGGAAGGCCGAACGTGAATTGCGATCGGAAAAATGGATGCTTGAAGTTTGAAGATGATGGAGCCGGAAACAGGGGCGCCTCGGTTGAAGCACGCCAGGATGATTCCGGCGACAGATGGCGGCCAAGAAATGTCAGCCGGAAATGGCGGAGCAATGACGAAGGTCAAAACGGTGGCAAGAGATTGTGGGTGTTCGCGGATGAGCAGTGGCATGAGGAGGAACGCGATGAACAGAGATCTCGCAAGCGTTCAGTGAGCCCTGCATAGCCCTCGCCGCCACCGTCACCTTACCCTCGCCGAGTAGGGCCGGCGACAATGGAGCAAGTGTCAACTGAGGTTGCTAAGCCCCCGGATAGGCCGGCGACCTTAGCAGATCGGCCGACGAGGGCCTATAGGCCCTCACCTAGATTTGGGGTGAGGGTTGCAGCCCTCCCCCAAATTTGGAGAGGGTTGCCGGCCCTCGTGCCATAGCCAATGGCGGCCTTTGGCTTGACTGGATGAGGGCCAAGGACCCTCACCAAATATGGGGAGGGCATACATGCCCTCATCGGCAATTGGCCAGGGTCGCCAACCACTGCCTAGGGCCGATGACCTCGCTCGATCCTCGCCGACTTGTTCCCCCTTTTTTTTTTGTTTTAAGTTTTTAAATTTATTTTAATTAATTATAATTTAAAATTCAATTTTGAGACCACTTATGCACTTATTTAGTTGTGTCAGCGCCAAAAAAGATGTCGTTTTGTACTTATCTTACAAGAAAAATACCACATCAGCAATTTGATTAGAATTTTTCGCCATTGCCACTTAAATATTCCATTTTTTTTTTTTAAAGATTTTGACACTTAAGTGTATTTTTTTGGAACTTTTTGCACTTAAATATCTTATTATGCCAAATTTTGACACTCACGATGTCCAATCTTTGATTATTGGACTATCACGTCAGAAACTTCAACTGAAATTTTATCTACTCGTAGGCAGCACAGTTGGTTAAGTTCACTCCTTCTAGCGCATGAAGGTCGATGGTTCGAAACTCTACGTTGCTAGCGATTTAAGTAGGGGCCCCTAGCGGTGGGTTACTAGGCTAGCTTTCTCCGAGGTATAGGCGCTGCAGGTCCTCTATCGCGGAGGCCGTGAGACCCCGAATCGGCATAAGCCGAGAAGGGCATGCTCCGGCGGATCCTTAGTCAAAAAAAAAAAAAAAAAAAACTTCAACTGAAATTTGGTCCGGAGGATTTCATTGTATTTTCACCTAAGAATTTAGGATCATGGCGGTTCAATGAAAAGGCTCCATACATTTCCATAGCACAGGTGTAGCGTTGACTGTTGAATTATCCCATAAAGAATATTCTTTTCGCGTTTATTTTCCAACCCGGAAAGAAAAGGTCTTTAGGACCTTGCCGAGATCTCTCGAAAGGGACGGCCCTCGCAGATATCCATGCATCATCATTCACACGTCAGACCTTCCATGCATAGAACGAGCCTATAAATAAGCTGCCGCTTCAAACCCTTCCACCTGTTTGGAAGTTTACTATATATGAACTTACATATTTGGAATTGAACAACCAGAACCAGATCAGCAGATTTGGACTTATCACTTCCACGTCTGTCCTGAGGTTTCGGTGACTGGACTTTAATTAAGGACATCCACATTGCGCTCAGCCAATGCTGAGATTCTTCTTTCCCAGTTGCACTTTATGGGTCCTCACCAGGTATAATGTACACGGCAGATTTGCTTCTGCAAATGGGTTTGTTCATTAGTCTCTCGGGTTCACGAGATTATTTAAACTCTCATAGGTTCGGATCCTTTTGCATCACCACGGAAGACAGTTTCTGCGGAATACCCTTTGAAAAGTGTATGAAGCTACGCGCGCCAATGATTTTGACGTAGCAGGGCACTGTTTTGCACGACATATTGGAAGGCCGATTTGATTTCCGAAGGCGGGAATCCGATAACTCTGCAGCCGAGACTGAACTGCTGCTCTTGGTTTGGGTTGGAGGACGGATTTCTGGAGAGAAACAATGAGGGGAGCAGTGCTTGTGGCGATTGCTGCAACGATCGGCACCATGTTACAAGGATGGGATGGTTCCACCATTGCAGGTATTTGTCGCTAGTGTATTGTCCGATGTCTCTTTGAGATCGGAATATGTTGGTTGCTGTTTTCCTCTCAAGCATCTTTTATAATTAGTCGTTCTGAGAAACAATCTAGCGATTCATTGAAGAATAATCCTTGTCTTAATTGGTTTCTAGTCTCCGATACTCCACAAGTTCTTGATCTGATGAACAAACCACCATCTGCCACATGTACCAGATCTCATCTTTTTCCCGATTCATTCTAGTCGAGCCTCTCGATCAGTCATTGTGCCACCAGAGAATTCAGTGGAAACAATTGGATGTATGGCTTGGTGCTGAAGACATGACAGATTGACAGAGATACTCCAACACTCCTGACCGTTTGGGACCCTGCTCTAGCATAGTGCAAGGCCTAGGAAATTCTGAAATGCCAAATATCTATACCAAACACCAAAGTGTCGATTGTTGGTTCCTTTGTATTTTGGATAAAATCATTCATGTTATGGCTCGTTGACATGAATTTTAAGTAAGGGCTACATTGCCTCGTATCTGGCAAAGGGAGCGCGAAACTCCTAGAGCTGAAGGAATGTTGCTTCTTTTCTTTTTCCTGCAGGGTCTGTTCTTTACATCAAGAAGGAGTTCGATCTGCAAGAACAACCGACAATAGAAGGACTAATAGTAGCTATGTCGCTTATTGGAAGCACGGCTATAACAACCTTTTCAGGACCTCTTTCGGATTTCCTTGGACGACGTCCAATGATGATAATCTGCCCAGTGCTATCCTTTGCCAGCGCCGTAATAATGCTGTGGGCTCCAAATGTGTACGTGCTACTCCTGGGAAGGTTATTCAGTGGTTTTGGTATCGGCATCGCCATCACTCTTGTACCAATCTACATATCTGAGACCGCCCCCTCTGAGATAAGAGGACAACTTAACACCATTCCGCAATTCGCCAATTCTGGCGGAATGTTTCTGTCTTATTGCTTGGTATTCGGGGTGTCACTGATGGAGTCACCGAGCTGGAGATTGATGCTTGGATTCCTTGGTCTGCCGTCTCTAATATATTTCCTGTTGACGGTCTTTTTCTTGCCCGAGTCTCCCCGTTGGCTCGTGACTAAAGGAAGGATGAACGAGGCCAGACAGGTTCTCCAGAGACTATACGGGAGAGAAGATGTTTCAGGTTTCGTTTCTGCTTTTTGTTGGTAGGATTTGGACTTCATTATAGGCTCTCTAATTTGATTCAAATCCTAATGCAAGTTCAGATGTTTTCTACAGGTGAGTTGGCCCTACTGGTCGAAGGTCTAAGTGTTGGAGGCGAAACGTCTATCAAAGAGGTAATCGTGCTCCCGGTGAAAGAGATCACTCCGTACCAGCACGAAGGTGCAGAAACAGATAAAATCAGGTTATACGAAACCCAGATGGGCCATCCAGGGATCGGCCAATCTCTGACTGGGCAGAGTATTCCCAACCACGTGTCCCAGGGGGGAAGTGTAATGGACCAAAGCATGCCGCTTATGGATCCAATTGTCACAATGTTTGGCAGCGTCAACGACTCGCCTTTGCAGAGAGGAAGCATGCTCAGCACAGTGTTCCCGAACTTTGGAAGCGTTTTCAGCACAGCGGACCACACCAATGATAAGAATTTGCACTTGGATTTGGAGCACCAGGGAGATTGCGAGGACTATGCTTCAGATGATGGCGGCGACCAGGACGAGAGCTTGGAGACACCGCTTCTTTCTCCTGAGGGAAGTGCCATAGGCAAGGACCATGCGAATCAGGCATCGCATGGAAGCTTTATGAGCACAGGACTAGTGAGCAAGCTAACACAGGAGGATGCCGGCGAACCAGTCAATTGCACGGATATCGGTAGTGGTTGGAAGCTTGCGTATAAATGGTCAGGGAGAGAAGGAGAGGACGGCATGAAAGGAGTTAAGAGGATCTATTTGCATCAGGACAGCACCTTTGGTTCTCGGCGTGAGTCAGCTCGTTCGATCTCGGGTGCCGATTATCATGAAGAGGGCCAAATGTGTCGTGCAGCTGCTTTGGTTAGCCAGTCTGTTCTTTTCTCTCAGGACATGATGGGTCGGTCTCCAGAGGGTCTAGCAATGGTTCAGCCACCAAAAGCTGCTACAAGTGGGCCTATCTGGCGTGATCTCTGTGAACCAGGAGTGCGTCGAGCGCTGTTTGTTGGAATTGGCCTTCAAGCTCTTCAGCAGGTATATGCTTGTGAAACGTTAATCCCAATTAATCCAATTTGCAGCAATGTAATGTTCAATTAGAAGATTTCCATCGACCGTGTCAACGGCTCAGTGTTTTTGCAGCTGTCGGGCATAAATGGAGTCCTCTTCTATGCTCCTCAAATCCTCAAGCAAGCAGATGTCGCTGTTCTTCTTTCGGGCATGGGCATTAGCACTGAATCTGCAACCTTCCTTATAAGCAGCGCCATGGCATTGACCATGCTACCGTGCATAGCCCTATCGATGAAGCTCATGGATGTGGCTGGAAGAAGGTAAATACCACTTCGATACGAACTGTCTAATTTGGAGAAGTTTCTGGTCATCTCGAGAAACAAAGTTCACTGATGCCATCTTAAGTCTATCCTTCCATTTTCAGGTCTATCTTGCTCTCCACCATCCCTATCCTGGCATTGTCGCTCCTTGTCCTCGTTGTCACCAGCGTGTTCAATCTCGGTTCCTTCATTGCAGTAATATCGGTCATCAGCGTCATGGTTTATCAGAGCATCTTTGTCATGGGATTCGGAGTGATACCGAATATCTTGTGCTCGGAAATCTTCCCTACCAAGGTCCGTGGGCTGTGCATTACAATCTGCGCTCTCACATATTGTGTGGGAAACATCACCATCACCTACTCGCTTCCCGTGTTGCTCAACTCGATTGGCCTTGCCGGCCTTTTCTCAATCTATGCTCTTGGGTGCATCTTGTCTTGGATATTTGTGTTCTTGAGGGTTCCCGAGACCAAGGGCATGCCTCTGGAGGTCATCTCTGAGTTATTCGCCGCGGGCGCAAAGCAGGCTTCTGGTGATAATGATAGCTAAGTCGGGTGTTATGGCACAGTGTTCCTGTTTCTTTCACATTATCAACGGGCGTGTTATGCACTCGGAAGTCCTAGAAATTTACTTTGAGCATATTTAGTTCTTAGGGGCACATCAGTCTTATTTTTTCGCCAGTTGTTGCATGCCATTACTTATCCCAGCTCCCTCCATTTTTGTACTTGACAAATCGAACATTGTTAGAATTATGCAGTCCTAGAGATCTTCAATGCGCAGACTCATGGTTGTCCTAACAGCGGTCGTGTTCGTGCTGTGTTTTCCCTTCAAGGATGTACTGCACAAGACATATAGTCATCCTCGTGCCGCCGTGATGAGCTGTGAATAATCGTAGTCACGCCTCATCTGGATTGTTGTAATGTCATATTCATCTATTGCAAAACTACTCTGCATAGCTTGAAGAGACTGTCTGGAACAGAGAAATAAGCTTCTCTTTCGACTCCTGAGGCACTCTCAGGTAAAGTGGAAACACTAGTTTGTGGCGAGACCCAGACGATCCAGTCCGGTCCAGTCCGGTCAGCCATAACAGGCTGATTGGCATTGGATTGATAAGAAGAAATAGAGTGAGAGTTTTTTCATGCTTGCAAATTAATCACAAGGATCTGCAATTCAACATGCTTTTGCTAATTGTCATGCCTTGCCGGATTAGGCAAGATGTCTTGAAACAGGCCAGGGATTCAAGCTTCACTCCATTCAACTTGATTTATTCATGCTACTTGTCTTACAGAAAATAATCAATACCTTCATTGGGGTGGCCAAATTCCCCGAAAAATCATCAATTTATAAGTTTCTCTCAATCCTAACTTGAACTTCAAATCTGCCCAATCTATTACTATACACAACCTCAAACCGGCACCGTTAAGCTACCATCCTTTCAACTTCGAAAGTTGATGTGTCATCCAACATGCATTGTCCACCTCATAGTCGTCGCTGATGTGACCCACCAAGCAAAGGACAATGTTGTTTCCACGGAGCCCTTCATAAAAAATTAGCACCCGGCTTACTTCACTCTCAAGTTGAAGAAATTGGGGGAAGAATTTAGGGTAATTGAAGAAATTTGACAAATAATAGGTTCAAAATCGATTGAACAATTTTCTTTTTCAACAATTCATGAAAAAAGTCAATGTCCACAGCAAAACCCTCAATTTTCTCCCAAATCAGAAACCGTTGCTACAAATTCAGAAGTCCTAAGACTTTATATCTTAAAAGTGCTAGATTTCAATTCGGGTAACACATATTTTAAAGTTTATGTTAGAATTGGGAAACCCGTTAGATGGAAAATCTATTATATGGAGTTCGGTCCCATTAGGCTTCGTTACTCTTGAATAGGAAACCAACCCTAGTTTTGCCTTTTGATTCGAAGCTTCGTAATTCACCTAATTACCTATTGTTTGGGAAGGGCAGAATGGGTGGGGAAAGAACCTATGGAGAAAGAAAAAGTTGGAGAAATGGTATTTCTCTTGTTACCTAATTAAGATACTTTCAAATCCAAACGTTTTCTTCAATTTCACTTTCCACCCTTCAAAAACATCAAAGAAATTCTTTTCTTCAACTTTTGTTTCATCACCCTCATCTTCTTGGCCCACCTAAAAAGTTTCTTCCTCATAATGAAGAATTAAATATCATCCCCCAAGTTTTTTGGATATTGGCAAATTACTCCTAAAGTTTCAATTTTTTTTTTTTTTTTGTAATTTGCTCCCTGACTTTTTGAAATCAGTGGTAGTGAACCCTATCGCATTAATTTTAGCTAAATTTTTCTCACATATCTAATCACTTGACTATACGTGATTAGTTATGGAAGGCAAACTAGCCATTAAACCTATTAATTTCATAATCTATATTTAATGTGATGAGTTGTGATATATGAGTTAGTTTTTTTAGTAAACCAATCATAAATGTGTTTAGAATTATAAAGCCTAAAATAATATGGTATTAAATGGGTGCACAATTTACTTAAATCTAACTCATCTCTATAACTCTCTTTTCACTCGATCCTGTGCTCGCTCACTTTGTACTCTCACCTTAGTTTGGATTTAAGTTTTCTTAAATTTGGTTAAATATGGAAGTGTTTTAGAAATATAGGTTAGGCCCCGTATGTTTTCAATATAAGTTGTATGGGTCACTAGATTTGTATTATATGAAAATGACTCAAAACGGATAAATGAGTTAATTTAGGTTGAACTATTTTCGACACGACCCATCTGTTTGATGGGTCTACTTGTCATACGACATCCATATATGTGAGAAATAAAAAATATATGAACTACTCAAATGTATGCGCCAAAATTATATATCAACGTGCATATGGAATTAACTTCCATCATGATCTCGCCGAAAGTTTAATCCCATCCTCTCACAGGCCATCACGTGGCTGGAGCCTTCAAGCAAAATTTAATCTAGTAAAGCCAACATCGGAGGAAACATTGGAATCGATTTCTAAGGCAAAATTAAGCAAATTGAAGACATCAGGGGGAAATCTGCAATAACCCCAAAAACTCGGGGGGCCAAAATGTTATTTGTCTCGCACAGTGCTAAGACGAAACCGATCGGAAGAACTGAAGGTTTTCCAAGCATTGAAGCACCTACGAGACCCCATCGAAGAAGAAGAAGAAGAAGATTCCCTCCCGTCGTCTTGCTTCCCGCTCTGATCTTAGGGTTTCCTTCCGCGAATCGACCTCTCTCCGATCGGTGGAAGATGCAGGTCGACGGGAATAATGGTAATTCGCTCGAGGACAGACCCGGGATCTTCGTGATCGGGCCCTCCGGCGTCGGCAAGCGCACCCTCCTGTCTCGTGAGTTCGGCTCCTCTCGGCTTAAGCTAGTGATTTCGAGTCTGTGTGGTTCCTCGTCGTTCGTAATTTCGAACCCGAATCAAAGGAAGTCCTTTCTTTTTTTTTTTTTTTTTTGTGTCTACAGATTTTGTTGGTATCGGGTCGCGTCTCATGTAGTTGAAGCCCGCGAGTGATTGGATTCCTGGGTTTCGTTCTCTTTATGCTTTAATGGAAGGAAAACAAATAAAGGGTCGACGAGCTGGACTTCGTTACGGACCTGGATTTGCTGCCTGAGTTGTGCTTACATTTGCTTTCTGTTGTTTTGGTTTGATGTTCCTTTCTTGCAAATGAATATGCCATTGGTGTTTTGACAGATGGGTGAATATACAGGCATTTTTTGTCAGAGGGTTGCTTTGAGTTCCTTTACTTAGTAAGAGTCGATGTATCTTGACGTGCTGGAGGGAGAATTTAATCTGCACGTCTTTTGGGATTATGGTAGGAATCGTTTTTATGCTAATTTAGGTAGTTGAACACTCATAAAATATGCAAGAACTTAGACGAGTGGATTGAAGTGTTGCGAAATGCAAGTTTTAAGATACATTCTTCGTCGCTTCCAAGCTCATGAAGATTACTGTACTGTTTTGTAATGGATAATCTGTACATTATTTTAGCTTATCTGTGTTCTTTCTCTATCTATTGCTTAGTGTGAGGTAAAAATTTGGATGCATTTGTGTTCTCTGAATATTGAAGTATCCTGCTTACTTATAGCTTACAATATTTGTTGATATCAGGGTTGCTATCGATTGATATTGAGGAAAGTCCTGACCCATCGTCGGACGTAGTCGTCCATGGGTATGTATGCATTGAGCTTTTCTCCAGCCAGAAAATATCTGCAGAACTTTTTCTTTCTGTCATGTTGAGATTATTTTCATTGTCATTTGGACAATTTCCGGTGCATCTGTCTGGTACTAAATTGGTTCCAGTGAAACAGGTGGACTATAAACACAAAATACTACAGTGCAGATGTTTCTGTATGGATGGCGCATCTCCATGATGATTTTGATACACAATCCTTGCCTATTCTTGGGAATCTTGGGAAGTTGGATGCCTTGGTGATGGTTTTTGACTTGAGTAAGGTCAGCCTCTGATCGATTTATGTTCCAATTCAGTCTAAAGTTTTTCACTTTTCATCTTTAGGAGATCTTCTCATTCAAGTGCTATATTACCATGATAGCCCCTGTATCAGTGTAGATGAACTTATCATCCTCTGTGCCCTTATCTGCAGCCACCATCCCTTTCTGCACTACAGGACTGGGTATCTAAGAATGATATTGGGAATTTTGAGATATTGTTGTGTGTTGGGAATAAAGTAGACCTTGTTCCTGGTCATCCAGTTCATGCTGAATACAGAAGAAGGTTACAAAATGTCGAAGACGACTCTGTCGATTATTATGCAGAACTCAAGGACTACGGAATCTCTGAGACTGAGGGAAGTAGTTTACTGGGTGGTGATGAATCTTCCTTTGACATTAGAAAATCATGTTTAGACTGGTGCGTTGATCACAATATTGAATATCTTGAAGCTTGTGCTTCTAATGCTGACTTTGACAAATGTAAGATCCTCTTTTTCACTGTAATACATTTATTTATGCATAATTGGTGTTTGTTCTTGTTTTCGCACTCAATTCTTTTTAACTTAGAAATAGCTTGGCTGTTGTGTTCTCGTGAACTGTTGAAGGAGAATTGGGTCCTGTTTCTGATTTTCCAATTTATCTATATATTAAAGAGATAGCCAAATTTTGGGACTGTAGGAGCTAGATCTTTAATAAATCCATGAACTTTCTTATTCTGTTTATATATTTTTTTTTTGAAGCCATGAATGTCTTGTTATGCATGTATTCTGCTGTGTGATCTTTTGCATATTCAAAAAAAGGCATAGCAACACTTTTTAGGCTATCGGTGTAAAGTATGACTTTTGCATTGTTGCTGTGCAAGGAGTTATTAAGTTTGTTTTGTTCTTTATTGAATCTTTGGGGTTGTCGTCAGCATTATCTTTGAGTATCTTTGGGTTGTTTATTGTCTTTCTCGTCTATCGAGTACAGGGAAGTAAAATACTTTACTTTTTACAGGCTTATCAGTTGCTGGCGATTCACAAGGAGTTGAACGTCTCTCTGTTGCACTTTCTTCCCATATGTGGCCTGGAATGATACTGAAATCTGGTGAAAAGATAAGGGAACCATCATTACCTGAAAGACAAGGTTCCCTTTGCAACATTTGTTGAGATGAAAAAATTCCCCTTTTTATATGATTTATATTAGAATCCTAATTAGCATTCTTTTTATGTTTATCACCCTTACTACAGAATCATCAGAAGAAGAATCAGATTATGAATTGGAGTATGAAATTCTGTCAGCGGGTTCAGCAGAACCATGGAATGATGCAGATGAAGGATGGGTCTCAGCTAGTGGTTCTACAGTAGCCCCAAATGCTGGTGGATCGACTGTAGCTCGTAATACTTCTGTCACAGAGGGTGATCATGAAAATGGAGAAAGTTATGACGGTAAAGATCCGCAAGTCTCAACCTCGAAGACTTCCCTGGTGGACAAAAATAATGATGTCGGATCATCAGTCACAAAAGACCACGATGAATTCACAGAGCCAGAATTAGATAATCTGGTTGACTTTGAGGATCTGGAACAGTTGATGTCCGAGATAGGGAATATTCGTAATAACCTGCATTTCATGCCCGACTTTCAAAGGAGGGAAATGGCTGCGAAACTTGCCATGAAAATGGCCAGCATGTTTGGTGGAAGCAGTGATGACGAGGAGTGAAATAGATTAGCACGTTCTGCATGCCGAATATGTTGAAGTCATCTTTCCAGGAGTTATGCAGGTTATGGTAAAAAGATGTCATTTTGAGATGTATGGCTTCAGTTAGTTGAGACCAGGATATTTCTCACCTTCAAGCCTCTGCTTGTGCAGTGATATATGGTTGTCAATTTGTGCCAGCGAAGATATGAAGTAAGTCTCCGCCTATCCGTTAATCTGCTGGGAAGTTTGAATCTTTATTGTGCATACTTTGCTGCTGGAGACTAATGGCTATTTGCACACGATGCTCTTCATCTACTTGTATAACACTTATAGAGAGTTTGTCTATATTTTTCTGTCTATGTATGCAAATAGAAGGGCATTATGTGGAGTTTTGCCCATCGATACACTCAATCCTGCGGATTCTGCCTCAGTATCGGTACATGATGATTCAAACCTTAGAGATAGGTTGCTGATAACGACTCTCAAATCTCAAATGCTTTTCTGTACTCCTGAAAGCACTCAGTATGCGTGCCAGAAGTCACAAATGAACATGACTTCTTTCAATGTAGCCGATTATCCAGAAAGCGGACAGAAAGTTGGCGCGCTATGTTGTGGAATTGGGTATCGCAATCATTCAGTAAGAGAGAGTGACAGCCGGATTTTTCATTCTTTTTTGGTCCCTCAGAATACCGTATGCATGTTCGTGGGCAGCACCTGGACAAGTACGGTCTTTTTCCTCCTAGTGCTTTCATGATCGTGCGTACCCAGTGAAGTAGAACCAACATAATATCATTCCCTTTTTTTCTTAGATAAGGAGCATAATGTCATTGTCCCTTCGAGTGCAAGGATATTTTCACACCCATTCTCTAGAGGATAACCTCGGATAGTAGTTTGGCCCCACTTCCAACTATGAGAAAGTGGTGACTAGTGAGAGGGCTTTTCAATCTTTCGCTTTTCGGCTATCTAGATGCCTTTTTTAGTTCAAAATTGCTACTTTTACCCACTTGATTCCGTCCGTGGATAAGATAAAGTTCTCGGGTGAACAGCAAAAGCTGCACCCATTCATCGAGAATCTTTAGTGGTTGTATGTTACCATATTTGTAACGAGATCAATGGAGGTACTTGATTGTCCATATCCGATCGACTCTGATTGAATATGAAGCGTTGGCTGATTGATTAAGATTCAGAGTTTCTAGTTCTGAAAGGGGCAGGAGATTCGCCTGACCTTGATGCTGAACTTTTGATGCTTTGAAATGGCTACCCCAGAGATCAAAAGACCCAAAAAGGAGATGCTTATTCGCTGCTCATGATGAAGGAGTGTTATCTGGCAAGTGTCAAAATTTCTTCTTTGTGTCGAATTGGATTTTATATCTTTTCTCAAGATCCCAGCTTGGGAAAAGCTTTCCAACTGCCTACTACTCGCGGCCAAGCCCCGACTCCCAATCAATATATATATAAAGAAAAAAAAAAAACGTTGACACTAGACAGCGATTAAGGTTTATTGGGGATGCACACCTATTAATTTTGAACTAACCCAAAGGAACAATTTTTACCTTACATCTTTCCTAGATTATACTATTGGGCAACCCAGAACAAGCGTATTGATGCCATAAAGGAGAGAAAGGTCGGGCGAAGCGAAGGATAGATACAAAAAGGAACGATCGCGGTGATTTATCTTGATTATTTTTAGGTTCATCGACAATTTAATAAGAAATAAAATACATTTGGAATTGAATACGCAATATGTGTCTATAAAATTTTGTTCTTTCAAACGTGTCAATGAGTGTGTACTGGCCTAACAAATATCCCTTATTGAAAACACCCTGTTCCTAACTTTCTTGATCACATGTACAAACTCATTGACCAAGGTCAACCCTGAGCAGCCCCTGAAATTGCAGAAGAGAATATCAAGATGACAGAAGATGACGATGAAGAAGAAGATGAAGAAGACCCCATCGTTTCTCCTCAAGGCAAGAAGCTGTTGCTGTTCCCGCCGTCTTCTCTCGCCTTGAGCTGAACCTCCGGCCCGGCGGCGGGGACCGCCGGGAACTGGCCGCACTTCTGGCACCGCGCCACGACCAGGATCTGCCGGCACGACGGGCACGACGAGTGGGACCCCAGCCACGGGTCAATGCAGCCCACGTGGAACCCGTGGCCGCACTGGGGCAGGAGCCGCACCTCGTCCCCCTCCGCGAACTCGGCGAGGCAAATGGCGCACTCCACCGGGAGCCTGCCGGCTGCGGCGGCGGCGGCTGCGGCGGCGCCCGCCTCTCCGGGGCCGTACACGATCTTGGGCAGCGACTGCAGCGCCTTCTTCTTGAGGCCCCTGTTGGCCGCCGGGGAGGCCGGGACTCCGCGGCGGCGGCGGCGGCGGAGGCGGGCGGGTAGCGCCGGAGCCAGGCGCAGCGGGCGACGGCGACGAGGCCGACAGCGCAGATCAGCGCGCAGAGGAGGACGGCGAGGATGACGACGAAGTCGGACTCCACGTCCACGGTATCCGGCGGGGGAGCGGCGGCGGAGGCGGCGGCGGGGGTGGGGTTGGGGGAGAGCGAGGCATGATGAGGGGCTCGGGTACTGAAAGGATGGGGAGAGTGCGTACCTTGCCAGGAGGCGAGGATGTCGCGCTTTATAAGTAGTAAGTGGCGAGCGGAAGACGACGAAGATGGCAAAAGTAGCAGAAGAAGAAGAAGAAGCAAAGAAAGAGAGGTGAGAGGATAAGTGCGGATGATGAGAGGGAAAAGACGCGGGGATTCTTCTTCTTTCGAAGGGTCAGTCAAGGTGAAAAAGTGGGGAAGCAAATTTCCCTAAATTTATCTGGAAACCAAGATCATTTTAAGATGGATTGCACTTGATGGTGGGGAGGGATTTGATTTCATGTCTTTATGAAAATATATTCTTTCATAAGGACAACCCTATTTTCATTCCGAATATGACTGAAATGCATTTCTATTGATTTAAAAGTATAAAATGGTAAGTAGATCTCGATTTAAAAATAGTATGTTTTGCGTTCGATTTTCATGGTACTGATTTTACCATAGTCTATAAATTGGAAGCGGTAGTATATTCCTTTCTTGTTGTATCTAACAAATGGTCATTATCAGCTTTCGCCATGACATTAGCTAGTGTCTTACAACTATTAGATGAATATCTAAGTGGGGGATTATTCTTATTATCATTGCATTATATTGTCTCCCTCTCGAGTTATGTATGTCTATTGTCTCAGAAATAAATCGACCCGACTTATCACAGGTGATAATTTCTTGACACAAGATGACAATATGACTTGAACACTGCATTTAGGGTTAAGGATTTGAGTCTCTATCGAGAGAGTGTGTTCACCCTTCCAAATGGGCCTTGGACCCGTATCTTTAATCCAAATTTGATAGGATGAGTTGTTATATAGGTTAGTTATATTTAGTAATTAGTCATAAATAGATTTAAAATGGTAAAGTTCAAAATAACATGGGTGTTAATTGTTTCATAACTTATTTAAACGCATATTATCTATATTTTTCTCTTTACTCTCTCTTGCCCTTAGTCGATTTGTGCTCGCTCACCTCAATTTTCTAAATTTGGTTATATATTGGGTCGAGTATTTATTAGGCATGTGTTGGGTTGGGTATTGGTCATTAAATATGTATCACATAAAATAGATCAAAACAAGTTAAATAAATCAATTTGAATCGGATCATTTTTGATCTGATATAAATTCGAGATTTGATCCACCCGTTTGAACAAGTCTAAATAGAGGTGCCCGATATTTGGATGGGACTAAGGATGGCAGAGTGAGCTCTTTACAGGTGATGCTAGATGTCATGGTGGGGTCCCTTTAGGGAGACGCCCTTTTTGCCAAATCCACTGAGTTAAAGAGAGAGCAAGAAAAGCATGGCAGTTCCAACTCAGTGACAACAACGTTAATCTACTCAAATCCCAACATGTCTGCCACGATGGGGTTTTTATCTCGACCGGTTTCACACTCGTAAAATTTCGTCAAAAAGGTCATTCGATATCGGCACGTGACGTCGAAGGGGGAAAACCTTGGAGAGGCACACGTGTAAAAGTTGGGGAACGGGAATGGCCAAACCTCACCACTTGTCACACGCACAACTCTCTTTCTTCCCCCTAGCCCAACTTGGTCTTACTAGGGGGGCAGTGGTGGCCAAACTTCCATGTGCCTGGGCCCCCCTTCTCTCTCTATCTCTCTATTCACTTTTGTCAAACTCAATTTGGCTTTAGTAACAAAAATATTTATGATTTTTAATCTCTCCATAGGTTTGATTGTGCATATGACAAGAATAATCAGTGAATTGAAGAGAGGTACCTCTTTATTTGATTGCTTAACGAGCATGTCTGTCGCGTCTTTTCAAGAAATTGGTTTTCAGATGACGATATCTAATGGGGGATTCAATCGCATGTCTCATCTTTTACATTTTCTTTTTAAAGCGGTGTCTTTTCACTTAATCAAAGTGACTTTGGATGATGCCATGTTTGTCGTCTTTTAATTAGGGCCTCCTTAGGGGCGAATAGGCCTAAGTCGAAAGTGCAGCAACTTTAACTCTTTTGTTTGACTATTGCTTGTTGGCAAGTGGGCTCTAATACTAGTATTAGCTGATTTTGAACCTTTCTCAACATAGAAATTAACTCAAAAGATGAGATTTTCTCTTATATTTATAAACCAATCACCGACCCCAGCTACAATCAATGTGGGACAACCTCAATATAAAGTTCTTCCATGATGGTCGATTAAGTCGAAATGCTTAATTCTCCATGTTATGAAAGGAATAAATTAAATTAGACATGGATTTTATCTTAAAGTACGAAGATAATGAAAATCATAGAGAAAATGAGGAGAGTTAGGAATTGATGAGGGATTGTCGCCAACCACGGATGATGTCCTTTGCTTGCGAGCTTGGACCACAAAATATCTCGCATGAATTCCACTCCCGTACTCCGCCATCGTTGTCGACGTCATCATCCTCCATCATCAACGGAATAGCCTCCAATCTCTTTTCAAGTTTGTCCCTCTCTTTTCCCCCAATTTTGCTAGTCTCTGGACTTTTCAAGCTTTATTCGTCAGTGCCGACATGGTGTCCGATTAGCGTCACATTCATGTAAGAGTAACGTCGGCGTTTTGATCGGAGAAATTGGTTAGATTTATGTTAAAGTGTATCGATTGCAAAAGTTCCACAGATACTCCCTAAGTTTAGTAACCATATGTTTAGTTCTTCAAAATATCTCGTCAAAACACATCGAGTATTGCCATAATTGTTGGTTGAGCTTTATTCCTATTTTCTTGTCCACTATAATAGAAATGGATACAGAGACTCTCCCAATCTTGGTGATGCTTTTATTATTATTATTGTCTGTTTTTAAACTTATTTCCTGTCTTCTATGTTATCTTTTATCGTGCAAAAAGGACTATTTAATTTATATTCCTCATAAGACATTATAATGAATCAATGACTTGAAATGTACATTTTTGTTTGTGTATCAATCTAGAAAAACAAGCATTCATTCGAATTCAGAATAAGTCAATAAAATAAGGTCGAGTCTACTGTAGCACTATTTGTTAGTCCCGACCTAGCGTCCGATTGGCGTCATGTCCGTGTGTGAGCGCCGTGTGCTAGTCACGTCAGCAGTTTGATCTAGAAAATTAGTTCTATTCAGCTTACAGTGTATCAATTATCAAAAAAAAAAAAAAAATTACAATTCATCAAATGATCAAAAGCATAGATTTTTCAAAAATATCATCGAATGATTAGCATTTTGATCAAAAGCATAGATTTTTAAAAATATCATCAAATGATCAAAAGCATAGATATTTCAAAATATCTCGTTAAAGCTCGGCATAGATATTTCAAAATATCTCGTTAAAGCTCAAGCCAATCTATCTTTAAGAATTCCGACGTTGAGTGCTTATGGGTCAAAACGCATTGAATAATGTCATAATTGTTGGTTGAGCTTTATTCCTATTTTATTGTCCACTATAATAGAAATTAGAAAGGGACACCCCACTCATAGTGATATCATCATCGTCGTCGTCGTCGTCGTCTTTTTTAAATGAATTTATCCATTGTCATTTAACCTTTTATTGAGAAAAAAACGACTATTTATATTCCTTGTGCGACATTATAATGAATCAATGACATTGAATATATATTTTAGTTTGTATTTCAAACTAGAAACAAGCATTTATTCGAATTCAAAAAAGAAAAGAAAAAAACGAATACGATAAGATTGAGTCTACCGTCACACTATAATAAATATTAAGGAATTTCGCACAATACAACATCAATACAGGTGGGTAGTTAATTTAATCTTTTACCTTTTTATCCTTTTTTTTTTTTTTTTTGGCCAATTTTACTTAAATATTAAGGTAAATTTGTTTGAGGGATGAATGGGAAAAGCAAAAAAATGAGGTAAAATACAACTAATTAAAATATATAGATTGCTATCAAAACAACCTCATACCCAATGTCGAAGTCTTCAAGCACTCGTTTAGTCGTTTGTTTCTTTCCTCGGGACTTGAATACTGCTTTCAACTAGGGGTGAGCATGATTCCAAGATAAAAACGAAACTGAAATGCCGAACAGATATTTGAAGAAGTTGTTTGGTTACAAGTTCCAAGATATGCACAATAGATTTTAGGTTTCATAAATTGAGGAATCTGTTTTGACGGATAAGTTCTAGGTTCTAGGTAGATAAAACTTTGAACATAGAACGTAGAACCTAGAATAAGTTTTTGTGTTTTTCTTGATCTCTGTCTTTGCGTTAAACTATTCTATGGCTTCTGATGATGGGTGTATAATCTAGAATGATTGAGACTTTTATTTTTTTAATGTTTCATTAAATATAAGTTGTGATTAGTAGTAGTCATTAAAGATGATGGTTTACTACAATTATTCAATTAACAATACAGATAAAACTTGTGATAGGATAAGTTTTAGGTTCCAAAATATATAGGGTAGATTCAAATTCCAAAAAATTGGGAATTTGTTCCAATGAGTAAGTTCCAACTTCTAGGTAAAATTTCTATAAAACCTGGAACTTGGAAGCTAAAACTACTTACCTCTACTTTTAACACGTCACGTTCCAAATTCTTCTCAAAAGCCAAAACTGAAAATTGCAAAAAAGGGCATTCTTCACAATAAAATAAAATAAAATATAAAAAAAAAATCTTTCTGGCAGATTCATGTAAGCGTTTAATGTCATCACCAATTAGCGAAATGCAATAGATTTCAGCCGTTCGATACTTTATTTTATCGATTAGACGGGAAAAGATGACTTTCGCCTGTGTTTCCTAAACTAGAACCTTTGATTTACGCGCGACCTTTATGATAAGACAAAACATGCCTAACCATGTTGGTTGACCATGAATCTATTCACTATGATATGATACAATGGTACGAAGCGGGCTGCCGCGATTCTCACGGTTCTCTTGGTAGGACGACGGGCTTGACGAACGAGAAGTCGTCACCTTCGCTGGTCCCCTCCTCTCGATGGGAATCGTCGATCTGGATGGGATGGTCATCGTGACGATCCACCCCAGCGATCAGATTAGCTGTCGATGAGGTTGGCGATAAGGTGTCGGCGTCGTAATCGGACAAGTCGTGGTCGTTGTATGCATACGAGCGGGTCGGGTGTCCAGTGGTTTTGAAGCGGCGGAGGGCGTGCCTGGAAGAGTTCGGGAGCAAGGGGCTCGGGCTCAGGCTCGGGCTCAGGCTCGGGCTCGGGCTCGGGCTTGGGCTTGCGCTTCTGCCGAGGGTCACGGTGGCGGTGGACTTCCCTTCCTTGCCTAGCTTCTTCTTCTTCACGGCCATGTGCCACTTCTTAAGCGCCCTTGACGTTTGCTCATCAAAGATGGATTTCTTCATGCAAGATCCCATCTGATTGATTGGATTTTTTGGTTTTTTCAATGACCATATGATGATCAATTAGCACTTAGTAATCAGTACCAAATTGTCAATTCTTAGGATGAACAAAGGGGGTGGAATTTACCTGAGTGACAAGAGCATATAGAGGGAGAGTGACGTAGCTGCATACAAGTAACACACCCACCCTGCAAAAATTTTCCAGAAAACAGAAACATTGAATCCATCAATGGAATCTTGAAGGATCGACAAAGGTAGCGTCGAAACGCCAGAATGTCGTGGAATAGCCGGAAATGTATGAAGACCGCCGGGTTTATCAAGGGACTATGATCTACATAATATGAGGGAGATGATGGCAAAAAGAGTGTTTACCCTAAACCCACTTTGATGACTGCAAGTTTGAAGTTAGCATGGAAGCAAGATTTCAACCCGAACATGTACTGCACGGAAAAAGAACTGGCGGTTTTAGATAACTGCCGCCGCTGCCAATGAAGGGGCAGAAAGCAGGGTCTAGAGAGATAAGCTTTCATACCCAAATCCACAGGAAGTATGTTATCTGGAAGGCGTTCTGTTCAAGAGAAACAAGAAAGCACAAGCCTAAATCAGAATATACAGCAAAAACAAGAGCAAGTCATACGTCTTCCAGCAGAGTTATACTGTCATAAGACATTGCATAATCAGACAGTGATCAATGAAACTGCCATTAACAAGAGATCCTTCAGAAGTTAGCTGCAGGGTTAAATTTTGGTCCCGGACTTTAAACAAAGCCTAGCTCAAAATGAAGATCGTCCTAGTGCTCGCGTACTGAATACGAGGGTAAGGCCCGGAATACCTGAAATAAAGCGAAGTGGATTAGTTGAAGAAGTAGCTGAGGGCAGCCGAACCAGAAGTATTTATCTGAAGCCTGCACAAGAGGAATCCCTTGCACCACAGCATGTCTGTCGATGGTTTCGAGGGCCATCTTTGTCAAAATAGCTTGAAGCTTTGTCCCGACGGCCAAGATTATCTGCAAAACATTTGTATGGTGATGTTATCGTCGTCCTCGTATACTAATCTTAATCAAAACCACGAGGAGGGAAGAGAGTCTTACAACCACAGGGATCAGCGATGCCCAAAACAGTGCCTGCCATCCTGAAAGGAAGTGCACCGATGGTCGGGAACTTTAACTCATAATGAAAAAGCGTCTTCCAGGAAGAACAACATACCTTTGACATTTAGAAGCAAGAAGATAACGAATGACGCCCACAACACAGGGCTGGCGAGATTCCAGAAACAAATGTCAGCACAGGCCTACGTTTTTTCGGATGCAGAGTGACGATGATCAAACTAGTAATCGAAACAACTTAAATTGCTTGTTACCTGACTCCTACGATGACCTTGAAATCGTCTTCTAACGACCTCTTGACATACTTTTGGAAGTTAAATTTACTTCCCGGTGCTAAATGGACCTGCATATATTGCATCAAGAATTCTTACTTGTGACATAAAAGCGTTGCACTGGGACGACCTAGGAGTTGAACAGAGTGGAAGGCTTACGGCGATGAAACCGTTGCGCAGTGTCAAGTAGTCTGCCTTACCAACGGACTTGAAAAACTGCCTAAAGAAGCATCCCTGCGAATGAATGCGCATCGAAGAAATCAAATGCAAATCGCTTCATGCTACAATAGTGTCATCGGGAAAATGCCAGATGTTAGCCGCAACTTACAATGTAAAAGAAGAAGGGGATCCTCGTCCAGAAACTGGTGTGCGCTCTAACGAAGGAGGTCTCATGAGTGAACCTGAATCGAGATGGATCTGCGTCATCATCAACAAGTCAGACGTGAATTAGCAATAATAAGAACAAGGGTATGAGATTTCCTGCGGCTAGATAGAAGTGTTCATTTTTTTGTAGACACAATACCAGTGGAGAACTCGTAGTCGTGGGACAAGGTTTCTTGCTCCCATTGCTTCCAGCCACGAATCTGCCCACGATACACATCGGTGGTGAGTTAAAGTACAGATAGTCAGGAGCATCTCGTTTCAAATATTGAAAAATGCAAAAAACTATTGACATCACCTCGCGTCACATATTCTGAGAATCAGATTTAAGAATCAATAGGAGTTTCTGCTAATAGAGGTGCAATTACAGATTGGGCCAGTTTGACAATTTCGAATGGTAGTTGAAGCATGGTGTCTTATCCACTTCTTTATGATCAACGAAATCCACAAAACACAGAAAGCCATTGGCTCGATTGTTAGATTGATTATCATGGATTTGAACAATTATTCCAATGCTAAACTTTCTATCTTGTTCTAAGAATTATGATTGCTTCTATGTCTGTCAAAAAGAATTGCCAATCATATCCATCTCGACAACTGGCAGTGCGCTCAATCTCTTGTGCACAAAACATCCTTACAAACCTTCAGTCGCCCGAGCATCATTGTGACTGCGCTGTACAGCACGTGAAAGACAGCCAAGAAGAATATTAGGATGTGTAACTGATGCAATCCGTCGACAGATATGAGCGGTTCTTGCCCCTGCAACCAAGAAAAGAATGCTGAGGTAAATTCAGGGGATCCTAAAAAGCAATGCGATTTTCAGGGGAATGAAAGCACCAATTACTATTTGAAGACCGAGGGACAAAATGGCATGACGACAGCAAGACTTTTGTAAGAATTTGATTTAAGGAACGAGTTCAGTAAATCAGTACTAGGGGAAGAAAGGTCTGATTGCAACTCTAGTTGCAGCAAGCATTTATCAATTAAAGCTCAAATCAGAGTTCGACATATCTGATAAAAAGAACAAACATGGAAAAAGCTCATATCACGCAATACCTCCTTGCAACTAGGAGCATAGCTGCCGGCAGCCAAGGATCTCCTCTCGTACCATAGAAGTTTACGTTGTCCTCCTTTCGAGGACTCATTGTATTTACCGTCTTTGCGGCAGGGCAGCATCGTGTCTGCGATCTTTTGGGGAACGCATATTCTAGATACATAACTCTGACCAAAAGTGAGGAGTAATGAAATGAAGCCCAGAATCATCAGCTCTGCACACAAAAAATGGGGATAAACACCCAAGTCCAAGCATATCTAATATCAGAAACAAGAAGCGCGGAGTCGATATCTGCCGTCTTACCTGATTTGACCTTGTCCAGAGCCTCGTATAAAGCTCTCTTGTGCCTCTCTGTGAGCCACTGAATTGCAAGCCCAGTTAGGAACAGAGCTCAAACACCAGACCAACTGCTTAATAGTTCATCAGAGTAACAAGGCCATATTTTCACAGTCGATATCCAATCAAATAAGCAGATTGTTGCCACGCCAAGCTACTGTTACGAAGATTTTTGTTTTTGGACGATACGGGTATCCGAACTTTTGACTCGAGTAATCTATGTACGCAAACTGTTCAGTCCACACGTGCATATTCGAGTGAAGACTCTAAACACAAGGCGGTGGCCTTTTGGTTACTCTAAGTGGAAATTCGCGTCAATGATGAATTGGATAATTCAATTTCGTTTCAAATGAAAAAAAAAGTCTTCCATCATCAAGGGACCTCTTTTCTGTCGCGGGAACTGAGTGTTTTCCTCAAAAGAAGCAGCTCAGGAGGCAAGAACAGATAGGCGTAAAAGAAAGAACGGCCGAGCAGCATTAAGAAACGTACCAAAACGTAAACATAATAGAGAAGAAAGAGAGAGAGAGGGACAGAGTCGTGAATTTTTCGTATGTCTGAGCTCACCGTTCCAACTTTGTGCAGCAACTTCTCCAGCACGAGAGAGATGAAGATGAACGCGGCACAAACAATCGCCACGGCCCATGTCGGGGTCTGGGTCAGCTCTCTCGTCTGTGAACCGCCGCTGCCTGATCCCGCCATGGCCTTCTTTTTTTCCTTCTCAAGAGCTGAGGAAGACCCGGAAGAGGCTTTTCTCAAGTTCCTAACGAATTAATGTGTGGTCAAGCTTGCAATTACTGCAGGAAGAAGACCGAGCCTATATCCGTGTGCCGCGTAGAGATTTTTGAAGAGAAGTAAAGGCTTGAGTACAATTAGCGTCTGTCTTGGGGTGATCCTGTCTGTTTTTAATGGGCGAATGGCGGTTTTTCGCCTGTCTGTTTTTGCTCAGAAGTCTACGCTTTTGTCCCTCCTTAAATTTAAAGTAGGAGAGAGAGAACGCGTAGTAGACCGAGCCTTTGGGAACTTAGATATATCTAAAGAGCAAGTTGATGATGATTGAGTGTTCTAAATTCCATCCTGAGTAATCGCCGTCTAGACGTGGACGGAAGCATGATTCCGACAAGGCCGAGCTCGAAACTCGAGTAGCGAATTGCAGTTGACCTTGGGCCCCAAGTTGCCCCGTGACGAGGCGTGCGGTCCCGCAAAATCGCTGATGCGTATCTACCTTTGTTTGCTTGCATCATTGGTTCCGCTCAAAGTGGGAAGGAAATAGAATGAGGTCCGCCTTCAATAATAGAAACCCTTCGTCGATCTTTGATTTTTTTTTTTTTTTTCATCTTCTTTAATCCTGTCTTTTCGGCCTAAAGAGGAATTACCGACTGGTACAGGCAGTACTGAGTCGTTGTCGGGACTAATCAAACGGTTTGTTGTGTGATTTCTTTAATTGCACAGATCAGATCATTAGAGGGATTAGGAAAGGGTCGTTTATTCATATATAAACATCTCCAAATGTTCTTATCGAGATTATTTTAACAGCAATGATGCATTCAAATGGCTTTGAGAGTGCGAGGTAGGGCCATGCATATGTTTAATGTCATCACATACGTTGTCATGGCGTTTCGATGATGAGCGCAATTGCCGTATTCGGATTGGGATGGGATTCTCGAGACTTAAAAAAGTAGTCTGTAGTTGTATAGTACCTTTCAGACACCAAAGGGGTGACAATAATTTTAATAGTGTTGGTCAACACAACCAAAGTGGTGATAATAATTTAACAAGTCAAATTGGTTAGCTGGTCTGTCAATATTCAAATGTTGAAGATGTAAGGTCGATGGCCTGATTGGTACCATCCAATGTTAATATTCCTATTAAGGCTAACATGCCGGCTAGCAAGACCAACAATACTGCCTCAAAGGCAAATGACCAACCAATTCCACAATTGAACCTAATATAGTTTGTTGAAAAAGTTCAATGGGTACACAGAGTTGTTATCATATCTATTCAAATGAAACCACATTCCGAATGGGTCAATAAACAATCTTTTCTAAGAAGTTTCAAAATGCTAACTTTGCCATTTTTATTGACGAAGATAAATAATCGACTATCAAACGTGTTGTTTGATCAATAGCTCAGTGTGGAGAAGCATGAACAAATGAGTCTTTTAAACATATATTATTTTCTTTATCTTTGTCAAAAACTGCTTTTACCTGTTATCCTAATCTACCACCTAATTCGGTGTGTAATTAGGTAGAGATGGAAAGACGATCCCGTTCTTAATTTTATAGAGCAATACTAGAACTATTGGGTACTTATTTGGCCAAACTTAATCAATATAATAATGACTCAATCGATCATTTTGTTTTTTTAATTTAAGAAGGATAGGAATAAATGCCTTGCTTCATTCCCAAAAAAGAGATCTCACGAATTTGGCTTTTGATGGATTGAAACTCAATCTAAGAGAAAAGTTTGAAGGCCAGACTTTGCTAATTAATTTCAATTGGCAAAGAGTGTGTTTAAGTATGAGCAACTTCTCAAAGACAGAGATAAAGGGTCACCTGAAAACTTGCACAAAATTCAGCTTCAATGGAAGATTATGAGTCAAGTATAAATTTGACCAGATAAACAACATTGAAATAAATGTGGCAAATATGATGCTCAACAAGCCTTACGATTGTTAATCCTTAAAACCTACCAAAATAAACGAAGGATGAATGGTTGGGGCTAAAGATACTCAACTTTACTCGTTCGACATTAACAAGTTGGATGAAATCTTCGATTTACTCTTAAAAGATGGCCTGATAAAAAATTATGCTGAGTAAAGAAGATTTAGTAAACAAAAAAAATTGTAAAAGGCATCACTTATTGAGCCATAATACATTTAATTGACTTATTTTCATGAAAACAATTCAAGAGGCAATTTGGCAAGGAAAAATCAAATTTACTAATGATAAGGAAGCATACAATGACCCTTAATTATCTAATTTAAAAGAATCGGATGATCGACGAATCATTCAATTTTTTTTGAAGGGGCAAATGTTTTTTTTTGTTTTTTTGGTGACCGAGGATCCGCCGGAGCATGTCCTTGTTGGCTTACGCCGATTCGGGGTCTCATGGGCCTCCATGATGGAGGACCTATAGCGACTATACCTCGGGGGAAGCTGGCTCAGCAACCTACCGCTAGGGCCCCTCACTTAAATCGCTAGCAACGCGAAGATTCGAACTCTTGACCGCATCGAAGTGGGAGAGAACGAATACTAACACGGTTTCCCACGGGTGGGTTGAGGGGGCATATGTTGATATTCAAAATTGACAATTTTTTGGTTATAATTGACAAATGACAAACTTAGTCGATTATAATAGAGTTTGATGAACAACAAAAGTTATCGATGAAACAACTAGTTGACCACTTGAAAAGCATCGACAACAAAGAAAGTTTTCTATGAGGCAATCGACGCAAAAGCATAATTGCTAGGTCATTTTATTTATTGCCGAAATATTGTGATTTTTGTAACTTTTGGTGGATAAGTATTGTTATAATTCCTTATAACCGCAAATAGGATGATTTGTTTTGAAAATAGGATTAGGAAGTTATCCTTTCAAAATTCAATAACCATTTCTAACCGTCGATTATAGGCTTTAAATAACCACATCATACCCCATCATACCCCAATCAATGACAAAACTCATTTTACTTTTTCGCTGTTTATTTTTCTTGTATTTACAGCCTCTGTACCTTTTAAATTTCTTGTTATTTACTTTCTTGTCCAAAAAAAACGAAAGACTTTTACAACTGGTGTTGGTTCACTCATCAATCCATCCATATTCTAAATAATATTTGGTAGTCTTTCTGACAAATTAGATATAAAAGGATGGAACAGTGTTATATGTATCTAAGGGAATGGATCCAGCGCATGGAGCGCTTGTCTGTCCCTATGGCTCAACTAATTGACAGAAAACATCTTTTACAACAAATCGTTCAGGCGAAAATAAACTGAATCTATAAAAAATAATGAACTTAACCTGTATATTTGTCCTACCCGCTTGTGTACCCATGATCTTCCTTAACCATAAGAGAATGAGAAATCATTCTGAATATCACCCCCCTTTTGGCGGGCGTTGTTGTTGTTCTGTTGCCCTCCTTGTTGATCTGGGATTTGTTGATGATGGTCACGGAAATGGGTTGGAGGAGGGCCTTCGTAATCAGAGAGCTCAGTCTCAGAGAAATAGCTCCTGGGAGAGTTGATCGCGCTCTCCAAATCATTGGTGGAGGAGTTGTGCTTGTGCTTGTGGAGCAAGTGCAGGGGTGATGAGCCGCGGCTCGGCGTGTTGTCCGGACTCATGAACCCTGAGCGCGACACTGATTGGTCTCCTTCCTTCTTCCTCTGCTTCTTCCTCTCCCTCGCTACTCTCTGCCAGTTCTTCAGCGCCTTTGCCGTCTGCTCCTCGAATATTGCCTTCTTCATGTGCGACCCCATCTGCATCGAAACATGTTAGCTTGCCTCGATGTTCTCATGCTCGTCCTTAGATAGTTATGCCATGAGTCCATTCTACACTAATGTCTGAGTCTTTCCGTTAGACGCCTAACTTGTTCATTTGAAGCTATTACCTCCACTAGGTAATGGGACATGGATTAGGACTGGTGAGTACTCACTTGGGTTACTAGTGAATAGAGAGGGAAGGTGATGTAGCTGCACACAAATTGAAGGGCCACGCCGAGCAAAACCCTTATAAGGATCTCCGCCTGTCTCTTGTGGAAGCATGAATTCAAGCCGAACTCATACTGCATTTCGGAGGTCAGTTGAGGTCAATTGACACAAAACAAGTCACTATCATTATAGAAAGCAGGTAATTCACAGAAGGAAGATAGGCGAATGTGAATCGAAGAGAAGGATTACCCATGACCAGAGAAAATAGGATATCTGAAATGCATTCTGTGCAGGACAAAAAGAAAGCAGTCAGATATAGGACTCAGACAGATTTCAGCTTCTTCAAAGGATGACGATTGTTCTTTCTATAATGACGTTGGAAAAATTTATGAATCTCATTCGCACGATCTTTTGGCTAATTTCTGTGCATAATTGCATGTTGTTGTGTTTCTGCCTAAATAGATTCACTGGTAGTCAAACTATGAATTTTATGACAGATGAAAATAACTTGACCATCAATCAGATATCTCCATTACCTGAAACAAAGTTAAATGTATCAAGAACAATATAAAGTCCGGCCGGTTGAACCAGAAATACTTGTTATTAGGCTCTACGATCGGAGCTCCCTTCACCACGGTGGTTTTATCTTGAATTTGATGAGCCATCTCCATTATAACGAGTTCGAGCTTGGTACCAACTAGCACGAGTGTCTGTCAAATGTATAAAGGTCAAGGAACTTATCTCATATCCAAGATCTATCAATTGATATTGTATTTATCCGTGCCTAAGAACATGAAAAATGTGTCTTACTGCTAGAGGTATGAAAGAGATGATCGAAAGGGCATAAGTGTCTGCAAAATAACAAGGCAAATCAGTCTGTTAGTACAAATCTTGAAATTAATTGCGACAATGCAAATGGGAGATGGTGGTTCGCACAAAATTGTCTTACCATAGATATTGGAGAGCTCAAAGAGGATACAGCAAGTCCATAAGGGTATACTGCGAGAAAGAACACACGCTGTGAATAACTTACAAAAACGGTTAAGTCTCATTCATACGCTCCAGGTGTCTGAAATGTCAATGAGGCGACATGATAAGGGAAAGAAGCTGACCTGATACCCACAACCACTTTGAAGTCATCTTCCATGGACCTCTTAATGTATTTGTGAAAGTCAAATCTACTGTTCGGGGCTAAATGAGCCTGAAAAAATCCACCGAGCTTGTTAATATGAAAAAGGACCTAGTTCTAACATGAGGAAACAGGACACCTTAATAAATATCAATTGCCACAAGCATGGTAGTTGTCTCTATAGTCTTGCTAGATGTCTTATTGAACACATAAGTTAGACTGTTTGGAAGAAAACACAGATGCATGGAAAACAACTTACGTTGATGAATCCAAGCCTCATTGTCAGATAGTCAACCTTTGAGACTGAACCAAAGAACTGCCTGAAGAATGCTACCTGCGAAATTCCCAGATGCTCTCGGTCAGTCAGTGAATTGGACATCAATGTTCAGAATTAGACTGGAATCATTGTTTATCCAGTGAGGGCCTAGCGAATTCATGAGCAACACTACGGGAACATCATTTGAAAGGTCTAAGAACAAAGCATCTTACAATCCATCTGACACCAGGAGTTGTCGAAAGGCCACTATGTCGTCTAACGAAAGATGTTTGATGAGTCAATCTGAATCTTGAAGGATCTACAAGAATGACCAACAATACAAACATTGGTTGAATAGTCCAGCCTTAGAAGTCTTGTACTTTTTAAGTAGGAAAAAGAAAATAAAGCTGGCCTCTAGATGATTACCATTGCTAAACTGATACTCCAGGGAAGTAGTTTCCCGTTCCCATGCCTTCCATTTCTTCATCTATTCACAAAATTTAAATCGATTGGGTACTTCGTCATTGATCAAACTAAACAAAAGTTTAAAGACCTTTCAAAGTTTCATTTAATTAAGGATAGGATGAAGTGTCGTACTTTGGCTTTTGCCAGGCAAATGGTGATGACGCTAAAGAGAACATGAAAGACGGCGAGCACGAATATGAAAATGTGCAATTGGTGCAACCCTGATGCCGAAATCAACGGAACCTTGTTCTGAAAAAGCAATCCATTAACCACGGTCAGAGAAATCATTCGCGGAGGAGAACTTTTACTTTCTGTTGAGATAATTTATGTATTCCTTTTACATGTTTGGAACAATGGTCACCAGTGTCTCCAGCAGCTAGAGATCGTCGCCATGAGACATCCTCATCGTACCACAGCAATTTTCTCCTGTGACCCTGATCTTTGTCTTTGTCGGGCTTCTCCGAGTCCTCCTTTTTACAAGGAAGCATGATGTTCGCATATTTCTCAGCAATACATATCATAGAGATCGGTTGCGTACCCACAGTGATGAGCAGAGATAGGAAGCCCAACAGCATCAGCTCTACAGAATAAAATAGTAATCAACGCAGCTTCAGAATCAGGCTTAAGTGCTCAAAAATGCCTCGAAAGTCAAGATAGAGAATTGCGACATGCATTAGTTACCGGATTTTATTTTCTCTAAAGCCTCGATCATGGCCTTCTTGTGGCGTTTGTGAAACCACTGTCACAGTTGAATGATCAATATCAGAAAGTGACCCGACCAATGATTTCGCATAATGCAAGTATTCAAGCCATCACTTTTATCCAATCAATTTCTAGTAGTGGACTTCAGGACGTCTGAAACGCCAAGAATCCACAAGTCAAGACTCGACCATATAAGTCGCTCATTTTGACCAAAGATCTCACCTTTCCAAGAGAATGAATCCCGTGCTCGATTCCAATCGAAATGATAACAAACACGGCAGTCACGAGTGCGACTGCCCAAGTGGGTGTCTCCTTCAGTGACCTCTCATCTCCTGCTTTAACAGCCATGACTGATCAAAACAGCACTCTCTATCTCCAGGACTCAATTCGCCAAGTTCAAGAAACCTCTGCAGCAAGAGCTGCTTTCGAGATTTCGTAGAAAAACTTGGGCAAGAAATGCACATTCATGGTCCTGGAGCGCCTTATATTTGTAAAGCATGCCGATAAACAAACAAAAACGTTGCCGGCTTGCTCGCTGTTCCCATATCAGGCAAACCACAACTGCCGATGTTGACATGTTAATCCCATCACTAGAGCCAAAACCAAGAAGAGTATTTTAACATGCCCCGAGCAGTATTATACTATTCATCCTAAAATCTCGAAGCTAATCACGATAGGATCAGCGATCACGATATCTTGATTGGCAAAGCTGAAGTATGAATCAGTCTTAAAAAGTTAAAAAGGGTCCTATCCAATGGAAAGCTCCTCTCTCGGCTTCAGCCGGGCCTCGTGGAATTGGTAACTCAGGAGGAACTAAAGCGTGTGTTTCGGCCGCTTCTTGTGGACATTGTTCTTGTTCAGCCATTTTCGCATTTGAATAATGTTTTGGCAGAGACCTTTCGGCTAATTCCATGGGGCCATCTTTGTTTTAGCCTCTTCTTGCAGGGGCTTTTGCTCGAACAAGAATCTGGGACCGAGTCTTCGGTCCTGGCCGTGTGCCACGTGGCGCTCTGCATGTCGTTTACACGTAGAGATTAAGCTAAAAAATTGTTCTTTTGCTCCTCCATGCATTCATAACACATGACGTTTCTTCATAGTTCTGCTTTCTGATTTGTTGGGATGATTATTACAAAAAGGGTGAAAACTCATGTCCTTGTAGTCGCCGATGTACGAACTGGTCAAAGCTGACAATGTCTCATGATGACCGATCTTACGATTATACGTGCAACCACTCTTTGCTCCAATCGTGCATTTTTGTTACCATTTGCCCGACCCGTATGAGTTAACCATCGATTTGGATTAGATCTTTACTTATGAATTGTATCCCTCGTCGGACGTGGGATTTGAGGTATTGTAAACTCGCGATGAGGACTCAGTTCGATGAGAGCGAAGGGCGATTGTTCGGCCAAAAGATTCGAGCACACAACACATAAGATCGCGGAAGAGTTGCCACATGCGCGAAACTGAAATTATTTCTCAATTTGTGTCGGGTTATTAACGATGTAAATCTAGTGTTGAAACTCCAGTAATCAATCAAGCTTAGGTGATGAACGTTCCTATTTCTCACCTGAGCTCCACATCACAGTTTTTCAGTTGACCAAGGTGGCAAAAGGTGCCGCCTTTTTGCACGAGGCAGATTCATCGTTTAGAGGAGATGTATTCTATGTGTCGATAACCCCATGAAGGTGGCATTATCACCTGCCCTTCCTAATAGCGGTATACAAAACTAGTAACTGTTTGGACCGAACCGTACTAACCGGTTGAGTTCAATTCTCAAGAGCATCATCCGGTTCTCGATTTCTAAAAGTGAAACCAGTCCAGGCAATCTGATTCTTGATTCCAAGAAGGAAACTAGACCGAACCAATTAGGTATACTTTTCGTTTTAATTTCTATAAGAAAAATTAGTAAAATGTAAACTAAATATCATTTCTTCTAGTGGCACCACAAACAACGTCACAATGGCCCTTCACTCATTATCGCTTCAGTCAATATCTTAAAATTTATTACACTCTCTCGTTGTCCACGAACACTCTTTAATAAGGAAAAAAAGTGATCGATTATAATCGAAACAACGAACACTCTTTAATAAGGAAAAAAAGTGATCGATTATAATCGAACCAAAATCAGACCAAACCAGGAACCGATTCTATGTTAAGGCCGCAGATGCACTTTGAAGGGGGTGGGCTCTGACGAAGCACAGGCTATACACATAAATGCAGCGGCTAGGACTAAAGCCCAGCCCACATCGCCAACTGATTATTCTCCACTCCTTTCTTGCTTTCCTCTTCCTCCCCAGCATCGAAGCAGTTGGGAAGAACCAAGAACCAAGAATCAAGAATCAAGAATCAAGAACGCACCTCGTCGCTTCGGTTGCGCTGCGCTCCGACGTGGTATTTTCACTTCCTCGGGTCTCCACGCTCCTCCCGCGTCGAAAAGATGAGCGCCCTCCCCAGCTCTTTCGTTTCGGGCTCCATCAAGAATCCACCCCTCAGCTTCTTCCCTGGTAAAGATGGCATTTTGGCGATTCATGTTGTCTTTGCCTCGGTTACGTGTCGTTAAATTTGGTGAATTTAGCGTCCCGTGGTTCCATTTCTCGGTGAAATTGCGTAATTGGGAGTTCGAAACTCGCTTGGCCTTGTCCATTTTATCCGGTTTCCGTGGGAGGAAAGTAGAGTGTGCTTGTCCGGAGAAAGAGGGTTACGGTTATCAAGGGTTGGACCTTTCTTATGTTGGGTGATTTTGTTGCTCGGATTGTGAGTGGGGAATGAAGAGAAATGGACTTGCTTTTACAACGGATGAGAACTAATTGTGTAGTGATTGGAATATGTGCTAATTAGTGGTATCTTAAGGTCGAATCATCTGTGTTGATGAGCCTTTCGTGGGGTGTATTACATCTGGTGATAGCTTATGTTTGTCATGCTTGTGGATGGGATCATGTGAGAAACCTATCACGGGTGATCATGGACAGTGACGATATTTGCATCGAATTGCAATTAAAGACAGATGAAGCTAAAGTAGAACTAAAAGGGTTTGTACGTTCATTTCAATTCAGTCAGCTTAGACCCGTCGTGTCTACTTCATTGGGCACTTCCTTTCTTGGATTGGGTAAGCTCATTCTTTGCGAAATGCCATCATAGGAATCTATGCTGGCCCACTTCGTGCAACTTCAGGTGTTTCAAGTTATGATATCAGTTTATTAGAGGCTACTATGAAATAGTTACTCATGGGTGGGGCTATGCTGTGCTCTGTGTAGGTTTAAAGTCTGTGGACCATTGCCCTATGAAGTTGAGCTCTGGCAACATTCCTCTTAATAGCAGATTTCATGGAAAAGTAAAGCTTACAATGCGTAGAAATGCATTTACTGTTCAAGCAACGTAAGTGTCTCAATCATCATCAACAGCATGGTTGCCCTCTAGTGCGATTTCTTTTTTTTTAAAAAGAATTGAAACGCCACAGTTATTTTTTAATGAGAAGATGTATGTTGTGTGCATCCTATGATACATAATTAAACAACAATACAAGTCTTGACACTTAAAAGAAATTAATTTGGCACTTGACATCTCTCTCAAAGCATCAAATGGTTAAGTATGTGGTAATAGTTGCATGACATCCACCTCATGTTTCTCCCAGTTCTTGAGCTTCTTGTGATTGCAGATGCGGGAATATGGGTAATTCATGTGGGATATCACCTAGTCTAATTGCAGGAAAAATAATGTTTAATGGTTGACTCATTGGACATTATCTTTCCCCTTTGGCTTTCTTTTGTAGTTAGTGACTGAATTCTTGACAGAATATGAGTGTGCAAATTTTAATATTCTCTTCACTGTAGTATAATCACTTGCTTTTTTTTTTTTTTTCTTTTTTTTAATGTTCAATTGTAGTCGGGATGATGGCAGACCAAGCAGTGCGGGTATATTTGTTGGTGGATTTGTGTTGGGTGGACTTATTGTTGGAGCATTAGGTTGTGTGTATGCACCGCAGGTATCATTTGGAACACTGAACTTTTTGCTTTGATAGTTGCTTCGTGCCTATTTTGGGCTCTCTCTGCACCCAGATACATGTTGGTATGTGGGCTTGCCTTTCATGGACATGTGCTTTTCTAATGGAAGTAGGCACTGAATTATAATTATGGTATCTTGCAGATAAGTAAGGCCCTAGCAGGAGCTGATAGAAAGGATCTAATGAGGAGACTGCCAAAATTCATATATGATGAGGAGAAAGCTTTGGAGGTAAAAATCTGTCCCCAGCACAACATTATGTTTGGATTTCCTTTGTGGTTGGTTGTTGACTTCAACAGGTAGGG
Source organism: Eucalyptus microcorys (assembly GCA_014182515.1). Classification (NCBI taxonomy): domain Eukaryota; kingdom Viridiplantae; phylum Streptophyta; class Magnoliopsida; order Myrtales; family Myrtaceae; genus Eucalyptus; species Eucalyptus microcorys. Next base: position 26,136,978 of record CM024570.1, read on the forward strand.
AATCAAGCTTGAACCTACTACTGGCTTCCATTCTTCTTTTTTCTATGGTACAATCAATGAAAAACGAAAGACACGGTCTACGAGCTATAATTTAAGTAGCAACTTTCAAAGTTCTAAGCAAAACAGCAGTTCTGGCTTTCAATTTGTTCCGGTATCTTCATATTCAAATTAAACGATCATACTACTTAATTCTTCCTTCATCTTCATCATCCTTACTTTGACTTTTCTGTCGAATCGAGTGCATATTTGATATCGCAAAAGCAAGTGCCATCAGCTCCTATGTTTAAGAGATGAAGGAAAATGGGGGAATAAAGTTAGCATGAAGAATGGGGAAAATTTAAAAGTTTCGCGAGAAGGAATGGAAGAAAAATTTAAACTTTTGTAAACTTTCCATCTAAAATTTCTTCCCCATACCCCCGTTCATAGCATCAATCTCTATATTTCCTCATTGTTTGCCATGTAAAATTGAGAAATCAGATGCTTATTCTGATTCATTCCCGTTTTCAAACGGGTGCTGAACTCACTTTTGTGCATAGACATGACAAAATACATGAGATATTGGAAATTGCCCAAGGGCGAAACGTCTAGCCATATTCTAAATTGTTCTGCCTGCACTCTGCTTTAAATATTGCTTTTTTTTTTTTTTTTTTTTTTTTTTCTCCTGTTTCATGATTTGTGGCAGAGAACTCGCAAGATATTGGCCGAGAAGATTGAGCAGCTGAATTCCGCCATAGATGAAGTTTCTTCTCAGCTGCGCACAGACGATCCTCCCAACGGAACTGCAGTGAATTCGGATGAGATTGAAGCTTCCATATAATGCCACACTTGTTCAAAAGTCTTTCATGAAGTAGACCCCGGTACAATCTTCTATGTGATCTGATGTAAAAATTTCCTCTCAACTCGATCATTACATTGGAGATAAAAACCAGAAAGCGTGAGTGAGTGCCAGAGAGCCCTCTTGGGCAAGAAACTCTTCCTGCCGCGTCTCTCGCTGTCGTCCACAGTTCCCAGCGACCACTTCGGTCCGGTGATTCGCCTTGTCATCGCATGATCAGGTTTTGATCCTATCATACTACTAGATCAGAAGTTTAGATACATTGAATATGACATGATTTACATCAGTAAATCCATCCCGCTTGCCGAATTATTGGTCTTCGGTGGGACCAAATCACGTTTTTCATTTGCATCATATATCATATCGGGTAGGAAGATGGCTTGGGACATTCAGAGAAAGAAAAGGGTGCGAAGATGGGAAAGGAGCAAAAGTTTGGCAGATGCAACGAACGACTTGTTCCAGGATTTTCAGACGGTCCTTGTGTGATGCATGATTGACCGCTGCTTCAAATCTCGTCGTTTTTGAGAAGAAAAGAGAATGAGAAAGAGATGAGATTAATGAAATTAATTAGGTTTATACATTTAATTTTCTGGAAACTTTTGGAATTGATGTTTAGGGCACTTTGCTTCACGAGATTAAGAAAATATTTTTTCAAAAATAATTCGTTATATTACTTAGAAAAATTAGGAAATGAAAAATATTTTTATTATTGACAATAATTTCTATTTAATTATATTTGTAGATGATAAAAATATTTTTTTCCTTCGTTTTTTTAAACAATATAAGCCATCATTTTGTAGAAAGTATTTTTCAAATCTCGAGTTTCCTTTAAAACAAAGATGGTATTACTTCATTTATGCTCTTCCAGTCATCTTGAAATTCAATTATGTTCTAAGCTTCAACACCTAGGTTGCTGTCTGCCTCCAGGGATGCATCGGTGTTTGTGGATAAATTTTGAGAACCACTGGTAGAAAATTTGAAATGAAGTTCGTGGTGAGGTAGATACGCAGCTATCCTCCAGAATTAGTGTGTACTCTACTATCCAGGCAAAGCGGGAACAAAGAGAAATGTAAAATCACAAGAATAAGAGAAGAGAGTGTTTCTGGCGTTGAGATCGGTATGTAGAATGAGGAAGAACAGGTCGGTATTTATAGGAGAAATAATCCTTACCGTAAGCTGGAAATAAGAGGCAACAACTAGGAACCAATCTTCTGTTTATGTAGTAGATCGTGAAATTTATATCAACATTCTTTGCTGATAAAAGTAACATTTATGTCGAGAACCAACCTTGAAGTGAAATTGAAGAAAGAGGAGAAAACCAAAACGATTTTTTTGCATTATATATTTTTGCTTTTTGAGATTTCTGATTACTTTCACTGAATAATTGATGAGTCAAGCCCTTGGAGACCAGGCCTCGACTAACTGCACTTTATGATTTATATATGTGGAATGGATCGATTTTCTTTTATCTTCTCTCACCTACGCGGAGTTTCTCTTCCCTTGAAAGGAAATGGTAGCAGTGGTACCATACGAAATCCTGATCCCGATTTGCTGCCTCGGGACTGACCTGGAGCTCCGCTGGGCACGTGCGAAGCAACTAGTTTGTAAAAACTAAACAAACTCAACCGTACAACACGGGCAGTGTGGTCCCGAAATCTGACCAATCGTGCAAATTGAAGTCACGGGTCAACAAATCTGGCCAACAACATTAATCGACATGTTTTTTTTTTGACATTATTTCCGGCATGTGCCAGCTGCAGACACCAAAGATTAGCAGGTTGGGTTGCCCTCGATTTGCCAATTATCGGACTAACTTAGCAATCGCATGACGATGCATCTTGTAGAACTTCCTACACACCACTCGATCGGTTGTACGGAAAAGAAAAAAAAAATGGGACAGAGACATTTATGTGCTTTTGTCCAAAAGGATGACGTAGCCAATCCCACCACCCCACAATAGTTTAGAACTCTCTTTCTTTTTGTTTTTAGGCTTTTTCCTAGAATAAATGATGAATAATTGAAGCGAAAAAGAAGTCGCATTTCAAAACCCTTTTTTTTCAATGGCAAATCTTGTCTTCTTCGTCTCCTAATCATTTTCGTCCCGTTGCAAGTTGCAGCGAGATTGTACGAATAGGAAGGTGCAAGATTCTTTGGTCATATGGTTTCTATGAATAAGTTTTCTCAAACTTTTAAGTTAAACATTCTAAATTGTCCCGAAGCAAGAGGTCTCGAGTTTACGTTTTTCCGATTTACATATTTCTACTCTTTCTTCTTCGGTCATAATTCAGTCTACGTATTGGGAGGAGTGTCAGGATATCTTCTTCTAAACTTTTGAAATAGCTGGATCCTACAAAACCTCACAGTATTTGCAAAAAAGACTCCAAAGGTCTGGACCATTATGGAAAGTAATGCGGCAAAAAAAAAAAGTCACGTGGACCCTTTTTTTTCTTTTGAAATAATTGGGCTATTTTCAATTGGTGGACCCTTCAACCGAAATTGGCCAAATTTGTCTGTTTGTGAATTATGATCATTTATAATTCGACCAAAAAAAAAAAAAGAATTATGATCATTTCTTTATTGAGAATTGACGTATATCATGATCATCATTTGCATTATTGAATCCCCACATGCTCAATGCAATGACACGACTCTTTCAAAGGAAAAGAGGAGACGAGCCTCGATTTCTCCTCTTGCACATGTCGATCGCCGACGTGGCAGTTTCCTAGTGGATTAAAATAAAAATTGCCAAATAATATGCTGCTGTGGTAATTCCTTCTAATTTTAATTTTTATTCCAATCTTGATAGTTGATGTTGAACCGACAGGAAATTATACGTACATGTTGTTTGGGATGGCGAAATAGAATTCGTCATCCTTTAGAGCGAGAATAATTTATTGCTAAGGGATTAACATATTATTATTAGAGAAAATCGACAACATATTATTATTAGAAGAAGTTGTGGAGGCAAGGAAGGAAAAGTATCATTGTCAGAAAAAAATTGAACTAAATAATATTGACGAATATCTTAGTGCAAAAAAAAAAAAAAAGAAATCTATACTAGACAAAAATATTTCAACCTCGAGTTTAACTTTAAAAAAAAATTCATAATGTTTCGAGTCCCCTATTAAAAATGTTAACAACTGTATATTTAATGATGAAAAAAAATGATCATACTTCTACAAGATCAATGAAACCAATACTCAAAGAAAATTGTATCAAAAATCTTAAACCTATTACACTTTTATTAATTCAATGATAAATTTTTTAATTGTGCTGACTATGTCCTAAACCTTGCTATCACTAGCAAGGCTCGACCCTTGCCAGATCCAACAAGGCAAGCATCGACCTTCCTAGCCCTTGCCTTTGGCCAATGGTTGGCCATAGTCAAGGCCTGGCAATAGACTAGAGGAAGAAGAGAAGGAAAAAAAAAGAAAGAATGAAAAAATCGAAAAAAAAATATCAAAATATTATAAGAAAGAATTGTCTACGTCAATGTCGGCTATGTTATGTAGGATGATTGACGTCCATATTAGTGGTTTCTAGTATAAATTGATTCAATTGATTCAATTGGTAAAAGCGCAATAAGTATAGGATTTTTCATGCACTTTTCTCCAAATACTTATGTTGAAAATCTCTCACATATATTGAATTTTTTAATTCAAATCATGTTGTCCTGCAATCATGTAAAATTAGTGTCCCTAAAACAATCCAAACCTAGATATTTCTCGTCATGTGTTTTTTTCTCATTTGTTACGAACTTCAAAATTGAATACACCAATCAGATTTGATCCGTATCAATTGCCATAGAAAATGAATATTCTAATTTAGTGTGCAACAAATTATTTTTTTAATTCTGAAAATTCCTGGAAGCCACATATACTGTGATTCGACCCCATTAACAAAAGTTCACGCTTGACAAGAGTTCCTTTCCAAATTGGTGGGGATTTGATTTGTCACTTTCAATTTCATTATCAGGTGCATGGAAAGATAAGGTTGGATGGATGTGAGTGCAGCGGTCGACATGTGCTAGATCAACGCCATGTAATATACTCGTTATTTATCCTCTCTCTATGAAGGTGTCGATTTTCGACAGCCACTTGTAATTGCAAATTGGGAAAGAAATCTCTTATTAAATTTTAGGATCTACACTAAACTTTAGTAAATATGGTCATGCTTATCTAGCAGAAAGGATTAGCTTTGAGTTCTCTTTTTGGGGCCCAAGATTGATGACTCGGATTAGGTCGCCAGGTATTCAATTGCCATGTTTGACTGAACCAAGATAGAGTTTCCACATGACTTTGCAACTCAGAATTGGCTGTACACACGTTAAATGAGGAAATTGTCCAATGGTTATAAATTTATTATACAGATATAAATTCAGTCCTAAACTTTTCAATTTTATCAATTTTATCATCAACTTTTGCGTGGAATTCTAATTTAGTGCTTCCGCCAATTTTCACAGAAATCGCAACATGGCGAGATGCCACGTAGGACGGGAAGTGATGACTAGATCTCCACATCAGCAATTTTTTGTGAGAATCTATCGGAATAACTACATTGGAATTGCACGTATGGGCTTAGGACTAAATTTGGCAAAGACGAAAAATTTATGATTGAATTGACATCCGTATAATAGGTTTAGTTCGACTAGACAATTGTCCTTACGTTATTCTGAGAGGGGTTTGGGTGTAGTAAGATCAGATTCACCGTATGCAATGATGTTGGTGATTAATTAGCAATTGTAATGATGATCATGAGAGAAATGTTGCAGGTGATTAATTAGCAATTGTAATGATGATCGTGAGAGAAATGTTGCATTCATTGTCTTTAGCTAATGAAATGGTAGGGAAAAGACCCCACATGGGAATCGAATCCCTCTCAAACTACTGATGTTTCGTACGTCTGTTCAATGAGACGACGAAACAAAGCCATTGTTCTAAGTTGTTGTGAAACACGTCGAATCGATGTTGTTCGGAGCAAATGGAAAAGCTATTTGATGAGGAGCATGTGCCTAAAAGTCCAACTTATATATTGACTTTTGACCTTTGACCTTAACTTTTAACCTTAAACCGTTGCATTATAATTTTTTAATGAGGCATGAGAGTAGCAAGATTCACTTTTTTTTTTTTTTTTTTTTGTGTTCTACTCGTGAGCAAATTCTTTTTTCCACATAAATCAAGTTGACTGATGTGTTATTGGGAAAATATATCGCATGATAATGCATGACACTAAAAAAAGTCTATCAATTTCAAACGAGATTCTTTAGAGTTTCAAAACCCAAGGAGCAAAGGGCACATTAAAATCGCTTGTCAATTAGCAAGGATCATAACTACAGCTCCTCCGATGCATATGATGAAGAACTCTATAATTAGCTAATTACGCTAAAATCAATCACGCAGTCAATTCATATGCACAAGATACCCATTTTTGAGTCCACCCATGTTGGTTTTTTTTTGGTCATTCTATCGCTTTTGAGAAAGTAGGTTATCTTAAGCTTAAGTGTTCGGAACAAGTAGGCGGGTGAGCGCATTGGCTACAATAATATAAGAGAGGCCGGCGTTCCTAGTTGGGAATGGACCTCTCATGCTGAACCGCGGCTTCTCCAAGTTGGGATTGGACCTCTCATGCCGAACTGCGGCTTCTCCAAGTTGATGATTAATGGTCGCGTCTTCTTGTTGTTGGGGGGGGGCGGTTGGAATCCAAAATCACTTCTCGCGTCTTCTTGCTGGGGAGGTGGAATCCAAAATCACTTCGCTCCTTGGGCTCGAGAAATTCCTTCTTTGACTTGGCTTTGTTTTCTTCGATTTGATGAGCAATTATTAAGTTGCGGACAGGGTCCAGTTGTCATTATACACGGCACAGGAAATTGGGAAATGGGAAAGGATGGCAGCGTGCATGGAGAAAGGCTGCCATCTTGGAAAGGGCCCTTATAAATACGAACGCCCAAGAGAGTCGCCGAGTCTCATGGACGCTGCTCCCGGTCTCGTTCTCTCGCGTTCTTGCTGGAGTCCCCATTCATCTCGCCCCGGTTCTTGCTCGCCCATGACGCTCGAGACCCAATTCAAATTCGATTCTAGGTTGGTCCTTCTCCCTCCCTCCCTCTCTCTCTCTCCCCCCTTCTTGTTCTTGTTTTTGTTCTTGTTCTTGTTCTTCCGATTGGTGTTTTCTTTCATTTTTCGCATGGAACCGATCGGGAAGCCATTCGCGTTCATCGCGTTTTAGCTGTTCGTTTAGGTGCGGGGAACGGACCGTGGGGGTGGCTGGCGATGGGGCGGCGCGGCCAACCCCGATCGGCTAAGATGCTCTCCCCTTTTTTTGTCTGGTTCTCCGAGTCGTCCTTCCCTTTTGAGTTTCAACGACAACCATTTGTCCTACGTTTGACGAGGATGTCAGTCGAACGTTGGGGCCCCTTTCTACCTCGTTCTAGCCTCTCAGCCTCCTCCAATAAAGGAAGGCGAAATAATAATTTAAACCCATTCTTGATTCATATTCAATTATTAGATCTGCCTCTTGAACCACCGTGCGATCTTGTCGTTTTCGTCGTCAAAGATCGTTGTCGTATCGAAGGGGGCTTGTCTGCTTTCTCTTCAAAGCTTTGCTTGCTTTCTTTCTTTCTTACCATAATTTTGGTTACGTCGGCCATTTGCTATGATTATTCTTATCTTATTGACTGTATTTTTCTTGATTTGGCGGTCGCCGTGTGCATTTCCGACTCGCTGAGATTCCGTAGAAATTCGTCCTACGTAAGAATTATTTGTTGGGTAGCTTTTGACTTGGTTATGTATCCGATGTGCACGGCGGAGACAGGATGGAGCCGTGGTCGGCTGGTCCGGTTCTAAGAGCCTCTATGCAAAGTTCAAATCGATGAGGCCAACCCTACCACTTGATGCTCATTTGTATTTCGGACTCTTTCGTCTGGAAACCATCGTTTGATTATCTTATGACCAATGGCAGAGCAGGATTAAGATAGCTAAGGAGGCAAGAAAAGTTAGGGAGAGAGAGAGGACCTGATGGAATCATTTTCTTAGCAAGAATGCCATTAAAAACTATTTAAAAGATAAATTTTAAATGACATCCTACAGTCTATATCAAATCACCCCAAATCTTTAAATAAGATCGTTTTTTAACTATCGAATTGTCTTTGTCTCAAGATTAGATGTTAAATGATTGCTATATCTACCATCTAAGTTTGTTTTGTACATTTTATTAGCAAAAATTGATGCCGTGATTTTCCAACACATTGATTGTTTCCAGGCCTCTTTCGTTAGTCATCCTCCACTTTGCATCCCTTTTAAAGAAGAATATTTGACGGGCCACTTTTACTTTTTATCCCTGGCCACGCCAATAGGCTAGAATCATTGATGTTGGGTCCCACTTGTGATCCCCACGTCATGTTATTAGTAAAAAGTAAAGAGTAAAACATCACTATGAACTAAACAACAAGAATCATCATTACTGATATTACTAATATAGTGCAAATTGACTTTGATCAAAGCTGCCACGTCTACCTACCTCCATGAGTTGGCGGCGAATCGGGTCTGCAAAGAATAATTATTAATTTAAACATCAGATGCTCTTTATTAACATATGATATTTAATACGCCTTGCCAAATTCATAATAATTATTAATTTCAAGATAATAAATGTCAAGTTGGTGTAGCCAGATTCGCCGGGAGGATTTATGGACGTTTTCTCGCTTCATTCCATGCTGGAAAACATGGCGATGACCATCCATGAAAGAGATGGCTAACTGAACCTAGCCCAAGGGTTTAGAGATGTGGAATAGCTTTGATGAGATGTTATTGTGATGTGATAATCACGTATGCGTGATGGAAGATCGAGTGTTTTATCGATATGCCTATTTTCATAGAGAGCTAGTTGAGTTTTAAAAGGGCAGTAATTATTATTTGATATGATTTTAATTAGATATGTTTAGCATCTCCTATTTCATTTTTTTCCAAGCTAATTTAGAGTGCATGTTGCTCCTACGATTCTAGAAAACTCAAGAATGAAAGATCATATAGTGGATTGGGTTAATCAAATGTGAACTGAAATATCTTATTCAATATTAGAGTGACCGGTTTACTTCGTGAAATTTTATCTTTTGAAAAAAAGATGTGATTAAACTCAAAAAATGAATAGATGATATTAGATTCGTCCGTTGTGTTATATTTTATGCTTTTGAGTTTTTTATTTTTATTTTCGTGAAACAAAATTTTCAATGAAAATAAAGGTACATGTATTTGAATTTGAAATGCCGAGAGCAATTTTGTACGAGAGTAGCAGTAGGAACGCTCGAGGATTGCCATTTGTACATGTCACACCAGTACCCCGAAATCAGACAAACCAGCGGTACCTTCATGGTTCCTTCCTTCCAAAAGTCATGACCGTTGGATGTACCCTTGTTCCACAATCATCTTCTTTCTTTGGACTATGCCTTTCCTTAATCTGGTCTGGGATTCACTGTTCAGTGATTTGTTTTAATCTTGTCTCAGTGTGGATCTCTGGGTTTCTCTTTTTAACACACGTCTCTCTCTTGTGCTCTTTCCCAGGATTTTCCTTCTCTTTTATTAGAGACTTACTTAGCTACATAAATAAAAAAATAAAACAATAAAAAAAAACAAGAGGCTCTAGGATTTTGCCGCATAAAGCAAGCAAACCGAGAGCCAAAACACAAGCAAAAAGGCCAGACAAATTTGTGGGTACATTTGCCTTGAGAAGAAGAAGAGGAAGAAGAAAAAAGATGGGTTTCTGGACACTGTTTGAGGTGGCATCGATGCCAATTTTGCAAGTTCTGCTGATCAGTGCGTTGGGAGCTTTCATGGCAACTGACTATTGCGGTCTTCTCACTGCAGATGCGAGGAAGTCCTTGAACAAGGTAGAATATGTTTCAAGTAATACAAGAATTGCTGTCTTGCCTCCTGAAAGGGGGAAAGTTGAACGCCTTTAGCTTCCATGTGATGCATATTCTTCCTCAGTGCATACCTTAGTGAAGAGAGAATATTTTTCTATGCAGATAGTGTTCATGGTGTTCACTCCATCTCTGATGTTTGCGAGTCTGGCGAGGACTGTCACCTTCCAGGACATTATCTCATGGTAGGGAAAAAATTTCAGCCATTTGCTTTCTTTTGGCGTTCATTTTTTATGACTGCATTCATCTTAGCCAGAAAGATATAATTATATAGAAGTCAGCAGATGATATAAACTTTCACTTTTTTAAAGCTGCACGGCTGAAAGACTTGCCGAGCTCCGCCATTGTTAGTTTGAGTCTATTATGATTGAAAGTTGGTAGTTTTCAGCTCCTTTACCAAGAACATTTAGGACTCTGTTTCTGCACCCTGAGATACTGATGCTTATGTCCTCCGATATTAAGGTGGTTCATGCCGGTGAACATTGCCATCACCTTCTTGATCGGAGGGATGCTTGGATGGATAGTCGTGAAATTACTCAAGCCCAAGCCATATCTAGAGGGCCTGGTGATTGCTACATGTGCAACAGGTGACTGATTTTTACTGACAAATCAATTAGAACTCTTCTGTGTGACTAGAAATGTGTGCTCTGAAGTCTGATAACGTTTTCGTCTCCTTCCTAAAAGGAAACCTGGGAAATCTTCTGCTGATAATTGTGCCGGCAATCTGTAATGAAGACAACAGTCCCTTCGGGGATAAGAGTGCCTGCAGCTCTGTCGGACTCTCCTATGCGTCATTCTCCATGGCGGTAATGAAGTCTCACATGTCCCATTACCCAATATGTGATTAAGTTTGAAACATCTCATGAAATGCAAAGAAAAAGAGTTAAAAAGAATCCCCCGGTAAATTTCCTCCAAATTTGACATTTGGTTCTATGAAACTGTCAACGATCTGTTTCCCAAACTCCGTTTCAAGATCGGCAGGATAGTATGGTTGTTTTATTAGGTGCATTAATATGGCATACCCTCTGCTTCTTGTTCTCTGAATTCAGTTCTGATCTATGTTTCTGATTTAACACAGCTTGGAGGTTTCTTCATTTGGACTTATACTTACCAATTGGTACGATCTTCCTCGGTCAAATACAAAGAGCTTCAAGCAGCGGATGATTTCGCAAAGCAGCCCAATAAGGACTTGGACTCTAATGAGAGCACACGCCTGCTCAAAGGAGAAAATCAAGAGCCAGTAGCAATAAGTGTGCAGTCCACAAAATCTGTTGAAGATGTAGAAGACCAAGCTGTGAGTTTTCCCCTCTTGAACCTAAAACCATAGGATCAAATAAAGCCACTTCAGTGCTAATCTTTTGCAAGACAATGAATCACCCATTCAATCGCCACATCACAGGTTATATCTCAAGAATCAAGCGGCAAGTCCGAAAAAGAGTCAGTGACACTCTGGGGTAAATTCGTAGGAGTTCTTCACACAATCTTGGAGGAGTTGCTGGCACCTCCAACCCTTGCTGCTGTGAGTCTCTCTGTGCATATTAGTTGCTCAGATAAAATTTATCTTTCCAGCTTTAGTGAAATAGTGAGCAATGCACTAATCTGTTGCATATATTTTCAGATATTGGGATTCATCTTCGGGGCCATTTCGTGGCTGAGGAAGCTCATTATAGGTGACAGTGCTCCGCTGAGGGTGATTCAAGATTCCATCAAATTACTGGGGTAAGTGGCGTCTCTTTATTGCATACACCATCTTTAATTTGAAGTAACCAGGACTAGATGACTCCAATGTATAGTATGGAAGGTCAAGTTATGACTCATGTTAGAACTCTTCCTTGTGTTTTCGAGTTTTTAATGGCTTTCAATCATGCAGTGATGGAACTATACCTTGCATTACCCTCATTCTTGGTGGCAACCTCACTCAAGGTAAGAAAAAGCTTTCAAAACTGTGCAAATATCTTTTGAATAGCCAATCAAAAGACAATAGTAAAAATCATCCACACTTATATTGCTCGGATCCCATTCATACAGGCCTGCGCACTTCGAAAATCAGACCCTGGGTCATCCTTGGCGTAATATCTGTTCGGTACATCATACTACCAGCGATTGGCATTGGGGTTGTCAAAGCAGCTAACAGTCTCGGCTTCCTCCCGCCAGACCCGCTCTACCATTACGTGCTAATGGTCCAATTCACACTGCCTCCGGCCATGAATATTGGTAAGCCATGTTCTTTACTACAGCTTCATAATCTCATAGAACTGAAACATTTCTCACCAAGAAACAGAAGGTGACGAAAGGTTGAAATGTATGTGGAATGGCAATGCAGGGACTATGACCCAGCTGTTTAACGTTGGTCAAGAGGAGTGTTCAGTTCTCTTCCTGTGGACATACTTGGTTGCAGCAGTAGCGCTCACTTTCTGGTCGACTGTGTATATGTGGATCTTGTCCTGAGAATTCTTCAGCTCATGCAGGGTTAACCCAAGTGGCGCATTGAATTGTTAGGGCAGGCAGTAATACATTGTCGGGTCAATGTAATCTATTATTTTATTTAGGGTATGCGCTTTCTTCCGATTATTGCTTGTAATCAGTAGCTAAATTCGTTATCCTTTGCTGCTCGCTGTAACCTAGGGAGAAAATAGGTTTTAAGTAAAGCCATTCATAGAATGGTTATTTTTTGCCATATTCTTTGCTGTGGGAAGGTACTTATTAGTGATGAAACATGGTAATCACTTGTCTGCATTTTTACTTATTTCCGTTTCATTTCTATTCAGTCTCAAAGAAGAGGGTAATGGGATTAGTAACCTGTCTGGACGTTGGAAATTTAGGATTTGCAACAAGTTTAATAGGTACTCTATCGAAACCGTTCCCCACCTCCTTTCTGACGCTTCCATCCACCTCTGTTCGTCAACAAACCATTCCTCGCCTCCTTTCTTGCTTCTCTCTGTCTAGTATAGAGGTCCTTAGATTCTGAATCCGCAAGTGAACAACCATTGATTATGCGTGAAAAATGAACCTGTCATATATGCAAACAGCAGATCCCTTCGAACATATATAACCAAAGCCTGCTCCCTTTCTGCACTCGCCCACGTTGAGAGAGGACAAGCATCGTACTTTATGCTCGGTTGGGTGAGATTATCAATTATCCACCATCCGGGCTTCTGTAGCAACAGAGTCGATATGGAAAAATGTGCATATCATAATAAAAGCCATCAACCCAATCGATCCATGGCCGCACAGACAGGTAGGTCTGAACTGACCCAGCGGATAAGACTCCTAAGATTTCCCTAAGACCTATTGTGGAAATTCTTGATCCACAGTCGAACTGCGGTATAATATTTAAATGCTTGGACACTCCTCCGTATATGTAAGCTGGAGTTTTGCCTAAAACCAAAGAGTGGAAATTGATTTCAAACGGAAAAAAAAAAAAAAAAATTGGGTCCACAGGGGATAAGCCAAACAGTGAATGAATTAGCACATGACAAGCATGACTGATTAACGTGAAAAATTCAACACATAACAAGCACAACCAATTAATGTGAAAAATTTAATCAACAGGATAAATTATATGGAAGTATTTTGTTAATTAGCAAAAGCATCAAGAAGCAATAAAAGAAGCGCACTGAAAAAACGCATCATATCTCTCATGGTCAAAAGCCCCTGAAGTTTTACTTCCTGGATCTGTCTAAGCATTTCTTCATTTGCCCTACATGACTTCAAATGCCACATTGCTGTTCACGACTTCCACAGAAGTTTGAGCACACTCTCTTGACAATAGCACACTTGTCAAATAGATGAGAATTTGATCTACAGGAATTGGTTTACAGACTTTATTAAAGGATTTCTTTCCGCTAGTGCTAGACTGATTACATGCATTTGCGATGTCCCGAGCCAGAAAGTCCAGCACATTGTGTAGGGATTCAAATGTTGCAGGTGCTAATTTCAAACCACGAGTTTGTTTTATTTACGTAGTCTCCCTCCATCCATCGGCTTGAACTTTTGTGTCCGACATTCTAATATGGTATCAGAACTGAAATTAATTTTGTATTTATGGCCTCCATTGGTCAACTCCACTTGTCATTCTCAGTCCAATTTGCATGTGAGATGGGGAGTATCAAAGTATCCCACATTGCTTGTTTGCAATACTATATTATTGCTTATCTTGAGGTTTATATAATCCACAGAAGAAATAAACCAGTAACTAAGGTTGTTAAAAGATATTAGTATCGGAATATGTTCAGTTTTTTTGTGAGAGGTTATATACCAGAAAATAGCTCATTTGAACAGAGGAAGAACCTATTTAACAAAAATCTGCGCCATTTAATTGATTTTATGTTATTTACCCGTCGTCCATCCTTGCCTGAGCTTCAATATAAGACAGCGGCGCACGATTTAATGACACTTTATGTTTGTCTTGTAAGTATCATCTCTGCTCCAGATGTCATTCCTGAAAATGAGCAATAAACTGTGCTAGAAACGAAATTGTTTTCCTTTCATTTAGAAGATCAACCACACCAGGCCGAGAAGTTTATGATTATTCAGCACATGAACTATCATTTGTGTATTCTAGTGACGTTGGTTTAACAGAAGGCATGAAATCCCTCATACACAAGAAACTCAGAGAATGTCGAAGAAGAAAAAACAAGAACATGCCCAGACGACAGAAAAAGCTAGCCTCTCCACATCTGCTCGAAGTGAACATATGTCTGCAATATAGATTTACAGATTAAGTTCGATTGAAGAAGTATGGACTAAAGCAAAATCTGTCATTTTGCTCCAGTATCAAAGAGAAGATTTTAATGCTCTAAATGACATTTTACCTTCTGTCAAAGGCATTGGTAGCATATCATTTTGGCGCTCAACTTTGCGTGGAATTCTAATTTAGTCCTTCCGCCAATTTTCATAGAAATCGCAATGTGGTGGGATGCCATGTAGGATGGCAAGTGATGACTGGACCGCCGCATCCATGATTTTCTGTGAAAATCTATTGGAATAACTATATTGGAATTTCGCGCATGGGCTTAGGACTAAATTTGGAAAAGAAGAAAAGTTTATGACTGAATTAATATCCATATAATAAGTTTAGGGTCGACTAGGCAATTATCCTCACATTATTATGAGAGGGGGTTGGGTGTAGTAAGATCAGATTCACCGTATGCAATGATGTTGGTGATTATTTAGAAATTGTAATGATGATCATGAGAGAAATGTTGCATTCATTGTGTTTAGCTAATGAAATGGTAGGGAAAAGATCCCACATGGGAATCGAATCCCTCTCGAACTACTGATGTTTCGTACGTCTGTCCAACAAGACGACTAAACAAAGCCATTGTTCTAAGTTGTTGTGAAACATGTGGAATAGATGTCGTTCGGAGCAAATGGAAAAGCTATTTGATAAGGAGCATGTGCCTAAAGTTCAACTTATATATTGACTTTTGACCTTTGACCTTTGACCTTTGACTTTTAACCTTAAACCGTTACATTATAAGTTTTAATGAGGCATGAGAGTAGCAAGATTCACTTTTTGTGTGTTCTACCTATGAACAAATTCTTTTGTCCACATAAATCAAGTTGACCGTGTTATGGCTAAAATATTACTTAGAAGGGGGTGAATAGGTGATTTTGCCGAAATGAAAGAAATTAAACCAATATTCCAACGGGACAACTTCTGATGAAGTGGTCAGATTTTATCGGTACGCAATTCTATTAGAAAATTAAAAGAGTAAAGGATAGAGAATTGCACACTTAAGTTTATAGTGGTTCGGCTTTTGCAAGCTTACGTCTACTCTCCCATGCTATAGCCAATTGGTTGGAATCCACTGATGAGAACCGATCAAAGGTTACAAGATCTGAGCTCCGACACTCAAGCTCGTGTGTATAACTTTCTCACACACTCTCAACCTCTAAAATGTTATGCAAGTTTGCTCACTGAATCAAATGCAAAAATGATCACAAACAACACCCTTGAGACTTTTGAATTAAAAGCTCCGATACTCGTGAAAGCAAATTATTATCCTTTTGATATGAGATCTCCTCTTATACCCCTCCTAATCCAAGTTGACCATTGGACATGCCTTCAAGAGGATCATCCAGCCAATCCACCCGTTGGTCCTGGATTTGGTTGAGAAGATCTGATGGCGTTAGGATCGCCGAGGTTGAAGCTTCTTGTAAGATTTGTTGCTCATATAGTGAGTTGGGTTTCCAAAAGTTGAGTGTCTATGTTTATAAATAATAGCTCGTCTTTGAAGATTGAGGAAAGATTGGAAACTTGAGGATTTTTTATGAAAACCTTCATTTTCAAGTTCCTCCAAAGAAATGGCAAGTTATCTAGTCAATTTAGCCGTTGCACGAGAAATATATTCCTTTCTAGCCAGTTGATTAATTGTATGAATAAGAAAGTGTTATCCATGACTTTGATTTTGATCACAATCATCAGACTTTCCTTCCTAAAAAATACTTATAATTAGATTCCAAAATTGGTAAGTTTCGTGAATCATCAAAACCACTAAAGAAATGTATTCTCAACAATCTCCCCATTTTTAATGATAACAAAATTTTGGTCAAGTGGAACTTTTAGAAAAAATATTGCAATAGATAAAAATAAATTGCTTCTTAAATAAAGCTAATTTTAATAATGAAGCATGAAAATAGGAGATAAGGGTCAAGAGATTTTTAACAAATTCCCTTAGCTTTTACGATGCTCAAAGTCCTAAAAGACTTGTGTTTTGTTGGACCTCCACTTTCTCCCCATTTTTGTCAACAATAAAAAAGATAAGATTCCAAACATAATATTATTTGCAAACCATAGTACTGATGTCAGACAAAGTCATAATACCAACGTCAAATAGAGTGCAAAACAACCATCGACAATCCATAAATAGATTAGACCACAGCAATAAACAAACCAAACTATGAAGAAATAACAAAAACAGAGAGTTATTTAGAAGAGGATGGTTGGTTAGATGCAGGGTCTAGTCTAGGTGCTGGAGAAGGAGTTGGAGATGGCATCCTATGTTCTGGAGGCAGCTGAACTAGGACATCATATTGCATATTCTCAAGAGATCACTCCATGGAAGTTATTCTGCTGTCCAGAGTAGTCATTGTGTTCTCCAGAGTTTCAACCTGAGTATGGAGAAAGACGGATAATTTCTTCGGCGATACTTCCATTTGATCCTTGTGTTCCATCATCCTTAGTAGAGTTCGAAGAAAAAGCTTGTCTTTAATGCTGTCGATAACAGGCATTTTTGAAAGATCTATCTCTAGCCCAAGTTTCATCACCATATCATTGACCTCCTGC
This sequence comes from Eucalyptus microcorys, assembly GCA_014182515.1. Taxonomy (NCBI): domain Eukaryota; kingdom Viridiplantae; phylum Streptophyta; class Magnoliopsida; order Myrtales; family Myrtaceae; genus Eucalyptus; species Eucalyptus microcorys. The sequence goes on from CM024570.1 coordinate 26,154,015, forward strand.
CTCTTTTTAGCAGCTTCAGACTCCCCCTTAGCCTCTGCAATTCCTTTACCTTTATCTTGCATAACTAGGTCATGAGATGTAGTAGGAGCAATAAGCGGCTCACTAGGTATGCTTTCAGTTGTAGTAGGGATCGAATGAGTTGTAGTAGCAGGTATATCAATGACATGATCTTTTGATATCAGAGGAGTGTCTTGATTTGTTTGAGGATCTGATAGATCAGAAACAGTCTCTTCAGTCACCACATCAGGAACTTCTTGACTTTCTTGGACCTTTTCATTATCAATAGTGGCTTTTGGATCAATAGAAATTTCTTTGTCAGAATCAGTAGAAATCTTCAAGTGAATGTTTTTAGAAAAAAGTTTCCTTAGCATCTTCAACACGATGAAGCTCCCCCTGTTTCTCATGAGTGTGTGCTGCAGCTTTGGAAGAATCATCATCATCAGGACGTAAGGCAGACTTTTCTTCTCCAGTAATGACTTGATGTGGGGTTGGTTCCTTATGCTCAGCAAAAGTTTGCTATAATGCAGGTTTTTGATGTACATCAACATCATTAGTAGTCTTTAGATTAGTAGTGAGATCAACGTCTATCATGTTGGTTTGAACAGTAGTTGGTATAGGTTGATCTTTAGAGTCATTCTGCTTCTGTTCTTCAGTGATGATATTATTTGTCTAATCTGCAGCCACATCTATTCTTGTCCCTCCTTCAGCTTCAATCTCCTCCTCCTCATCTTCAGTGTCAGGTTGATATGCATCAATAATGTCGTCCAAGTCAACTGTTTCTTCATCGGATGCAACCTGCATCTCCTCAGTAAGCCTTTGCAAGAAGGCTCGAAATCGTTGTCTTGATTCAACAATCCTTCTTCACTTTGTGGGGCGATTAGTTGGTTCTGGAGCAATTTCTTCTACATCAATATGCAGAATCCTTCCCCTTGTGTTTTTGCATCCTTCAAAGGTAAACCTGAAAGTCATCTTCCGCATCATTTGCTCATCTATCTTTAGTGAAGGTGATTGATGTTTCCTTAACTTCTTTGGAATCTCAATTCCCAATTCACTGAAGATCTTTAATATTACAAAACCATAAGGCAATTGCCCTTTGTTCTTTAGTACAGTTCTATACTTATGCAAAATTATAAGTTGAGCAATAAAGAAGGATTTACCATTTAAGATAGCCCACATCAACTTTACCTCATACCAAGAAACATCAATTGTAGAAAATCCTTTTGGCCCTGGACAATTAATAATAATTTTTGTGAAGCACGATAGGTCTTAAGGGAAACAACTGATGAGAAACATAAGAACAATCATCTCTGGTAAAATCAGGAATACCAAACAGTTGTTGATATGCAACATTAGGATCAATGTCAATCAATTCAAACTCTGAGAATCTAATACCCAACAATTTAGCAAGATCCCAAGCTTGAAGCAATTATGACTTGTTGAAAACTTTGAACTCAATGGTGTCCACTGAGTAAAAATAGAGTGTCAAATAGAAGTAAGCAATAAGAGTAGGTAAGTAGGAAATTCAGTTATGCACAATGCCGTGAGGAGACGATCATCAAAGAATTGTTTAACATGAATACCAGCGGATTCGAAAAAGTCAAAATCAACCGTCCTCTATTTGAAAACTCCTCTATTCATCAAAGTTCTAAAACACTGCTTATGCTCTTCAGATTTAATCAGTTTATCACCTCAATCGGCATCTACTTCATACTTAATAATTCTTCTTTGGAAACTGGCAAAAAGCTTTTCATCATTATCCCCTCTTCTGCCATCGTCATCAGTTCTTTTCTTAGTACTAGAAGTCTCTTCCACCTTCTCATTTCCTGTTCTAGTTTGCACAACACTTGAATCACCGGCATTAATAGGATGAATACTTTGAATAGGATTAACGAACATAAGTTTGAATGCTTCTTCACTAGCAAACCCATTCTTAGGTAGTAACCAAGAAATCATTTCCTCACTATCTCCTAAAGCCTTGAGAGTTGCAATAGTTGATCTTAACTGAGAAATATAAGAGGAGGCTTACGTACCTTCAACATTGGCATAAGAGTTGGACAGTTCGAAAAACTCAGGGCTACCTCTGACTCTTGAATGCAATCCTGCAATTCAGTTTGATCTCTTTGAACCAAAGGGTCTGGCCTTCGTCTTTGAAGCAGATTTTGGAGTCATTACTTCGAAAAAGAGAGAAAGTTTCGATCTTTTGCAGAGATGAGGAAGAAAGGTCGAAGGTTTTTCATAGAAACACACTCAAAAGAGTGACGGAGAAGAAAGAAAAACAATTTCCTTTTATTAGAGATGAAACAACGCTTTTGCAAGGAAAAACTAAAATTTTTGGAAAAGAAAAATTGTAAAACGGTTTTTGAAATTTACACAATTTCCAAAAATATTATTTACTTTGCAATAAATTAGATATGACAATTCAAAATATTCAGATAAATCACACACTTTCCAACTTTACTTGATTTGATTCCTAAAATAATCTTACCACCAAGAATTTGAAATTTCCACAAGTTGATGTACTTAGCAGCCTCTGACGAACTTTATTCTTAATCACTTGAAATGAATGGGTTAATAATACCAAGTTTATTGCAAATAAAATCAAATGCTTTCTTATCAAGAGTTTTGTAAATATATCAACCAACTGATTTTATGCATCGACAAATTGAATGTTCACTTTACCATTATTGACATGATTGCGTATAAAATGATTCCTGATTTCAATTTGCTTGGCTCTGGAATGTAGAATCGTATTTTTCGTCAGGTTAATGGCACTGGTATTGTTACAATTGATGGTTGTATTTGAGTCATCTACTATGTAATCCTTCCGTTGTTGTTTCACTTAAAGGATTTGCATGCAACAACTTCCCAAAGCGACATACTCTGCTTCAGCAGTTGATAAGGCAACCATTGATTGTTTTTTGGAGAACTAGGAAACAAGCATGTTGCCTAATAACTGACAGGTTCCAGAGGTGCTCTTCCTATCAATCTTACATCCTACAAAATCAACATCAGAATATCCAAATAACTCAAATTTTGATCTCTTAGGATACCAAAGTCCTAGAAGGGATAAGAAGTAATATATTTGATTATCCTTTTAACTGCAGAGAGATGAGACTCTCTAGGGTCTAACTGAAATCTGGTACATATGCATATGCTAAAAATGATATCACGTCTTGAGGCTGTGAGATATAGCAAAGAGCCAATCATGCTCCTGTATAACTTATGATCAACTTTCTTGCAATTCTCTTTATCGAGCTTAGAAGATGAAGACATAGGAGTTTCTAGTTTCTTCGAATTTTCCATGTGAAATTTCTTCACCAGTTCTTTGGCATATTTTTCCTGAAAAATGAATGTCCCTTCTTGCGTTTGCTTGATTTGCAACCCGAGAAAGAAATTTAGTTCACAAATCATGCTCATCTGTCATCTTGCATCAACTTGACAAAACTCTTGCAAAGATTTTCATTAGGCGATCCAAATATAATATCATCAACATAAATTTGAACTAATAAAATTTCCTTACCTTCTCTTAGAATAAATAAAGTATCAACATTACCTTTCATAAAGCTATTTTGTATGAAGAAAGTTGTTAAACTTTCATACCAAGCACAATGAGCTTGCTTCAAACCATATAAGACCTTATTCTATTTGTATACATGATCAGGTTTTCTAGGTTCTTCAAAACCTAATGGTTGTTCTACGAACACTTTCTCTTTGATGTATCCATTTAAGAAGGCGCTCTTCACATCCATCTAAAAAAGTTTGAAATCATGGAAACACGCGTAAGCAAGTACAAGTCTGATTGTTTCTAACTTTGCTACTTGGCGCATAAGTTTCGTTATAGTCAATTCCCTCTTCCTGTTAGTAGCCTTTAGCGACCAATCTTGCCTTGTTTCTTATGACTTTTCTTTGATCATTGAGCTTATTGTTTCTTATGACTTTTCCTTGATCATTGAGCTTATTTCTATACACCCATTCTATTCCTATTACGGGATGATCCTTTGGCCTGGGAACTAGTTCCCACACTTCATTTATACGAAATTGTTGAAGTTCCTCCTACATTGCTTGGATCCAATTTTCATCTGATAGCGCTTCTTCGGTACTTTTAGGTTCAATCTCTGAGATGAGTGCTAAAGTGTTGACTGCTTCTTTAAGAGTTGATATGGTTCTTATCTTGTCATCAATATTTTCGACAATCAGATCTTTCAGATGACTTGATTTGTGCTTTCAGTTTCTGTTGAACCTATCATCAAAAGTTGTAGGTTTCTTGTTGACTTGCTCATCAATGTTTTCTGGTTGTTGAGGCTGTTCATTTGATTTTGATTGCTTGTTATCTTGTTGCACTTGAATTCCATCGGAGAACTACTCTGCTTGATCAGAATCTTCGTGAGTTTGAGAGTTTTCATCAAATCTCACATTGATAGACTTCTCCATTGTGCGAGATCTTTTGTTGTAAACTTTGAAAGCCTTGCTAGTGGTTGAGTATCCCAAAAATATACATTCATCTAATCTTTTATCAAACTTGCCAGGCCAATCATTAGCATTTCTCAAAATAAAACATCTATAACCAAAAACTCTGAAGTATGAAATAATTGGCTTTTTGCCTTTGAAAAGCGCATAAGGGGGTCTTTTCTAAAGAGGGCCTAAGAAAAACTCGATTTATGATATAACAAGTTATTGAAACAGCTTTTGCCCAAAAATGAGATGCAACTTTACTTTCTAAGAGAAGAGTTCTTGCCATATCTTGTAAAAACCTGTTTTTCCTCTCTACAACACCATTCTGCTCAGGCATGTATGGAGTCGAAAACTGATGCTCAAAATCATTTTCTTCACAAAATTTTTGAAAACTCTGATTTTCAAACTCTCCCCCATAATAAATTTTAATGCAAGAAATGGAATATCCTTTTTCGTTTTGAATCTTTTTGGAAAATTTATAAAAAAAAACTAGGAAAATGCTTCATGCTTATGTGCAAAAAAGAAAACCCAAGTTTACCTTGTATAGTTATCAACTATTAGTAAGTAGTACATTTTCCCTCCCAGACTTTGGATTCTTGTGGGTCCGAAGATCTCCATATGAAGAAGAGTACTAACAAAGTTGATGAGTTTAAAGAAACGTCTTACCCGTTTTCCTAAGGCACTGATTAAGCAGACTTCATAACTTTCATATTTAAGCTCTGGTAATCCTCGTACCAATTTCTTTGAAGAAATCTTTGCTATTTGTTTAGTGCTTTGTTGACACCTAAATTTCGACATTTTACTTAAGACTTAATAGCATTAAAAGTTAGGAATTAGTTGCCAAAAAAAAATTAAAAAAAAAAAAAAAAAACCTTAAGGGTCGGGTCGGGCCGGATCCGGCCTTAGCCCAACCTTCCCTTTCTTTTTCCCTTGCACTAGGCCCGGCCTAGCTCCTTTCTCCCTTCAGCCCAGCCCATGCCCAGCTGTCTTCCTCATCCGCGCGCGACCTGCAAAACAGAGAGAAAGGAGGAGCAGTAATAGGGGAGCAGGGGGATCGATGTGGCAGGCGAGCGACATGATCCACGGGTCGGGGGTAGTCCAGCCGGCAAGTTGGTAGCTGCAGAGGCCATGCGCACCGGCCGATTGCTCTAAAAGGGCAAAGGCAAAACAGAACGAGGAGGAAGACGGAAAAACATGAGAGAGAGTCCGAACAGGAGAGAGCAAACCAAAGGGAGGAGGGAAGCTCGAGGGAGTAGCTAGCCGTTGCTGGAGGCCCGTCCGTCTGCCCGTTGCCCGCCGTCCGAACCAAGTAGGTCCTCCAAACCACGGTGAGTCGTTTTGAGAGGTGTCGAGCTGGAGCTCGTGACCGACCAGTTTGCTTGAGCTCCAGTCCTACCGATCCTTCATGGATGTCTCGATGTTTGCTAGCATGTTCGGTTAGGAACTAGGCTCGCATTTAAGTCTCGGCCTAGGCAAAAATCTCTTGTTTCTTTAGTGCATGCCATATGCTTGATGAAATGCCTAGGTTAGATGCCCATATTTGGTCTTCTTTGCATCCGATGCTTGCGGTTATTTTGTTCGCACCAAGCATAATCAGTTGTTTCCACTACAAAGTCAAACCTTGCTTGCTGATTTTGGTATAATTTCGTGTCTCCAATAAATGCGAAACTTCCATTTGGCCAATGCCCTCGTCGTGTTCGATGAAATGTCTGACCAAAATACTTACATCCGTTCTTAGTCCTCCTTGCGTTGCCGAATCTTTGGCTTGTCAAATGGGTTTTAATAGGTCCCCGCTACTACCTACCATTTCGTATGTTCGTATTTCAATGTTTTCATATGCGCGGCATCTTTCCGGATAAGCATTCCTTGACTAGTGATTTTGAAAGAATGTGTTTGTGGCCGTGAACAGTAGTTGCGAGGTAGACGGGCATAGTTTGCAAGAGGCTTAAATCAATTTATTTAAGTTTAGATTCTTTTAGTGCTTGGAAAATTATTTTTTTTGGCCATCAAAGAAGCAAGGTTGATGTTCTGGTTTTCTGTGGACCTTCGGCTTCGTTGAAGGAGGGGCGAGAGGCTGAAGACGAAGCTGGGTTGAAGGCGTGCAGGGGGAAGGGACAAAGTAAAGAAAAAGAAGAATAAAGAATAAAAAAAAGCAAAAAAAGCAAAACCGAAAAAAATAAAAAATAGAAAACTATGACATGGAAAAAGTTGGCTTCGGGAAGGACCAACAAGCAGAGTGTGCAGGGAAAATGACGAAGTGAGGAAAAGACAAAAAGGAATTAGAAAAGTCATTTAAAAAAACATTTTAAAAAATTAAATTTAAAAATTAATTAAACAATGTTTTTTTAAAAATCCTTTTTAATCCAATTGGGTCGGGTCGGGTCAACGGGCCGGATTGGGTTTACTCGGCCAGAACCCGTTTTACCAAATATAATAATATTAAATATTAAAAATATATTAAAAATTCAAATAAAATAAAATAATTTTTTTTTTGAAAATCCAAAAAATGCAGGGTTTGGTTAGGAATTGATATGTCTTGCCTTCTTAGTATAATTAGACATTTATTTGCTCGCATATTGATTATATCGCGTGTTTAATTTGCATATTTAATTATATTTAAGTGCATGTGCTCAATTTTACTGCAATTAAGATCTTGATAACTATGATTGTTACTTTAATGATTGTATATCTATATGATCACCTCACATGTTAGTGGGTAGGTATAAAATCAATCTAAACTGTCTGACAAAAATCTTTTCTTTTAAAATGAACAAGATTAGGTACAAAAATGGCACTAATTGATTAATTAATATAATCAAGTCCCCGACCCTAGATTCTCTGATTGTATAGGAAGTGTACCTCACTCGATTTCTATCCAACCCTAATAGGCTAGTGGCAATTTCTTTTTGCAAAATTATTGAAAATACTTCAACGTCACGAGAGGTATGAGCTTGGGAGAGCTTGCGTCTAATTATGGGCCTTAGGTCCATCCTTTAGGCAATACCCCTAAACCTACTCTCTCCCCCCGAGGATAGGTCGTGACATGCTTATATGACCAAGCTTCCTGTGCTAAATATCTGACTCGTCCTTTACAGAGACTAGACACTAAACATCATCAATAGTTATATCTAACAAATAGATGTTTCCGTGTCTCCTTCCAATAAAAGATTACTTCAAATCTTTACTTGTGCCTGAACACTTGTTTTCTTGAAAGCATATTTTGGGCAAAAGATTGCTTCAAGTGCCATAACTTGGCACAAATTGACACTTAAGTGCCATAACTTACGAAAGTGACACTTAAGTGTCACATTTTAAGAAAAGTGAGACACTTGAGTGCAACTTCCAGTGAAGCCGGCCGGAAATCATACATGGCAATTAAATATTAATATTTCTCACCAAGGTGGCTCGCCGGAAAGCTGACTCAGCTCAAATTCACCAAAATGACGTCGTTTCCCCAAAACAGAGCTCTTAAATCAGCGAAAACGACGTTGTCTCCCCAATTGCCCTAAATCTAAAACCCTAAATCGGGCAAAATGCCTTTGAAGCGCTGGAGCCCTAATCTCGAACTCTTATTTGATTTGTCTTAAATTCTACAGTCGAATATTGGAAATGGAGAGCAGGACTTTCAGCATTTCTGTTTTTGTGAGTTACCAAGTCCAAGAAGAACATCGTGGACTCGAATGAATCCCAGGAGAAGATTCTATAGATGTGCCCTATACAAAGAAGGGTCGAAGTGCAAATATTTCAAATGGGTCGATGTGAAATTCTATCACCAAGCCACAAATGTGATATTGGACCTACTTGATGGATGTCATCAACCTCCATCTACGCTTGTGGACGACTTGGACAATGTTGACTCAATGCAAGCTCAAGCATCTTCTGCTAATCATTTGAAGAATGAAGTTTCAATGATGAAAATTGAACGGAAGTGTTACTAAATGTTTATTGTGTTGCTATTTTTTTGTCTATCATACTTTATGATGAAATGTAAAGTACTGGAAGAAGAGAAGAAGTTTCTTCGACTGCCATAGTTGTAAATGAGTGGAGAAATATACTTGTTTTGAATAAAATGTAACTTATTTTTTTGGAAGATGAGAAGAAGTTTTATGTTGTTTACAAGATCGTTGTGGCATTTTTTTTTTCGGGCTGTCATATGAATTATTTATTACTTATTGTGCTTGTGGGGAGGTCAAGGAAAGAGAATGAATGAATGAATAAACGAGATACTGTTTGTATTATGTTTTTGCTTATTCTCAAATATAAATTGGTGATGATGGAAAGTATATTGAGTCGATGTGTTGTGGTGACTTCTTTACTTAAACTGAATGTAAATCAGCAGCAAATATTGAATTGAATGGAGTTGCCATAAGTTCTTTAGTATATATAAACCAATAGCTTCTCTGGTTTGCTGCAAACCACCATATACATAGAACAGACACGAGTGATTACTTAAGTGCTATAAGTTGTATCTAGTGATCACTTAAGTACCATTTGTGATTAGAAGTGAACACTTAAGTGCTATGTTTTTTATAATGTGATCAGTTAAGTGCCAATTTTTTTTGTACATTTCCTCTATAAATTGCATCAGCCATCAGCTACTACCAGCCACCACTACCGCCCACCACTGGCCACCATCAGCTTCCAGCCATCACCACTAGCCACACCAAACATCCTAGGCATCCACTTGAGCCACCATTAGCCACCACCATTCTAGTGGTATGCTGCTATAGAAATTGCTAGTGCAAGGTGCCTTACACCAGCTTGCATTAGCACTACCTGGTGCAAGATGTGCATATTGCATACTTACATCTTGCACAAGGTACAGCAAAAACCCCCAACCTAACCCCTATAATAGACCCACCATCAGTAGGTATCAGCAGTCACCATTGGCCACCACCACTAGCAACACCAGCATCCCAACTACCACACTAGCACGTAGCCACCACCATAAACCCACAATTAGCAGCCACTGTTGATGGTGGGTCGTGGGTCTGTTGCAAAAGGGGCTTGTGCAAGCTAGGCTATGCACACTGCACTCTTACACCAGTACTAGCTGTAGCAAGAGGCCCCAACCTAACCCCCACAATGGACCTACCACCACTAGGCTTCACCAGCCACCACCGCCAGTCACATGAGCACCCTAGTAACCACCACAGATCCACCACTAGAAGTAGTAAATAAAAGTAAAAACAAAATAAAAAAAATGAAAAAGGCAAAAATGACAAGCAATAAGATCATTATATTGATATTGAAATTAAGTTTCACAAACTCAATGACAAACTATTATTAAAAAAAAAAACATCCACGATAAAACAACTGACTCCTTAGTCCCACAAACTATATCACTTCACATTTCATCAATCAATATGCACAATGCCTATTGTTCGTGCTCCTTTTGATGGACCTTACACTTAATTCATAATCCTTGCACTTTTTCTAACTGGACGTGAGACTTTTTCTTCAACTGTCTCGGGATGCGTTGATTCTGATGGAGCTGCAATTGTCCTAGACTGAATTGATTCAGAAGGAGCTGTAACTATTATAGGCTGAACTGATTCAGATGGACCTACAACTGGGTTCTTTTTACTCTTCTTTCTTGCTGGCGTAACCAATGTCTGGCGCAGCCGTTAATTCTTGAGTTGGCCCTTGAGAGATAAGAACCTTTGAATTTCTCCCAAGCTTCAAAAAGAAAACTTAATTATCAACAAAAGTTTGCACTATAAATTAAATTAAATGCAACCTATAAAACTTATATTAAGAATAACTGTTCTAGAATGCTCATCTATATAAATGTCATAACCATATTATTTTAGCCTTTTCCCAATGGCCCCTCTTGTTCGAATGGGAACATCACTTTCAGGTACTTGTGATTGGTTGGCTCTTCTTCTCGCATGTGATTTCTTAGGCTCTTGTTGTGGCTGTTCAGCTACAGCAAGGGCTTCTTCGGCCAATTCTTCAGCTAGGCGTCTTCTAGATGACCTTCTTGTAGGTGGCTCTTGATTTGGTTTTCTTCTGGTTGTTTTTCTATTTAGCCTTTCAGCTTCAGTGACACATTCTGTTGGCTTTTGTGGTGGCCCTTATGATGACCCTTCTAGTGGCCTTTGTGATGACCTTGGTGATGGATCTTGTGGCGGCCCTTCAATTTAGCCCTCTATTGGCAACTGAGCTCTAGCTTGCCTTCTTCGAATATGAGAAAAAGGTAAAGGACATCATAAATATAACATCATACCATATAACAACGTAAAGGAAAAATAAACACAAATTATTGAACTTACCGGGTATTTTTTTTCTCTGCTGCTGCTAAAGAATAGTCAACTTAACTGGCCCTTCAGTTGCTTCGGCCAATCCTTCAACTGGCTATCTTCTACCTTGCCTTCTTTGAACAGGCCCTTCAGTTTCAGGTATAGTAGGGGCTTCGGCCAATCCTTCAGCTGGCTGTCTTTTACCTTGCCTTCTTTTAACAAGCCCTTTAGTTTCAGGTACAGTAAGGGCTTTGGCCAATTCTTCATGTGTCATTCTCGTGACCTGACAAAAACAAAAACATTACATACATGTCACTTATATCTATGTACATATTTTTAATAAATCATAAAGCAACATAAACACAATTGTCATGACTTACTTTGGTTTATTGTCGTCGATTGAAGAACAGTCGACTTACTTCGCCTTTCTGTTTATCCTTCTCTAACTGTCCCTTCAGCTGGCCTCAACTGTTCCTGCTGCTTCCTTAATTGACAACCTTTAGTATTGTGTCCTGCTATGTGGCAAAAAGAGCACTTTATCGGTACACCTGTCATATTCATCCTATGCTGACATGAGACCTCTCCCTTCGTCATTCTTCGTTTTCACTTTGGTCTTCCCATTTTCTTCTTTAGTGGTAAAGGTTGAGGTGCTTCGCGATCTATTAGCTCCCAAAATTTGTTACTTCTGATTGGCTACAACATGAATTGGTACAAAGTAAGATATTTTGGTTTATTGTACCAATTATCAATGTAGTCTTCTATGTTATGTCCCTTCAATTGAATGGCACATATGGCATATGCACAAGAAATTCCACTTAGTTGTCATGCTCTACATAAACACTTTTTCATACCTAAATGGACAACATACTAATCGGAACCCTTCATTATCTCATATCCTTCATCCCCATTCCAAATGGGATGACAATACCTACTTGCAACTAACTTGTCATCCAATTTCTTAGAAATCTTAGGACCACATTGCCTAGTCCATTTTGCAGCCTCATCTCTTTGTCTGTGCAACCGAGTCATGACCATAACTTGTATGTCTTCAGCATCAAGATAATTGGTTTGCATCTGGCATTTATTATCTTCCCAGTGAATGCTTCGCAGATGTTGTTATCGATGTTATCGCACTTGAATTCCTCGCTGAAGAATGCCCTACACCAATACTTCGATTCTGTTTGGAATAGTGTATCATAACCTTTCTTTGTCAATTGAAGCAGTTCTTCTTTGGCCATTCTAAAGTCAGCTATATTCGTGCTCTTTGCTAGCTACCAAAATTACGACTGTAGCTTGTCCCATTTATAGTTATTTGCCTAATATGCATATATGTGCTGCGCACACATTTGATGTTCGACATAAGGCAACAACTCGGCTATTGTTGGAACCAATCCCTGCAATAATTCAAAATAAGAAATGTAAGCAAATAACATATTGATATCAAAAAGCAAACAATTGACCAAATTTTTCAAAAAACAAACATTACATTTTATTGGTCACTCATGAACGCCCACCCTAGCCTATTTGTTATCTTCAAATTAGTCATCAATTTTTTTAGAAACCAGGACCAATTGTCCTTGTTCTATACCTTCACAACAGCCCAAGCCCGTGGAAACATTTGGTTATTTGCATCTCTTCCAATTGCGGCCAGCAATTCTCCCTTGCAGAAGCCCTTCAAAAAACACCTGTCCAATCCTATAATCCGTCTACAACCAGATAAAAATCTTCGTTTGCATGCATCGAAGCAAACATAGAAATTATTGAACTTGGTCCCAATATCAGAAAGTGGTCTCTCCATGACCTCTACATACATTTTACTTGAAGGATTTTGTAGCCTACACTCCTAAGCATAATCCTACAACTGTCCCTATTCGTTGCTGTACTGACCAATGAGTATCTTCATCACCTTTTGCTTCAATCTTTTGCATTGATTCCTGGATATATTAATGCCTACCTGCTCCTTCACCAGCATCCTGAACTCAGTACTATTCATCTAAGGCATCAGCTTAATCAAATCAAAGAAGTGCTTGGACACCATGCACTTGTTATCCTTTTATTTTCAAAATGAATGGAACAAGTATGTTCCTCTTGGTAAGCTCTAATCTGGAAGGATTCACTTCTCCTAACAATTGCATCATAGATATTCCATGGACAATTTTGCTGCGAACACCTAGCTCTTACAAAGGTCTTAGTGATTCTAATGAAGTCAATAGTTGATGTGAATCGTTGCGGAAAGATCGTTCTACAAAGGCCCGGATGGTGCGAATTGCAAACCTCGACCTCCAATCAAACCTGTGATTGGCAACCTCGGTATGAACGTGACCTGTTGACGAACGCATGTCAACCAACCAACGTTATAGACGCCATGAGCGAAAGAATTCGCTATCTCGCTCGATAAGTCAAATCAACTGCCACAAGAGAATCTTGATAAGGTCAAATTCTCAAAAGAGCAGTAAAAGAGAATCTCTCAATTCTTTTCCTAAAAAATAAATATATATCTGTCTGGCAAAGAAATTCGACAAATCCTTAATATAGGCTTTCTAGCAGCTACACAAACCCTAAAAATCTAATGCATCATATTCTAGAATATTCCTAAACCATATATATATTGACAGTCAAATATTTAGTGACCAGATAATTAAATTGCGTCAACATTTCTAAGATTCTTGAAGATTTGATTCAAGGTCATCTCCACGCCAAAGATCACGAACCATAACTCTAACAGCTTGCCTGAATTGCTTGGCCCACACTCGAGTAATCGATCCAGTAGGAATAGACAATGGGTCCTTAGCACCTTCTCCTCGATATGACTCGATGTCCACATCATTCCCTCCCCCGTGCAAAGGATTTGCCCTTAAATCATCACTTGCATCGAAAAGAGTCAAGTCAGAAGCATTAAATGTAGCACTAACGTCATACTTACCTGGAAGATCAAGCTTATAGGTATTATTGTTAACTCTTTCCAACACCATGAATGGTCCATCCCCTCGCGGTATAACTTAGAATGTCGCTGCTCAAGAAATCGCTCTTTGCGCATATAAACCCAAACCCAATCACCAGGTACAAACAATACTTCGTTGTGCCCTTTGTTGGCTTGCCTTGCATATTGCTCAATCTTGCGCTCAATATTTGCGCGTGTCTTCTCATGCAACGCCTTGACAAATTCAGATTTTTTTGCCCCATCTAAATCCACACGCTCATTAACAGGTAAATGGGTTAAATCTAATGGAGTTAATGGATTAAAACCATAGATTACCTCAAATGGTGTAAATTTAGTAGCAGAATGCATGCTTCTATTATATGCAAACTCAACATGTGGCAAACAATCTCCTAAGATTTTATGTTCTTTTTAATAATAGCACGTAACAATATCCCTAAAGTTCTATTAACTATCTCGGTTTGACCATTAGTTTGTGGATGACAAGTAGTAGAAAATAACAACCGTGTTCTTAGTTTTTTCCACAATGTTTTTCAAAAATAGCTAAGAAATTTAGAATCTCGATTTGAAATAATTGATTTAGGCGTGTCATGCAAACGTACAACCTCCCTAAAGAACAAATTAGCAACATGAGATGCATCATCAGTTTTATGACAAGGTATAAAATGAGCCATCTTTAAAAACCGATCAACAACCACATAAATAGAATCTCTACCATACTTAGACCTAGGCAATCCCAACACAAAATCCATATAAATATCAGTCCAAGGATGCGTTGGAATAGGTAATGGTGTATACAAGCCATGCAGTTTAGTTGTAGACTTCGATTGCTTACAAGCAATGCATCTCTCACAGACACGTGTGACATCTCTCTTCATATGTGGCCAATAAAAATGTTCATGCAGCATTTCAAAAGTCTTATTGATGCCAAAATGCCCCATTAAACCACCACTATGCGCTTCTCGCACCAACAATTCACGCAAAGAACACTTAGGCAAACATAGTTTGTTTTCATGGAAAAGATAACATTCACGCCTATAGAATTTATCAAATGCAGCATGCTCACATGCTTCAAACACTTTTCCAAAGCCGTCATCATCATCAGTATATAAGCCATTGATAGCTCAAAACCTAGACACTTTGCTTCTAAAGTAGTTAGAATCGCATACCTTCGAGAAAGTGCATCGGCTACCACATTCTCATTACCTTTCTTGTACTTGATCACATATGGAAAAGTCTCAATGAACTCCATTCATTTGGCATGTCTTTTATTCAACTTCTGCTGCCCTTTCAAGTACTTCAAGGTTTCATGGTCGGTGTGGATCACAAACTCCTTCGGCCATAAATAATGTTGCCAAGTCTCCAAAGCTCGCACTAAAGCATACATCTCCTTATCATAGGTAGGATAATTCAATGTTGCTCCACTCAATTTCTCGCTGAAATAAGCTATGGACGCCCTCCTAGCATTAACACGGCTCCAATTCCTGTACCAAAAGCATCGCTCTCTATCTCAAAAGTAGCACTGAAATTCGGCAAAGATAACAAATGAGCATTAGTCAACTTATCTTTTAGCAGATTAAATGTTTTTTCTTGCTCTTCTCCCTACATGAAACCCACGTGCTTCTTGATAACCTTGGTCAAAGGTGCGGCAATGGTGTTGAAATTTCTCACAAATCGCCAATAAAAACTCACTAATCCATGAAAGTTACGCACCTCTCCTACGGTCTTAGGCGTTGGCCATTCACGGATTGCTTTGACAGTTTCTTCATCAACCTGTATACCATCAGCACTAACAACAAATCCAAGAAATACTAATTTGTTAGTAACAAAAGAGCACTTCCTTAGATTAGCGTACAATTGCTTGGCCCTTAAAACCTGCAAAACAGCTCGCACATGCTCAATATGGTCATCAGGGCTTCGGCTATATATCAAAATATCATCAAAATAGACAACCACAAATCGACCAATAAAAGCACACAAAACATGATTCATAAGTCGCATAAACGTGCTCGGTGCATTAGTTAATCCAAATGGCATGACTAACCACTCATATAATCCATACTTGGTCTTAAATGCAGTTTTACATTCATCACCTTCTTTCATCCTAATTTGATGATAGCCAATTTTCAAATCAATCTTAGTGAAAATGCAAAAACCATGCAACTCATCCAACATGTCATCTAACCTAGGAATAAGATGTCGACACTTTACTGTGATGTTATTGATTGCTCGGCAATCGACACACATTCGCCAAGTTCCATCCTTCTTTGGCACCAACAAAACAAGGACGACGCACGGGTTAAGACTCTCTCTCACATACCCTCGCTCCAATAGTTCGCTAGCTTGCTGCTGAAGTTCCTTTGTCTCCTCGGGATTGCTTCGATGTGCGGGTCGGTTAGGTAATGGCACACTAGGAATCAAGTCAACTTGATGTTCTATGCCTTGAATCGGTGGTATCCCTCCAGGAAGTTCATTAGGAAAGACATCTTCAAATTCCTGCAATAAAGACACAATAGGATTAGGCAAATTTGGGTCAAAATCATTAGTAGAAAACAAAACCTCCTTGTACAAAAGTACAAGTATCGGTCAGTCTAGAACTAAAGCTCTCCTCACCTCACTCAATTTTGCATAAAAATTCTTTTGCCTATTTTCTTTCCTCTCTTCTTTTCCCTTGGTTTTTACCACAATCCTCCTTTTGGCCTCTCCCTTTCCTTGCGTCTCAAACACACCACGCAAGCCCTCAGATTTCTCACATTTTCTCTCTCTCTCTTAGCTTCTCATTGTAACTTTAACTGATCTTGATACACCTCACTAGGTGTCATTGGTACCAAGGTATAAGTCTTTTGATTCATTACCAATGAATAACGATTAGTATACTCATCATAATGTATATTTTGATCATATTGACATAGTCTTCCAAGTAACATATGACCTGCTTGCATAGGTACAATATCTTGCATAGGTACAACATCACACTCTAAACCCAACTTATCCACCATAATACAACTTGCTTTGCATTTCTCCATCAAATCTTACCATTCATCTTGTATGAAACTCCAACGGTGGCATCTCATCATCCTCTTCTTCCCTTTCACATTTTCTTCCCTTTCACTTTCGGACTCAATAATATCATGTCCAGTCATGATCATCACCCTCATATTAGGGCATTGATTCACCATATGACCCCAACCTAAACACTTAAAACATTTAATCTCACGAGTTCTAGTGTTAGGGTTTTCAGTTTTACCTGAAACCGGATTCATTCCAACTTTACCGTCCTTCTCCTTCTCCTTTGAGGTTTCGGTTTTGGTGTTGTTTCCTCTCCAATTTGGCTTCTCATCTCTCTTCCAATTGGATCTCCAATTCTGATTTGAACCTCCTCCACTCTTGTGATTTCGGTCCAACTTCAATTGCCGCTCAACTTTAATGGCTTTATCCACCAATTCCTCCAATTCAACATAGTGTTGCAACTCCACTACCCTTGCTATGCCTCGGCTCAAACTGCTCAAAAATCTTGACATTGTGGCCTCACGATCCTCCACCACATTAGCACAGATCATGGCAATCTCCATCTCCTTGTGATACTCTTCCATGCCCTTATTGCCTTATGTGAGATTTTGTAATTTTTGAAACAAATCTCGATGGTAATGACTTGGTACAAAACGCCTCATCATCACCGCTTTCATCTCATCCCACATCTCTATCGATCTTTCACCATTGCGCCTCCTACTAGTCACAAGTTGATCCCACCAAATTATAGCATAATCAGTAAATTCAACGGCTGCAATTTTTACCTTTTTGAGCTCAGAGTATCATTGGCAATCAAATACCATCTCCATGCGTTTCTCCCATTCTAGATACGTATTGAGATCATTCTTCCCTTGGAAAGAAGGAATCTTCATCTTTATATTGCCAAGTTCATTATCTTCGCGGTGTTTAAACCCTCGGGCTCCATTCCACCTTTCAAATCAAGCATCTCGATCATCCTCCATGTCGGCCTCATCATCATCATAATGCCGCTGCCTTTTATGTCGTGTTCTAGAGGCGTCTCGCTGATGTTGCAGCCTTCCCGGGTAGCTCTCGGTCACCATCAACCCTCATGCCATTCCCCATCATTCGGCCACTTAGCTCTTCCACTACAACCCTCAATTACTAGGATGCTTTTCACGAGCGCTTCATCCCTTCGTATGGAGTCAACCTTCTTTTGATTCACGTTTTCTTCACGTGACATATTTTAGACCTGCAAGTAAACGTTAGTCACAAAAATCCTCACCAATCACTCCCTTACGTGTTTATCTCTAGGTGTTTGTCATTCCCATCGTGTTTAACTCAAGTCTAAGCTTTCTTCACCCTCAATTAAGCTTACATACTCTTACCTTTTCCCTCTCGTATTCTCTTTTCATAGGCTCTTTATTGGACAAAAAACCCGTCTCTCAACCCCCTTATGACAATCAATCAAACTAATCAAACAAGATTAGGTCACTACTGATTTTGTTTCAGCAAGTAACAATTTCAAACCAACAAGTACAACTTTCGAAATTCTAATTGAAACGCAAATCACTATTGATTTTGTTTCAATTCGGTCCACTAACAAACGAGTCGCCTTCTTGATTTTTTTTTCGGCTATTTTTTTTTTCTGCCGAATCTATTTTTTTTTCTCTTGCGCATTTTTTTTTTGTACGTTTTCTTTCTCTTCTTTTTTTTTTTTTCGATGAACTTTCTCTTTTTTTTTTTTTTTTTTTTTTTTTTTTCCGACGAACTTAGATACAATTTAAGATGCTAGGAAAAAAAATTAAAACTAACAGTAAACAACTACATATAGAAGCACAAAAGCAATCGGATCCCTAAATTGGCTAAAACCGAAACCTTAGCTCAATAAATCTCAAATTGCTGAATATAAACAGAAAATCAAAGATACATAGACCTTGTAGAAGCAAGCACTGATACCAAATGATATGAATCGTTGCGGAAAGATCGTTTTACGAAGGCCCGGATGGTGCGAATTGCGAACCTCGACCTCCAATCAAACCCTTGATTGGCAATCTCGGTATGAATGTGACCTATTGACGAACGCGTATTAACCAACCAACGTTATAGACGCCACGAGGGAAAGAATTTGCTATCTCACTCGATAAGTCAAATCAACCGCCATAAGAGAATCTTGATAAGGTCAAGTCCTCAAAAGAGCAATAGAAGAGCATCTCTTAATTCTTTTCCTAAAAAATAAATATATATCTGTCTGGCAAAAAATTCAACAAATCCTTAATATAGGCTTTCTAGCAGCCACACAAACCCTAAAAATCTAATGCATCATATTCTAGAATATTTCTAAACAAGAAGATATATATATTGACTTGGTCAAATGTTTGGTGACTAGATAATTAAATTGCGCCAAGATTTCCAAGATTCTTCAAAATTTGATCCAATGTCATCTCCACGCCAAAGATCACGAACCATGACGCCAACAGCTTGCTTGAATTGCTTGGCCCACGCTCGAGTAATCGAACCAGTAGGAAAAGACAATGAGTCCATAGCACCTCCTCCTCGATATGGCTCGATGTCCACATCAATATTCCATTGTGCAGCAATAAAGTTCTTCAATATAACTTCCATAAATTGTTTCGCATCTTGAAATTTCATACCTATCGACAAAGTAGGAGAGGCAATGGATGGATCATAAGAATGAAACTTACTTTTCCTTCTATGCACAGCTCCTTCATCTTCTTCAAACTCATCCTGCGAAGTAGCATTCTCGACGCTTTCTTCATATTCGGTCTCCTCGCCAGCAGCACCAGCATCTGTAGGGCCTTCGGCCCTGTTTGGAACTTCATCAGCTACCTGCAAAGCTGCAAACTTATCTATCAAAAAATCCCTTTGCTTTTTTATTGATTGTACAAGCTCCTCGTCGTTTTATCACTTATGAAATTTTCAGCGGACAACCATTTATCATCATCATCACTTGATTCAGCTACTTCCCAATCTAATCCAGTAATTGTGACATCACCTATGTCATCATCACTTTAGTGAACTGCATCTGCGCTCCTCTCATCTCCATCATGTCTATCCTACCTTCCTTCAACCCTAACGTCAGTACTACCTTGAATACCATCTCATTCTTGTCCTACTTGGGCACTTTCTCCATCATCATCTTTCGTCCTCACTTTCACTATCGTACTCAACATATATTTTACCTCTTCACCATGAAGATAATTGTATAGAACATCCCTAAAACCATTATCATATTTTAAGCTTCTCAAACCATCTCTTAAGTCTTTCCCGGGAATACAATACAACAACTTTTTAACTTTACAAGGCAAATAAGTCACTATATCCCTAACAAATCCTATATAAGATGCATTATTTATCTCGACAAAAATGGTGCCCTCATTTCCACCCTCATACTCCCACTCATCCTCCCTAATCACAAAATCCCCATCATAGCAAACTATAACAGCAACATAATCCTTGTCATAAGCCATTTCTGCACCAAGAACAAGAAAAAGAATAATTAGTTTTTGGGACTACATCCACAAAGAACAATAGACAATTGCACATGGGAGTCTCCCTACTCTCATGGACTTTATTAAACAGATGTCCCCACACTGACAATATGTCACGCCCCGAACCTCGAGCGCGCCAACATCCCACCATGGTCATACAAATGCGACATTCCCAGGTAGTGTCGCCGACCCCCTTCATTTATTATTACGCAAGCGGAACGTATTATAAAAACCCCTGACAATAAAATACGAGATAGAAAAGCAGGCTGCAAAATCACAACATAACACTTTCATAATTCAACAGAATTACAAACAGAGGTCTACGGCCAAAAGTCTACAAAAGACGGCTCTTAAAAGGAACTGTCCTATGACCTATAAGTCGGACACATTCTCCAATCCTCATGACTTCACATCTGCAACTCCTCAAGGTCAACCAAAGCTATCTGGCCACTCCATCCACCAGGGACCTGAAATTGTAATCCCCAAATCTGGATGAGACAATGTCTCAGCAAGTTCAACCTCCTAAACCCCTATTAGAAAGAAAATACGCCTCAGGTGGCCTAGCCACATTACACAGAAGACTTACCTCGTCTTAATTCATTCCTGCAGATTAGCACAATTCATATCATTCAATCATATGCAATAATAAGAACTTAAACAACCGGAACGCACTCACTTTCATATAACCAACAATCGCACTTAGCATGCATTCCAATTATTATTCACTGCCACACAAGGGCATAGCCTACTTGCAGTTCGGCTATCTACTGACATTAATGCCAGACATCGCCTCCCCTCTTGGAGCGCGGTTTCGTCACTACGTCGACGGCATTCCCGAAGGAGCATGGGTCCAGTTGGCCTAGCCTCTACTGCGACCCAAGCCACGTCACTCTCTTGACGGCATTTCTAGAAGAACAATGGTCCGTTGGCCTAGCCACTACTGCGACCCGAGTCATGTCACTCTCTTGACGGCATTTTTAGCAAAATAAGGGTCCAGTTGGCCTAGCCACTGCTGCGACCCGAGCCACGTCACTCTCTTGACGGCATTTCTAGCAAAATAATGGTCCAGTTGACCTAGCCACTCTCACTGCGACCCGAGCCTTTCAACCAAAGACACGACAATTCGATACCGATTCCTGGATACTTTACATTTCACTCACATATTCCAATTACGATATTAACCATTAAAAATCCAATTTCGATCCAAACCCAACACTTGGGATTTTCTAAATAAAATCCATATTTTTCAAATCAACACTCAATTTGCATTATCTAATCATCAAATTCAAATTCTAAATGCACAAAGAATGATCAGCACGAAATTCTAAGAGAATAAGGTCAAGACGAAATTTTCGGAATTTAATAAATAATTAAATTTATTCCGAAAATTAATTAAATAATAATATCCATATTTTTCGCCATCCACACTCAATTTATAATATCCAACCATCAATTTCAAAATCCGAAGACACAAAGAACGATCAGCACGAAATTCGAGAATTTAGGGTCCTGACAAAATTTTCGAAATTTAATAAATAATTAAATTTATTCCGAAAATAATTAAATAATAATATTTTAATAATTTCGAATAATAATATATTATTAAATTATTTAATAATTTCGGAATATTTAAATAAATCAAAAGTAAACTCATTTATGTCACATCAAAGCTTATATTAATATAACTATTCACTTAGCCTTAAATTAAACACAATTTAAATTAATCAAACACTTAATATAATCTACTGAAAAAAAAAGTAGAAAAGGAAATAGAGAAGCAAAGTTGGAACTTTGCACGAGGGGGAAAAGAGAGAGAGAGAGAGAGAGAGAGAGACTTTCGGCCAATTATTTGTCTTCCCTTCCCTTAAAATATTAACCAAAAACAAATGTATCCACACTGACAATATGCCCCTACATGACAACCAAAAAAAAAGGTCGCCACTTTAATTATTTGTCTTCCATTCCCTTAAAATATTAACCAAAAACATAGGTCCCCACAACAAGCACAGCCCAAGCAATTTTGTCTACTATCTTTTGCTGAACTTAACCTGCGATGTGAGAATGTACATCAACTTAATCAAATCTATTTTTCCTGTGAAATCACATACAGAAAATTAAGGAAAACTCGATGTAAAAATATAGGGTGAAAGTTTTGTTTCTCATCCAGCCAAGAGAAATCATACTCGATGTAAAAATATAGGGTTAAAGTTTTGTTTCTCATCCAGGCAGGAGAAATTATACCCTACTCTATGATGTCTGGCCATTGATATATTATGTCAAGAGGCCCTTACACAAACCAAGAGAAATTTAGAGGAAAATCCAAGCCTTGAATTTATCCATTGCACAGTAGACTGATACTACGTGTCAAAAGAGCTAATAGTTTATAAACTTTAAAATGAGGTACTTACATATGGTTTCAAATATGTCCTTTGCAAGTAAACAAACTTATATAAAGTATCAAAACAAATTTTGCACTCCTCAATGTTCCCTGCATATATGTTGACTATTTGATTAGAAACAACAATCAGGAAATAAGAGTAAAAGAACCAAAAGCTCATAATCAATTGAACAAAAGCAGATTGATAGCAAAATTGTGTACTCTTTGTAGAGCACTTAAGGACCATTATTTCACACCTTCCACCTTAATCTATCTATCATATCCCACCTGATTCAATATTTCATTTCACTCAAACACACTAGTTCCTAGTTTCACCTTATTCAATATTTCGTTTCACTCAAGCATTGACTGCAGAAATCATCAACCGAGGCGAGCATCTCCACACAAGGGAGTAGTGAAACAGAGCGTGCGCATTTCAACAGAATTTATGCAAGCCAACACACACAGCTCAAGCACAACACACCCACCTCACCGCCCAAAGGTCCGATTAGCACATTTCCTGTCAAGCCCCAAATTTTCCATTAGAACCCTAATAAAATAATCAGCCCTAATTTCATCACAAGGGAGGGGGAGAAAGGGCCGAACCTGGAGGAGAGACGATGGTGAGCGGCGACGACGACCAACGATGGTGAATGGCGACAACGACCAACAACGACGACTGACGATGACGACCAATGACCACCTCTGGGCGTGAACGGCGACGGAGAGAAGGGCCTAAGATCTAGTGTGAAGTGTGAACATGGACGGGGAGGAACGATGACGGCCAAGTCTGCTTGAGCCAAAATAACCTAAACAACGTCATCTAACACCAAGGAAAAACGACATCGTTTAGGTCAACTCAGTCGATGTGGATGGACGACGTCGTTTTTGTCATCCATGTGGGCTTTTTTTTTTATTATTTGCCACCTCAGTAAAAGAAGTGAAAATGCCACGTATGCAATTTGGCCAGATTTTCTCGCTGGTGGCACTCAAGTGATCCATTTTGCTCCAATTTTGGCACTTAAGTGTCACTTTTCGTAAGTTATGGCACTTAAGTGTCCCTTTGTGCCAAGTTATGGCACTCCATGGGTCCACGCGTCGCATATTTTGTATCTGGCATCACATAGCTTACTGATGCTAATAAGTTTATAGTTTAGTCCTTTGACAAAAGATACATCTCTTATCATCAGATTTCTAATTTCAGCAGTTTATTTGCCAATGATTTTCCCTTTATTGTTTCCTCCAAAGAAAACACTTCCTCCATAAATTCTTGTGAGCTCAATAAACTTACTCATATCACTAGTCATATGTCTTGAGCAACCGTTGTCAATATACCACTTGTTTTTCTTTCTCTTTGGTATCTCCAAAAATTAAGACAAGTTCAAGTTTTCTTTGGTACCCATATTTGTTTGGGTCCTCTTTGGTTAGAAGGATCGGCCATGCTTAGAAAATTCCTCCGAATTGGCTTCCAACCTTTGGAACAGTCATTTTCGTAATGATCATGACTTTCACAAATTGAACATTTAAGGAAGTTTTTATCAACATGTTTTACAAACTATTTTCTAAAGTAATTTTCATAAAAACACTTTTGGTGGTTTTTGATTCTTCCTCTCTTTGTGAGTCGGAAAGTCATTTTCAAAATCCTTTTTGTTTGTGCATCCAAGTCCTGATTTATTGTAATATAGAATTTGAATGGACGAAATGTGCTCCAAAGTTTTTGAACCAATTGAAAATCTTTTTGCAACATCTGAAATTTCCTTTTTCAAAGAATCATTTTCTTTAAAAACAGAATCAAGATTTTCTTTTGATTGAAAAATATCATTCTCAAGATTTTCAATCTTTTCTTTTTGGAAAGTTACCTGTTGTCTCAATTTTGAGTTTTCCTTCTTTAATTCTGAGAATTTTCTAAGTGCGGCATTGTAATCGATAAGTAATTCTTCAATGTAATTAGATACTTCTACCGGAATGTCAAAATTACTTACCTCAATTCATCTTCCGAATTAGATTTTTCCATAAGACAGATATTAGCACATTCTTCATCACTTTATTCGCACTCAGTGTCACTCCAAGTCTCGGCCTTCAGTGCTTTCTTTGTCTTCTCATATTTGTTCTTT
This sequence comes from Eucalyptus microcorys, assembly GCA_014182515.1. Classification (NCBI taxonomy): domain Eukaryota; kingdom Viridiplantae; phylum Streptophyta; class Magnoliopsida; order Myrtales; family Myrtaceae; genus Eucalyptus; species Eucalyptus microcorys. The sequence goes on from CM024570.1 coordinate 26,178,638, forward strand.
TGTTTCCTCAGAAGTGGACAATTTGGCTTAATATGACCTCACTTCTTGCATTCGAAGTAGATAACATCTTTATTTTCTTCTTTGTTGTTGAAGCTTCTCCTTTGCTCAGTAGTTCTGAAAGTTTTCTTTTCCTTGAACTTCCTTTTATGGCCATTCTTTGAAGCTTTTTCACCATGAGAGCAATCTCGTCGTCATCCTCATCATCTTTGTCTGAATCTGATTCATCAGAATAAAGATTTGATTTCAAAGCTAGAGTTTTCTTACCTCCGGTGTCTTCTTCGTTTAGACGTTCTTCTTCATAGGATTGGAGTGTTCCCATGAGCTCATCCACAAAGAGAGATGATATTCTTTGAGTCTCTCGAATGGATGTCTTGATGTTGTTCCACTCTTTTGATAGCCCTTGAAGAATCTTGGTCACCTTCATTGGACCTAACATCGGTTGCCCTTGATATGCCAATCCATTGACAATATCACTGAATCTAGTGAACATGTCAGTTATGGACTCTTCTAGTTTCATTTTGAAGGCTTCGTATTGTTGGAGAAGAATGTTGATTTTCGTCTCCTTCACCCTATCAGTTCCTTCGTATGTCACTTGCAATCTGTCACATATTTCTTTTGCAGACTCACAAGAAAAAATTCGATTATATTTAGATGGAGATAACGCACAATACAATGAGTAAACAACTTTTGCATCAAGTGCTTCTCTTTTGGTGAGTTCTGCATTAGATGGAGCTGAGGTTTCTGGTTTTTTGCCTTCTTCTTTAGTCAAAGAAGCTTCAGGTCTTATGTCTCTTAGAACGACGTCCCACTCTAAGGGATTCTTGGATTTGATGAATGCTTTCATCTTGTTCTTCCAAATGCTGTAATCTTTCCCGTCGAAGTAAGGAAGTCTTGTATCACTCTGTCCTTCCATAAGACCCGGTGCAATATTGCTAGCCATAGATAGATAGTTAACTCAAAAGTAGTAAAGCACTTCAATTAAGAGTAACCGTTCTCTAATACCAATTGTTATGGCTAAAATATCACCTAGAGAGAGGTGAATAGGTGATTTTGCGAAAATGAAAGAAATTAAATCAATATTCCAACAGGCCAACTTTTGATAAAGTGGTCAAATCTTACTGATACGCAATTCTATTGGAAAATTAAAAGAGTAAGGGATAGAGAATTGCACACTCAAGTTTATAGTGATTCGGCTTTTGCAAGCCTACGTCCACTCTCCCATGTTGTAGTCAATTGGTAGGAATCCATTGATGAGAACCGATCAAAGGTTACAAGATCTGAGCTCCGACACTCAAGCTTGTGTGTATAACTTTCTCACACACTCTCAACCTCTAAAAGGTTATACAATTTTGCTCACTGAATCAAAAGCAAAAATGATGACAAACACCCTTCAAGCTTTTGAATTAAAAGCTCAAATACTCGTGAAAGCGAATTATTATCCTTCTGATATGAGATCTCCTCTTATACCCCTCCTAGTCCAAGCTAACCGTTGGACATGCCTTCAAGAGGATCATCCATTCAATCCACCCGTTGGTCCTGGATTTGGTTGAGAAGATCTAATGGCATCAGGATCGCTGAGGTTGAAGCTTCTTGTAAAATTTGCTGCCCATACAGCGAGTCAGGTTTCCAAAAGTCGAGTGTCTATGTTTATAAAGAATAGCTCATCTTCGAAGATTGTGGAAAAATTGGAAACTTGAGGATTTTTTATGAAAACCTTCCTTTTTCAAGTTCCTCCAAAGAAATGGTAAGTTATCCAATCAATTTAACCGTTACACGAGAAATATATTACTTCCTAACCGGTTGATTAATTGTCCAAATAAGAAAATGTTATCCACAACTTTGATTCTGATCACAATCATCATACTTTCCTTCCTGAAAAATACTTATAATCAGATTCCAAAGTTGGTAAGTTTTGTCAATCATCAAAACCACTAAAGGAATGTTTTCTCAATAGACCAATGTGTTATTGGGAAATTAGATTGCATAACAACGCATAACACTCAAAAAAGTCAATCAATTTCAAATGAGATTCTATAGAGTTTCAAAATCTGAGAAGCACGGGGCATATTAGAACTGCTTGTCAATTAGCAAGGATCATAATACGGCTCCGATGAATATGAGGAAGAACTCTGAAATTAGCTTATTACACTAAAACCAATCACCCAACCAATTCATATGTATAAGAGACCCATTTTCGAGTCTACCCATGCCGGGTTTTTTTCTTTTTGTCATTCTATCCGTTGGGTTTATCGGATTCCCAAAATCGGATTCGACACTAAATCGAACCCCTAAAACGAATGCGGAAGTGAAGCCCGGGAAAATCACGTATTACCGATCCTAAAGCACACCACGGATTCGAGCGTACCTTGTTAGCCACAGATTAAACACCAATGCCGAAGATCGAGGAAGAGAAAACGATCCTGTTCGATCCGATGACATCAATTGGCGTTAATGCCAAGAGGTGCGTTCTCCCTCTCTCTCCTCCCTTATATATGTCCCTCCAAAAAATAATTAATCGTGCCCCTTCATCCATGGGCCCTACTCTTGTGGGCTGGGCTTTTAGGCCCAACATGGGCGGACAGGCCTTAAGCCCATCACATAAAACCATCATCTCCCACTCGCACATGGTAGGCCGAACAGGATTCTCTTTACCTCTCTTCAACATTCATACCGGTGAATAATCCGTGCGACCAGCATACTTTGAGAGCTCGTTGCCATACATCCGTTAGGAATATATAGCAGCTCATAATGGGCATCACATCCCGAGTAGATTTAGTATACAAGTACCTAGATCGATCGATCACATTTATATCTCTCTTGATCTCTTTTAAACAATGATATTTATATTGTATTCACAATTATGATTATCCCAAAGACAGTCATAATTGGTTAACCGGTGAATACAAAACTACAATGTGATTCTCCAAAATCGATCTTCCTCTTTCCTTCAAACTCTCAATTTCAGTTCAAATTGCTTTTCTAGAAATGTCCCATTAGATCGAATCAAACTCATGACCATTGGCAACATCCTAAGATAGCAAACACTAAATAGAAATCTTGAGAATAAGTAAGAGTCATGAGGGGACTAAAAATTGAGGAATCATTTTCCTCAAGAGCCTCACACGACATAAAAGTTGAGATCAAACTTTTGTCACTCTTATTGGTCGTCTCATGCATACGTAGTATGAAATACGTATTACGGTATTAACTCCTTTCCCATGGAGCGTATGTCTACACCTTCAATACCGTACGGATGACGGTTCGGACATACCAAATGTCTAACTTGAGTTCACGTATCTACTTATTCACAAAATTTATCGAACTCACATCCGGCATCATAGACAGATAAAGTAAAATATGTGGGGTATTTTACTTTCGGACATAGTAAGTATTATGTCCTCATCTTAACACCCAGATTAAGGCGACATACATATTTTAAGCTTGAGCTCTCGATTATCACCTAGATAATAAGCTTAAAAACAGTCTCATCTCTATTTATCACATAGTAAATAGAAGCGATTACCCGTGTGAGTGGGCTAATCTTATATCGTCCGACATACTTTCTCAACTTAAAGTAATGCACCGAGCATTAAGATGCATAAAGATCAAACAAAGATTCATAGGCATTAATGATGGAAAAACACAAATTCATCAAATGTGAACACTTCGGGAAATTACAATATTCGGTACATCGGTCTCTACGCAATCCTAGAGATTTCATATGGCCACAAAACACATCTCTAAGTATTGGCTTTGTCATAGGATCTGCTACCATTTTATGCGTAGATATGTACTGTAAATTCACATCTTTTCGTGCAATCATATCTTTGACAAAATTATACTTGGTATCTATATGTTTGGTCTTGCAATGATATTTTGGATCTTTGGTATACGCTTTTGCTGCTTGGTTATCACAGTTAACCAACAATGAATCTGTAGCACTTCTAATAACACCTAAATGATCCAATAATCTCTTAAGCCAAACATCTTCTTATATTGCTGCTGATAATGCCATGAACTCAGTTTCCATCGTGGACAAGGCTATACACTTTTGTTTCTTACTGCTCCAACATATGGTGCCATTATTCGGTAAGAAAACAAACCTAGAGGTAGATTTCCTTTCATTTAAATCTCCTCTCCAATCAGCATCAGAATAGCCTTAGAGTCGCAGATCCTTTCCATAATAACTCAGCGTATAATCAACGGTCCCCTTTAGATACCTTAGTATTCATTTAACGGCTTTCCAACGTGCTTGACATGGATTGGATTGGTATCTTCTCACTATTCCAACTGCAAAACATATGTCAGCACATCATAGCGTACATCAAGCTTTCAACAGCACTAGCATAAGGAACATGTTTCATTTGTTCCTTCTCTTGTGGAGTCCTTGGACACAGTCTATGGCTCAATCCTTCACCTTTTGCAATAGGAGTGTCTATGGGTTTACAATCCCATATCGTCATCTCAAAGTTGGAAGACAACCAACTTTTGACAAGTATTGACAAGCTCCATATTGCTTCCGCAATTAGTATATCATTAACATATAATGATATGATCACAAATTGATCCTTGGATCTTTTGATATATACACAATGATCCTCGTCTATCATTGTAAAGTCATATGCCATTATGGCATTATGAAAACGTATATGCAATTGTCTTGACGACTGCTTAAGGCCATATATCGACCCCCAAAGTCGACATACCTTTTCTTCTTGGCCTTTCACTATGAAACCAGCAGGTTGTTCCATATATATTTCTTCCTCTAATTCTCCATTGAGGAAAGCAGTCTTTACATCCATTTGATGTAACTCAAGATCCATATTAACCACTATTGCCAGAATAATGCGAATCAAGATAAATCTCACTACGGAGAAAATGTTTCTTCATAATCAATTCCTTCCCGTTGATTATACCCCTTCGCCACAAGGCGAGCCTTATGCCCTTCTATCGAGCCATCAGCCTTTCGCTTTATTTTGAGAACCCACTTGTTCCCAATAGCTCTGCGTCCTTTTGGAAGATCAACCGGTTCTCATACTTGGTTTGACTTCATTGACTCTATTTCCTCTTCCATTGCATAAATCCATTTTTCCTTACTAGGGCAATTCGAGCCTCATTAATATTTCTTGGCTCATCCTTATCTTGTGGAGCAATCATAAAAAGTTTCATCTTCAATGTCAAAACGTCGAAGGGGAATACTTTGGCGACTCGTTCACCATATGGGAGATTGTACACTTAGCACATCATTTCCCATTATGCTCCCACTAGGATTAGATAATGATGATGTCTCATCATGTGGTTGTAATTGAGAATGAGTTGAATTCAATTCATCACTTCTCATATTACTCCCACTTGGACGAACTCCACCAATATCATTATCTTGATCCAAGGTTTCAAATAGAGAGTAATCCTCACCTATTTCGCCCTTCTTAGGAAATTCATCCTCTAAGAATGTGACATCCCGTGATTCAAATTCAGTTATACTCCCACTTTCCTGCTCACATATGAACACATACCCTTTCGAGTGTTCGGAGTATCTCATGAAAATACTCTTATTTCCTTTGGGACCCAATTTCCCAAACTTGTGAGATGACTCATGTGTATAGGCAGCACAACCCCATGGCTTAAGAAAACTTAAGTCCGGTTTTCTACCTGTCCATAACTCATATGGAGTGGAAGCAACTGATTTGGAAGGTACCCGGTTAAGTATATAAGCAACAGTTAACAACGCATCACTCCAAAAAATGATAGGTAAGTTAGCATATGCCATCAAGGACCTAACCATTTCCAGTAGGGTTCTGTTTCTTCTCTCTGCAACACCATTTTGTTTAGGAGTATATGGAATAGACAACTGTCTTTCTATTCCTTTTTCATCACATAATTTTCTGAACTCATCAGATAAATATTCTCGACCTCAATCGGATCTCAATGCTTTTATTTTCTTGTCTAATTGATTTTCAACCAAGTTCATAAACCTTTTGAAACAACTTATTACTTCAGATTTATGAGAAATCAAATAGACATATCCGAATCGAGTATCATCATCTATAAAAGTGATGAAATAAACAGCCCCATGCCTTCTTCTCACATTCATTGGACCACGACGTCGAATGGATTAAATGCAGAGGAAATTTAGCTCTTTTATCTTTTCCAAATGGTTTCCTTGTCGTTTTCCCTTCTAGGCAATGCTTACATATGGGCAAATCGACTTTTCAATGTTGCCCAACAAGCCCTCTTTGGCTAGTCTATTCATACGTTGTTGGTCAATATGACCAAGTCTAGCATGCCACATAATCACATCATTATCATATTAAGTAGAAGACGTGAAACAAGGGAATAACAAATATTGACATCACCACAGTCAACATCTAGTACAATAAAACCATCTAGAAAGTGACCACAACCATAGTAGTTTGTATCCAAATACAAATCTACACAGTTATTACGTTCACATTAAAACCAAGTTTAACCAACACCAAAACAGACACTAAATTCCGACGAATCTCCAGAGCATACGGAACATCAAGGTGCGTCCACCATGCATGTTCAATTGGCGGTGCCAATCCCTTTAACTTCAGCTCGAGTTATTTCCCACATAGATCCACTTAGTTCCGGTCGGTATCGTCGAAATTCCACGAAGGATCCTCTATCCTTCGCTATATAGTTTGTTGCTCCTGAATCTACAGTCCACAAAGGATTGGATTCAGCTAATGATGCAGAACTTGACATATAAGCAAAGTTCTCAAATGTACAAGAGGTGTTTACTTTCTTTGGCTCACGACGGTCGCCGGCATAGTGACCCTTCTTGTCACAATTGTAACACCTCACCCTTGATATTTTCTTCACTTGAGGACGTTTTCTTCTCTTGTGTTGGTTAACTCTTGATTTCTTGCAATAAGGACTTGATCCTTTGCATTCCCACATATTGAACGAATCAATACGCTTGCGCTTAGAGCTCAAAGCTCTTTACGAGCTAGAACCAGCATTGCAAATATCTATTTTCGACTCAAATGCCGTTAAGCGGTCCTCAGCTAGCTCAAGGTGGCGCACGGCATCCTCAAGATCTTCCATAATATGGTCAAGAGCTTCTAGTGCTTCTTGCTTTTCTAGCACATATTGAATCTTCATATTCAATATTTCACAATTGTTGCCGTTCATATCAGCGATTACGTTCTTAATTACTGAAAACATCGATCTGAATACATCAGACATACATGCACGAATAATTAATGCCTATCATTTATGCATCCCTATTTGCACAGACCCATCATATCAATGAATAATTTCAAGTAAGGTTTCAGAATCAAAAGGTCACTACGTTTCCAATCATCCTCCAAAATCCTAACTTAAAACTATTATTAATATAATTGTCTTATGCAAAATAAATTCTATGAAGTTACAAAAACTTCCATGAATTACCCACAGATCAACAATAACAAAGCAAATAATATCTAACATCCAATAGAATAATAATACTTTCACATAATACATTATATATTACACTAAGCAATATATACAGGGGAAAAATATCAACATGGAAAGAGATATTTACACCCACAAAACATCTCATAATTAATCTAAGAAATAAATAGGGAATGTCCCTTCTAATCTATCAGTCAAAATATCCGAGAAATTTGAAGGCACATTTGCCAACCATGGAAAAAACTTTTGGAGAGCTTTCATGTCGCCTCCAAGGCGCATTCGCTCGCGCCATGTGGCGCTCAATCTAAGGGTTCAAGTTTTGGTTAACTCAATCCTATAGTACTCTCTTACAAAAGCTTCCACTAGCATCCTATAACCCGGGACCACGTTGACCTCCCATAGCCGACCTAACACACTTGCCATTCAGGTGGAAGAGTGTTCATCAAAGCCGGCACCTTCTCAAAATCCGGCATAAGATAACCATTCCAGATGATTTCCTGTATCATCTAATTGACCCTGACCACATGTGATACTAAATCACCGTCATGCCACCGATAATTAGCTAACTCTGTCATCAGCCTTTTAAGTCTTGCACTTCCCTCGTCCGTTCTCGGGATTGCAGGTAGCTGTGCATAACGTATCATAGTTCCTGCAACAAATGCAGAACTAAAAATGGATTACTTATAATCCATAATTTACATAAGGGAAAATACATAATTTTCCATGATTCATGCAACAAATGCAAAATAAAAAATGGATTACTTATAACCCACATAGACATAATTGAAAAAGAAACAAATTCTTTTTTTTTTCGAGTCAACGGTCAAAGCCAACGGTCAACGGTCAACGGTCGTCGGTCAACGGTCAACAGTCTGTCAACGGTCGGCGGGTCGGACCGGTTGGGCCGGTCGGGCCGGTCGGACCGGACGGGCCGGTCGGACCGGTCGGCCGGTCGGATGAACCGACCGCACGTGCCGCGCGCGTGTCTTTGGGCCGACGCCACGCGGACGTCGGCCCGCACGTGCCGCGCAAGTGCCAGCGCCCACGGTTCGGGTCGGGTTGGGTCGCCTGTCGGGTCGCCGGCCGGTGACCGCCCGGCCAACCGTCGTCGGCACTGACATCATCGATAACGTCATCCCAAAGGTTACTGACCGTTGGGTGACGTCATGCCGACGTCGGCCGCGCGTCGGTCCGTCGGCCGCGCGTGCCGGTTCGCCGGCCGGCGGCGCGCACGTGCCGGTTCGCCGACCGACAAGCGCGCGTGCACCGCACGCGGCTGGGCAAGCCGCGCTTCCGGCGCGTCGCGCCCCACGCGCAGCGCCTTACGGCCGCGCGTGCGGCGTCTCCGGCGGCGCACGACATGTCGCCGACTCGTCTCGACGAGCTCTTTCACCCTATGCCTTCGTAAATTTATTTCGACTTACGAAACTCGAAAAATGGATGAACAAGCTTCGGTGTCGGGATTTTCGCCCCGATCCGTGTCGGCACTTTTCGCGAAAAATCAATCACAAAACATGAAAAGAGTCCAAACTTCATATGTAATAAGGACCCATTTTCCCCTAAACGAGTCCACCACATCACCGCCTAAAGGGTTTTTTTTTTTTGCCGAAGATCGAGGAAGAGAAAACGATCCCCGTCATTCAATAATCACTTTCCCTCTCTCCTCCCTTATATATGTCCCTCCAAAAATAATTAATCGTGCCCCTTCATCCATGGGCCCTAGTAGGTTTTTAGGCTTAAGCCCATCACATAAAACCATCACTATCACTTTTGGGCGAGTAGGTTTTCTTAAGCTTAAGCGTTCAGAACAAGCAGGCGGGCCAGCTACAATAATATAAGAGATGTTGGCGTTCCTAATTGGGATAGGACCTCTCATGCTGAACCGCGCTTCTCCAAGTTGATGATTAATGGTCGCGTCTTCTTGTTGGGGGGGTGGAATCCAAAATCACTTCTCGCGCCTTCTTGCTGGGGAGGTGGAATCCAAAATCACTTCCCTCTTTGGGCTCGAGAAATTCTTTGACTTGGCTTTGTTCTCTTCGATTTGATGAGCAATTATTAAGTTGCGGATTGGGTCCAGTCGTCATCATACACGACACAGGAAATTGCGAAATGGGAAAGGACGGCAGCGTGCATGGAGAAAGGTCGCCATCTTGGAAAGGGCCCTTATAAATACGAACGCCCTCTTGGCTCCAAGAGAGTCGCCGAGTCTCATGGACGCTGCTCCCGGTCTCGTTCTCTCGCGTTCTTGCTGGAGTCCCCATTCATCTCGCCCCGGTTCTTGCTCGCCCATGACGCTCGAGACCCAATTCAAATTCGATTCAAGAATGGTCCTTCTCTCTCTCTCTCTCTCTCTCTCTCTCTCTCTCTCTCCCCCCCCCCGGCGTCTTCTTGTTCTTGTTCTTCCGATTGGTGTTTTCTTTCATTTTTCGCATGGAACCGATCGGGAAGCCATTCGCATTCATCGCGTTTAGCTGTTCGTTTAGGTGCGGGGCACGGATCAAGGGGGTGGCTGGCGATGGGGCGGCGCGGCCAACCCCCGAGATGCTCTCCCCTTTTTTTGTCTGGTTCTCCGAGTCGTCCTTCCTTCTTGAGTTTCAACGACAACCATTCGTCCTAAGTTTCTCGCTCTTTCGCCAATGATTACGACGGCGGCGACGAGGATGTCAGTTGAACGTTGGGCCCCCTTTCTACCTCGTTCTAGCTTCTCAGCCTCTCCAATAAAGGAAGGCGAACCAATAATTTAAACCCATTCTTGCTTCATATTCAATTATTAGATCTGCCTCTTGAACCACCATGCGATCTTGTCGTTTTCGTCGTCAAAGATCGTTGTCGTATCGAAGGGGGCTTGTCTGCTTTCTCTTCAAAGCTTTGATTGCTTTCTTTCTTTCTTACCATAATTTTGGTTACGTCGGCCATTTGCTATGATTATTCTTATCTTATTGACTGTATTTTCTTGATTTGGCGGTCGCCGTGTGCATTTCCGACTCGCTGGGATTCCGTAGAAGGTCGTCCTACGTAAGAATTATTTGTTGGGTAGCTTTCGACTTGGTTGTCTATTTGATGTGCACGGCGGAGACAGGATGGAGCCGTGGTCGGCTGGTCCGGTTCTAAGAGCCTCTATGCAAAGTTCAAATCGATGAGGCCAACCCTACCACTTGATGGTCATTTGTATTTCGGACTCTATCGCCTGGAAACCATCGTTTGATTATCTTATGACCAATGGCAGAGCGGGATTAAGATAGCTAAGGAGGCGAGAAAAGTTAGGGAGAGAGAGGGGACCTGATGGAATCATTTTCTTAGCAAGAATGTCATTAAAAACTATTTAAAAGGTAAATTTTAAATGACATCCTACAGCCTATATCAAATCACCCTAAATCTTTAAATAAGATCGTTTTTTAACTATCGAACTATGCCTATCTCAAGATTAGATGTTAAACGATTGCTCTTTTAATGAGAACATGTGGCTTTTAATATTGATAAGTATCTACCATCTAAGTTTGTTCTGTACATTTTATTAGCCGTGATTTTGCAACAGATTGATTGTTTCCGGGCCTCTTTCGTTTAGTCATCCTCCACTTTGCATCCCTTTTAAATAGAATATTTTCCGAACATATATATATATGTATATATATGATAAGATAATGATTTTTTGACTGGCCACTTTTCCTTTTTAGCCCTGGCCACGCCAATAGGCTAGAATCGTTGCTGTTGGGTCCCACTTGTGATCCCTACGTCATGTTATTAGTAAAAATAAAGAGTAAAATATCACTATGAACTAAACAACAAGAATCATCATTACTGATATTATTAATATAGTGCAAACTGACTTTAATCAAAGTTGCTACGTCTACCTACGTCCATGAGTTGGCGGCGAATAAAGTCCGCAAAATTTTTAATAATTCAGAATAATTATTAATTTAAAGATCAGATACTCTTTATTATCATATGATATATAATACGCCTTGCCAAATTCAGAATAATTATTAATTTCAAGATAGTAAAAGTCAAGTTGGCGCAGCCAGATTCGTCAGGAGCATTTATGGACGTTTTCTCGCTTCATTCCATGCTGGAAAACATGGTGATGACCATCCATGAAAGAGATGGCTAACTGAACCTAGCCCAAGGGTTTAGAGATGTGGAATAGCTTTATTGAGATGTTATTGTGATGTGATAATCTCATACGTGTGATGGAAGATCGAGTATTTTATCGATATGCCTATTTTCATCGAGAGCTAGGTGAGTTTTAAAAGGGCGGTAATTATCATTCGATATGACTTTATCTAGATACATTTAGCGTCTCCTATTTCATTTTTTTCCAAGTTAAATTAGAGTGCAAGTCACTCCCTGCTGACGATTCTAGAAAACTTGAAAAAGGAAAGATCATATAGTGGATCGGGTTAATCAAATGTGAACTGAAAGATGTAATTCAATATTAGAGTGGCCAGTTTATCTTGTAAAATTTTATCTTTTGAAAAAAAAAAAAAAAGATGTGATTAAACTCAAAGAATGAATAGATGATATTAGATTCGCCCGTTGTGTTACATTCTACGCTTCTGAGTTTTTTTATTTTTATCTTCGTGACACAAAAATTTTCGTTGAAAACAAAGGCATATGGATTTGAATTTGAAATGCCGAGAGCAATTTTGTATGAGAGTAGCAGCAGGAACGCTCTAGGATTGCCATTTGTACATGTCACAGCAGTACCCCAAAATCAGACAAACCAGGGGTACCTTCATGGTTCCTTCCTTCCAAAAGTCATGACCGTTGGATGTACACTTGTTCCACAATCATCTTCTTTCTTTGGACTATTCCTTTCCTTAATCTGGTCTGGGATTCACTGTTTAGTGATTTATTTTAATCTTGTCTCAGTGTTGATCCCTGGGTTTCTCTTTTTAACACACGTCTCTCTTGTGTGCTCTTTCCCAGGATTTTCCTTCTCTCTTATTAGAGACTGACTTAGCTACATAAATAAAAAAACAAAACAATAAAAAAATCAAGAGGCTCAAGCTCATATATAGGGCCAGCTCTAGGATTTTGCTGCATAAAGCAAGCAAACCTAGAGCCAAAACACAAGCAAAAAGGCCAGACAATTTTGTGGGTACATTTGCCTTGAGAAGAAAAAGAGGAAGAAGAAAAAAGATGGGTTTCTGGACACTGTTGGAGGTGGCATCGATGCCAATTTTGCAAGTTCTGCTGATCAGTGGGTTGGGAGCTTTCATGGCAACTGAATATTGCGGTCTTCTCACTGCAGATGCGAGGAAGTCCTTGAACAAGGTAGAATATGTTTCAAGTAATACAAGAATTGCTGTCTTGCCTCCTGAAAGGGGAAAGTTGAAAGCTTGTAGCTTCCGTGTGATGCATTTTCTTCCTGAGTGCATACCTTAGTGAAGAGAGAATATTCTTTTTATGCAGATAGTGTTCATGGTGTTCACTCCATCTCTGATGTTTGCCAGTCTGGCGAGGACCGTCACCTTCCATGACATTATCTCATGGTAGGGAAAAATTTTCAGCCATTTGCTTTCTTCCGGCATTCATTTTTGATGACTGCATTCGTCTTAGCCAGAAAGATATAATTACGTAGCAGTCAGTAGATGATATGAACCTTCATTTTTTTAAAGTTGCACGGCTGAAAGAGCTCCGCCATTGTTAGTTTGAGTCTATTATGCTTGAAAGTTAATAGTTTTCGGTTGGGGTAAGTACAATTAGTGCCAAAAGTTATATACGGCGCTCACTTTAGTGCCAAAAATTTCCGTCGGATCACTTAAGTGCCAAATCGGAAAAAAAACGATCACTTTGGTGCCACTGGTGAGAGATTCCAGTCAGATTAATTACGTAGCTTTTATATTTAAAAAAAAAGTTGCGGTGGCTTTAAAAAGATGTCATTTTCCATCCTCCTCAAGAAATAACATCGTATAGCTCATATGGGGATTGAAATTAGGGTTTTTTTGTTGTTCACCGCTTGGCCACCGTCGTTCGCCGGCCATCGCTCGGCCATCGTTGCTCAGCCACCATCGTAGTTGCTTGACCAGGTGAGTGAGGAGAGGCTGAGATTGTTACTCAAGCAAGAAGTGGCGGGAAGAATAGGAGGCAAGGGTGGAGGAGGAAGAGGAAGAAGAGGAGTCGAAGGTGCCGCTGCTGGTGCACTGTTGCTACTGCTGCTGTGTCATTGCTGGTGCCGCTGCTAGTGTTGTTCTTCGGGGAAGAAGAAGACAACATGCCTTCTCTCTCTCTCAATTTGGGGATTTAGGATTCTAAGTTGGGAGAAAAACGCCAAACGGCGTCATTTTGTTGTTTGAATGCTGACTATACTCTCCGACAAGCCACATTAGCTTCAAAAATTAATAAAAAGGTGCCACATCGGATTTTTGACCAATTTGATTGGCGTTGGCACTAAAATGATCATTTTTCAAATTTGTTGGCACTTCAGTGATCAAAAATAAACTTTTGGAACCAAAGTGAGCGCCGTACACAACTTTTGGCACTAATAGTGTATTTATCCCGTTTTCGGCTCATTTACTAAGGGCATTTAGGACTCTGTTTCTGCACGCTGAGATACTGATGCTTATGTCCTCCGATATTAAGGTGGTTCATGCCAGTGAACATTGCCTTCACCTTCTTGATCGGAGGGATGCTTGGATGGATAGTCGTGAAATTACTCAAGCCCAAGCCATATCTAGAGGGCCTGGTGATTGCTACATGTGCATCAGGTGATTGATTTTTACCGAGAAATCAATTAGAACTCTTCTGTGACTAGAAATGTGTGCTCTGAAGTCTGATAACGTTTTTGTCTCCTTCCTAAAAGGAAACCTGGGAAATCTTCTGCTGATAATTGTGCCAGCAATCTGTAATGAAGACAACAGTCCCTTCGGGGATAAGAGTGCCTGCAGCTCTGTCGGACTCTCCTATGCGTCATTCTCCATGGCGGTAATGAAGCCTCCCATGTCCCATTACCCAATATGTGATTAAGTTCGAAACATCTCATGAAATGCAAAGAAAGAGTAAAAAAGAATCAGCTCGTAAATTTCCTCCAAATTTGACATTTGGTTCTATGAAACCATCGACGATCTGTTTCCCAAACTCCGTGTCAAGATCAGCAGGATAGTATGGTTGTTTTATTAGGTGCATTAATATGGCATACCCTCTGCTTCTTGTTCTCTGAATTCAGTTCTGATCTATGTTTCCGATTTAACACAGCTTGGAGGTTTCTTCATTTGGACTTATACTTACCATTTAGTACGATCTTCATCGGTCAAATACAAAGAGCTTCAAGCAGCGGATGATTTTGCAAAGCAGCCCAACACGGACTTGGACTCTAATGAGAGCACATACCTGCCCAAAGGAGAAAATCAAGAGCCAATAGCAGTAAGTGTGCAGTCCACAGAATCCGTCAAAAATGTAGAAGACCAGGCTGTAAGTTTTCCTCTCATGAACCTAAAACCATAGGATCGAATAAAGCCTCTTCAGTGCTAATCTTTCACAAGACAATGAATCACCCATTTAATCGCCACATCGCAGGTTATAACTCAAGAATCAAGCAGCAAATCCGAAAAAGAGTCAGTGACACTCTGGGCTAAATTGGTAGGAGTTCTTCACACAATCTTGGAGGAGTTGCTGGCACCTCCACCCCTCGCTGCTGTGAGTCTCTCTGTGCATATTAGTTGCTGAGATGCAATTAATCTTTCCAGCTTTAGTGAAAAAGCGAGCGATGCAATAATCTGTTGCATATATTTTCAGATATTGGGATTCATCTTTGGGGCCATTTCGTGGCTGAGGAAGCTCCTTATAGGCAACAGTGCCCCGCTGCGGGTGATCCAAGATTCCATCAAATTACTGGGGTAAGTGGCGTCTCTTTATTGCATACACCATCATTAATTTGAAGTATGGAAGGTCAAGTTATGGACTCAAGTTAGAACTCTTCCTTGTGTTTTCGATTTTCTTAATGGCTTTCAATCATGCAGTGATGGAACTATACCTTGCATTACCCTCATACTTGGAGGCAACCTCACTCAAGGTAAGAAAGAGCTTTCAAAACTGTCAAATATATTTTGATTAGCCAATCAAAAGACGATTGTAAAAATCTTCCACGCTTACATTGCTCGAATCCCATTCATACAGGCCTGCGCACTTCAAGAATCAGACCCTGGGTCATCCTTGTTGTAATAACTGTTCGGTACATCATACTACCAGCGATTGGCATCGGGGTTGTCAAAGCAGCTAACAGTCTCGGCTTCCTCCCGCCAGATCCTCTCTACCATTACGTGCTAATGGTCCAATTCACAGTGCCTCCGGCCATGAATATTGGTAAGCCATGTTCTTTACTACAGCTTTATAATCTCATAAAACTGAAACATTTCTCACCAAGAAACAGAAGGTGACGAAAGGTTGAAATGGATGTGGAATGGCAACGCAGGGACTATGACCCAGCTGTTTAATGTCGGTCAAGAGGAGTGTTCTGTTCTCTTCCTCTGGACATACTTGGTTGCAGCACCAGCGCTCACTTTCTGGTCGACTGTGTATATGTATATCTTGTCCTGAGAATTCTTCAGCTCAAGCAGGGCTAACCCAAGTGGCGCATTGAATTGTTAGGGCAGGCAGTAATACATTGTCGGGTCAATGTAATCGATTATTCTATTTAGGGTATGCGCTTTCTTCCGATCATTGCTCGTAATCAGTAGCTAAATTCGTCATCCTTTGCTTCTTGCTGTAAACTAGGGAGAAAATAGGTTTCAAGTAAAGCCATTCATAGAATGGTTATTTTTTGCCACATTCTTTGCTGTGGGAAGGTAGTTATTAACTAAGTAGTACCGACACTGACATGCAACACGACACGACACGACACGTCGACACGTCGTTTCTCAAAAAACAGAGAATTCCGACACGTTGGGACACGTTATGTATTAAATATATATTTTTATATATACATAATAAATTATCATTTTTATGATTATTTCAATCAAATTAATTTGAATTAAATTCATAAATAAATAAGTAAGCCTAGAATGAATATGCACTAAAAACATTAATTTGCCATTTATTAATATCATTCATTGTTTTAATTTGACAAATCCAACTCTATTTTAATAATTCATAAAACTTGGAAAAAAAAAAATAAGCAATCCATATTCTAGATTCGCATGTTAGATATGTTGGAAGAGGTGAATTGTGCATCACCGGAAGTAAGAGTTAGAAGAGAAGAGAATACTAGATTTTAATTCTTTCTCCATTTATTATTTTTATTATTGTGTTTTATTTTTTCATATATGTATATTTTGACTTCTCATTTATTGAATTTTTAAAATTGACCTCGATATCGGAATCATGTGTAGAAAACTCGTATGTCAGAATTCCAACTCGAATATCGGAGAGTGTTGAGAAAATTGACCAGTTGTCAGATTTTTTTACACGTGTTGACCGAGTGTTCGAGAGTGTCGGAGAGTGTCGGACACGTGTTGAAGTTTCCGACACAACACAAAAGCTCTTTTAGAATGTCGATACTTCATAACTTATTAGTGATGAAACATGGTAATCACTTGTCTGCATTTTTAATTATTTCCGTTTCATTTCTATTCGGTCTCAAAGAAGAAGGGTAATGGGATTAGTAACCTGTCTGGACGTTGGAAATTTAGGATTTACAACAAGTTTAATAGTTACTCTATCGAAACCGTTTTCCACCTCCCTTTCTGACGCTTCCATCCACCTCTGTTCGTCAACAAACCATTCTTGGCCTCCTTTCTTGCTTCTCTCTGTCTAGTATAGAGGTCCTTAGATTCTGAATCTGCAAGTGAACAACCATTAGGTACGCATGAAAAGTGAACCTGTCATATATGCAGACAGCAGATCCCTTCGAACATATATAACCAAAGCCTGCTCTCTTTCTGCACTCGCCCACGATGAGCGAGGACAAGCATCATACTTTATGCTCGGTTGGGTGAGATTATCAATTATCCACCATCCGGCTTCTGTAGCAACAGAGTCGATATGGAAAAATGTGCATATCATAATAAAAGCCATCAACCCCAATCGATCCATGGCCGCACAGACAGAGGCAGGTCTGAATTGACCCGACGGATAAGACTCCTAAGATTTCCCTAAGACCTATTGTGGAAATTGTTGATTTACAGTCGACCTGTGGTATAATATTTAAATGCTTGGACACTCCTCCGTATATGTAAGCTGGAGTTTTGCCTAAAACCAAAGAGTGGAAATTGATTTCAAACGAAAAAAAAATGGGTCCACAGGGGATAAGCCAAACAGTGAATGAATTAGCACATGACAAACATGACTGATTAACGTGAAAAATTTAACACATAACAAGCACAACCAATTAACGTGAAAAATTTAATCAACAGGATAAATTATAGGGAAGTATTTTGTTAATTAGCAAAAGCATCAAGAAGCAATAGAAGAAGCGCACTGAAAAAACGCATTATATCTCTCATGGTTAAAAGCCCCTGAAGTTTTACTTCCTGGATCTGTCTAAGCATTTCTTCATTTGCCCTGCATGACTTCAAATGCCACATTGCTGTTCACGATCTCCGCAAAGAAGTTTGAGCACACTCTCTTGACAATAGCACACTTGTCTACTGATGAGAATTTGATCGAAACAGTAACTGGTTTACAGACTTTATTAAAAGGATTTCTTTTTGCTAGTGCCAGACTGATTACATGCATTTGCAATGTCCCGAGCCAGAAAGTCCAGCACGTTGTGTAGGGATTCAATTGTTGCAAGTGCTAATTTCAAACCACGAGTCTGCTTTATTTACGTAGTCTCCCTCCATCTATCGGCTTGAAATTTTGAGTTCGACATTCTAACATGGTATCATAATCGAAATTGTCATGCCATGATCCTCGAGTGTGTGCCCATCCCTCTGTGGTTGATAAAAATTTGCGACTTCCCAGGACGAGTTGCCGACCCTTTCATTTTATTGCACATGCGGAAGCAAATAACAAATCCCCTGACAGTAACCATCTCGGGATAGAAAAGCAAGACAACACATTCACAAACAAAACATGATTTTATATACACATTGAGTCATGTACACAAATCTATAACCAAAAGACTAATTCTCAAAAAGAGGCTGCTCTATCTGACCTACACTTTAGGTCGCCTCAGCTCGGCTCCAGATCCTCCACTCTACGGTCCTGAAAAATTTAAGCCCACGACGGGATGAGATATAAATCTCAGCAAGTTTACGCTCTAAGCTCCGATTAGGAAGGAAATACGCCTAAAAGCGTCATAACTACACAATCACACAAACACATAGACTTATCTCGTCTCAGACCCTTCTTGTGAGTCAATACAATTCACATCATAGATATACTCAGCCTTCATACTAAAACAATTGGAATACTTCACTAACTCAGTTAATCACCAGGAGTTCCGATTATAAGACCAAACCGTTATGACATGTCCCATACCATGTCACACAGTTTTGTCTCATAATCAGGCACATCAAACTCAAACAATCATGCGTTCCAATTGTTAATTAAGCCCCTCAAGGCACAGTCAACTCCCATGTTCGACTGTTTACTGGCGTAGCCAGGTATCGTCTCTTCCCCATTGAGCACGGCCACGTTTCATTGACGGCTTTCCCGAAGGAGCATAGGTCCATAATCTACTGCAACCCGATACCCTAATGCATGGGTAACCCGAAAAGGGATTTAGTAACGTCCAGCGTAATTGCTCGAGATGGGTTCTCTTAATCAACACATGACCAATCAGTCTCGGCCCAGGACACCATGCATTACACTCAAATGTCTCAATTAAAATAGTAATCCCAGTCTTTTTTTTTTTTTGATGACCCAGGGAACCCGCGCACCGTACTAACACGGACAGCTCGACAGGCCCGGGGTAACGGGGGTAAACACTTGGGCGACGCTAGTGGAGAACCCACTACCCCGACGTCGCACTTAAGATCCCGTGCGGCCAGCGGGATTCATACTTCTCTCCTCTGGCAAAGGATCATGGAAGCACTTATTCAACTGGGCCACCGCAGGCGGTGGTATCCTAGCCTTTTTTTTCGTATAAAAAATACATGGTAAAATAGTCGTGTGTAGATACACGGTCAAATTGGACCCCGAAAATTCATAACCTCCAATTTAAAATCTCACTGTTTTATATCGTATATAAAACCATTTTCGGTGTTAAAATCCGACACCCTGAATTTTCTGAATAAATACCGAAATTCACAAAATTTGGAATTAAATACTCAAATTTTCAATTAGCACTTAATTTGCACAAATAACATTCAATTGCATAAATTGAACACACCATTGCAATCAGCACGCAATTCCAGTCACCGGTATCCTTGGTCTAATTTCCGGAAAATAATTAATAATTAAATAAATTACCGAAAATTAAATAAATTACAAAATAAATAACTTTAAAGCATTTAATTAAATTAACCTAAACTAACTAGGCTAATTAATCTACTAACAATTAAATCTAACCATTCTACCTAATTCTATTTAATTGCACTAATTAAATAAACTAATTCCTAACTAAATCCACCTAACTAATTCCTAACTAAATCCACCTAACTAATCTAATTAAACTAACTAAATAACTAACTATATACTTAATCTAACTAAATTACCCTAAGCTTAATTAACTTAACTAATCCACCGATTAGCTAACTAACACACTTTTTTAAGTGTCATTAGTCTACTAATTATGGATTAGAACGCAACTCACCGGTTGAGCACGAAAACCGGCTCATGGCGACGGCGGCGCGACAACGGCCGAGACTTGAACTCACGGCAAGGCCGAGGGAAGCTCGGACCGGCTGAAAATGGCCAACGAACTCGCTGCTCGAGCTGAGAAAACTGGCACAGAAGCTGCTGGTTTCGGTCTTGAACTTCGAAGGGCTGAAGCGGGCTTCGAGAGGGCTGATGGCGTTGGGCTTCGAGAGGGCTGATGGCGTTGGGCTTCGCGTGGGCTGGTCGAGCGGGTGAAGAACTGCTCGATTGAAGCTGGACGTGGAGAGCGTGGGCTTGCAGGCGCTGGATTCGGGGCAGCAAAGAAGAAGCAGCAGGTTCGGCTTCGCAGGTGAGGTGGCGTCCAAATGGTGGGGCTTTGGGGGTCAACCGAATCTTGATGGTTCACTGGAGGTGGGCGCACGCTGGACGAGTGGCAGCTGCTGGCTGAGACTTGAATTTGAGTGGAGATGCAGGAAGCTAAGGGAAACGTGGGGATGGTTTGCTTCGGTGAAAGGTGTCTTCGAAGGAAGAAGTGAACATGAAGGAGCCGAAGCCGTGAAGAGAGAGAGACGAAGGAGATGGCGTGCGCAGGAGACCAAAGGAGAAAGAGAGAATCGGATGAGAGAGAGAGAGAGAGAGGGTAGAAAGTCAAAGAATTATCCAACCCCTTAATTGCTTGATCCCCCTCTAAGCTTCCAACCTTATCCCTTATGTCCCATATTTCTTTCTTATAATATAATCCACAAATTAATCAATTGATGCCAAAAATGCAACTCACCAACCAAAGCTCCGAATTTCTTAAATTTTGGCTTCAATTTCTTCATGAAATTTCCCAATTCGACGTCCAATTTTGCTAAGGAAAAAGCCCACAAAATTTCTATAAGTTCCCAACGTCAAATAGCTCGGCTTAGAAGTCAAAATTCCTTTCAAATGAGTCCATCCGAATTTTGGTTCGTTTTCCGAAATGTCCGAATCAATTTTCCGTAAAAATTTCGGAATCTCTAAAAAAATCTTCAGATGATGAGTCGACGTTCCTAAAATGAATCGTATTACGACAGAACTTTCAATTTCTGAAATCGAGTTCAATTCCATAGTTAATTTCAATCTAACGTGATTTTAGCGCTACCTAATCTACCAGGTAGCTTTTAGGAATTTTTAATGCAATTAACCCGTGATCGATTATTTTCGAGCCATAATGTACATTTGCGACACATTGGCAACTCTCGATTGTCGTGAAAATCTCGAGATTTCAAATACGGATACAGAGTACGAAAATGACAGAAAAATCGGTCTAGTGTCGTTCGACAGAAATTTTGTAATTAGGTGGAATCATCCACACACTAATCACATATATCGATCGAATCAACCTATCTCCGGTCTCTGATTGATTTTGGCAGTGCCGTAATGACCCTTGCAAATTAGCACAGTCAAGCAGTCGATTCCTAGTCGAATTCTCAAATCTATTGCATTTAGATTCCTTAACGGCTTCACCTAATAGGCTAGTTAACTCGTGAGTGGTCAACTCAGAGAAAAATGCTATAGGCACATCGATGAAAAGCCCATTTCATCTCATCGAAATCAGACTCAAAAATCAGGATGTCATAAAAATTAATTTCGTATTTATGGCCCCCCATTGGTCAACTCCACTTATCATTCTCAGTCCGATTTGCATGTGAGATGGAGTCCCACATTGCTTGTTTGCAGTATTATATTGTTGCTTATCCACAGAAGAAATAAACCAGTAACTAAGGTTGTTAAAAGATATTAGCATCGGAATATGTTCAGGTCTTTTGTGAGATGTTATATACCAGAAAATAGCTCATTTGAACAGAGGAAGAACCTATTTAACAAAAATCTGCGCCATTTAATTGATTTTATGTTATTTACCCGTCATCCGTCCTTGCCTGAGCTTCAATATAAGACAGCGGCGCACGATTTAATGACACTAAATATCATCTCTGCTCCATGTGTCATTTCCTGAAAATGGGCAATGAACAATGTTAGAAACGAAATTGTTTTCCTTTCATTTTGAAGATCAACCACACCAGGCCGAGAAGTTTATGATCATTCAGCACATGAACTATCATTTGTGTATTCTAGTGACGTTGGGCTAACAGAAGGCATGAAATCCCTAATACACAAGGCATGAGGAAGTATGGATTGAAGCAACAATCTGTCAGTTTTGCTCCGGTATCAAAGAGAAGATTTTAATGCTCTAAATGACATTTTACCTTCTGTCAAAGGCATTGGTAGCATATCATTTGGCGCTCAACAAGGTGAAGAGATGTGCCCCTTTGCACCGCCTCATCAAAGTGGTGCAGAAGGGTGCATAGAGTTCGTCAAATTAGCAATTTCTAGGCGATGAACATTTAAAAGTAAAAAAAGCAACTTATTTCCAGTATTAATTAAAAAAAAAAGGGGGGGGGTCTTGTCATCAAGAGCTCGGTTAACGATACTTAATAAAAAACATAATTATTTCCAATACACTAGTTGCATGTAACAGGAGATAAACAATGCATGGGATGATTTCTTTTTTCTTTATCAAGGTTGGCACCCGTTAATAAAATCTTGAGAAAAATAAGCCCGGAAAACTTAGAAGAAATGCTGGCTTCACGTCTTCTCAGACCAAGAATACAACTCTGGTATAAATCTTGGCCCTCCTACTCCATCTCATGTGAAAGCCAGGTTGGTCTGGCGTGCTAGAGGAACAAAATTCTATTCGGAACCCATCAATCTGGAGTCAAATCACAACGTGAACAATGTGGGAAAAAATTTGATCTTAGCAGATGACCTTTCAAAAAGGTAATGGGAACGCCCTTGCAGGTGGGTGAACCCTTCAGCTATTCACGTTTTTCAGTGTTTTAATATGCCTTGGCATGTCCGCACAGGTCTGCGGATCGGCGAACCTTCCCCATGCTTGAGTCGTCCTATCCCCGCCAAGAGGGGTTAGAGAAGGCGTGGATCTGAGGAGTCGAGACAGGACACCTTGCATTATTCATATCTCATTGATTATTACTCCGTTTAAGATGAAAATTTCATGGCAAAGCAAACTCGTGACCATTTACTTGTTATGACTCATCAATACAAAAAACTTGGGGGATTTTCATACAGCCAGCATATATTCTCCCCTAGATTTTGCTTTCAACTGGTAAAAATCGATATTCTTCGTATCGCTAAGTCCTTGCCAGTCTCATTGTGCTAAAAAATGAGAAGAAGAAGTTTGATCTTATCCAATTTGCCATCTGCGGAGACAAGTTTGATGGATAACATCAGAATGCAGCGTGCAGACCAGTTCTTGCTGCTCTAACAGAGACTACACAGTAACTAAGAACCAATTCTTCTGATTCCATCATAGACATTTCAGATTTCTATATAGCAAACTTAGCCCACTGCATAAGAATTGAACATGTTTATATATGATACAAATACTTGGTCGTGAAAATTTCCCTGGAAAGCATACCCTTAACTCAATTTTTCTTTCAACCAAAGAAAAAACTTAATTTCTGCCTTGCAACAATTTACAATTGTCAATAAGTATAAACATATCTATAGAGTATAACGAGGTTTGATATCCCATATCAGAAAGATTCCATGTGACTAAGAGTGAAAGTTCTGAGACGGATTTACATTTACCTAAGCTTCGTTAGCATAATTAAAGTCGTTTGAAGAGTGTTCAATATGCCTTTTCTTGGTACCATTCACCGATCCTTCCTCATCAGCGCTTCTGTTGGAGGCCTGCTCCATTTGCCTCCTCTTGGACCGGCTTTTCACCACCTCTTCCTTCTCGTCGATGAAGGAGAGAAACGTCCGTAGACGGCTCATTCGGGAGCTCGAGGTTGAGCTCTCTGGTTCCTCGGAATAGTGCTGGCTGAACTGGCGGAACATCATCAGGAAATATATGATGAGGGCCAAGAAGCAAGCTGATCCGCACAGAACGAAGAGGCCCCAGAAGCTTTTGAGGTGAAGACGGTCGAGTGCGAACTTCGTCCCCTGTGATGTGCAGGCACTGCTCATTAGCCATTTGTCATGTATCCGTTGGAGATCACCATTTTCCGAGAGCTTCAGGATTGCCGTCGACATATCAACTGCCAAGGGTGAGTCCCGTGGAAATGCCTGGTCATCGCAATATATTTACAGACATGTTAGAATCATGATTCACAGAACAATATCTCCCACGCATTGACAGTATTGATATATTCATTTTTAATGATACAAGATCAACAAATCATGCATCTGTCACGCGTGCTTCGCCTTTTTCCATGGACTAGCTACATTTTTTTATCTTATACTTTTGTCAAAAGAAGAAGAAAAAGATCAATACTTACAAATCCCCATCCATTTTTGGTGAATTCTTGACCCACAATGCTGAATTCACATCGAGTCGAGAGAAAAAGCTCGATATATGCACGCTCGTCGATCACCGCAGCGACTCCGCCTTTGCTAGGACCATCTCTCAAGGCCTTGGCATAATCTTCCGGCATGATGAGAGGAACAAGTCTGGATTCATGAATGCCAAGTTCCTCTATCAAATAACTGCGGACGAACGATTCCTTCTGGTATCCTATGGGATCATTACTCGATACTAATGTTTCAATCCCTTTGATAGGAGAAGAAAGCTGCTGGACTGTGAGAATGGAGGTCAGACTCGCCGTGTAACTTGAGTTAATGATAAGAACCACAAACAGCCATATGATCAGTACAAGGCGACCGAGCACACTCACGGTATTTTCTCCTGCGCGATTGCGAACAAGATAGCACAATGAGTTTTATAGAGAGAGGCAATTTCTTGGTACTTGCGCACACGCGCATATATGTCTCAGAGAGAGAGGGGGGAGGTTAACTTACTATGAGCAAAAAACCAAGTTGAAAAGCTAAACCTGCGGAATGAAAGGATAAGTGAATTAGGAATCATCGGGCCGATGCACTCGTGTGTATACTGCAAAATGTCAATTTTCCGTTCTTCATTCTTTTGGATACAATGAGAATATGTAGCTACAGATGCCATTCTTTAGGACAATAAAGTCTCGACATCTGCAACTGCAAGTGTTTATGTCTATTCAAATGTTTTGAACAGGTTACCTCATCTACCTCCACAGCACTTAAGCTCCCGCAATCGGCCTGGTCAAGCTCTTTTAAATTACAAATGTTACTTGTCATCATGGATTATGACCAACCAAAATTGTGAGATGACACTGAGGGGTTGGGTTAAGTGACTTATGCTTGCAGCCAGCTTCTCAATACTCACATTGCTACACGACCTCATATTGATTCTCATTCTTTACTCAATCTCGCTTACCTAGAATATCTAATCTAGTCAAACTAGGAGCTGTGAACGGTGAGCTGATTTCAAGTAAAGTCAAGAATCTCATATGAGGACTCGAGGGCTTGATCATGACCGTGGAGCATTCATATCTGTCTTATGTGTTCGAGTTTGCCAATACTCAACCAGAGTAGCATGTGTATTAATTAGAGCTGTGAGTATTTAGACGTTTCTCCATATTTTCCATCGATCCGGGTAGAACTACAGAAGTCAGTGATTGAGGTGGAAATACTAGTTATGTGGGTTCGCCATGGAAACACTAAGCAAACAGATTCGCTCTCACTATGTAAGTGATTGAACCCTAGCAAATTTTGCTCGATGAACCAAATCTTTAGTCTGTCTTATGCTAGCTATGAAAAATTTATGGTCACTCACCAGAGCATAGTGATAATTTGTCTCCTAAGAGGTCCACGGAAGTCATTGTTCAACCTGTGCTCCAGAATCCACACTACTGAACCAACAATGAGGAAGAAGAAGGCCGTCAAGCACCATAGCTTCCAAGTAAACGGCTTTAAGAAAGCCCACGCATTAGAGTCCTGTTTCCTGACAGGGGCAACCACGACTAGCCCGGACTCTATATATGGCTGTGTGAAATCCGCCATCTTAGTCCTGTTGGTGGTGATCGCAATATCTCCTACTGCAGCATCAAAGGTCTGCAGAGAGGGCAAAAAACTAATCACTCAAGGAAACAAGTGGCTAACAAATTAAAACTTGCAAGAGATCTTTATTCACACTAACGCCGGTTGTTATCAATCGTACAAGCTCCGTGGCACTTGGGTTGCTGTGACCATCCCCGAACGGGATGAACTTATAAGGCACGGCATAAGGCAACAAGTTCATAGCGGCTATGAAGACCTCGATGCAGTAACCAGTGAACATATCAGGTTGGCCTTCCGCGGGCGACACAAATTCGCGGTAGCTAACTCTGTACGGGACTCCAATCTTCAAGTGCCTACCATTGTCTGGGAAAACCCAACCACGAGGCTTCTGTGTTGTTTCTCCAGGCCAGATAACCGGGTGCAATTGCTGGCTTGCGCTGGAACGATTCGGCGGCCTCGTGTACAGCATCTCGGGAGGCAGAACCGATAAGCCAGAGTAATTAGACCAATAACCGATCCTCCTATATCCACTGCCTGCCACATTGATAATTTCAAAAGCTGGATGAATAAGGTTTTTGTCAGGAGTGAATTGAATAGGGCCAGTTATGCCCGTCGCATTGACTTGCAGAATGGATTCGCGCAGCAATTTCCCTCCGTCGAAGATGCTCATAGCATCAAGGTGCAGATTTCCCCCTTTTAGCCCGGTCAACCTCGAATCATTTGAAAACGAAATGACTCCACCCTGATTGAAAAACGTGTTAAGTGCTCGAGCAAGTATCCAAACTGTGTCATACGCATATAGGCCGTAGCTACTCAGTCCCAACGTCTTATTAGTCGAAAATGTGCGAGTCAAATTGCTCCAGCGAGAAACGAATTTCCTCTTGAGTTCAGTGTCTGGCGTGTACGGAGTCAGCGAAAGGACTCCCTCATACATCTGCATATCCTCCGAAGAGAGGGGCGAGCTGGTCTCTAAGATTGTCGAAAGCCAGTTAGTTGTGATCCAAACATATCCATTACCCATCATTCCAAGAGACTGGGCCACTTTAAGCACCTGTGGTCCCCGAGAGGTGTAAGTGTGAAGAACAATGATGCGCGACTCCATCAACGCCACCTTCACCAGAACATCAGTCACAACGTCCTGAGTCGCATCAAGGCTCATCGGTGCCTTGAAAGAGATCTTGCAGCGGCGCTCGGCAAGCTTGTCTGCCAATGCAGCAATACCGTTCCTCCCGTGGTCATCATCAACATAGATGGCCGTCACTTCCCTCCATCCGTAAAACTCCACCATCGCCGCTATGGTGGCCATCTGAAACAGATCGTTCTGCGCGGTCCTCATGAAGTAAGGGAACTGAAGCGAGGCCAGGGTCGGGTCCGTGGCTGAAAACGAGAGCAGAGGGACTTGCAATTCATTTGCAATGTGCGATATCACATGAGCAGTGACCGAAGTTTGGGGTCCAATTATGGCGACCGTGTCACTCTCCATGAACTGTAAAGCTGAAAGGAAGTATTCAATTCAGCTACGAACTCAGAATCTCCTGACGCGCACACACTCCATAACAAGCATAAATAGACATCACCTCAGAAAAACATGGACTTACCCTCAACTATGCCCAGAAAGCCACTGTAGTTGGTGTCATGTATCGTGACCTTGAGCTTGGTTCCACCAAGGACTGATGGGTCAGAGTTCACATCCTCAACCGCAGCAAGAATAGCCACTTTAGCCACTGAGCCGATCAGGGTGTTGATAGAGAAGACACCCCCAACGTTCACGAACTCCGGCCTTGCGGAAGCATTCGTGCTGGCTCCGAATAAGCCCGACCCACTTTGCAAAACCAGCAGCGCCATGAGCCAGACCATGCCGGTGCTTGTTTGCATCCTCCTAAAAGGCTTCATCTTTTCGCTCTTGCCGCTAAAAGCGTACACCAAGCTGGCCCAACCAGCACGAGAAGTCACGAGAACGACAGAAAGAAGCTATTTTGGGAGGTTAGCGACAGACCCTTTTGGTGAACATGCTTGTTCAGAACCAGAAGAACCCGATCTCTCTCGCCTCTAAAGAGCCTAGGTCCGAGAATCAGGCTAACGCCTAGTAGGAGCAGCAGCCTAATGAACTAGCGACGCCTGAGACAAGAACAGGTAAAACGATAGTGGGGGTGTGCGTGTGCGGTGAGAGAGCATTTCCCGGCTTTATCTTCTGATTGGTTGTCGGGAGATGATTTTTGGCTGGTCACTCTAACGAGAATCCAAAGATTTTCAAATGGTGCTTCAGGCAGACGGAGGGAGAGAGAGGAAGTGGCCATCTTTGGTGATGCAAGGAGGATGCTGACACCGATAACCATCCGACAGTGCAAGAACCTCTCTCATTCTCTCTCCTTCTCTCTCTCTCTCTCTCTGTGGTGGTCCTAGCACTGATTATCATTCTCCTGGCATCTACCATGCCTTCAACGCCGCACCCCACTACACACCAATTTTCTGTTTTTACTTTTTTTTCATTTCTGAATTCTTCCAGAGCACCCCCCTTTCATATTGAATATAACAGGAAGGGTTTCGCCTATGCTCTATCAAGTCCTGATTCCGCCGCACTTGGTTGGCTGCGATGTTCACATACCGTTGTTGAAAAGTCTCAATTACTTGGCATTTTCCCCGTGTCGAAAGGTAGCCAGGGAATCACCGATATAGTTGTTAAATCATGTATTAACAACCGCGTTCAGTGTATGAAAAGAACATCGACGTGACAGCAGCTACAGTCATGCGAGCTATTACCGTCATTTTTATTATTTTACTTATTTTTAACCCTATCATAACCATATTTTTCATATGTGGGTATCTCTATGATTGTGGGAACATTTTTATGTCTCTTCACATCGGCGGCTCTCAATAAAGTATGTCTTAAATCAAAGTCCGAGCTTTGTTCGAAGGTGCGCCATCCACCAACCACGAATTCGTTTGCTTTCGCATTTGCAGGTTCTCCTTGATCACCTTTCCAATGATGCATCTCATTGCTAGACAATGGTGCATCTTTCTTCAAATGATGTGATGGATTTCGCATGGTGTATCCTCACGGTTCGCAAAACCGGACAGGACAAGCCATAAATTTTCAGAAGAACGAGCATCAGATTAGGTAGAACAGTAAACAGATTGTGCGGAGGACGCGGGAAGGAACTTGTATTGGGATTCCAACGGAATTCCACCCGGACGGCTTTGCTTGCCAATCTCTCAACGAGGGGCCCAAGGGCATGAATGCCCCCATTAGTGGGGGATCTGCTTTAATCTGTTTCTGCAAATTGCACCCTAATCCCTGATTTATCATCGTAATTTACGAAAGTCGGGATATCTCCCACTTTTTTCGCTTTCTTCAGACCTTGGCGATCTCAACTTTGACCTTTCTGTCCATCGCGAATTACATATGACCTTTTCATTCGGCGGATAGTGACAATGAATAGCCCTATGTACTTTTCTCTCGAATTTCAGAATTTAGAGTGCGTTTATATTGTTCAAAACTTCACGATAAAAATTTTTTTATTTATTAATGTCATTTTTAAGGAAAATAGTATATTTTCATTTGTCTTGTGATTAGAGAAAAATTAATCTAACTTGTTATTTTCAATCTATGGAAAGCGATTTTTAGATATCGAGAAGTTTTCTGTCAAGTTGAAAATTAATTTTTTGAAAACACTTTCCTTTCGAAGCGTACGCACTCTAATTAATATTATATATCTTTGGCTCTAAAGTCAATTAACTATTTACTTTATAAAAAATCAAGACAAGAACATGCTTGGAAAAAAGCCATCAACCTATTGCCCAACAACCCCGTTGAGCAAACGGGCAAGCTAGGGAATGGTCTTGCGTCAAAAGGCACTCACCTGCTCAACGTTTATCTAGTCTCAATTGAAACAGTTTGATGTACATCTAGGCAACGATTGGCTTGGGTAGCATATTAGATTCGACTTTCTTCTTCATTTCGAACATGCTCAATGAGTACTTCTATTTGAAGGTACTGTTACATTTTTTACTCAATTAAAAAAAAAATACACAAAAAAAAATAAGGATGTATGAAATTGGGATCTATCTTGCTTGCTATAGAATGTTCGATTTAAGACACCTATGAAGCATCGGCTGCTCAGTGAGCAAGTCCCTCAGCGCAGCTCCACCATGTTCAAGTAGGAATGCTACTAGGTGCAAGTAGGGAAACCTAGGCATATGTCTCCCATAGAGTAATCAAGATTTTTTGCGACAGAAAATGGAATGGAAAAACAAAAAGTCACGGTTAATCGATATTAGAAACTAGACCTTGTGGATGTTGCCATCCTTTTTCAAATTGATAATCGAATGGCATATTCCTTACGTCGGCAAATAGTTACATGGTATTTAGTCAAATCATGCAAATGGAGGGACCAAATCAGACACCAGGAACTTAGTGAGGGAGGGAGGGGTACGCTAATGATAAGTAAGCGTGGGGTACGTGACACGTGGGGTTGAGTAAATATGCGTCTACCTTTCATGAACGTGTATCTCGTACTGTTACCTCGCGTCCGTAGGATCAGACATGTTACGACAACCGGAAGCCCCTAGAAGAACGGCATTGACTTCTTCTGACTCTATACGTTGGAGATACGTGCGGTGGAGCTTTACTGGGGCTTAACGAGGTGCATTGCAGCCGGACAATATCAGTAACGAGGGACATCAATTGCACTTCCACCAGAAAAACCTTTGCTTGCGAATCTGCAATTGCACCGTAATCCCCAGCCTGTCAATTTTTTAGAGGGTGGATATTTCCCACTTTTTCCCTTTCTTCAGATTTTGGAATTCTTGAAATTAAGATAATTAGGGAGGGGCCTCACGTTGGAAGGCTCCTTTCACTCAACTTTTGTCCAGTTCTTATCGAAACATTGTGAAGTACATTTGAGCAATGGCCCGCCAGAGCAGCATGTTAGATCCGATCCTTTACTCATTTGTGGACACTCCAAAAAATTAATTTTGTTTGAAAGTACTATTACTTACCTTGTGTAATTATGATTTGCCTTTCAAACTTAAAAAGAAAATTCTTTAAAATCGAAAAAACTGTATATTGTTTCCCATATTGATTTTCAGGTATTTTGAAATGCTAAGGGTGATTGAATCATCTAAGTCAACTATAAAAGCTACAATATAGACAAAAGAAGAGAAAATCATCGAATGGAAATTTGCTATTCTTGATATCAGACCCTTTTAAGTCTCTCTCTCTCTCTCTCTCTCTTTAAAGAAAAGAATTTAAATGGAGTTTGAGACATGTTTTACTTGCTATCGGAATGTTGGGTTTAACCGCAACTCTACCAGGTGCGATCAAGGAAGACTAAGACTAAACGGTACACCTATATTCAAACCCGCCTTTCGTAGAGTCATCGAGATTTCTGAAATCGAATATAGATTGAGAAAACTTGTAGCATTCATCTTGCAAATTAGGTTGGGCCACTCAATTAACTGCATAATTGTTCTTTGAAAGGTGGATCCTACTATATTTTCAATATAACAAGTCCCCTCCGTACAACATGTTGCCATCGAGCTTAACTCATGCATCGAGTGCTCAACTTATATAATAAAGTATTTCTACATGATTCCACTGAAGGAATAAAAAAGAAAGTAAGTAGTGGGAATTATGCCATCTTTTTTTTTCACCGGCAATAAACCTAATAAAAAAATAGTTGGGCACCCGCAACCCATGGTCGAAATTTTTTTATAAACAATTATCTCGCTATAGATACATATTAAATCACCTCAAAATTTGCAAATGCAACTATATATTCAAAAATCGTGCACCGTACATTTCTAACCAGCAAACCTATAGAATGAAAAATTATAAAATTTCAAAAAAAAAAAAAATTGAGATCCGTCGTCATAGAAATCTAAAACCTAACAATCTTAAAATGGCAAGTTAGATTTAGGGTGTAGATAATAATCATTATTTCTATTCCAAAACTATTTTTCTATTTCAAATTTATTTCTGGAACAGAAATCCGTTTGATAAAACTATTTCATTTTTCTAATTCGATAATAGATTTTTACTCCAGAAATAAATTTGGAACAAAAATAAAAAATAAAAACTCTTCTCATCATTAATCATTGCTATTAGCCGACCACCGTCCACCGTACGCTCGGTTGCCATCCATTAACCGATGTCCACTATCGCCTGCTATCTATCGTCATCATCCACCGATCATTGCTCGTCATTCGCCGCCGCCATCCACTGGTCACTTGCCGCCACACGCTGCCTATTGTTCGCTGCCTCCTGACCGTTGTTTGCCATTGCTTGATGTTCACTACTGCCCAACCGTTGTCTACCATCGTCGTCCGCTAGTCGCTTGCCGCCACCCACTATCCGCCAATTGCCCGCCATTGCTAGTCTTCGACCGCCGCCACCATCCACCCGTCACCCAATGTCCATCACTGCTTGCCGCCACCGTTTCCCATTGTCTACTACCACCAGCCATTGTCCGCTACTACCTACCGCCGCCGTATGCCGGTCCGCCACCACTCGAAAGAAGGAAATTTTGTATCATTGTCAAACAAAATTATATTCTGATGTCATTATCAAAGATGAATTTTTGCTTAAAAACTACTCCAAGAATTGAAATATAAAAATATTTTGTTCTTCCAAAAATCAATTTATGGCTAGAATGGTTATCATTTTTTTTTTTTTTTGGTAATCGATGACTCTACCATGGGCCCTCCATGCCCGGACAGCATCGAAGGGCCGAGCCCCTATACTTCAGGGGAGATTAGCACAGACCCCATCACCATGACCCCTACTTAAGACGCTAACACCTGGAGATTCGAACTTGCGACCTCGGCGATGAGGAGCAAGCCCTGAACCATCACAGCTACCTACCGATAGGTACCTAGAATAGCCATCATTCGCGCCCTCAAAATGATAATTATTACTGAAGATGTTAGGATTGTTTCATTTTACTTTGGGCTTCACAAATTATATAAGTAACCTAAGTTTTTTGGTGTAAGCATAGCTTGCAAGTGATTTACCGAGTTCAACTTTCAAGTTTACCCCGTAAGCTAAATCTAAAAAATCTTCCCCAAAAATTCTTAGTATGTTGGGTAATTATGTAAATTTACTAAATTACCTAAGGAAATAAAGAAAAAAATGCATAATTATTTATTTCTTACATGAAGCGTTCTAATCAGCTTTCTCAAATCCGTCCCAATTCTATAATGTCTTTACCAAGTTGCCCCAAACTTGTCCTGTTGCTCGAAACGCTAAACTCATTTACATCTCGTCTAGGTACGGTGGATTAGGTACTCTATTATATCCGTCCCATTTTCATACCTGGTAAAAATCCTATTTAGAATGTCTAAACATTTAAGAATTGATTGCAACCGTATGCTAACCTTCTACTCCACGTATACTTTTACGTATAAGTAGAATACGCGTACTTTCACGCAAAGCACACGTGCATGCTTGATTTTTCCAAAAGTTTCCGCCTCCCGCACTTTCTTGACGTACTTGTACTCAAGTACATTCATGCGGTACTTGAGTACAAGTACATCAACAACTTTGTTTCACAATTTTTTTTCTTTAGACATGTCAAGAGTCATGTATATGCCAAATTGCATCAAATTCATTTCATATTCACATAAATAGGTATAACATTATCGAGAATTTTCATTAGATAGAACAAATCAGTGACATAGTTAAGTAATTACATGGTACAATGATTTTCATATAACATCTCGTAATTTAACTAGTCTTATTACTATACATGAGTTTTTTCCTTGTTCATAATATAATAATAAAATAATAAATCATTATAGCATCGTACTAAGATTATATCGTAATAATGACGAAATTCTTTTATTGAAATATTTAAGGAGAACGACAACACACATGACGTGAATACTTAATTGGGTAGATGTTCACATCCTGTTGAAAAGTCTAATTACTTGGCATTTTCTTCGTGTGGGCCATATCGATATAGCTACTTAACCATGTGTTACTTGGCATTTTCCTCGTGTCAATACATGGCGGGGCAATATCGATACAACAACTTAACCATGTGTTAGCAACCGCGTTGGGCATACTGTTGGGAATAGGCGATCCCCGAAACCTGATTCAACACTAAATCGAACCCTAAATCAATGCGGAAGACGGCTCTAAATAACACGTATCACCGATCCTAAAGACACCACGGGATTCGAGCGTACCTCAAGTTACCACGATTAGGCACCGACGCCGATAGAGGAAGAGAAACTTGGCCCTATTCGATCCGATGACGCCTTGAAGGGAAGAAGAACGTGCCTTATACTTACTGTTTCTTCTTTTTCTTTTTGGAGAGAGAGAGAGCGCGCGGGAGAAGACGTACGTTCGATTTCTGTTTCCAACCGCTGTCATCTCTCTCTCTCTCCTCCCTTTTATACCTTCCCCCATCCACGGGCCTTATTCCCGTGGGCCGGGTCTTTTGGGCTCAGCATGGGCGGACGGGCCTTAAGCCCATCACCAATTAAAACCATCATCTCCCACTCGCACATGGTGGGCTGAAACAGGATTCTCTTTACCTCTCTTCAACATTCATACAGGTGAATAATCCGCGACCAAGATACTTTGAGAGCTCGTTGCTATACATCTGTAGGAATATATAGCAGCTCATAATGGGCATCACATCCTGAGTAGATTTAGTATGCAGTACCCTAGATCGATCGATCACAATTATATTTCTCTTGATCTCTTTTAAATAATGATATTTATATTGTATTCACAATTATGATTATCCCAAAGACAGTCATAATTGGTTAACCGGTGAATACAAAACTACAATGTGATTCTCCAAATTCGATCTTCCTCTTTCCTTCAAACTCTCAATTTCAGTTCAGCTTGCTTTTCTAGAAATGTCCCATTAGATCGAATCAACTCATGACCATTGGCAACATCCTAAGATAGCAAACACTAAATAGAAATCTTGAGAATAAGTAAGAGTCATAAGGGGACTAAAAAATTGAGGAATCATTTTCCTCAAGAGCCTCACACGGCATAAAAGTTGAGATCAAACTTTTGCCACTCTTATTGGTCGTCTCATGCATACGTAGTATGAAATACGTATTACGGTATTAACTCATTTACAAAATTCATCAGAACTCACATCTGGCATCATAGACAGATAAAGTAAAATATGTGGGGTATTTTACTTTCGGACATAGTAAGTATTATGTCCTCATCTTAACACCCAGTTAAGGCGACATACGTATTTTAAGCTTTAGCTCTCAATTATCACCTAGATAATAAGCTTAAAACAGTCTCATCTCTATTTATCACACAATAAATAGAGGCGATTACCCGTGTGAGTGGGCTAATCTTATATCTGTCCGACATACTTTCTCAACCTAAAGTAATGCACTGAGCATTAAGATGCATAAAGATCAAACAAAAATTCATAGGCATTAATGATGAAAAATACAAATTCATCAAATGTGAACGCTTCAGTGGAAATTACAATCCAAGACATCGTCGGACTCTACGCAATCCTAGAGATTTCATATGGCCACAAAATACATCTCTAGGTATTGGCTTTGTCATAGGATCTGCTACCATTCTATGCGTAGTATGTACTCTAAGTTCACATCTTTTCGTGCAATCATATCCTTGACAAAAGTATACTTGGTATCTATGTGTTTGGTATTGCCATGATATTTTGGATCTTTGGTGTACGCTTTTGCTGCTTGGCTACCACAGTTAACCAATAATGAATCTGCAGCACTTCAAATAACATCTAAATGATCCAATAATCTCTTAAGCCAAACATCTTCTTTTATTGTTTGCTGATAATGCCACGAACTCGGTTTTCATCGTGGACAAGGCTATATATTTTTGTTTCTTACTTGCTCCAACATATGGTGCCATTATTCGGTAAGAAAACAAACCCGAGGTAGATTTTATTTCATCTAAATCTCCTCTCCAATCAGCATCAAAATAGCCTTTGAGTTGCGGATCCTTTCCATAATAACTCAACGTATAATCAGCAGTCCCCTTTAGATACCTCAGTATTCTTTTAACGGCTTTCCAACGTGCTTGACCTGGATTGGATTGGTATCTACTCATCATTCCAACTGCAAAACATATACCAGGTCTTGTACACATCATAGCGTACATCAAGCTTCCAACAGCACTAGCATAAGGAACATGTTTCATTTGTCCCTTCTCTTGTGGAGTCCTTAGACACAGTCTATGGCTCGATCCTTCACCTTTTGCAATAGGAGTGTGTATGGGTTTACAATCCCATATCAGTCATCTCAAAGTTGGAAGACAACCAACTTTTGACAGTATTGACAAGCTCCATATTACTTTCGGCAATTAGTATATCATCAACATATAATGATATGATCACAAATTGATCCTTAGATCTTTTGATATATACACAATGATCCTCGTCTATCATTGTAAAGTCATATGCCATTATGGCATTATGAAAACGTATATACCATTGTCTTGACGACTGCTTAAGGCCATATATCGACCCCCAAAGTCGACATACCTTTTCTTCTTGGCCTTTCACTATGAAACCAGCAGGTTGTTCCATATATATTTCTTCCTCTAATTCTCCATTGAGGAAAGCAGTCTTTACATCCATCTGATGTAACTCAAGATCCATATTAACCACTATTGCCAGAATAATGCGAATCAAGGTAAATCTCACTACAGGAGAAAATGTTCCTTCATAATCAATTCCTTCCCGTTGATTATACCCCTTCGCCACAAGGCGAGCCTTATGCCCTTCTATCGAGCCATCAGCCTTTCGCTTTATTTTGAGAACCCACTTGTTCCCAATAGCTCTGCGTCCTTTTGGAAGATCAACCAGTTCTCATACTTGGTTTGACTTCATTGACTCTATTTCCTCTTCCATTGCATAAATCCATTTTTCCTTATTATGGCAATTCGAGCCTCATTAATATTTCTTGGCTCATCCTTATCTTGTGGAGCAATCATAAAAAGTTTCCTCTTCAATGTCAAAACGTCGAAGGGGAATACTTTGGCGACTCGTTCACCGTATGGGAGATTGTACACTTAGCACATCATTTCCCATTATGCTCCCACTTGGATTAGATAATGATAATGTTGTCTCATCATGTGGTTGCAATTGAGAATGAGTTGAATTCAATTCATCACTTCTCATATTACTCCCACTTGGACGAACTCCACCAATATCATTATCTTGATCCAAGGTTTCAAATAGGGAGTAATCCTCACCTATTTCGCCCTTCTTAGGAAATTCATCCTCTAAGAATGTGACATCCCGTGATTCAAATTCAGTTATACTCCCACTTTCCTGCTCACCTATGAACACATACCCTTTCGAGTGTTGGAGTATCTCATGAAAATACTCTTATTTCCTTTGGGACCCAATTTCCCAAACTTGTGAGAGGACTCATGAGTATAGGCAGCACAACCACATGGCTTAAGAAAACTTAAGTCCGGTTTTCTACCTGTCCATAACTCATATGGAGTGGAACTAACTGATTTGGAAGGCACCCGGTTAAGTATATAGGCAGCAGTTAACAACGCATCACTCCAAAAAGTAATATGTAAGTTAGCATGCGCCATCATGGACCTAACCATTTCCAGCGGGGTTACTGTTTCTTCTCTCTCTCGCAACACCATTTTGTTGAGGAGTATATGGAATAGACAACCGTATTTATATTCCTTTTCATCACATTATTTTATGAACTCATCGATAAATATTCTCGACCTCGATCGGATCTTAATACTTTTATTTTCTTGTCTAATTGATTTTCTTCCAAGTTCATAAACCTTTTGAAACAACATAATGCTTCAGATTTATGAGAAATCAAAAAAGACATATCCGAATCGAGTATAATCATCTATAAAAGTGATGAAATAAACAGCCCAATGCCTTCTTCTCACGTCATTTAACCACGGACGTCGAATGGATTAAATGCAGAGGAAATTCAGCTCTTTTACTTTTTCCAAATGGTTTCCTTGTCATTTTTCCTACTAGGCAATGCTCACATATGGGCAAATCGACTTTTTCAATGTTGCCCAACAAGCCCTCTTTGGCTAGTCTATTCATACATTATTGGCCAATATAACCAAGTCTAGCATCCCACGCATTCACATTATTATCATATGAAGTAGAAGACGTGAAACAAGGGAATAACATATATTGACATCACCACAGTCAACATTTAGTACAATAAAACCATCTAGAAAGTGACCACAATCATAGTAGTTTGTATCCAAATACAAATCTACACCGTTATTACGAAAGTTCACACTAAAACCAAGCTTAACCAATATCAAAACAGACACTTAAATTTCGACGAATCTCCAGAGCATTTAGAACATCATGTAGGAACAAGGTGCGCCCACCACACATGTTCGGTTGGCGGTGCCAATCCCTTTAACTTCAGCTCGGGAGTTGTTTCCCACATAGATCCACTTAGTTCCGGTTGGTATTCGTCGGAATTCCACGAAGGATCCTCTATCCTTCGCTACATCGTCTGTTGCTCCTGAATCTACAATCCACAAAGGATTGGATTCAACTAATAATACAGAACTTGACACAAAAGTAAAGTTCTCAAATGTACAAGAGGTGCTTACCTTCTTTGGCTCACGACAGTCGCGAGCATAGTGACATTTCTTGTCACAATTGTAACACCTCACCCTTGACATTTTCTTCACTTGAGGACGTTTTCATCTCTTGTGTTGGTTAACTCTTGATCTCTTGCAATAAGGACTTGATCATTTGCATTCCCACATATTGAGCGAATCAATACGCTTGCGCTTAGAGCTCAAAGCCCTTTCTGAGCTAGAACCAAAGATTGTAAATTTCTATTTTCAGCTCACATGCCGTTAAGCGGTCCTCTACCAGCTCAAGGTGGCGCACAAAGATCCTCAAGATCTTCCATAACATGGTCAAGAGCTTCTAGTGCTTCTTGCTTTTCCAGCACATATTGAATCTTCATATTCAATATTTCACAATTGTTGCCGTTCATATCAGCAATTACGTTCTTAGTTCTTTGAAAACATCGATCCAACACATCGGACATACATGCATAAATAATTAATGCCTATCATTTATGCATCCCTATTTGCACAGACCCATCATATTAATGAATAATTTCAAATAAGGTTTAAGAATCAAAAGGTCACTATGTTTCCAATCATCCTCCAAAATCCTAACTTAAAACTATCATTAATATAATTGTCTTATGCAAAACAAATTCTATGAAGTTACAAAAACTTCTATAACTACCCACACTAACTACCCACAAAGAATCGGCAATTAACGAAAACAACGAGATAATTGACATCCAATGAAATAATAATGCTTTCAACTAATACAACAATCCATTACACTAAGTAATATATCCAAAAAGAAATATCAACATAGAAAGAGATATTCAACACTCAAAAACATCTCAAACTAATCTAAGAAATAAATAGGGAAAGTCCCTTCTAATCTATCAGTCAAAGTATCTGAGAAAACTGAAGGCACATTTGCCAACCATGGGAAAACTTTTGGAGAGCTTTCATGTCGCCACCAAGGCGCATTCACTCTGCGCCATGTGGCGCTCAATCTAAGGGTTGAAGTTTTGGTTAACTCAATCCTATAGTACTCTCTAACAAAAGCTACCATTAGCCTCCTATAACCCGGGACCACGTTGACCTCCCATAGCCTATCTAACAGTGCTTGCCATTCAGGTGGAAGAGTGTTCATCAAAGCCGGCACATTCTCAAAATCCTGCATAAGATAACCATTCCAGATGATTTCATGTATCATCTGATTGACCCTGAACACATGTGATACTAAATCACCGTCATGCCACCGATAATCAGCTAACTCTTTCATCAGCCTTTTAAGTCTTGCACTTCCCTCGTCCGTTCTCGGGATTACAGGTATCCTTACATAACGCATCATAGTTCCTGCAACGAATGCAGAACTCAAATGGATCACTTATAA
This sequence comes from Eucalyptus microcorys, assembly GCA_014182515.1. Lineage (NCBI taxonomy): Eukaryota > Viridiplantae > Streptophyta > Magnoliopsida > Myrtales > Myrtaceae > Eucalyptus > Eucalyptus microcorys. The sequence goes on from CM024570.1 coordinate 26,218,633, forward strand.
TCCACAATTAAACAAAATGGAAAATACATAATTTTCCATGATTCATGCAACAAATGCAGAATAAAAAATGGATTACCTCTAACCCACACAGACATAATTGAAAAAGAAACAAATTCCTTTTTTTTTTTTTTTTTTTTCGGGTCAACGGTCAAAGTCAACGGTCAACGGTCAACGGTCGTCGGTCAACGGTCAGGTCGTCGGACCGGTCGGACCGATCTGGCCGGGTCGGACGAACCGACCGCACGTGCCGCGCGCGTGCGCGGGATGACGTCACGCAGACGTCAGCCGGCACGTGCCAAGCTTCCGCCGGCGGGTCGGGTCTCCCGGTCGGTCGCCGTGCCGCAACGGTCGTCGGCGGCGCGTCATCGATGACGTCATCCCAGCGGTTACCGACTGTTGGGTGACGTCATGATGACGTCGCACGCGTCGGTCCGTCGACCGGCGCGTGCCGGTTCGCCCCGGCGGTGCGCACGCGCCGATTCGCTACCGGCGCGTGTGCCGCACGCGCTGGGCGAGCCAGCGCTTCCGGGCGCGTCGCGCCCACGGGCATTGGCTTCTGGCCGCACGTGTGAGCGCGTGCGGCGTCGCCCGGCGGCGCACGACTTGTCGCCAGACTCGTCTCGACGACCCCTTTCTCCCCATGTGTTCAGAAAACGATTTCGACTTACGAAAACTCAGAAAAATGGCCGGACAGCGCTCGGGTGTCGGGATTTCTCGCCCGATTCGTACGGCCGAAATTTTTTTTTTTTTTTGCGAAAAATCAATCAAAAACATCAACACAGTCGGGAAAACGTGAACTAGGGCTCGATACCAATGTTGGGAATAGATGATCCTCGAAAACCGGATTCAACACTAAATCGAACCCTAAATCAATGCGGAAGACGAAGCCCGGGAATAACACGTATCACCGATCCTAAAGCACACCACGGATTCGAGCGTATCTTGTTAACCACCGATTAGACACCGACGCCGATAGAGGAAGAGAAACTTGGCCCTGTTCGATCCGATGACGCCTTGAAGGGAAGAAGAACGTGCCTTATACTTACTGTTTCTTCTTTTTTTTTTGGAGAGAGAGAGAGCGCGGGAGAAGACGTACATTCGTTTTCTGTTTCCAACCGCTGTCATCTCTCTCTCTCTCCCCCTTTTATACCTTCCCCCATCCACGGGCCTTATTCCCGTGGGCCGGGCCTTTTGGGCCCAGCATGGGCGGACGGGCCTTAAGCCCATCACCAATTAAAACCATCACATACGAAAAGAACATCAATGCAACGTCAGCTACAACGCAAGCTATTACTTTTACCACTCTTTTATTTTACCTATTTATATCCCATCGTGACTACCTTTTCTATCAATGTAAAAATATGTTTATACCTTTTCACATAGGCGGCTCTCAATAAAATATTGTCCTAAATCAAAATTCCAGAACTTATTCATATAAAGATAGCTCCCCGCCACGTCCACCAACCACGAACCCATTCGCTTTTGCACATACAGGTTCTCCTAATTCCTTTCCGATGATGCTTGATCCGCTCGCCTGAAATTGAACATCTCTGTTGCTAAAGAACAGCGCGTCTTTCTTCAAACAATGTGATGATTGATTTCGCATGGCGTATCCTCACAGTTCGCAAAACCGGACATGACAAGCCACAAATTACCTAGAAGAACAAGCACCAGATTAGGTAGAACAGCAACAGGAGATTCATAATTGAACGAGGGACCTACGCAACGAGGAACTTCTAATTGGAATTCCCATGGAACTCCACCCAAGCAGCTTTGCTTGCCAATCTTTCGATGGCCGGGGCCCACGTACGACTTGCCGGGGAAGGGGGGCCCCACGGGCATGAATGCCTCCATTAGTGGGGGATCTGCTGTAATCTATTTCTGCAAATTACACCCTAATCCCTGATTTACCATCGTAATTTACGAAGGTGGGCATGTTCCTACCTTTTTTGCTTTCTTCAGATCTTGGAGATCTCAACCTTGACCTTTCTGTCCGAATTACATAAGACGTTTTCATTCGATGGATGCTGACGGTGAATAGTTACACATTCTTTTTTGTCGGATCTTTTAATCACCGAAAACTTCCTAATAAAAACCATATTATTTTTATGAAATTCAATTTAAAGAAAAATGGTCAGTTTTTATTTGTTTTATTATTTAAGAAAAAAATCATCCAAGTTTATTATTCTCGATCAATGAAAAACATCTTCTGTATATTAATAAGTTTTCCATCATCCAAATATCGAAAAGTTAAAAAATAATTTTTAGAAAACAGTTTTTCTTTTAAATAATCGAACTCTAATTAATGTTATAAATCTCAGCTCCGAAGTCGATTAACTCTTTACTTAAAAAAAAAAAAAAAATTCCAGATGAGAACATGCTCGAAAAATACCATCAACCTATTGTCCAACGGCTATGGAGAGCAAACAAGTGAGATAGGGAATGGTCTCACATCAAAAGGCTCGACCCGCTCAACATTTATTCGGTCTCAATCGCAAGAACATGCTCGGAAAAGACCATCAGCCTATTGCCGAACGGCTCCAGAGAGCAAACAGGTGAGGGAAGGAAATTTTCAATATTTTAAAAAAAAAAAAAAAAAAAGGAAGCCTATAAAATGAAAACAACAGTTTTATATGATTTTATGTACCAAATTAAGGATGGTTAGGATCAAATAAAAATCAAGTAGAAAATTACATTATTTACAAAATAATACACAATAAAAAAAATAAATTTGGGCGCGCAAAAAAAAAATAAAGATAAATTTGGGCTCTACTTTACTCGGTGAAGAATGTTCAGTTTAAGATGCCAACAAAGCATTAACTACTAAATAAGTGAGTCCGTGATCCACCATGTTCCAGTAGGAAAGCCACGAGGTGCCAGAAAAACAAAAAACCCACGATTGATCGGTATTATAAAAATAGATCATGTGGATGTTGCCATCCTTTCTGAAAAGTATAATTGAATGGCATATTCCTTGCGTCGGCAAATGGTTAACAAATAAAGGGAGCCAAATTAGATCAGAAACAATGAAACATAGTGAGAAAACAGCTTGTGGGATCATCCGGACATCGATTCATGCCACATCCGCTGATCGTAGGGCCGTCGTCTGTTGCTGCATATACTCAGGTTCGCCGACGTCCTTCCCAAGGCTCGAAACAGTCGCGAAATCGAACATCTTCCGCAGCCACTTGGAGAGCTGCCGTATCTTAGTTACCAAAGCATCTCAAATCCAACGTCTGAGCTTTCCGAACAAATATGCATCTGCCTTTCTCAGACGAGGATGGTGTTCAGTCGCATTCGCGGAAGCGGACATGTTGTGACAACTGACAAGCCACAAGATGCCTCAAAGGAGAACGGCATTGTCTTTTTAACGATAAAGGGAAAATGACATGAATGGTCCGTGAATTTTGACTTGATGTACAGTACGGTCCTCGAACTTGTAATTTGTTCAATGTGATTCATAAACTGTAGCCCAACGTGTAATTTGATCCATCGACTTTTAATTTATTCGATGTGATCGTGATCGATATTGCCTTTTTTGATTATGTATTCAATTTGGTCTGTGAACGATACGAAAATAATCGATGTTGCCTTGAGTTTGAACTAAAATTTATGTGAAACGATAATATTAAATATTTTCTTAAAGTTCGGGGTGGGGCCCAGCTAAGTTGAATATACATCAAAAGAGGAGGAGAGAGAAATAGAAAACTGCAAGGGAGAAGAGAGGAGAAAGGAAGAGGGCTGCAACTTTGATTCGAAAACCAAATATTGTCAAATTGGCTCTATATTAAATAAATTAAAATTTTAACGATAAAATTTATGGACCTTAAATCACATTGAAAAATTTAAAAGTTTATAAATCATATTATACATTAAGTCAAAATCCATCTCTATGATAAATAGGCTTCGGGTACGTGTGGTGGAAACCTTTCTTGAACATGTACCTCGTAATGTTACCTCGCGCCCGGACATGTTATGACAACCGCAGGCCGTTAGAAGAGCGGCATTGATTTCTTTCAACTCTGTACGTTGGAGGTACGTGCGGTGGAGCTTTACTGTGGCTTAACGAGGTACAATGTAGCAGGACGATATCGGTAGCGAGGGATATCTATTGAAGTTGCCACGAAATAACCTTTGCTTGCTAATCTCAATTCTTCATGACACGAGCGAGGCCCGCGTAGTACCAGAGGCAAAAAGCCCCCCATTGGTCGTGGGACCTGCTGTAATTTTGTGCTGCAATTCCACCATAATCCCCAGTTTTTCAACATTTTGGAAAGTGGATATTCCCCACTTTTTTTCCCTTTCGTCAGATTTCGAAATTCTCGAAATTGGGATAAATGTCCAAAAAGCTCTAAAATAGAAAATCTAGACTAGAACAGGGTTGGAAAAAGGCCATCAATCGGCCTAAGCCTAACAGCTCCAAAAAGCAAAACGGGCGAGTCAAGGAGTCGTCTCGCGTTAGAGGGCTCCTTCCGCTCGACTTTTTATGCGGTAGTAGTTGAAACATTTTAATGTACATTTGAGCAGTGCTCTGCTAGAGCAGCGTGTTAGACCCCATCTTTTACTCAATTTGTCAACACTCTTAAAAATTAATTTTGTTTGAAGGTACTATTACTTACTTTTTGCACTTATGACTTTCTTTTCAAACTTAAAAGGAAGATTCTTAAAATTGAAAAAATCGTACATCATTGGACATATTTTAAAAAGGCTAAAGGTGGATGGATCATTTAAGTCAAACTACAAAAGCTACAATGTAAACAAAAGAAGAAAAAAAATCATCGAATGGAAATTTGCTATTCTTGATATCAGACTCTTTTAAGTCTCTCTTGTTAGAAAATAGTAAAATTGATTTTGTGTTTTGGTCAGCTTATTTGTCTTTTAATTGTTTTTTGGTTAAGTGTGTGAAAGTAAGAGTTAGTCGGTTTGTAAACCGCCGGAAAAGAAAACTCTTGAAGAAACTACAAGCATCTAAAGCAAGGGGCACACAATAAAATATTATTATAGTTGCTGCTGGAGACCTCAAGAAGCACGAAGGAAGGTGAACTTGCGGCTGGCAACTTGGACGTGAAGGAAACGCAGCCCACAATTTTGACTGCAAAGAAGAAAAATTCAACTTTAACTCTTGCACATTGAAGATAATGGCGGTGAAGTCCAGGCAGTGAAGATGCTTATAGATATAGGATTATGTTAGTTTATTTAGTGTGTGTGAGAGAGAGAAACAATTGAGAGTGAGATTTTAGAGAGAGAGTTTTAAGCTTAGCAAAGTTTGTGTGTGTACTCTATTAAGCCTTTGCAAGGCATATTGTGTAATATAATCTCTCTTTGTGTGTGTACTCTCTCCCTCCAAGTCCTTTTGGTTCCAACAATTGGTATCAGAGCTAGCAATGGCATCCACTAGTTCCGTTCAAATGCAACTTCCAAAGTTGAACAGAAAGAATTTCAACAACCGGTCCGTCCAGATGAAGGTTCTATTCAAGTCCCAAGACTTGTGGAACCTGGTGGAGAACGGCTACACCGAAGTAGCTGATGCTGAAGAATTCAATGCTTTGAGGAAGGAGGAGAAAGAAGCGTTGGTGGAATCTCGAAAGAAAGATCAGAAAGCATTATATGCGATCTTTCAAGCCGTAGAGGAATCGATATTTGAAAAAATATCAAGTGCTGAGACAGCGAAAGAAGCGTGGGATATATTGCAAAAATCCTACAAAGGTGATGATCATGTTAGGGGGGTGCGACTCTAAACACTTCGAGGGGATTTTGAGTCTTTATGCATAAATGACTCGGAATCTATCTTGGCGTACTTTGATCATCTACAAACTATCGTTAACCAACGAAGGGTTAATGGTGAAGAGCTCTAAGAGTTATGAGTCATAGAAAAAAATCTTGAGGTCTTTGATCGAAAGATTTGACTACATTGTTGCGGCAATCAAAGAAGGCCAAGATATATCAACCATGACGTTGGAGCGGTTGATGGGTTCATTATGCTCACATGAGCAAAGAATGAACCAGAAGTCTATCGATTCGAATTCGAGCAAGCACTGCAGAGTCGGGTCACTCAATCAAATCGAGGAGGTCATCATGGTGGCCGAGGTCGTGGAGGTGCCCGAGGTAGAGGTGGAAATTTGAATTCCACTAAAAGATATAAAACACGTGACAAATCAAAAGTCAAGTGTTTTAAGCAGTAACAAATTCGGACATTACAAATCCGAATGTCGAGCAAACATGGGGCAAGAGCAGCCAGAATATGTGCACGCCGTCGATGCAAATGAAGACGTGGTGTTAGCATGCCAAATGGATGACTCAAGTACCATGGACACAAAAATTTGGTACCTTGATACCGGGTGCAACAATCACATGTGTGGTCAAAAGGAGCTATTTTCGAAGTTAGATGAGACGGTTCGTGGTGAAGTCAACTTTGGGAATAAATCCAAAATTCCCGTGATGGGCAAAGGTAACATTGATATCAACTCAAAAGATGGTACTAATGTTACTATTGCAGACGTTTACTTTGTGCCGGGACTTTTTTGGAATTTGTTGAGTGTTGGGCAACTATCCAAAAAAGGCCACAAAGTTAACATTGAGAATGGTGTGTGCACCATTAGAGGCACAAACAATAAGTTGATTACGACTACACAGATGACGAAGAACCGGATGTTTCCTCTATCTCTTCAGACGAAGACTCTATTGAGTTTCCAAGCAATGACGAAAGACAGCAAGTGGCTGTGGCATCTTCGGTTCGGTCATCTAAATTTTCGTGGACTTAAATTACTAGTCCAAAAAAAGATGGTGACTGACATGCCCTTGATCGACAGTCCAGACCGCTCGTGTGAAGGATGTCTCGTTGGAAAGCAACATCGGAAATCTTTTCCAATTGGGAGAGGTAGAAGAGCCAAGCAACCTCTAGAGTTGGTACATACAGATATCTATGGCCCTGTTGAGGCGGAATCATTTGGACAAAAAAGGTACACGCTAAATTTTGTCGATGATTTTACTAGAAAAACATGGGCTTATTTTTTGAGAGAAAAATCCGAAGCTTTTGGCAAATTTAAAGAATTCAAAGTCTACGTTGAGAAACAGAGTGGCTTTAATTTAAAGACATTGAGATCGGATAGAGGTGGAGAATTTACTTCCAATGAATTTGACAATTATTGTAAAATTCATGGAGTGAAACGTCGCTTGACTGCTAGCTATACTCCTCAGCAAAACGGTATAGCAAAAAGAAAAATAGAACAATTTTTTAAAATGGCAAGAAGTATGCTAAAGGCTAAAGCATTACCGAAGAAGTTTTGGGTAGAAGCCGTTGCTTGTGCTGTATTTGTGTTGAACAGGTGTCCAACAAGGAGTGTTCTTGGAAGAACCCCAGAAGAGGCTTGGAGCGGCAACAAGCCAGATGTTTCGTTCCTACGGGTATTTGGGTGCGTAGCATATCCCCATATACCGACGAACGAAGAAAAAAGTTGGATGATAAAAGCGAGAAGTGCATTTTCATTGGATATAGTAATGTGACTAAGGGTTATAAGCTATATAATCCTGTCACGGAGAAGGTAATTATCAGTAGGGATGTCCAATTTTTTGAAGATGAAGCCTGGGACTGGAATCAAAAGGCTGACCAGAAAGATATTCCTATGGAAGATGAACCATTAGTGAGGGAGACCGAAGAATCTTCAATTGACGATCCATCACTTTCACCTGGTAGTTCATCCTCCTCACCAGCAACGACTGCGAACCATCGATTCGTCGTTCACAACGACCGCAGAAGACGCCAGAAAATTCAAGGATTATGTGGTCACAAGAGTTGATCATAATGACAAAGTGACGAAATCACCGATGAAACAATGGTAAACTTTTGTTTATTTACAAAATGTGACCCCATATTCTATGATGATGCAGCGAGATGAGAAGTGGATCCAAGCAATGGATGAAGAAATCCACTCCATTGAAAAGAATGACACATGGGTGTTAACTTCTTTACCAACTGGTAAGAAGCCTATAGGTGTCAAGTGGGTGTACAAAACGAAGTACAAACCCAACGGTCAGGTGGACCGTTACAAAGCTAGACTGGTGGTGAAAGGCTACAAGCAAAAGCCGGTATTGATTATTTTGAAGTATTTGCACCGGTGGCTCGAATGGATACCATTAGAATGATCTTGGCACTTGCAGCTCAGAACCGTTGGAAAATCCATCAAATGGATGTGAAATCGGCATTCCTTAATGGTTTTCTCGATGAGGAAGTATATGTGGAGCAACCACAAGGTTATGTGAAGAAAGGGCGTGAAAATCAAGTTTATAAACTGAAGAAAGCGTTGTATGGGTTAAAACAGGCACCTCGAGCTTGGTACATGAGGATTGATACTTACCTGTTGGAGCATGGCTTTCAAAAGTGCCCTTATGAGCATACACTGTATATCAAGTCAAATACTAACGGCGATATTATAATTGTTTGCCTTTATGTTGATGATTTGATATTTACGGAAAGCTTTGAGAAGATGTTTGTTGAATTCGGGAGGCCATGACAAGTCAATTTGAGATGACAGATTTGGGATTAATGTCATATTTTCTGGGCCTTGAAGTGAAGCAAACAAATGAAGGCATATTTGTTTCACAGACGTATGCTAATGATATTTTGAAGCGATTCAATATGGAAACGCTCAAATCAATTCGAACTCCCGTAGCGAACGATTGGAGTTGAAGAAAGAAGGAACCGGTGAACTGGTAAATCCCACTTATTTTAAAAGTATTGTTGGCGTTTAAGATATTTGGCTACCACTAGGCCGGATATAACTTATGGCGTGGGAATTATTAGTCGGTTTATGGAGAAACCATACCAATCACATTTGCAAGCAGCAAAAAGAATTTTAAGGTATGTCAGTGGAACTCGTGATCATGGAATTTTATATTCTTACACTGACAACTTCAGTTTAGTGGGATATATAGACAGTGATTGGGCAGGGGATACTGAAACACGGAAGAGCACTTCGGATATGCGTTTTTCTTGGATCGGGAATAATTTCTTGGTCATCAAAGAAACAACAAGTTATTGCACTCTCAACAGCTGAAGCGAAATACATTGCGGTATCTTCAGCAGCATGTCGCGATGTGGCTTCGAAGGATGCTTTTTGAGCTTATGCATGAACAAAAAGGTCCTACTAAATTGATGTGTGATAACAAGTCAGCGATTGCATTAGCCAAGAATCCTGTATTTCATGGCGGGAACAAACATATCGACATCAAGTATCATTATATTTGTGAGCTGATTAAAGAAGGTGAGATTGAACTTGATTTACGTAAATCCGAAACCAGATTGCGATATTTTGACAAAACCATTGAAGGCGGATTTGTTCGAGAAAATGAAGACAATGCTTGGTGTCGATGTTTTTTCAAAATCAATTTTAAGGGAGGCTGTTAGAAAATAGTAAAATTGATTTTGTGTTTTGGTTAGCTTATTTGTCTTTTAATTGTTTTTTGGTTAAGTGTGTGAAAGCAAGAGTTAGTCGGTTTGTAAACCGCCGGAAAAGAAAACTCTTGAAGAAACTACAAGCATCTAAAGCAAGGGGCACACAATAAAATATTATTATAGTTGCTGCTGGAGACCTCAAGAAGCACGAAGGAAGGTGAACTTGCGGCTAGCAACTTGGACGTGAAGGAAACGCAGCCCACAATTTTGACTGCCAAGAAGAAAAGTTCAACTTTAACTCTTGCTCATCGAAGATAATGGCGGTGAAGTCCAGGCAATGAAGATGCTTATAAATATAGGATTATGTTAGTTTATTTAGTGTGTGTGAGAGAGAGAAACAGTTGAGAGTGAGATTTTAGAGAGAGAGTTTTAAGCTTAGCAAAGTTTGTGTGTGTACTCTATTAAGCCTTTGCAAGGCATATTGTGTAATATAATCTCTCTTTGTATGTGTACTCTCTCCCTCCAAGTCCTTTTGGTTCCAACATCTCTCTCTCGTTTTTTCTTCATTAAAAAATTTGAATGGGATTGAGTCATGCTTTACTCGCTGCTGGAATTTTGGGTTTAACCGCAACTCGGAAGACTAAAACTAAATCGGGCCACTTGACTAACTTCATGGTTATTATTATTATTATTTTGAATGGTTAATCCTACTACATTTTCAAGGTAACAAGTCCCCTCCGTACTACATTTTGCCATCGAGCTTAACTCACACATCAAGTGCTCAACTTATATAATAAAGTAATTTTACATGATTTCACTGAAGAATTAAAAAGGAAAGTAATTGGTGAGAACTATGCCATCTTTTTTTTTTTTTACCGGCAATAAACCTAATAAAAAGAATAGTAGGGCACGCGCAACCCATGGTCGAAACTTTTTTTTATAAACACTTATCTCGCTATAGATACAAAATAAATCACTTCAAAATTTACAAATGCAACCATTTATTCAAAAATCATGCACCGTAGATTTCTAACCAAAAAACCTATAGAATGAAAAATATATATATAATTGCATAAAAAGAATCAAGATCGGTCGTCGTAGAAATCTAAACCCTAACAATCTTAAAATGGCAAGTTAGATTTAAAATGGCAGTTGTTACTGAAATTGTTAGGATTGTTTCATTTTGCTTTGGGCTTCACAGATTATGTAAGTAACCTTAAGCATTTTCAGTGTAAGCATGGCTTGCTAAGTGATTTATCGAGTTCAACTTTCAAGTTTACCCCGTAAGATGAATCTCGAAAATCTTCCCCAAAAAATTCTTAGTAGGTTGGGTCATTATGTAAATTTAATAAATTATTTAAGGAGATAAAGAAAAACAAAAGCATATTTTTATATTTCTTACATAAAGCGTTCTGATCAGCTTTCGCGACTTTACAATCTCAACTCCATCCCAATTCTGTAAAGTTCTTACCAATTTGGCCCAAACTTGGCCCGTTACTCGAAATGCTAAACTCATCACATCTCCTCTAGGTATGGTGGATTAGGTAACCTCTTATGCCCATCCCATTTTCATATTTTGTAAAAATCCTATTCAGAATGCCTAAGCGTCTAAGAATTTATTTCAACCGTACACGAAATTCTACTCCATGTGTATTTTTATGTATAAGTAGAATACGCGTACTTTCATGCAAAGCACACGTACATACGTGATATTCCAAAAGTTTCAGTTGTCTGCACATTTTTGGAATTTATTGAAAAATACTCATTATTGTATAAGTACATTCATGTGAAACTTGGGCCAAAGTACATCAACAACTTTGTTTCATAATTTTTTTTTTTTTTTGGGTAAATAGAAAGTACAAAACTAAGAAAAATTAACGTCTAAAATTTAGAACCTCAACTTTATCATTAAGCAAAACACAATATGGTTCTCTAAGAGGCTACAAGTACAACGTAGTATCTAAATGCTTCACTATGCCAACATTGGCAAACATATCAACAAGTCAATTATCTTCTTGAAAATGTGACGAATTTTAAACTCAAAATGAGAGCTGAATAATTTCCTGATATTCTTAAGAAGTGTTGGTCTAGTGTTGTCCACTATTCTTTTTTGGCTAACAAGTTCTATGATAATTTTGGAGTTTATCTCAATGATAAATTTATGGAAACATTGTTGCTTTGCGATGGTAAGTCCCAACCATCGCACTCATAATTTTGCTTGTAAGGATAAAAAAATTCCAAGAAATGAGGTGAAATCGTCAAGCCAGTCACCCCCTTCATTTCAGAATAAACCTCCTACTCCTGCGAGTCCAGGATTATCGCATAGATAGGGATAACATTATCGCAATATTTTAGATAGCATGAATTAATGACAAAATTAAGTAATTACACAAGACAGCGATTTTCATATAACATCTTGTAATATATCTAGTCTTATTACTATAGGCAAGTTTTTTCTTGTTTTTAATTTACTAATAAAAGACCATGAAAACATCTTCCTAAGATTATACACTAATAATGTCGAAGTTCCTTCATCGAAACGTGTAAGGAGAACGACGATCCATGCAACGCGAACCGAGTCAAAGAAGCAAACTTCCGACTTCGATCAGCTCCGAAATCGAGCGGCCGTGTGGTGTTCTGGGGGGCGCTCTGCTGAACTCGATGGGGAATGGGATGGATGGAACGACGATGGAATGCGCTCGCGGGGCGGAGGACGGAACAGAGGAGCCACCCATTCTCGGTCAAACGGACCGTTCGCGATTCCATCCCTCCTCCGAAACCGTCCCAGGTGTCGTCACGCCAGCAGTGGCTACAATGTCGACCGCAAAATCTGCAAATCCCAGCCGTCTCTTTCGCATTCCTGCTTAGCTCGCGCGCCATGAGGATCAACGGAAAAGGGAAGAGAAAAAATGCCCTCCTTCTGTTTCGTCCTGGTGGCCCTCCTTCTTTTGATACTATTTCCGCGGCTGCAATCTCCAATGCTCGTTCTTTCTGCGAAACCCGCGACCTCTGATTGGAGAAAGCGTTCGTTTTGTTGAACCGGGGAAGGAATTCGAGGAATCCCGTTTCTTGTTTCTTTCTGTTTTTTGCGCAACCGCGAGCTGAGCCTTGATCTTGGAGCTGGAACGAAGGCGACGGCATTTCGTGGGATTTCCTGAAGTGGGTCTCTGGGGATGAGGTGTTCGTGGGACGTTGTCTGAGAAAAGAACCGATCTTGGGGAGGTGCATTGTGGAAATCTTGGCTTGGGTTTTTCTTGGTTTTCGAGATGGAATGAGGCATATGGTGGGTCGGGATGGCTCCAGGTACTGATGTTGCTCCTCCGGTGACCCGGTTGGGCCTTGAACACGAGCAATGCAAGGGAAGTACGTCGTCCATGGAGGATGAGGACAATGACACGTTGGAGAACTTGAACTCAAACAAGGTTGGGAAGCCTCCGAGGAACCTCTCTGCTATACGCCAATGCAACAGCTCTGCTTGGTTGTCTGAATTGGTGAGTATAGCTTTCCATCTTCATCATCTACATCATCATCATCCCACATTTTCTTTTGCTCCATTTGTTAATTAAGTAAAGTTATTAATTGTTCACTTTTTTAGTCTTTTATATTACTTGATTACTTACGATGGAGTATGTGCTGTTTTGGCATCAAAATCTTAGCTCTGTTTGAGTCGAGTAAGATGGCATCTGTGTAATTAAGATAAGGATCTTGGGCTTGCATTGGCCAAAATTCTGGTCACTGGTCTGCAACTTATGGTGAATTGCAACTGACGCAATTTGAAAGGATGTGTCTTTTGGAGAAGGAATTATGATGCTGATGCAGATCATGAAAAATGAAATTATGGCCTCCAAATACACCTTTTTCTTCTTCTTTTTTCATTTGCTTCATGTAACGGAATTCTGGGGCTACTGATCTTTGGCCACACTTTGCCTTAAGTTCATTGGAATGCTAATATAATTTTGCATCACCCTGGTGATGCATGGGTCGCCTACTACCTTTAGTAGATTGTCAGCCACTAGATTGGCTGATCCTGGAGCGAGCATCAATTCCTTTAGATATTTGATGGATCTTCATGCAGGACTCTGACCATGGAATTGTTGGTCTCAAGTCACCACCGATTGAGAAATCAGGGTTCTTACCTGTGTTTCGCTCAGGAAGCTGCTCGGAGAAAGGACCGAAACAGTTCATGGAGGATGAGTATTTATGCGTGGATAACCTTTATGAACACTTTGATTCAGCTGTGCAAGTCCCCTCCCCTGGGGCATTTTATGGGGTGCGTATCTTTGTCATTTGTTACTGTCTCACATTTTCTGATTTGGACCATCCGTAGTAAATGTCTAGACATTTTAAAGGTCCAATTTTCATGCAATTACCCCTGCCCTAAATGATGTTATATTGACATGGGAATGCACTCCTTGTGCATGGTCGACCTTCACTCACCATCAAGCTACAATGCCTAAATTTTTAAATTTCAATAAGTTGTCCCAACAGTCCTTTACTATAAGAAACAGTCGAACTTATTTGTCTGAGGGCATAATCCAACCTTATCACTGCTTCAAGCATTGTTGTCTCTGAATCTAAACCATGTATTTACTGCCTTCTCTGGTCCAGTAGCGTATGCATTTTCAGACATTGCTGTGCCATGTGAGAATTGGGCCTTTATCTCTACACTCTTTTAAGTATTTTATATGTCACTCTTCTTGGTGAACTGAACCGATACAGGTGTTTGACGGGCATGGTGGTACTGATGCAGCATCTTTCACCAGAAAGAACATACTTAAGTACATAGTTCAGGACTCCAATTTTCCAACTGGCTTAAAAAAATCTGTGAAGAGTGCTTTTGCGAAAGCTGATAATGCATTTGCAGAAGCTGGCTCCTTAGATAGTTCATCAGGCACCACTGCTCTGACTGCCCTTATATTAGGCAGGTGAGAGTACTTTTCCCTTGCCCTTCGCAATTTTGTTCATTATAGTTTCTTGGGCCTGATGAAGTTGAGATTACATTTGCATTTGCAATGTCTCTGGCATTCATCTCACAGCAATGGTTTTTGACAAAGCATTGTCTGCTTTCACAGTAATATGCTAATTGCCAATGCTGGGGACTCCAGAGCTGTCTTGGGCAAACGAGGGAGAGCAATTGAGATGTCCAGGGATCATAAACCCAACTGTACCTCTGAAAGATTGAGAATCGAGAAACTGGGCGGTGTCATATACGATGGCTACCTCAATGGTCAACTATCAGTCGCTCGAGCCCTTGGTGATTGGCACATCAAGGGCTCAAAGGGTTCAAAGGGGCCTCTGAGTTCCGAGCCAGAGTTGGAGGAGCTCGTCTTGACAGAAGAAGACGAGTTCCTGATAATTGGTTGCGATGGGCTTTGGGATGTGATGAGCAGCCAATGTGCAGTCACCATGGTTAGGAGAGAGCTCATGCAACACAACAATCCCGAGAAATGCGCAAGAGCACTCGTCAACGAGGCACTCCAACGCAACACGTGCGACAATCTGACCGTAGTTGTGGTCTGTTTCAGGCCGGATCCGCCCCCTAAGATCGAAATCCCGAAATCACAGAAGAGGAGGAGCATATCTGCCGAAGGGCTGGACGTTCTGAAGGGCGTGCTGAACGGTATATGAAGAACTGCCTCATTGCTTGTGGAGGTGCAATTTAGAATCAATTAGTGTTGTTGGGGGCAGGGGATTTTTCCGAGTTACCGCCGTCCCGTCACGTTTCGAAAGCTAGAAAATATGTGTTCGCATGTCTTTGTAAATTTGAGGGATAGTAGTCGTTTTTCACTCACGTTTTACCATCCGGGTTTGAATTAATCTAGTTCCTGTAATGGGCGCGAACTCAAGTAGTTGCAGGTGAATGGCCAATTTCTGCAAGCTGCAGCTTGCTTGATTGAATACATCCATCCCCTCTTTTAGTCTCTTTCACGTATTGCGTGCAGGATTGGAAATGGACCTCTTTAATAAGTGAATCACATAGGACATTTTATATCTGTCTTGATGTGACTAGCATTGTCTCTTGACAATTTTATGCAGAGCATTAATTTTTGTTCATTCTCAGTACAAGAGTTTGATTGAGACAAATTGAAATTGCCTAAATCACAGTTGCTTCATTGAACTCGAGCTTGACTCCAGCAAAAAATCGACATACTCAAACTCGATTGTAGAACAATTAAGATGCAAATGAAGTCAACGTTGAGCTTGAACATAAAAGGGTTGAATATATATGTTTTGCATGAGGGGTTATCACATAATCTTAGATTACGTTTGGTCATCTAAATTTCTAATTAAGATAAGATTAGATAGGATATAATATGAAATTCAGGGATTTTGCAATATCCTATCTTCTATTTAGTGATTGCAATAATAAAGTTAAATATATTCATATTATATTAACGGCATATTGGTATAAATAAATAAATAAAAATTTAAAAGGAGATGATAAAAATTTCTCATGGCATTTTTGCCTGTTTTATTTTTATTTGGTTTTTTATCTTATTTTCCTCTCTCTTTTTAATTAATTTTTTTTATTTCTTTCTTCCTTTTCCATCATTGTCAAGTTAAATTTTATTAAATAGTAAAATGTACTAATATACCTAAAATACTAAAATACCTAAAATATGTAATAAATATAAATAAATATTTATTTATTGAATTTATATAATAAAATAGAATTAAATTTGAATATATAAATAAAAATAAGATTAAATTAAAATAACTAAATTTTTATTTTTTTAATTCTTTATATTTCAAATATTACTTATATTGTAATATAATTTTAATTTTGTTAATTTAAGAAGTTTGTTATTCATAAAATATAATTTTCATATTATAGATGTTGGAAATCTTATCACTTTTATTACACCTTCCTCATAGGTTAAATTTATTCAGTCCATATTTTTCTTATATCCAACTTTATCCTATCTTAAGTAGACATCAAACACAAGATTGAATAAATCTTAGGGAAAATTCCAAATTATAACTCGAAATACTCTCATTATCTCAAATAAGAACCCAAAATGAATTTTATTTCAAATAAATACCTAAAGTGGCTATAACTATTTCAAATAAAGGCATAACCTTGCCGACTTTGCTGACTGGCAAAATATCTCAACTGATCGAGGATATTTTTCATCTAAACACAAGTTAAATTTAAATTAAATTAGATTAAAAAAATATAATAAAAAAAGGAAATTTAATAAAAAGGAAAAACACAAACGCTGCATTTTCCCTTTTTTTAAAAATTTTTTCCTTTATGAATAGAAAAAAGAAAGAAAAAAGGAAAAAATTCAACTTTTAAAAGACGGAAATTGCCCTTTACAGCCGGTGAGATCAAGCACTTCTTTAAGACTAATATGTGCATTTCAGGCTCTTATTTAAAACAATGTCCACTTCAATCTCATATTTGAGAAAATAATTACACTTCAAACTCTTATTTGAAACAATATCTACTTAAACTCTTATTTGGAATTTTCCTTAAAGTTTATCTTATTCTGAATTTTATCCTACCTGTCTAACACGGCCTTAAGGATTTCTAAACCTCTATTAAGACTAGTTAAATGTTTTTCAAAAGATAGTAGAAGCTTGAGTGGATTTGTGAGTTTTTTTCGAGTTAAGCATTGATGGGTTCAAGATCACTCGAAAGTCAAAATCAGACAGCGATCATCGGGTCATCGTCGAACCAAGTCCGAGTGCTCACAAGTACCTCAACCCGAGCCAGGTAAGAAGCTGCAAGACCCAATCGGCTGCTGTGGATTACTGAGATTGAGATAGAGGATACTTTCAAGAACGAAACCCAATCTGGGCATTGACTTAAAAGTTCTCTGTAATTTCCTCGCTTCTTTTTGTTAATCCGCCGTGTCACGAATTACCCTTTTTTTCATCTATTGAGTTTTGGGTTACAGCTTTGCCCAGTGCCCGTTGTTAACTCTCACTCTGCTGGAGCAGCAGCAGCTCATGTCAACCCTCCATGCCCAAATTCCTCAGCTCCCCCAAAGCCTCCATCTTCTTCTCTGCACTTTCGAAACAAAGGTTCCTTCTCACTTTCCATCCAAGACCCATCTCATCATCATCATCATCATCATCATCCTCGTCACCGCATTCATCCACGAGACCCTTCAGCCCTGTCCCAAGTGACCAGCACGTTGCCCGTTTGATCCTGGACCAGAAAACACCCTCCCTAGCGCTAGAAACCTTCGAATGGGCCTCCAAGATCCCCAATTTCACCCACTCTCAATCCACCTACCGCGCCCTCATCCACAAGCTCTGTGCTTTCCGCCGCTTCGACACTGCCCAGCAACTGCTCGACGGAATGCCCAGCTCAATCGGGTCGCCCCCGGACGACAGCATCTTCCTCACGATCGTCCGGGGCCTGGGCCGATCTCGGAGGATCCGTGAGGCCATCAAAGTTCTCGACTTGGTGCGCAAGTTCGGCGAGGAGCCGTCCTTGAAGGTATACAACGCGATCCTCGACGTTCTTGTGAAGGAAGATATTGATTTGGCCAGGGAATTTTATAGGGCGAAGATGATGGAGGGTGGCGTCCAAGGGGACGAGTACACTTTCGGGATTTTGATGAAGGGTCTGTGTTTGACGAATAGGATCGCCGAAGGTTTTAAGCTCTTGCAAGCCATGAAGTCTGGTGTTGTCAAGCCTAACACGGTGATATACAACACTTTGCTTCATGCACTTTGCAAGAATGGCAAGGTTGGGCGGGCGAGGAGCTTGATGAATGAGATGGAGGAGC
The DNA here is from genome assembly GCA_014182515.1 of Eucalyptus microcorys. Classification (NCBI taxonomy): domain Eukaryota; kingdom Viridiplantae; phylum Streptophyta; class Magnoliopsida; order Myrtales; family Myrtaceae; genus Eucalyptus; species Eucalyptus microcorys. The sequence goes on from CM024570.1 coordinate 26,236,768, forward strand.
CGAACGACGTGACATTTAATATATTGATATCGGGGTACTGTAATGAAGAGAACTTGGTGCAAGCTCTTGTCTTGCTTGAGAAAAGCCTCGGCTTGGGGTTTGTCCCTGATGCTGTTACGGTGACCAAAGTTTTGCGACTTCTTTGCAGTGTAGGGCGTGTGATGGAAGCTGTCGACGTATTGGAGAGAGTTGAGAACAAAGGGGGTCCTGTGGATGTTGTGGCTTATAATACGTTGGTGAAGGGTTTTGCGGAATTAAGAAAGTGAAAGTTGGACACCGCTTGCTCGAGGAGATGGAGAGAAAGGGTTGCCTTCCAAATGCAGACACGTACAATTTGCTGATCTCTGGCTACTGTGATTCCGGGATGATGGATTTAGCTCTTGATACATTCAATGACATGAAAACAGATGGGATTAGTTGGAATTTTGCTACATTTGATGCACTAATTCGAGGTTTATGCTCTGGAGGGAGAACGGATGATGGTTTTAAGATCTTGGAACTCATGGAGGAGAACAAAAGTGGCTCCGGTGGTCGTATTACTCCCTACAATAGCATATTATATGGTCTGTACAAGGAAAACCGCCCAAACGAAGCATTAGAGTTCATGATCAAGATGGAGAGATTATTTCCTAGGGCCGTAGATAGGTGCTTGAAAATATTAGGACTCTGTCACGAGGGCAGATCAGGGGACGCAAAGATGGTCTATGATCAAATGATAGGGGAAGGTGGATTCCCAAATGTTCTTGTTTATGGCTCCCTAATACATGGACTGAGCTGGGATGGGAATGTGCGAGATGCATTTGAGCTAATGAACGAGATGATCGGTCGGGGATATTTCCCGGTCGCGTCTACATTTAATGCCCTGATTAGCGGGCTTTGCCGGCAAGGGAAGATAGGGAGCGCCTTGAAGCTTATTGAGGACGTGATCAAGAGAGGTTTTAAGCCAAATGCAGAGAGTTACAGACCCCTGGTCGATGCTTTTTGCAGGAAGGGAGATCCCGACATGGGATTCAAGCTCCTATCACAGATGGTGGAAATGGGAATCGCCCCCGACCATTCCATATGGAACTCGCTGCTTCTTTCTTTCAGCCGAGAAGCAACGTCCTCGATGAAAGATGATATGTGCAGGAATACGCTATGGTCAATTATCGAGACTTGAGTATTTCGGTCGAGTCCCTTGCTCTCTCAAATCATATACAATACTCAAACATTGGACATAATTTGATCTACCCTGATGCATGATGACAGTATGCTTTTCTGACAGGTTCCGCTTTCCTTTTTCTTTATGATTATAGAGGAGGCCCTTCCATGGAAGATGAGTGGGTTGGTTGATTGTCTTTTAGGTTTAGCGTGAATACTTTGTACTGATTGCTCCGAGCACTCAATGATGTCCTTCAAATATACCAAGAAAAAAACAAACTTGACATCTATCTCCGGGTCAAAATTCCTCAAGATGGGGCATATGCTTGGTTCTTTGTTTCTTCATGTGGGACAACCATATGAGACATGGAGGAAACAACACGTTTGGATAAAAAATGTTGATGTTTAGATATATATATATATGCACGCGCGCGCATATATATATATACATATAGTCGATTACCAAACGAAAGAAAACACACTATATTGACTAGGGGCAAGAAATCCTGGTGAAACAGTAGAAGTTGAACTCCTAAATCTCTGACTAAAACACAAGATGACTGCCCTTAAAAGAGATGCTTTTCGATTAACTACTTACACCTAATAAGGTATGTCATAGTCGCAGAGCGAGATCGGTCAGCGCCGAACTGAACCCAAAATCGCATTTTTCCGGGACACGCAAAGAATTTGTATCTCCATTTCAAGTCATCAGCCAAACGTGAAATAATCAATCTCACCATCAGTTCATATTTTTCTCTTATGCATCCTTACTATTCCGAAATTAGTTATGATTCGCTCACCGGATGATATCTCTCCTCAACCTAACCACAACCAATCTCATGAACCATGCCCCCCCTTTCCATAAAAAAAAAAGGGGGTGAAAATCACAAATTTAAATAGAGTATCCTCCTTTTTTTGTGGTTTGATTTATTTAATCAAGAAATTGGGGGAAAAAGAGGGAGGAGACGAGACCCACCAGCAGCACAAGGGGAAAGAGAGAGAGAAAAGTGGAGAGAGAGCCTTGCTGAGAAGGCCACATACCCCCCCTCAAACGCAACTGCCTTCATTCTCTCTCTCTCTCTCTCTCTCTCTCTCTCTCAAGATCGCGACCAAGAATCGATAAGAAGCTCCTTCTTCTTCCTTTCCATCTCCACCTTCATCGTCATTTGTCGGGTCGATCAATCGCTCGCGATACAATCGCCGTTTGGCCGCGGGGCGAATCGAGGGGAAGCCGTTGGGTAGTTTTCCTTTTTTGCGAATCCCAACCCACGAATTGAATCGGGGTCGGGTCGGCGGATCGATCGCCGGATCGCCATGTCGTGTTCGTCTTCGTCGGGCTCGGAGGGCGACTCCGAGGGGATGGAGAACTACCGGAAGGGCGGGTACCACGCGGTGCGGGTCGGCGACCAGTTCGCCGGCGGCCGCTACATCGCCCAGAGGAAGCTCGGGTGGGGCCAGTTCTCCACCGTCTGGCTCGCCTACGACACTCGATCCTCCGTAAACACCTCTCTCTCTCTCTCTGATCGTTTCGGTTCGTTTTGACTTGTGGCGATTTGGCTTTGGATTGATCGTTGGCGTTGCTGGCGTCTGGGGTATTGTTATAGAGTGGGGGTTTTGATCTGGCGTCCTTGGTTTTGCGCGAATGTTGAGGAGAGAGGACGATTTCTTTTTATTGATTCGATTTTTGACGTTTGGATGACTTCTCCCTGATTCATTTTTATTGAATTTTCGTTCTTTTTCTCTTTTGGAATGATGATGGCTGTTCATTGGTTGAAATCGCGTTGGGAAGAGTCTGATCGTCGGTGGTGATGACTGATGAGTGATATTTATATAACCAATTTTTTTTTTTTTGGAATGGATCGTGAAGCTGGTTGCGCTTATGATGTAGGTACCGTTCCGTGTATTTTCAAATGGGGTGTGTTGTTGTTTTGGTTATTGTTGATCATGGTGGTTTATGATCTGGGATCGCCGCTTTTTTTTTTTCGGGTGGGGTGGGAATGACCAAGAAAATGTTTCGTCTTGATGAAGATAGCGCCTTTCTCTGAATGATCTTTGGATGGTTTTGTCCCTGATCTAAAGCCATGTGTTGTTCCTGAAATCTTCCTTTTCTGAGGTTGTTTTGTTTTTGCCATGGTTTATAAGGAGTGCTAAGTTGAACTGTAAAGTTACATGCTTGGACTCATCTGGCTAATAATTTTAAGGGGGCTCATATTTCAGTACACCCTTTTGCCAGGGGATCCTGATGTCGTGTAGTCTGAGCTGTTGTGGCTTAAAGAAAGAGCTTATCTTAGATTAGCATGGCTTGAATGTCTCCAGTTGCGGTCTCCTATGAGTCTGATGCCCTCATAATTTGAATGTTTAATGAATCTCCACATTAAATACTGACAATGCTCACAACGTTCTCCTGTTATTTACCTAATTTATTGGCACAGAATCATGACAGTCATCATTTTCCATTATGGTCTCCAGCAATCAATTAATTATATGGTAATGGGATCAGAGCACCACCTCTTCATTGTCTGAAGTTTATGATGGATCTATAAAACCAGAGTAGTTTATTAGTTTAACTACGTGCTCTCTCTTCTTTCTTAGTTGCTTTGCTCCATGCTTATGTCCTGAATATGGAATTTTTTTTTTTTTTTTACTTCCAGAAATATGTTGCTCTTAAAATCCAGAAAAGTGCAGCACAATTTGCACAAGCCGCCTTACACGAGATCGAACTGTTATCGGCAATTGCCAAGGGTGACCCATCAAATTCAAAATGTGTTGTGCAACTGGTTGACCACTTTAAGCATACTGGCCCAAATGGGCAGCATCTCTGCATGGTCCTTGAATTTCTTGGCGATAGCTTACTTAGACTAATCAAGTACAATCGATATAGAGGCCTTGAATTGAACAAAGTGAGAGAAATCTGTAAATGCATCTTGATTGGTCTGGATTACTTGCATAGAGAAGTTGGCTTGCTCCATACCGATTTGAAGCCTGAAAATATCCTCCTTTGTTCCACTATTGATCCATCTAAAGACCCAGTGAGGTCTGGTGTCTCTCCTATACTTGAAAGGCCTGAGGGCAATCTCAATGGTGGTGCAACCATGAGCCTCATTGAGAAAAAATTGAAAAGGAGAGCAAGGAGAGCTGCTGCTAAGCTTTCAGCAAGAAGAGAATCAATGGGAGATGCAGCTACGAAGCCCAAGAGAAGCTTAGATGGGATTGATGTAAGGTGTAAGCTTGTGGATTTCGGGAATGCATGTTGGGTGGATAAGCCGTTCACAGAAGAAATTCAAACAAGGCAGTATAGAGCTCCCGAAGTTGTACTCCAGTCTGGTTATTCCTTTTCTGTAGATATGTGGTCATTTGCCTGCACTGCCTTTGAGCTTGCTACTGGTGACATATTATTTGCTCCTAAAGGTGGTCAAGGCTTCGGTGAGGATGAGGTAAGATCACTTTGCCTATCATGTTTCTTATTGTCTAATAATTGCATGAGTTGAAATATCTGACTGATCATTTCATGTTTGATACTAAACAATATTGGCCAGAAATGGGTATATCTTGCTTGTAAAGGTTGACTTGTTAGTTCCATGAAAGCTGCTCTTGACATTTTTGCAGTTTGGAGTAAAGATTTTAGATTTTTCTTGACAACTTAAAAAGTAAAACCATCTCAGGCTCAAAAAATGGTCTCTGCTTGTGTGTAAATGCATGCTATTGGTTCTAGGTCAGCAGCAGTGGCACTGTTAGCATTCTTCCACAATGATTGTTCTCATGATATTTCATTTGTCAGTTTGCTTGTTCTATGATTATTAGGTATTACCTGCAAATTACCTTGAAATGGTCAACAAGGAAATACTATGGCTGAGATGATAATTTGTTAAATTGTTAGAGTTTGATTCTGTTAGTCTTTTTTTTTTTTTTTCTGGGTAAAAAATTCTGTTAGTCGTTAAGCTTTGAAGGTTTGGACAATCCATATGTCAACCATTGACTTGTTCAGAACTCTTGATGTATTTTCCATTATGAATGATATTTGCAATCTCTTCATCGTTTTTAGTCTATATGTGCTTGGTTGAATTTTTATGATGTTGACTATCCATCACGCAATGGTTTGTCATTGTTACTTGGTAAAAGGTGGAAGTTTCTTTATCTGCATTAAGATCGTGTTTTACACTGAAATTTTATTTGTTGGGTTAGGATCACCTAGCATTGATGATGGAACTTCTTGGGAAGATTCCAAAAAAGGTAAGCTTGCCTCATATAAATCAGTCTTCCTTTCTTTATATATGTGATCATGGCTTTTAAGGGCGGGCTATATTATATCCCTTTGTGAGCAGATTGCCACCAGTGGAGCTCGATCCAAGGATTTCTTTGACAGATATGGCGATCTGAAAAGGATCAGGAGATTGAAATTCTGGTCATTAGATCGGTTACTCGTTGAAAAATACAAGTTTTCTGAGACTGATGCTCTCGAGCTTTCTGAGTTCCTCTGCCCTCTTCTCGACTTTGCACCAGAGAAGCGGCCTACTGCTCAGCAATGCCTGCAACATCCATGGCTCGTTCTGAGAGACTCGACCGATAATGTCACGAGAAATGATTCGAGAGTTGACAAGCTAGAAGCTGGTGTGAGCAACCTTAAGATCAAGGTGGGCAAATGAAAGGGTTGGGAGCTCTGGCTGCAATTCTAAAGCATTTTTTAAGCCCCTTTCACCCTTTTTTTAAAACTTAATTTTGGTGGTTTTTTTTTCTTTCGAAGGAGATTCTTTCTCTGCTAACAGATGTAAAGTTAATATTTTTTTATCCTCTCTGGGAAATGACGAGGAGCGGATAGGCCTTTTTGATGGCTTGTATATTAGCTGGTGGCTTTTAACGAAAACACAAGACAATATTGGCTTTTGGAATTTGTTTGTTTTGTTTGACATTGGAATTTATATTTATATATAATTACTGCCGCCACGGTTCTTTTTCTTCAGTACTTTTGTCTCTTTGTATCGACAGTTGAAAAGGTAATTGACTTAACAATAAACTGTTCAATATGCCCGAGTGGGTTTTCTCGCACTTTGCAAGGCAAACCTTAATTATCGCAGACCCATGGTGCCTGGAAGCGTGCGTGTCTTTCATAAAAACACGGTCGATATGACCAGAAAACAAGACACGGCGAAAAGAACCGGACACGGCCTGGATAAAAAGGACCGGTGTTAGGTTTAACACATCGAACGATATATGTGCATGAAGGTAGTTTTATAATCAAGTTCTTCTGAAGGTCCATAATCAAACCCTAATTGGGTAGGTCATATTATTACACTGGCTGTGGCTAGAGAAATCCCCAAAAAAGTCTATGATGTATGGTGTGGCCCCCGTATGTTTTACTGAACTTTATCGACTAAACATTCTCGAGACAATGAAAACTTATTAAGATCCACACATTATATGTCTCGGAAAATTGAATAAAACGAGCTAAAGAAATAACATTAAATGATATTAAATTTTATTAATCAAGCGATGTGATAGATACCTGTCGAGCATCCACTTTATAGGGTACTGCGTCATTTAGTAAATCGATTTAAATAATTGAGTTTTAATATTCTAAATCGGTCTAAAATGGAGTTGAATGAGATGAGGGACCCCATTTGTCTCGCGTGTTTATCTTTGAAAAGAATAGATTAAGACACACTCTTTGATTTTTTATATTTCTTAAGACGATTCTTTAGTGCCGACTACCAAGTCGGGGGAGGGGGGCGGCCTTCAGGAGAAGAGAGCACTCCAAAGAGGGTGGGGCCAGCGGTCCCAGCCTATTATTACAATTTAAATTCTAACTTCTAGTTTAGGCCACGTCGTTATTGATGTCAAACCCTAGTCTTGAATCTCACTCCTTTTTCAATTATCTAAATTTCATTAAATTTTTTGCTGATTTTTGGGACAGGAGAAAGCGACAGAAGCAGAGCAAGTAGGTGGGCTATGTCATCATCTACTAGTGAGAGCGAGGGGGTGCGAATTGTTGTTTTTGGAGTAATTGAATAGAAAAGCCAGCTTAGCTTTTTTGCCCTTTTGCCCTTTTGCTTGGTCCAAGTGTCCAATCTTATCTTCTTCATCGGTTGATGTAGGAGAGACAGACATGGACGCACAACGCTTCTCTTCAATTCACTTCACCCCAATTTGTCAAATTTGCTGACTCCCTCCGTCCGTAATTCATATCATAACTTCGAGCTTTTGAGATGATCGTTTGTTGCTTTCTCTCTTTTCAGATAGAGTTTTCAAGAAACCGATGAATCCTCACTGTACGACAGTACTCTTCGCTTGAATGACCGGTTAATTTATCGACAAGTGGTTCGCACTATCGAAAATAGCCCCTTGAGAGCACCTTGGTTCGAATTGGAATTTTAACCCCTTGAGGATTAGCTTTGAGAATTGATTGTTCTTAGGATATTGTCATTTAGAAAAGGGAAGAAAAGAAAGTAGTCATGGTGTCATGCTATGCCTTTTTTTTTCCTATATGTCAACGTCTTGAAAGAAAACTTAGAGCGCTAACCCCAAATTCAAGCGAAGAATTATTACTTTTGAGAAAATATAAAAAATGCATCAAGAGATTCAGCAGGGTAGGCAGGCTCAGATCAGCTGAGTTATGAAAATATCGAAGGTACGAGTATGTTCAAACTACGAGTATAGTTTTCAAAACTCAAACATGTGATGAGTGAAATCAATTACAAAATTCTGACCATTAAAAAAAAAAAAAAAAAAAAAAGAACTCAATTGCAAAGTGATGCTCAGAATGCAAGCGTGCATTTTAAACATTAATGACCTTAACACGAAAAGATGCCTTCGGAAATAATCATTTCGTTCTAAAGTAAATTAACTTAATTCTCAAAATCACACACAAAACGTTGGATTTATGGGTAAGCAAACATGGGTCGGTCGGTCCAACCTAAATCAAATGGGAGAGAAGAAGAAAAAGGGAGAAAGGTAAACCAACCGAAGATTATCGTCGAGTGAATGTATTCTGCAAATATTCCTCAATGCCATGCAAGTAGAGCGATGCTTTGGACTTCTGGAGATCACAAATTCTCACCAGTCAATTGAAGGAAGGAAGCCAACGATCGGAGCAGCCCCATGTCTCACAACCGTCTATAACACTCAAGAATGCTGACAGAAATCTTCATGGCCATTTCATGTCCCATTCACAAATTGCCAGATGAAAATACTAGGAACAAGTCTTCATCAGGAACCATGTCATGTGCCAGGAATGCAATATGCATTGTAGAGGCAGAGGCAGAGACAGTGAGCTGTAACCATGCTGCCCGGAAGCAATACTCACTGGGAAAAATTAATGAGATCGAGCCACGACAACCTCAAACTTTATCCTTTGGCAACACAAGATCTTCTGAGTAAAATGGCATTACATTACATCCTTATCCTCTTCTAACCTCAAGCAGAATACAGTAGATATGCAGTGCAGAGCCTGGATTCAAGCAAAAGAACATACAAATAGTAATATACATGCATGCGTTCAATTGATTACAAACAAAGGGAAAGGCAGCAAAAAAGAAGGTCAAAAAAATCAGACAAAAGGCCGTTCTCTCAAACGAAAATCAGGACCCCCTATATCAGCTATCGACCAACTCTCATCATAACGGTCACAAACAAAATTTGCTTATTCATCATTACGACTGCACGACTTTATTTTGTTTGACACATGCGGGAGCCTTAAACTCTTGACACTTCCAAATTGGAGTGGCCTCAAACAGCCTCACACCATCCTTAGAATGTTCTACAGAAAACAAAGGCACATTGCCAGCAACAGGTTTGCCCGTCTTCTGTTCACTCGATGGGGAGCGTCTACTATTCAACTCATCCTTCGGGTTTGCCTGATCTTTAGAGGTACAGATGCTCAAAGGTAACTTCTTTAACTTCACTCTTCCCCTCTTTTTACTGGCATTGCACCCATCATCCCAAACTCTCTCCTTTGACCGACTGGATTCCCAATTTTCATCCTCCTTAATTACGTTCACCTCATATGTAGATCCCTCAGAATCTATCTCACCCATTACAGCATGTCCGTTGCACTTCGGTGAAATCTCCCCCGGCAGTACACCTGCATTTGGAACCCTAGCCTCATCTAGATTAGGCAAAATTCTGGGTCTCTTCCTCTGACCCTTAGAGTCAGAGCTCGATGAATTCTTTGAAATCCTAGGAGAGCTATTTATAGCTCGATGCAGCTTTCGTGCGAGTTCTTCGTCTTCCCCACAACTTTCAACAGCCCTCTGATTTTTGTACAAAGAGTGAACTGGAACATGCTTCTGCAGCTTATTCCTTTTTAGACTCCTGTCCTTAGTGCCTAATTCTTCCGGAAAAGAGGCAAACAATTCCAAAGCACTTCTGGCAGCTGCCATTGCCTTCACTGCAATGGCGGCCTTCTCTTCTGCTGCAGCTCTTGCAGCGTTTGCAGCTTTAGCTTTAGCTGCAGCAGCTGATTTTGATGCCTCCACAATTTCTTCAGGTGAAAGGTCAGAATCACCGGTATGAGCACGCAACAAATTATTCAGATGAGCATCAAATACACTCGACAGTGAGGATGATGATGACGAGGCAAAGCAGGAGGCATGAGAAGCCCAATCGCTCTCGCAATTCTGTCTCTTCAGTCCCGCAAGCAGACGCTTCCTCGGGGGCAAAAGCACATCAGCGTCCAAGTGATTGACATCGCATAGATTAGCCTCCATCAACGCCTTACGATCAGAAGCTTCAGCGCATCGACGAGAACAATTCTTCAATCAGCACAACATGCAAATCCATCCACGCTCACTCTGGACAAACAGCAAAAACAAGACACCATGTCTAAGCCCATCATCTCTTCATGTAGAAAGAGAACCTAAAATCTGATTTTTCATAACTTGGACATTGCCCAACGTTTTTAACAGAGAACCGGTACAGATCGACGGAAGCATTGATCAGGGTTGCATTTCCTTAAAATCAATGCTCTCTTCTTTCATTTATTTGTTCAAAGATTTTAAAGGACCAAAGAAGAGAAAAAACCCAACACCTCAATTTCCATCCAACATCATCGTCCGTTCCTCTCGTCATTAAGATCGTCATCAAACACACCAGCACAGTTCCAAATCAAATATGCAGCAAAAGAGATTAAATAACAAGCTCCAACCATATCAAGCTCACAAATTGCTGAAACAAAACGAATACACCGCATCAAAAACGAGCAATTCGATCAAATTCAATGCTAGATAAAATACCCAGAAGCTGGATTCAAGAGGACTTAGCAAATCTAATCCACAAACACGTGAAAAGAAAAAGACAAAAAAAGAAAAGAGAAAAAAAACACCATCTGTTTTACCAGATGAGTGCGGAGAGCTAGAAAGGCTTGGACTTTGACGTATACAATTCTGAATTCCTGTATCTTTCAGAGATTGGGAGAGAAGGGAGAGGGACGGAGAAGGAGGGAATACTACAGGAGGGAAGGTGGAATTAGGGTTTTCTGAAGGAAGGAGGAGGAGGAGGAGGAGGTTGTGCGAGAAATCCAGGGTCGTGTGGAGTGATGGAGAGATCTCCCCCATTTGTATTTTGTGGTAATGCAAATTTTTGTGGGGGCTGGCTTACTTGCGTTTCTGTATTTCCCCTTATTTTTCATTTTTTTTTCCTTCCTAATTTCAGCTTGTAACAGTTGGAAATTTACCCAAAAATAAAAAATAAAAAATGGACAGCAACAAGAAAAAAAGACAATGAATTTTTATGCACACTTCACGATGGCCCGAATAGAGGAAGTTGTCCAAAACGTCCTAATTCTATTGTATGATGGTTGATTCAATCTTGAACTTTGTAATTGTAACAATTCAATCATAAACATATTATACAGTGGTCAATTCAATCATAAATATTTCAATTGTGTCAATCGAATTTGAACCTTTTGACTATTCAAAATTTAGTTATAAACCTTTCAATGATTTGTCAACGTAGTCCTTCAGCGATTTCTGGCCAAAATTACCTAGAATAACTATATTGACAAATCGTCAAAAATTTTAGAATTAAATGTGCACAATTGAAAGATTTAGAACTAAATTCGCTATCGTGCAATAAGTTTATGACTAAATTGACATAATTTAAAAGGTTTGGGATCGAATTTTTTTTTTATTGGTCCTACTCTACTCTTATTCTAAAGTTCACTCTCAGATTGTTAACATGCCTCATTATAGGCGTGGGAGTCGAAACCCACACTTAAAACTAAATCGTCCCCATCTCAACCCCTTGAAAATGTGGAGATTCAAACCCCCACCTTCCCTTCCATGTTAGAAGGGTGGCCACTGGAGTAAATCCTAGTGATTAAAGGTTTGGGATCGAATTAGCTGTCATAAAATAATTATCCCCCTAGATTCGATAATACCTTAAACTCGAGCAATGCTAGTGGCTCCTCCTCTTGGTCATTAACCCAACTCGACTACATTAGCATTCAAACTAGCCAGGTGTTGTTTACTGAAATTGGTAATGTGAAAAGTGTGAGAGTTTGTGAAAGTCGATTTACGAGAGGTTTGCGAATGTCTTGTACAAAGTGAATGTTCTAATTACGGCCTGATTGGACATGTTTTTTCTTTATGTCCTAGTCGTTGATAGACTTCAGTACTCACAGCTACTTGGATACTTGACAACGTCACCCCCACGTTAGGGGTGTGCATGATCCAAGTGGGTGGTTCTAGACCTAGAACCGAGAATCGCCCGCTAAGAACCGGTTCCGAAAAATTGGAACCGGGATCTGCCCACTAGTTGCATGGATTGGTCCGGTCCAGTTCCCGGGTGGATCCATAGAACCGGTCCAACCTCCGCACCTTCCCCTTTTCTCCCTCCCCGCATCAACTTATTCTAGCTCTCCCGACTATGGTAGCTTTATTCTCCTCAAGTACTAGTGCTGCGACGGCGGCGGTTGCGACCCTCGTGCCGCTTTCATCCCAACCACCACCACCATCTTCACCACCGCCTCTGCCTCTGCCGTCTCCCGCTCCTCTCTCGAGACTAACAATGAGGAAGACAATGGAGACGATGAGCCATTCTTAGACTTGGAATTCACCCTTGTCCCTGAAAATGAGGACGATGGGGGGGAGGCATGAGGAGGGAGAGGAGGTGGAAGCGAGACGGACCCAACAACGAAGAGGAAGATAGTGATAGTGAATGCGGAGGTGGCAACGACGTGGAGAGAGAGTTCAAGTTCAAAGGGAAAAAAGAGAATCAAATCACTGTTTCGCTGAGTTCGGAGTAGGACTCGAAGGGAGATGAGTAGATCTAGAGGTGAATTAGAGAGAAAGAAGGAGCTTGAGAAGATTTTGAACTAAAGAGAGACGAGATGGAGTTAGAGAGTAGTGAATTGAGACAAGATGGTGATTGGAACCCTAAATTTTAGATTTTCTAATTTCGATTTTTTTAATATTAAAAATTAATATATTATTATAATATAACCAGTCCAGGTGGGCGAGTGGGCGGATCCGCCCATGGAACCGAGAATCGGACGGGTACCCATCGGTTCCCATAAATTGGAACCGGGAACCGGACTAGTTCCCTTAAGAACCACCGGTTCCAGATGGTTCCGGTCTGGTTTCGAGTGATCTGGGCAGATCCCGGTTTTTTTGCACACCCCTACCCCATGTCACTCATTTTTTATTGCTCCATGATGGGGTGCTCGACTTCGGTGCTCGTAGCTGCCTCGACACTTGACAATGACTTCACTCATTGATGATACTCACAATTGAGAGAGTCCCACAACGAATAAAGTCCATAGTAGGTATTGTTGAGTGTTGAGAACATTGAAATTTTACTAAATATGTGTTTGGTAACCATTTTTTTCTGAAAATAATTTTCCTTTATAAATATCCTTCTTTATCTATTTCTAGGAACAATATCTAGCAAGGCAAGACTTGCCTAGCCACTAGCGAGGCTCGGCCTCACCTTGATCTGCGAGGCTGAGGCTTGCAGTGGCCAAGCTAGCCTCCAACGACTGCGGGTGTGGCAATGGCCGATGATTAGCTAGGAGGAAGAAGAAGGGAGAAGAAGAGAGAAAAAAAGAAAAATAGGTTGGGCTTGATTCTAAAATTGTTCCTCGCAATAAAAAAGTAATTTTTTTCTTGATTATATTCTAAATCTATTCCCAAGAATAAATTTGCTCCCGAGAACAAAAAAATTACCAAACAGATTTCTCTTTTTCTTTTTTTGTTCCCGGGAACAAAAGAGTAGAATCGGTTACTATTAGGCAAGTTAGGCCATGTTTAGTAATCGGCTAAATAATAAAAATTTCTATTCTTTTGTTCCCGGGAGTAGTTTTGGAACATAATCGTATTTGGTAAAAATTTTGTTCTCAGGAATAAATTTATATTTTTTTGTTCTTAGAAGTAAATTTAGAACGTAATCAAGAATAAATAAAAAAAAATTAATTCTTACTCCCGAGAACAATTCTAGAATCAAGCTCATATTTTCTCTTTTATTTTCTTTTTTCTTGTTATTCTTCCCTTTTCTTCTTCTTCATCTACTGCCACCACCGCGATTGTCGTCCGCCACCCACCACCGCCGCCGGTCGTTGGTAACCGGTCCGACGAACTCGCCGAAGGCAAGCCCAGCCACCGGCAAGGCGAGCCTCGCCCAACCTCGGCGAGGCTCGCCCAGCCCCATCAAGGCTCAGCCGAGCCATGGCTGGGCTAGCAGCCTCACCCAGATCTGGCGAGGTCGAGCTCCGCCGACAGTTGGGCGAGGTTGAGCCTCGCCGACGGGTGGGCGAGCTCAGCCTCGCCAAATCTGGGCGAGGCCGCTCACCCAGCTATCGACAAGGCTCGATTGACGAGGGTCGGCGACACTTCGGTGAGGTCGCTAGTCATCCCAAGGCCGGCGACCGGCCACTTGAAGAAGAAGAATAGGAGAAAGAAAGGAAAAAGTAATAAAATTATTTAAAAATTAAAAGAAAATGATTTGAAGTAGAAATTTTGAGTACGGTACTAAACGCAATTCTATTTCAAAAATTTAAATTTTGGTCAGTTACCAAACAGTTTAAAATGCTTAGAAATTGTTTTTGGGAACAGAATAAAAAAGAATCAATTCGATTAAAAATTATTTCCGAGAACAAAAACGTTACCAAACGCGCTCTTTAACAAACAGATCCTAAGTGACTAACAACTGCAAGGCAGAACTCCTAATGATGAGTGAGGATTGGAGTGAAGCTCAACGGCCATGGCAAAGGAGCGGAGACGTGGAGAGTTTTGACAACATCACAGAATTCAGGATTTTCAAAAAGGAGGGAAAGAGAATCAATAAAAAAAAAACTGCATCTTTACTGTATTTACTTCAATTTACACTTCATTGGACAACAGTTATGCCCGAATAATAAGTATAGAAAAATAATTAATATAATCTCATAGGGAATTCTCTAATATCCGTAAATATACTTCTATATTTATAAATATTTTCTCAACATTTCAAAAGAAAATTACATGTACAATTGCCATCATTACGATAAAAAAGAAAAAATTGTCTGAAAAATTATAAATCTATTGCACTTTCATCAATGTACTAAAACTTTCAATTTTGGCAATTGATTTCTAAACATTTTTATTTTTTGTCAATTAATTTTATATGACAAATTTCAATTGGAAATCGTTGACGTGGATATCAGCCATCGTACATAATATTGTTGGTGTTGACATAAATAATTTCTAATAATATTTTTTTTTTTTTTTTTTTTTCTAACCATAGGCCAACAACCTTGCCGACCTAGGGTTAAAAAAAAAAAAAAAAGAGGAAAAGAAAGAAAAAATATTTAAAATTATTTACATTAGCGTTAACGGTATCACATTAAATAGCTGAAATCCATATTGACGATTTCTAGCTAAAATTGGTTGTATAGACTTAATAAACAAAATGCGAAAATATTTAGACCTCAATTAATGGCTCAACCTTAAACGAAGACTATGTGGTCTTTTGAGCATTGAGCAGTAGTTCCCTCTTCTTTCTTCAACAATGTCCCTTTTAAAAAATTAAAAATAAAAATTGTGATTTTATTCACAATCCAATCTTGCACATGATTTAAATCCAATCTTATGTAGGATTTATAAGATTTCATAGCCGGCCAAGTTCTATTCTATTTAAATCCTCCTCCCAATGATCAAACACAGGCACAGTAGTGTTTGATAGCACATATGTTCGAGGTTAGACAAGCTTTGTATATCGACAGCAATTCCTCAAATTAAAAAAGTTAAGTCTTGCAAATATGAACTGAAGTGCACTTTCACTCTATACCGAATTTATCCATGATGACATATTTATTCCCTCCTTTAGTTCAAAAAATTAGATCAAGGATAGCTATTCCTCTAAGGGGGCCGAGCGATACTCATTCTATTCAGCATGGAATGGCTCCTACTTTTATATTCCAAAAATGACATTGCATTTTTACTAATTGAATATATCTAAAGTACACAATATTTTTTAATTATTTTATGCTCATGATATATTTATATTTGAGTGTTTCTTGATAGAACAGTCTAATAGTATCAAAAAAACATTATTTTTTATCATGTTACTTAATTAAACTAGAAATTAAATTAACTACCTAATTTAATTGTACCATACAACTATTCAATAATATAAAGTTATTCTAAATTGTCATTATCTTTCAATGTATACCTTATGATAATTACGTTTGTTATATTTAAATTAGTGATTTTTTTAATGCAGTTTATTAACAATATATGAATTATAATGCATAAATAATAGAAAAAATAATAAGGTATCATATATTATTTTTATGATAATAGGTAATTATAGTTAGCAATTTTTAATTGTATAATTTAATTATAGAATTTACTCGTAATTAAAGCTTATTTTATAGAGATGATTTTAATTATAGATAGTTATAAGTATAAACTATTTTTAACATGAATTGACTGGTATTCCTACACTTCCTTGAATAGATCATTATGTACATTTCAATTGTAAAAATAATAATTTTTCATTAATTATCAATTAAATTCAACAAAAAATTATTGAAATAGGTAAAATTTCTAAATTATATAACTAAAATAAGGAACCAAAACTATCAAAAACATTTTAGTGATTTCTTTTAGCTTATTAAGTTGCAGAGTATACTTGAAAAATACGTTTTAATTATAAGATTAATTATAACAGCACAGTTATTATATAGCAATTATAGATAGAATATTGTCCTTAATAAAATGTAATAACTTTCCATTATAAATTTCGACAAACAAAATGAAAAATCCTTTGAATTGGTGCAAAGATATTTAAATCATTTGGATTGGTGTCTATTATCCTAGATATATACTTAACAAGTGTTTGCAGACACTCGTTAAACAATACTTTTATGAGAACGCCGATACGGATCTTGATTCGCATTAATAATATTATTTTCATCATGACCTAGACTGCTCATTTTCTAATGTTTCTTTTTTCATGATATTATTTGCAATTACGTTTGGGGAGGATACATAAGGATGGTGGAGAATTTTGCTCGAGGGCATTTGCGGGTTCCTCCCATCCAAATAATCTTTGGCTATAAGTGAACGTCCTCATCTCTAGAGTGGTTACTCTCCACATTCATGAATTTTGTAGCCTCGATTTTTTAAAAATCGTATAAACTTTTTTCTCCAACTTGGGATTTACATACTCTAATATTAAGAATGGGTCATATAAATTGAACATGAAATTCAGATATGTTATAATTCTATCTATTAAGTATTGATTAATTTCATCAACTCAAAGATTGTCGATTAATTTTCCTTTTAAAATTGGTACATGAAAAGGAAAATTAGAAAAAGTAAAAAAAAAAAAGGTTGGTGCTCCTGATTATCAGGGTCCACAAAAGAAGGTGCACCCACAAGTTAGCAGAAGGTGTTAGGTGCTTCAGCTACCAGTAGGATAATTAACTCAACGTGGAAAACTTGAGAGCAATTGGGGGAAATTAAATAAAATTAATATCGAACAGGTGCCGCATTTCATAACAAATTCACGAAAATGATCGCTTTCTCTCTTCATTGCAAACCACGTTCGTTGACCATGCGTGATTAAACATTACAATACTAGATTTCACTTAATTATCCATATCCCCTTCATAATCTAATACATTATATTTTCCTCGATTGGACCTGTCTGTTTTTCTAATTAAACGGATTACATTCACGAAAGTAGCCAATGATTATTTATATTTAGTAAAATTTAAAATTTTTTATAACTTGTAAACGATTAATCAAGAAATAATTGTAATAGGAATGCTATTAAAGGCGTTCCCGGGTTTTCATACTTTTTCATTTTTTATTACCTGTGACGACATATGCAAAAGAAATGCCGTCTCTTTCACATTTATGCAAAGAAGAAAGAGCTGCAGGCTCGTGGTTCGCGTGGGCGCGCGTCGCTATCAGCGTGAACAAGTGCGTAAACTTCATGAATTTTTACATTAGCCCTGGCCGAGCAAAGCCCATCTCCCCCTCCGTTCATTTGTATGTTAAATATGTTCATGCTTATCTTAACAATGACCCATCGGCCATCACATACCAACGACCACGGTGCTAATTTTCCGGAAGTAAATCCGGACCTATGTGCACATCGACTCGTGTTCCCGATGCTCGTATATCGTTGAATCAAGGACCCGGTTCACGAATGAGTTCGACCTTGCGGTCTTTTGCTCTTTGCCCGGGCTGAGAGTTCGGGTTCGATCAATCCCAAGTTTCTCAACCCACGCACAGGAAAATCAATCGAATTTTCGTCGTTCTGGCTTCAGCTTCCAATGGGTTTCCCGTGGTTTTTCACACTACTCTTTCACCTGAATATCCCAGCAGATGCATATGCATATATAGCCACACATATAAACGGGGTGCGATGAGACATGGAAGCAGCCACTTTGATTGCAGTTGGGCCGAAGAACATCTCTAGCAGTGAAAATTCAATCGGCCGAATTGGACAGGGTCACCGTCGCGTGACTTTCTTTCAGGCGATGGATCCCTGGCTTCCGTCTTTCAAAATTGACAGCGCGGTCATGTCACGGGTTTGTCTCAGATCGAACTCCTTCCTCAGCATCTCCACCGTCCTCTGTGCGTGAATGTGAGCTGCCTTCACCAGTGGCAGCACAAAGTGCTTTCCATACTGGGATTAGCATCTTCAACGGTGGACGTAGTTCCTGACAATGACAGACAAGTTCTCGATATGTTTATCTCTAAGCCCAAACAAATTCACCATTTCACTCCACCTCTTTTTGTGTATTTCAATTAAGAGCAGTACCTTGAAAACGGGTGTCAGTTCTTCTTCCTCACGCAAAACCAAAGAAAGGCTCCAATAACAAGTCACTGGTGTGACGCACTCTTGTAGCACCGGTTTTAAAATCTTGCTGATGGGAACAAATTGACGCGTAATTCGGCCACTGTTCAAAACAAGAATTTAGAAAAATATGGCCCAACATTGTATTTAAATGGTACTTATATCCTGCTTTAACAAAATGAGCTGACGAAGCATTTACAGATCTGACAATGCTTTTTCGCAATTGCTTGATTCACTAGTGTGCATACACAGACGACGAATGAGAAAATTGACTGCCACTTTCCATTCGAGGAGAGAAAATGCAGAGTAAATACTTGGTCTCAGTTCTGACAATTGACAAACATATGTACCCCTTCATTTAGAATAATAATTCTTCATCAAATTTCATACACTCGTAAATTAGTGTATAATTTTCATGAATCCTGATATGATCCTGCATAAACATTACGCAACTAGAATAAAATATTTCCATGCAATCACACCAGAAGGTAGAGAACTCAAGTCATCACCTCGAAACGAATAATTCATGTAACCCACAATCAAACTGCATGTTAGTACACATGAAACAGAAGTACCTGATATAGAGAGTTTCAAGCTGTATCCCAAGAGTTGGCATAATCACCACAGATTCTGAATTATCAAATGAAATGATGTCAGATGCCAAACCTATACAATAAGACCTCTTGGGAGTAGACGGGAACTAGGTTCCTCTGACCTTTCTTAACAGATTTCCCAAGCAACAATTTTCTCAGAAATGCCCACAAGAGGAAGCTTGAGAAAAGAAGAGTAACTGATTTCTCCTGTTACATGAACAAAAGCAGAAATACAAAAATAGAACAACCATCATTAGTCTACATGTTCCATATTCAGCGGAATACTGCATAGACACAACTAGACTGAACTGGAACGATTATGTGATACTAATAGTCAACTCCAATTTTAAACTTCAACTATTTCAATAATAGGTTGATTTAACATGGCAGAACTCTTTTTTACAAACTACTGTTATCCACAATAGGTGTGTCAGGTTTGGCTCTAAGCATAACCAAAAGACTCTTTCAAGTTCATGCCAAAGTAAAAAGAGAATTGGAACAAATAAGGTGACTTCAAGTGCAATTATCCACACATCTTTAAACATTTAAAGTACCCAAGATTAAATGAAAGTCCAATTTCAAACCCCAAGAGTCTAAAAAAAAAAAAAACTAAAGAATGAGACAAAAATATGATACAGACTTATAACCAATACTGCAGCATTAAAAGGCCTACAGGCTGAAGTCATTAAGAGCAAGGGCACTTCATTTCACCCATTAAAATAAACACTGAATAGTCACTGATGTACCTTGATAAGGACAGGATACAATGTATTCCCCACAACGATGGCAGCAAGGAGAGAGAGAAAAACACGCTTTGCACCATTACTTTGGACCTCAATGTGGTGGATGTCGATTGCTTCATGGGGGTACTTCTGGTCATGGAAATACATATATTTTCTGTGGGCAAATGAATTTTCTCCCATTAATGTGGGTTCATGACCAACTGAATGGTCTCACATTCTACCTGCATGGAGTGAAAAACACTGTAATCTTAGACGTCTACAACTTGATGATAAAAGCTTTTAACAGTTTTGCTATATCAAATAACAAAGAGCACCGAGTTGTTAGGTCTTCTATCAAAGTAGAGCAGTATATCTACTCCCGAGTAAATAACATGAAATCAAAGACGAAGAAAATGAGGACCGAAGCAATCCCCTAGATAGATACGTCAGCATATAAAAATGAGTTGAAACTTGAAATGTGCAAATTCTCTAGAATAAGAGGTGGTGATTCTCACAGGCGCATAATTTTCATCCCATGAGCTTCCACAACAAAAGTTTGACCTTGGGTACTAAAAATCTAGCACAATCCCCCCAACCCCAGGTTTTTTCCACCTGATTTCCCAGACACATCAAGTGTTCCTCAGAACCTAAACTAAAATCCGGCATAAGCCCCCAAAACCTTTCTTTAACCAATTTCCCCCTCGATCAGTGTTAGAACTTAGATTGCCGAATGCATTTCCACACGTCACACAACTCGAAACGTCTTTTAGCTGCCATCAAGTTCTCCTTATCACCCAATCGACTACAAAAAGAATCTGCTAAAATATGCTCGAGAGCCCGCTGGTAGTCATCACATTTCTGGCACGTTCAGCACAGAGTCGTCACTCTACCTTAAGTCCCCACCGAAAAAGCATTATAGGGTTCAACTGGATCATACGAAATTTTACCAGAGGATCACACTCTTAACTGGTTGGGGCATTTCATCGAACACGAGACGTGCGTGACCGCAAGCGACGGAAACCGAGTACAACCAAGAACCACGAAAACCAATCGACTGGGTGTACTCACAGATCAGAGATGCGGCGAGACGATGAGTTGAAGGCGGGGGGGGGGGCGGTGTTCATGTGACGAAGGGCTGCCTGCCGCGAGAATTTGAGATGGCTCTGCGCTGATATCCTCGAAATCAACGAAGAATTTCTTGAAGATGGGGAGAGAGGGAGAGAGAGGGAGAGAGAGAATCAGCCTCGACAAAGCCCGAAATCCGACGTTTGATGCCTGCCGTCACCAATTCTCGGACGTGAACAATCGTACCTGTACCGGATCGTTAGTTCGGGTTGTCCGATGAAGTGGAACAGCTCCGATCCCGGGGGAAAATTCTGGGGTTCGATAAAGATCGGTCCCTTATGGAATCTGGAACGTTGGATAAAGGAAAATAATAGTAACTTATAAGTATTTGAGAAAAATTACCGGGTGTAAAGGTTGCGAATTTCACTATTGGGTAAGCAAAATTATGGCATGGGAAGGCAATTACTAGCCGATAAAACTAGATTTACGAACCGTGAAGAAATGTCATGATCACTAAAGATTTACCACAATTTTAGGTTACTCACAATTTTTCATCGGAGATTCGATTTGATCATGCAAGACCTTAAAAGTAAATTACTACGTGAGAAAAGTCGTTACTTCCTAATTTCTTGAATGACACCATCATGTATGGACAATTTGAGGGTGTTTTACTGCGCTATTATTTGGTATTTAACAAGCAGCTATATTTTCATGTTATGAACTCTATGAATAAATCACTGCACGCAAAGTTAAATCGCTACCTTTAAGTGAGATGTGAGAACGAGGCACGACTATTGCAGCTAAGTAACAAACTACTGCTTACAAGTGCAATGTTTTCGTGTTACGCATTCTCGGATGCATCCTTTCTTGTATAAAGAAAGGTCTTTTTAGTTGAATGAGCTCAGGCTATTTAATATAGCGTCACACACTATTCATACACTTTATCTATTCCCTATCATCGTTGAATTCAACATTCAACATAAATTAGTATCGAACGCCAAATTATTTAAAACATGTTGCGACTAATAGTGAATAGGAACTTTTTTTTCCGCAATTTTCTATGATTGAATTACCTTTTTTAGCTTTAAGAAGTTCGACGAGAAAAAAATAATTACTTCCCCACGAGTTAAATGAAGACCTGCCCTCCCTATTGAGTCCTGCGCTTGTCATAGAGGTCACATTCCTCAAATTGCATTACGCATGCATGCATGCACGAACAACACGAAAATGAGAGAACTGCTTCCTCAACCATGAATCCATCAAAGTCAACGGCCAAGATAAAGTATTCTGCACGCCCAAGACAATTGATTGAACAGGTGCACGAAATCATGCATATATATAACTAGATCAAACACAAAGCTTCCCAGATTCTTCTCCAACAGTAGGTAAGCCACTAGGACAGAAGGAAAAAACAGGCCTAACTCCACGGTCTATCTAAATGCCCGCATTCCGAAATTGCTAAGAGCCAGAGTGATTTGAATAGAATATACAGCGCTCATCCCACTCCCGTAAACAAATTTGTGCGACACTAGTCCATCAAAAATCCAAACAAACTAGTCAAACTAGCGTATGATCCTCAGTAAAATCAGTTCCTTCACAAAAAGCAAAACGAACATCCAACTCTGCAAGATTAGGCTCCAACCAAGCTATGACGCCGCAAGCGGCAAAAGCTAAACATCAGCATCAACATTAGCATGGCAGGCAAGTTATGCTATATGGAAGAAAAGAGGGGGGGCAGATCCATGGCACCGATCAGCATCATCCACTCATGCCGAAGTCTTCCGCAGAATGATACAGACCATAGGCTCCTGGTACCTCCATCTTCCCACCCAGATGCTCATTTCCTGCAAGACCACCTAGGAACATATCAGAACTTAGCAACTCCACATGTGCTTTAGGCAAAATTGGCTTATGCTAAGGAACATTTGCAATTCAGTTACCATCATCGATGCTATTACCCAAATCTGAGATGGGAAACCCATCATAATCATTACATAGATAGCAGGGAACAGTCAAAATTCACAGTAAATATATACGAAATTAAGAATCAATGAAGCATATTTAGACTCACAAACCAGTAAATGTTGCTGTTACGTAGAATGGAAAAGCTTGGGAGGGTCAATTGAACGCTTCTTTGCTATCGAATTGACCAAAGATTAACTTCACCAAGAACTGTTCATACCAATTTTTGAATCTCTCTGTTAGGATAATCAGCAAATGCACAGATATAAAAACACTTCTCTGCTTATATCATCGCTAAAAATCGCCTAATCTGTCATGTTTCATCTAGATAGTGCCCAAAAGCACGTCTGGAAATGATAGACTCTAGGTTATCGAATCAAATTACACCATTATCAATCTAGATGACTCCCCTTAATAATAAGGTGTATATCTGAGTATGTACCTGAATTTGACAACATGGCATCATAGAAAGATAGCTGGCCTAGGTTCCTATTCCTGGATCTCAAACTGCCATCTGAATAAACCATGCTCTCCACTTTGGTCTGTGAATCAGCAAAATGAAGATCTGAGCTAATCTCAGGGCTTTGGAAGCACAAATCTTCGTTCCTTGATACAGGATTCTGCTGAGATTGAAAGATCTCTGGTTTTGTCTTCATCTCCTTTGGGGACTCAACTTCTGCTTCCGCTTCAGATTCAGTATTGTTGCCAGTTGCATTCTGCATTTTCCTTTTGGATCGTGCACGCCGGTTCTGGAACCAGTTATAGACATTCGTTTCTGAAATTTGTCCATGTTGGCTCAGTTCGTTAGTAATCTCTTTGATTTTCTGTTTGCTTGGGGTACCATTTCCTTCATTGAAGATGCGCTCAAGAATTTGAAGTTGTAGAGGTGTTGGAGTCCATCGCTGCCTGGCAGTTATTTTGTGACCACCAGTTGTCATCAAGGGGTCACAATACAAATTTCCCAGCCTAACACCTGATGAAGCCAGTAAAACGTCAGCTTAAAAGTAACATTCGGAAAACTGACGTTTTTACAATGATGCAAGAAAGTTTGGGAGATCAAGTGCAGAAGTGCTAGAGCCTCCTATATGCATTTAAAAAGAAAAAAGAAGAAGAAAATTACTAGGATCATCTAACAAAAATAGGCAGCAATTACACGGCTAAAACGGTAGATTAAATATCAGACAGCAGGCAGAGAGAAGTGTAGCCTTCAGAAACCTCCTCTCTATGGAGAAAAAGGCTCCTAGACATCATAATTATGAAGCTGCACTAAGGAATAGAAAAACCCCAGAGAAAGGAGAGTCACAGAAGATTTAAGCATATGCTTTTGGAGTTCATCAATTTGTAATGTAGCATGTGCTTTTCCAGAAGAATGGATTAAAAGTTAGACGAGCATCAATATTTCTCTCACACCCTATAGACATAAATGCTTCCAGACATCATAATGGTTACCAGAGAGAGAGAGAGAGAGAGAGATGGACTCTAAATATTCTGTTTCCTGAGAGTAATCCCAGCCAGTCAGTTTTCCAGTATTGAAAAGTTAGAGCCCAATGGTACAGAAATCATCCATCAAATTGGAAAAAGTAAAATCCTCATCCATCAAGCTGAAATCAGACTCGAAGCACAGAAGAGAGAATCTTTCTGCCAACCATCCCAAGTCAGGAGCCAGCAAAGAACAAGATCCTCGAGGTCAGAAGCCAAAAAGTTGTCGAGGAACAGCTACTGAATATTTTTCCTTCCAGAATCAAGAATTCAATTTTAAGGGGCGACCCCCCACGTCTGAACGCGAATTCAACACGAGACACCCAAAGTGCACAGAAATCACACGCCCGAGTACGAGAATGTCCGTACAAAGAAGTACGAGAATTGAGTGAACAGGAGGAATAATTACATCAGAACCACCGCTCCCGGATGAAGAAGTCGTCGCACTAAAAGCGTGATAAAAGCTAGCCGATGATCAGACACGAACGCGGCACTCCCTTCCAACACCAGGAAACCATCCGCTAAAACGGAGGAACGCCGCCCACAAAACGACAACACAGATACAAACAGGACAAAAACCTGCACGGACACGAGCGTCCACGAATGCCCGACCGAATTGCAGTTCCCAATCGTTCGACCGGACACCGGAAGTGCGGGCGTGCAAAATTGGCAGGAATGCCGACACGGATCTCGGGAAAAAAAAAACTCAAGACGATGTAATTTCCCGTAATTCAAACCTAAATAGCGGAACGACGGACCGACCTACGCGCGATCAGCAACCCCTAATCGTCCAACCCCGAAGCCAAGACCGGCGCCATTACCGCGAGCGTTCGAGAGAGAGAGAGAGAGAGAGACCTGCGAGATCCTGCTGAGCGGTGAGGTTCTTGTGCATCTCGACGAGCTGCTCGCAGATGGAGGCGTAGACGGCGATCTGCTTCCGGAGGGTCTCCAGCTGCTCGTCCGTCATCACCTTCACGTACAGCACTCCGCCCCCGTTCCCGCCCGCCGTCCCGTTACCCATGCCCTCTCCCCCCTGCTGCTGCTGCTGCTGCTGCTGCTGAGCCTCCTTCGCTTGCTGCTGCTGCTGCTGCGGCTGGTGGTGCTGCTGCTGCTGCTGCTGCGCGTGATGGTGGTGGTGGTGGTGGTGGGGGTGGTGCTGTTCCTGCTTCTCCCATTCCATCACGGCCTTCTTCTCATGGCACGCGCGGTGTCTGCCTGCCGCCGCGAACGAGGGGAGGAGGAATGCGCCGTCGAGAGTGCGCGCCTGCGTACGGCGGCTGCTGCTGCTGCTGCGGAGGAGGAGGAGGAGGACGAGGCGGAGGAGGCGGAGGAGTACCTTTTTTTTTTTTTTTTTTTTTTTTTTTGCAGTGATCACTGAAGAAAGAAGACGGAGAAGAAGAAGATAAAAAGTAGAGAGAGAACGAAAGAAAGAGAGGGAGGGAGCGAGGAAAAAGGAAAAGGCGTGGAACGAAAGTCTAAAGGAGTGTTTGTTGGGTTTTTTTCCGAGGTGGGCCCCCCGCTCCCCCCCAAGGGCCCCACAACTTATCGCGCGCACCGTGCGCACGTTAGCGGGTCCGCGCGGGCCGTGTGCCGCCCTGGACACTCCTTCGTCGTTTGGACTTTCTCCTCCGCACCCCCCGCTCGGGCGGGCGACACGTGCCTCGCCTTCTAATTAGAGAAGATCCCGGGATCCTTCCCCCATTCCTCGCGCCCCGGTTAATTTACCTAATAAAATTCCGCCGAATTTTGAAAAAAAAAAAAAAGCAATTTTTTTCTATAAAATGTCGACCAATCGTATCGCTTTAAAAAAAAAATTGACTTAATTAAAACCGATTTTCTTACTAAATAAGTTTTGACTAAGCTTTATAATTTTCTTTTAAAGCATAATCAAGTTGAGATTTATCATGGATGTGTAATTGAATCATAAAACTTATCAAATTGATGTGACGAGATCTAAAAATCTATCAAATTAATACAATCAAATCATTTCCATTAATAAAGGCTAATAAATTTTAGTATTCGATTGCATTAACCTTACAAGTTTCAGAAATTTATTATACTAACTTGATAAATTTCATGACTAAATTGTACATTTTGAAAGTTTTAAGATTCAATTTCACTTCTATGATAAGTTTTACAATTTAATCACAATTTTCAAGAATTTAAAGACTCAATTAAAGTTTCATCAACGAGATTTAAGACTTCCATTATATTTACTCCATATTTTTTATTCCCCGTCTGCTTTGTCCTGATTAATAAAATGGCCAAATTTTTTAATTGTGCTGCTGAGAATTATGTGAAATCCGGCGTCGCAAGCCGGTCGAGATCACGAGATGGTGTCCCCTCGATTATCGAGAGAACGCCGCTAATTGATGCGATAATTGCGCTCCGGCTGTCTTTTTCGAGCCCAAATGACAAAACCGGGGATTTATTGTAAAATTAAGAAATCGAAGGTGGTGACACGGTCGTGTCTTTTGCCCTAATTCTACTGTTCCTTTCTCTCTCTCTCTCTATCGACAAGGAGGAAATCGCGGGGCCCCCTTTTTTTTGTCGTTATGCGCGCTTTTCATAGCGTGCTCCATTCGTAGTATTTTAGCGCCAGTCACGGTCGGCGCCGTCACCAAAATAATGTATTATACGAAGAGGGAGAGTATATATTTTATTATGTACATCCTTCGCACCGTGCTCGCTTTCCGATTACTTTAGTGTCATTTTTGTAAAAAAAAAAAATCATAAAATTTGATCGCTTAAGTGAATCGATTTATGAAGCTAAAAAATCTAACGTGGCTCGTTGGCACTGGCAAGATAAAACCAGCAATCCCACAAATTAAGGGTATAATTACCTTATGAAATTTGCGATGGGGAGGCAGGAGAAGTGGCTCATGATCATGCGAAGGCGAAGCACATTGAATAGGCTATTGTCGTCGGTTTCTTTTCCGAAATAACCTGAATGCGATTTCTCTAGATTTCCTTCCACGATCTTGCCTCCAACTTATTTCTGCGACATATCGGTAGCGATCATCGTTTTCATTAGCAAGAGTAGCGGCGAGAAGCACCAAAAACAAACACAGAGGGGGTCTTGTAGTACAAACTTTGAGAGGGAAACAAGAAGCAAGGCGATGCATGAAACGTCATCAATTTTAGGTTGTGTTTGTTTGAAACAAAGTGTTTTTGGAAAATTAATTTTCGAAGTTTTCACCGGTTTATTTTGCAGAATATGACTAATTAATCAAAAACACTTTTCGAGCAACAAAGGTATTCATTCATAAAATTAGGAAAGTGAATTCCTAATTCTTAAATGATGAAAACATTCCAAAATAACTCATTTTGATTTTTTTAGTTTTTCAATATTTTTTTCTTTTTCCTTCTCCCTCGTCCGGCCAAGCCTCGACTGTGGGTGATGACTAGCGATAAGCACAGGTCAGTGAGCTCGAGCTCGCAAAATCCCAACGAGACTCGACGTCACTCGAGGCCGACGAAGTTGAGCCTTCCTCGTGGCCTATAACCTATCGTTGATGAGGCCAACGACCAACAGAGGAAGAAAGAAATAAAAAAAAAAAAGTAAATAAAAAATTATTTATTTATTATTTTTTTATTTATATTAGGGGGAATCGATCCATGGTGGATGGGTTCCGAAGCTAGAACCTGAAACCTATTATATTTTAACTAGTTCCGAATTTTTTTACTCCGAAACCTGCCATTTTGCTTAGAACAGATTCTAGAACTTACCCTATTTTTCCAATCCGATTCCACGATCTACCCAAGAACCTATTTTATTTTTTTGTTTCCTTTTTTGGTTCATTTTTTTTTATAGCAAAATCATATGAGGTTTTGGTTCAATTGGAACCTATTCCCAAATCGGTTCCAACTGATTCCAAAAATTTCAAACCTATTCTTAGACCAATTCCAACGAGAATTGATTCCTAAACTTATTTTCCAAGTAGTCCGGTCCAGTTTGGTTCTTTGGTAGAACCAATTTGGTTGCACAACCCTACTTAAGATAAAGTCATGAGATTGAAAATCTTTTTCCAAATAAGATCCAAACACCAGAAAACTTTTTTGGCCACATATCACCAAATAAAAGGAAAATTATGTATTTTCTTGAAATATGATTTTTCATAAAATATTTTCCTTATTTTTTTCGCCTAAACAAATACATCCGTAGTCTCACTTGCCCTAATATCTTCTTTATTTTCTACTTTAGGCTGGAATTCGTTCTAAAAAACCTACCACATGCTCACAATTTTATTTAAAAGGTCATGTAAGATGAATTGTTGAAATACATCGTTGGAGGCACCAAAGTGATCGATTTTTCACCGAAGTGATCAATTGGAATCTATTCCCAAATTGGTTTCAACTGATTCCAAAAATTTGAAACCTATTCTTAGACCGGTTCCACATAAGAACCGGTTCTCGGACCTATTTTCCGAGCAATCCGGTCTAATCCAATTCTTCAATAGAACCAATTTGGTTGCACACCCCTACCTAGGATAAAGTCATGAGATTGAAAATCATTTTCCAAAAAAGATCCGAACACTGGAAAAATTTTTTGGCCACATATCACCAAATAAAAGGAAAATTATCCATTTTCTTGAAAAATGATTTTTCACAAAATATTTTCCTTAAGTTTTCGCCTAAACAAACATGTCCGTAGTCTCGCTTGCCCCAATATCTTCTTCATTTTCTACTTTAGACTGGAATTCGTTCTAAAAAACCTACCGCATACTCACAATTTTATTTAAAAGGTCACATGAGATGAATTGTTGAAATACATTGTTGGAATACATTGTTGGAGGCACCAAAGTGATCGATTTTTCACCGAAGTGATCAATTGGAACCTGTTCCCAAACCGGTTCCAACTTATTCCAAAAATTTGAAACCCGTTCTCAGACCAATTCCAATGAGAACTGGTTTCCAGACCTATTTTTCGGGCGGTTCGGTCTAGTCCAATTCTTTAATAGAACCAATTTGGTTGCACACCCTTACCTAGGATAAAGTCATGAGATTGAAAATCATTTTCCAAAAAAGATCCGAACACCGGAAAACTTTTTTGGCCACATATCACCAAATAAATGAAAACTATCTATTTTCCTAAAAAATGATTTTTGGAAAATATTTTCCTTAAGTTTTCACCTAAACAAACACACCCTTGGTCTCACTTGCCCCAATATCTTCTTCATTTTCTACTTTAGGCTGGAATTTGTTCTGAAAAACCTATGGCGTGCTCACAATTTTATTTAAAAAGTCACATAGATGAATTGTTGAAATACGTCACTCGATTTTTTATCAATGTGATATTGACATGATCGATAAAAAAAATTACAATACTAAAGTGAGTGTTCTATGAACTTTATCATTAATATTTGCACTTTGGTGCAAATCAATAGACTTCAGTTTTGCCAATTGCATTAAACTTCGATTTATGCCCAGATTGATGTACTTTGACTGTTTTCTAATCAATTTTGGATAAATTAGGGTGCGTTTAATAACGTTTATTCAGAGAATAATTTCTTTTTAGAAATAGTCTTTTTCTATTTTTATTTCTATTTCTTAAAATAATTTATGAGTAAAGAAATGAATTTAATAAATACACAAAATTTATATTCTCGAAATAGAAAAATAATAGGAATATGTTTGATATGATCCATAATTTTTTTGTAAATGTAGAATTTCTTTTAATTTTTTTAATTTTTTAATTTTTTTCAGTTTTTTTTTTTTTCTTAGTGGGGAAGAAGAAGAAAAGGAAAAAAAAAAAAATAACTTACTTCTAGAAATTATTTTCTTGGGAATAAAAATTACTTTTTTTACTTTTTATTTATTTTTGTTCTAAATCTATTATCTGGTTATTTTTCTATTTCGGGAAATAGAAAAATTAGTTGATGTTATCAAACAATTTTATTTTTATTTTATTTCGAAAAACAAAAAAATAAAAAAATAAAGGAGGAGAAATATTACCGTGTAGACCCCTATACACTTGACTTGTTTATGGCAGAATATATCACACAGGAAGATACTCGTTAAGCTCATGCAATTTCATTTGGGACCACACCGACCCTCATTTAGGTGAGGGAAAACGATGCAAAAGAAAAACCCAAAAAATGAAAGAAATTCTTAGCATAGAGAGAATGAGCTACCGTCAAGCCAAGGAGACATCAGAGCGGTTGGCAACAGGGACGAGGCTTTTAAGGCCGAGGGCTGCATCGACCGATGGTCGGGTCCATGCGACTGAGAAATGGCGAGGGTGGCCTTTGTCGTGAAAGCTTGACCTATCCGATTAGAGATAATCTAAATATATTTAGAATATTTATTCGGATCTTCCAAATATATCGAGATATATAGAAGTTTCACAATTTCTCTCTTCCACATCATTCTTATCTCAACCGAGTGAGAAAAATTCACAAACCCCACAGGATAAATCGCTTGGATATCACTCCATGTCTTATCAATTTGCACTCTCATTTATGAGCTGTCTTCATCTTTAATGCCGAGTTAGCTTCATCAACATGCAATTAGGCATCGATGATTCCACAGTTCCATCCAGTCAATCTCTCTCTCTCTCTTCTCTCTTCTCTCTCTAACTGTGACCATCGATTTGTCTTTTGACACATCCTTTTTTGAGGTGGAAGTCATGATGGGGTCTTTTTTTATTGGATGCTGCCCAAGTTCAACAGTTGAGTTAGTAAGTTTTTGGCCTCTAACGCATAATCAATGCCGATATCGACATGCAATCCCTCCAATTTCCCACTCACTGCCCAGCAAAAGAATTTGCTTCATTGGACCGAAAGGAAAAAAAGTTCGCAATGACTGCCAAAGAGAGATTCCTCCGGTGGGGCCCCTCTCATTCCCACCTAGAACCTTTGAAAACATTGGTTTGGAAGATCTTCTAAACTTTTTTGAAATATGTATGTATGCATGTATTTATGTATATGAAGTGAATTGACCAAAATGATCTCCACACTTGAGTATGCATTCAAAGGTTAATTAGGCCCATTTTTTTTTTTTTTTCTCATGGTGAAAAAGAAATATTCTACCTTTTCATCTTCTCTTGTTAAGAGGTTTTGATGTAAATCTTCTCACCCGCTCTCCCGATTTCAAAAGTTTGTCATAGTAAGAATTTATGTAATATATTAGAGCATGCATGCTTCGGTATATTGCATGATATTTATGCTTTCATTGAAATTTACGTATGATTTCTCCAAAATATTATCGTCGATTTCTAGCTCTTTGATCCTTTGTATCTGAACTTTCATTGTTTTGTACAAGAGATCATTTCAGCAAGTTAATTTGGTCTGAGATTTGATTTAGATGGATTCATATTTCAGTGAACTTACATGTAATTCTCTTTGTTCAAATGGTTTGAGGCATTAAAAGTTATTTACATTTTATAGCTAAATTGGTTGTTCTGTGTTTATAATGATGAAAATTTTGAGAGATCATTAAGAGTGCGATTGTTTCATAGAAAACGAGATTTGAAAAATATTTTTCAAAAAAACATAATCATTTGAATTACCCGACAAAATGAATGAATTGAATGAAAAATATTTTCATCGTCCACGAAATTGTTTAAATATAAATTAATATCGATAATGATGGTTATTTCAAGCAATTAATTTTTGGAAATATTTTCCAAACTATTTATTTTCTGGGTAACAAATAGAGGCTCATGAGCGAGACAAGCATTCATAGTTGTTGTTTCACCGCATCTTTATGGTTATTTTGAGAACAACGGTTGTTTGTAAATAACAAAAACTAGAAAAAGAAAGAAAATAAAACTCATTGTTTGATTGAACACCTTTTCTATTGAATAAAAAAATATCAACATTTCATAAAAGTTCGTGCTATTTCCATCCACTTATTAACTTTTGACATCCCATTTTACATTGAATTGACTACAGTAACCTCCACGGGCTTTACTTTAAATTTAAGATTATTTCTTACCTTCTTTTTCTTTTTCATTTGTTTGAATTGTATTTCTAAACCCCCTCTCAAATAATATTAATTAATATTAAACGTGAAGCCACACTTGATTCAAGACGGACGCTTGCCTTTATTTCTTCTTTTTTGGTTTTTTTTCCTTTTCTTTTTCAATTCGGAACAAAATTCGTGCACCTCTTTTTAAAGAGAAATTATTTGCTAGACAGCTACCTTATTATTATTATTTTTGGAAAAAATAATTATTTTGTTGATGATTTTATACTTATTTTTATATCAAAAAATAGTTATTCAAAAAGTAATTTAAGCACAAGTAAGAGAATAATCTTTGAGTAAATTGTGTATAATGTATACATTAGTCACAATATTCAATTTTTGAGTAAATATGTATCAAAATTTGAAGTAAAAAAATTCACAGTCATGAGAATAATCTACGGAAATAAATTAAATAATACACATATAAAATTAACATTTCTTTACTCCAATATATGATTAGTGCCTTGCCTGCTCATGTTATAATAGTGGAGAATGAGTTTTAGAGAAGACAAACATGAACTTCACGAAGGAAATGTTAAAATGTAACGGGTGAGGATGAATCGGCTAGGGTGAAAAAAGGTTGCTTGAAAGTGACGTAAGTTTTTCTTTTAATAAAATTGAACAAAAAAAAGAAGAAAAAAAGGTAAGATATAATATTAGATTAAGAACGAGAATAGTCATGGATAATGTAGTTATGCCAATAATAATGGATGAAAAAGCTAAGAAATAATCTTAAATTAAGAATGGGACCCGCAAAAATTAATACAATCAATTCATTATGATAGGAATGTGTCAGGAGCCAATAAGGGATGGAAATAAGGTAAGTCTTTATAAAATGTTGATTATATATTTATGAAAAAAGTCAATGCTAATACTGCTGAGCTAAAAGTGCCATTTAACATGAGGGAATTATACCAAGAAAAAGCAAACATATTGTTTCTAAACTTAGGTCGAGGAAACTAAAAAGCTGAGTTCGATAAATATTTGGCTAGATATCCATATTTATTGAAGGTCATTATGGTCGGTTCACTGAGTTAAATAGAATTTGAAAATAGCGCAGCCACCTCCATTCACATAAGTCGTGTCGGATCAAAAGAACAAACGATCGATTTTCTTTTTATCATTTGAAAAAAAAAAAAAAAAAGAGGAAAGGAGAAAGACTTCCAATGATCAACGGCTGCGAATAACGAACGGGCGCACCGAAAAAAAGTCAGTCCTACGCTTTTCTGGCACTCAGTTGGCGACAATAATTACGACGTTCGAAGACTTGAGAGGGTTTATATATACCTAACAAAAGCTAAAACACCAAACTTTGTCCTCATCTTCACCTGTAACCAACCTTGGCCAATCAGGAATCGACACCTGGATACGGTCGGGGATTCCTTGACTCTGAAATTGTTTTTTCTTTTTCGGGGCTTGAATCGGGCATGTGCAGAGCTTTGAATTCGTCGACCACTCATCCCCCCTGCCAATGCGTATAGTTTGGGTACCGTGGCCTGTACGTAATTCAGTGTGACCAGTCGTCCGCCTGCCCTTCGTTGGTGATGAGGAGCGTCCCGAAAATGACCGTGCTAGGCGCGCTCGAGAGCCGCCATGCTTGCCTTCCTCAAAGACCTGGATCCTAATGAGGTCGATTATTGTTGATTTGTTGTATTGCTCTCGAAAGTGATCAATGCATTGAACGGCAAATTTGACATTCAAATGATCTCAAATGCCATAGAGGGGCGTGTCCAGGTGCATGAAACCTATTTAGAGTAACTATTTTGAGCGTATTTTCTTAAAGATCGGAGCTCTCCAGTTTTTATTTACTTTAAACTTTAGATTGGTAAGGTTAGCATTCGCTGTCATGATGTTTGGCCCAGTGATGAAAGGGTCACTTGTTTTCCACGAAGTCATGGGTTCGATTCATATGGTGAGCCAATCTCGTATCGGTTGGTGCCGAGAGATCCGTCGGTGTTTCTTTGTCTTGCTAATAACAATCTGTCCAACCGAATCTCCGTAAGACCAAAACCACCATCTCAACTCAACTCCATTTGCACAGTTGATCATGTCTTCAAGCAAGTCATGGAAACTTCCACTGCCTCGCAGGACCTTAGCTGCATGACCTCCATTCATTCTCTCATTCTCCATTTTCGATTTCTCAAAATCTGACCGCCGAGAGGATTAGAGCAATTTAGCACTTCCCGGGATGTTGATCCTTGCGTAACACATGAAGATCCATCCTCTACTCGGTTAACACGGACGATCTAGGTCGAATCAAGAGCGAACCGGAAAATGGGTAAATATAGGACAAGAGCTCCTATCTTCCGAGGAGAAACTGTATATCGCGAACACTTCCCGAGTTACTAACCCATGCTGGGAATTACCATCCTACTACCTTTTGAACAAAGGATTGGAGACGAAACCCAATAGCTGAAATGCTAAGAGTTTCTAGCTCAACAATCGCTTTCACCATAATATTTCGAAACTCAAAAAGGGTTTCCGACAATTGCTCCCAACTGCGACTGCAATATTTGCTTCAATTTCTAACCCGAGTTCTGGAGCATGATCTCCATGGCTTTGTAGAATCGATAATTATGTGAGAGGATGCAGCATGGTCCAACAATTTCTCAAGTCAGTCATGCACGAATTCACGCAAGTGAGATTCATCACCACATACCATCAAGAAAAAGGTTCCTTGCTGTCCAGACAAAGCAGCTCGATTGCATAATGACTAATAACTTCTACAATGTTAAGGTATATCTACATCTAAAAACTTTCCAGGTGACTACAGTGCACGCAAATCATTTTGCACTTCCATCAGGGATGGAGGTCAAACAAAGCAACTGCTAAAACACTGCGCGCTCTGGGAAGGAAACAAAATCCCAACATTCATAGACTAATCCAACTGACCATCAGATTTCTTGAGGATACCTGTCATGCAGATTACTTTATACAGCACAAATGCCCCGCTTCTTCAAGATGAGATGAAAATTGAAGCGGTTCGAGACTAACGCACAATTGTCATTTGTCAGCATGATGCAAGGCAAGTTGGTATTCCGGATAAGGGTTGAAACCCCAAACTCTTGCTTACCTATTGCTTAGGGAGTAAGTCGAGTAGTTTGTTATATATTTGTTCTCTAACAGCATCTCTATTACTTGCACTCAGAGTGAAAACTTCTGCTCCCAGATGATTCCTCAACCGTGCAACTGCAGAGACAGATTGTTAATTAACAGAGCCTGAAGTGTAACATTTCAACATTAAACATGTCATTTTCATTCTGCTTAAGATTTTCAGGCATCGATTTTCTCTAGAAGACTTTATATTAAATGTCTGTACAGATTCTCTCCTGCATTATGATGCCATAATTGCCAGTCTACCACTATGAAGGTACTCTTCTCTCTCTGTTTTCTTTTTCTTTTTTTATTTTTTATTTTTTGTTTTCCCCCAGGGTGGGGGGTCCAAAATGAAGGTGCTCTACTCTTCTTAGCAGTCCTATTATGCAATAAAAATTGCAATGCTGATGCAGCAACTTATGAGTAGCATCTGCCTATAGAAAACATACCTCCCGGTATATCGCGACCGTTTTTTGGAATGGGAATGGATGCCAAGAGCGGGATATTGGACTGGAGAACCTTCAGGACAGCTGGGAAGAATGCCGAACTGTATAGCTCCATCTTACCAACTTCATCAATGATATAGAGATTGGTATCTTCCTTGACCTGATGATATGGTCATTCAAGCTTCAATCAACAGCCCCCTTCTAGAATGTTAAACCTAGCCACACAATACGAGCAACAGAAGTATGTGGCAAAACTGAGGATTCTAGAGGATCAATCAATATTAGATAGTTATAGTGGAGCCAGGCCTGGGAACTGCCCTTAATTAACATGAACAGCATATTAAATTTTGGACACAACATGTAGGACTTCAGCTTGCAAACATGACCAGATGACTAGACTAAAAAAATAAATAAATACTAACAACCAAATTCACAGGCCTTGACAAGTTTTGAACAATTGATGCAGAGATTGCCAAGTACGAAACTCATTACTTTTTCTGCCTTGATGCCAAGGATACAAACTCAATGCACACATATACATCCGCATGTTGAATAAAATGGATTAGGTGATTGCCAATATAAATTGAGATAATTCAACCATATCAGGGACTTAGAACAACAAAGATGAGGAAACACATGTTCATTTCACAATCACAACAAAGTATGAGGCATTGGAACTTAGAAATGAAATATCCACCTGCAACACGGGTAAAGCAAGTGACTCAAACGAAGCTATATCTACTTTGTATTTCCCAACGGTTGGCCATCTGAGAGAATCTGAACTGCCACCGCAAAAGACTCATTAGCAGAGAGCGAAACCCTAACTAAGCCATAACAGGCAGCAAGGGAAGCAAAGATGAACAGTGAAGTTTAGCAGGTATAGAGTGGAATGCTCCAAAGGGTAAGCAATGCACAGGTAAGTAACCTACCTAAGCACTTAATTTTTTTGGCTAGGGACCACTCAGCAATTTGACGCTTTTGCTAAAATAACCAGCTTCTTGAAGATAGAAAACAGCATTTGGTTGTTAAATTAATATTTTCATTTCTTCAATCTCCTCAGTCTCTCACGTTCAAAGAAACACATTTGTCAAATCGAACACTTCTCGCAATGGCTTTGTGCTGTCATTACTAGTAGGGGGCTTTGTGCCAGCAATCACTCGATGCAAAGGGCATAGCCTTATAGGATCATGCATTCTGGCGACCATTAAAACTCAAAAGATCGACCCAATCAGGGACAAGATGAGTTTTAATATGCAATTGGTTCGACCTGCAGAATTTAACCAACCACTGTTCTCTTTCAAGATCACAGCAATGCAGCAACAGAAATGTGCAGAAAGGTAAGCACCATTTCGCCAAGGCTACGCATCGGATTCTATGCAAGAACTCGACAAATTACAGGCCCAGTGATCATATCCAAAATTTCCAGCTATGATCTATCGATCCCACCATGATACTGAACCTTCTATGTTTCTACATGACTTCTAGAGAGAGAGGGAGAGAGAGAGAAGGTACGTGGAAATGGTGGAAGAGGCGAGGGGACCAGTACGGCCATCCAACGTGACCACCTCGAAGCCGACTCTGTCTCCTCCTTCTCTTATCTCACCTGCATCAACATCAGCCCACCCACGGTAAACCACCAAATCAACCACAAATCTTCACTGCAACCGGAACAAGGAAAAGAGACAGAGAGAGAGAACATACGGGTATAGAAACCCTGGACTTTCAAATGAGGGTTCAAGGCCTTGAGCGACTCGAAGACTCTCGTTATCAGAGTCGTCTTCCCCACGCCCTGCGACCAAGAAAGTTCCCCATTGATGAGCGAGCGAGCGAGAGATGAAACCTCCTCGCCAAAACACCGTACTCAGAGAAAGATCAGAGACGAGCTCAGCTCGCTAGAGAGAGAGGGTAAAAGAGGAGCTTACAGGAGGTCCTGTAACCAGCAAGCACTTCCCGGGAGCCGCCATTGCCGGCCCTGTCCCCCACCCCTCTCTCGAGTTTCTTCTGTCTTCTTCCGCGCAGGGGCTGCAAAAGAACCGGAACTTAGCCGGATCGCCCGGAACGGGACTGGACCGGTCCAGAACCGACGGTAATCATGGAGACTGATCCGGTTGCTGATTCCAGTAAATTGGAATTAATGAGAACCAATTTAAACCAATTTATTTTTTGGTTGGTTCTACTTTATTCCTACTCTAACTCTTACTCTCAAACTTTTTTTTTGTCGGACGTGAGGAGTTGAAACCCATATTTGAAATTAAATCGTCTTCACCCAAGTTTTGAGTAGGTGGAAATTCGAACTCCTCACTTCCCTCTTTCCAAGATAACTCACATTTGCTCCCGTGGTTAATGAGAACCAATTCACCTACTCAAACCAATTCACCTACTCAAATTAAACGATTGAATTTTGTGAAGAATGATTATGGTTTTGTTGGGGACATTTAAATCGGCTCTAAGGACTATGGATCCACTTAGGAATCAGAGAGGATGTAGTTGCGTTTTCGAGTAGATTCTGGATTCATAAAACCCATATGTGGTTTTCAAACCGGTCTTTGGTGGCGATTCCCGATGGACTGTTAATCCAGACTATGCTTGCTACCCAGTTCCACATGAACCGTACGAGGAAAAGCCCAATGACCACTCCTTGAGCCCATGGGCCCATGGCTAAGCCCGACCCGATGGCCCACCAACTCGACTGCCCGACGGTCAGCGGAGATTCAGAACTTCTTCGCTACGGCACCTCTCGTCGATCGCCCATTTCCCCCGCTCTCTCCCTCCGTCTCGGCGATTCAATTTCACGCGCCGCCGCCGCCATGGCCGATCTCCCGCCCTATCCTCCGATCGAGCCGTCTGAATTCGACCTCGTGATCGTCGGCACCGGCCTCCCGGAGTCGATCCTCGCCGCCGCCACCTCCGCCGCCGGCAAATCCGTCCTCCACCTCGACCCCAACCCCTTCTACGGCTCGCACTTCGCTTCCCTCAGTCCGGACGACCTCTCCGGTTTCCTCGACCACCCCCGTCCTTCCTCTCCGGACCCCGCCGCCGCCGCCGCGTCCGGAGGCGACGATCTCGCGGCCGCGAGCATCGACCTCCGATCGCTCTACTCCGACGTGGAGATTTCCTCCTTCGCGCCCGAGACGCTCGAGCAACACTCGAGGAAGTTCAGTCTGGACCTGTCGGGACCTCGGGTACTGTTCTGTGCGGACAGGGCGATCGACGCGATATTGAAATCGGGTGCTAATCAGTACGTGGAGTTCAAGTCGATCGACGCGAGCCTCGTTTGCGACAAGGGTGGGAATCTGGTGAATGTGCCTGATTCTCGTGCTGCCATCTTTAAAGATAAGAGCTTGAGCTTGGTGGAGAAGAATGTGTTGATGAGGTTCTTCAAGCTTGTTCAGCAGCATTTCAGTGGAGATGGTGAGAGTGATAGGATTTCAGAGGAGGACTTGGCGAGTCCCTTCGTTGAATTTTTGGGGAAGATGCGATTGCCGGAGAAGATTAAATCGTGAGCTCATGCGTTTCGAATTTCCTCATTCACAACTTTTTTCCAATTCAATGAGATTTGATGGCTTATTTGAACAATGCCCAATGTGTGCGGACGAAATATTTTGTGATGCTTCGGTTTAGCTAGAATTGATAAAGCTTATCATTTGGTGTGTAGGGTTATTCTTTATGCGATAGCTTTGGCAGACTATGATCAGGAAGATAAGGAGGCATGTAAAATTGTGATCAGTACGAAAGAAGGAATCGAGCGTTTAGCACTCTATCACTCATCAGTGGGCAGGTTCATTCTTGTTCTTGTCTCATTCTCAACCTGTATTACTGGTTCGTAATGAGCAACATGGCAATTATTCCTGAGTGATTTCTCTGGCTTGCATATGCCTGGAAAGAATTATTGTTTTTTGTTTGAAAGCTTACATAGGATTGAGAGATGGGCAGGTAAGGAGTCTATTTGGCCTGCTGCTAATGATGACCTTTAAACTAGACGGGGTGCTTAATGAAAGGTGGAAAGGCATAGTTGGGAAGGTGAAGTTTCTGAGACCAGAATATGAGGGGAACTTATGCTGACAGCAAGTTCCATTAATCAGCCAGAACTCGTATAAGTTTTCTTTTTTGGGTTGGGAAGTAATGAAAGCTGGATAGACTGGTCCTTATGTGTGAAAAGTGGTAAATGCTTTTTTGAAACTGCAACTGGAAGATTGAGACATTGTAGTTTTGTAGTGTTGAATAAGCATGTCATATCTCTGTGAGACATCAATTATTTAGTTACAGATCATGGCATTGTTAAGATGCTAATGTTATGATTGGGATTTTAGCAGCCATTACTCTGATGGCTTTACTGGTTTCGTTATAGATTTTCAAATGCTGTTGGGGCTTTGATTTACCCAATCTATGGTCAAGGGGAGCTTGCACAGGCGTTTTGCCGACGTGCTGCTGTTAAAGGGTGCATCTATGTAAGTTCAGTAACAGGTCCATGAATTGTCCTTTTGCTTTGGCATCACTAGTTAATGATGCTGTCAACCATGCATGCTTTGCACTCTTTAGTTACTGTTTTGTGTTGTTAGTTATTTTCACTTTATCTTGGTCCCGAGATCAGGCCTTTACATTACTATCAGATATCTGGAATTAAAGAAAAACACAGAGGAAAATCATATGTTTAGAGGATGAGATACTTGGAGTGATGTATGAAAGGCTTGTTTATGAATATGCGTTTATTTTACATCTTTACATAGATGACAGAAAGGAAAAGAACTGATCAGGATATTCAACAAGTGAGGATGATACCTGAATATATGTTGACAACCATGGTTAATAGCTAGCTATCCCCTTCAAGATGCAGCCTGTCACAGCTAACTTGCTAAAATTACTACAAGCGTATGAATGCAAATGTAATTTGCGACAGGAAGTTAACATGTTCTGACGATCATTTGACTGTCTCTACATGCAAAATCCAGGCAAACGGTTCCTTCATCCCGCAGAATGACCAGACAATCCATATTTGAGCAAATTGATGGGATGAAAAAAATGCATTGAACATTATTCTGAAATCAGAAACTGCAAGACATATGGCTTTGTCATTTTAATTGTTATCAGACCTTCCATTTTATATATTTGTTCAGGAATAAATTGCGGTTATGAAGTTTGTTCAGAAATATTAAAGATAGTACAATTAACAGTCCACGACTTTATTGGTTTCAAGGAAGAAGAGTCACAGTCAAAGTCACCTATGTTGCTGTTCTACTACAAACCTTAACATCCTACCTGTGAAATTGATTTTGAAGTTTGGAATAATATACATATACATGCTTGGGCTACATTAGAACTCATATGCAAGTAATTGGCTCAAAATGGCGCTAGACACTGTATGGTGTGTTGTACATGGACTTCTATAGAATGTGATGACAATGTTCATTCTCTACATGTGAAGAACTGAGTATAAAGCTGAATGTTAGCTGATTAAAAAAGGATAACCTTTTTACTAATTGTTGCATTTCTTGGTCTAAAACTTATTTGTACAGGTTTTGAGAATGCCAGTGATTGCCTTGCATATCGATAAGGTACATGGTTATGACATTTTTTTTGCAGTATCTGTTTGTCTGTTTATAAGAGTCCCATCTGTGTTATTGCTTGGAAGTTCTGCAGGAGAGTGGAGAGTACAGAGGTGTTAGATTAGGTTCT
Source organism: Eucalyptus microcorys (assembly GCA_014182515.1). Lineage (NCBI taxonomy): Eukaryota > Viridiplantae > Streptophyta > Magnoliopsida > Myrtales > Myrtaceae > Eucalyptus > Eucalyptus microcorys. The sequence goes on from CM024570.1 coordinate 26,278,192, forward strand.
GGTCAGGACATTTTCAGTCATAAGCTGGTATTGGAACCATCATTCACAGTTCCATCGTCGAGAGGCTTGCTACCGCAGAATTCTCTTATGGAAAACGCACAAGTTAAAGCAAAGATGGCTAGAGGAATATGCATTCTGACATCTTCTCTGAGACCAGATGAATCAAACTTTTTGATTGTGTATCCTCCAAGATGTAAGACTGTTCATTAGTTTTCTCTGTATGTCCATAAGGTGGATAACCTTAGTTTATTTACTGCTTTCTGGGTTTTACTTGACCTCTAGCTTTGTATCCGGAGCAAGTCACATCAGTTCGCGTTCTGCAGATTGGTGGTAATTTAGCCGTTTGTCCCTCTGGCATGTAAGTCTGTCTTTGTTCCTCAAATAATATGACCTCCTTTAAGAATATAGCCTAAAATTTGCTAGGCAAGACTCCTGTTTCGGTGCTTTGCAAGTTTACACTAATTATTTCGTCAGCTTATTCTAATGGAATGAATTTTAGTTGCTGGATTTCAAATTATACAATTGATCGGTATAGGTCTATTCTTCTTTGAAGTATTACTTTACTTTGCATAGTCACTTCAAAGTGAAAAATTCAGTCTTTAATTGCGCAAATAAAAACATAGTAAAAGAAAGAACTGAGAAATAATCAGTATTTGAAGTGGGAAAAGAAGGTATTTTTTGTGTGGTCATCTTGTGGTAGGATGTAGAGTGTGCCTCCATCATGTTGCTATCCTGATCTAAAGAATATGAAAAAATTGGGGTAAATGAAAATATCTATTTATACCTTTATTAAGTTCTACAAAGATTTTTGTTTTTTGTTTTTTAATTGCAGTTGATTCCTGTATGGGTCATATTAACGAGTGCCCTGGGTTGTGGCACTTGTTAAGCATGCTTACTCAGCAACGCTTCAATTTCAAAGTAGTGATTGCATATAGTATGAAAAGAATAGGGAATTGAAAATTCCAATTTGCAATTTAATTTCTGAACAAGTGCCCTTACGGCTCTCTTTAACTAAGTCCTCCCTATATTGCCTGGTCAGGAATGTCCTGACTCCTGACTTGGATGGAGATTTCACATCTTTTAAAGTTTTTATGGCTACAAGAATGTATTAACAAGGTAGATTTTGTTCTAGAAAACAGTGAGATGAGGGTTTTATTATGCCAAAGTGGAATGTTTAAAGTTTGCTAGAAAGAGACATATGTCCTTTTCAAGAATATCTTATCGAGTTTATATATATTTGTCCCCAATCAGGTTCATGCTATATCTTTCAGCTTTGTGTGATGAGGCCAGTCAGGGGAAGAAAATATTGCATAGAGCCATAAATGCTCTGATCAATCTTGATGATTCCAAGATTTCTGAAAGCACTCCTGCTTCTACAGTACAAACAGAGGAGGCTAGAGCTGATCCTCTTCTACTTTGGAGGGCATTGTATATCCAAGAACTGACAGTGGTCTGGTTCTTTTGACCTTTCATCTCTGGAGCTTCTCGTGTCTTATTACTATTTTAGTTTTGACCTATGTCTGTTAAGAAGCGTGTGTTCTCCGTACGTTGCCAACCCAAAACCCCTTCAAATGAGTTTTTTTTTTTTTTTTTTTTTTTGGGGGGGGGGGAGAAACAAGAAATGGTCAAGCACCTGGGGCTTAGGAAAAATTTTTATAGCCACGTATGGGATTGTAAGCTTTTAAATTAGGAAATTTGTCAAATACTGTTGTATCTGCATAAAAGTATTAAGAACATGTCTCAGGAAAAAATTATTGAGAGCCATTAAACAAAATCTGAAAATTTTAGTGGATGGAGAAAAAAAAACGAGTGTTTTCATGGAAGAATTATTCAAATGATGGACTCTTAATCTGTTAAGGAGTTTATGGTTTGCTAACTCTAGAGGCACCAATCTCAGAAAAGCTTGTGCTTTGCATGCCAAAATGGCAGAGGAGGATTCCTGTGGAGTCATTTCCTAACTCAATATCCATATCTTGTTCGTGAGAAAGAAAAGAATTGTCAAAATTCAAGTAGGGTGTCCCTACTTTTTTCTTCTTTTTTTTCGACCAAAAAAAAAAGTAGGGTGTCCCTCTAAGCTGAGAGAGAATCACAGTAAAAAGGTCACCTCTCAAAGGTTGATCCACAGTTCCATTGATTGATCTGAAGTGGCCCTTTAAAACATTGTATTCTTGTAGAGACCTTGAAGAAGATATGAGTCATTTGAATTCAACACTGATCATGTCTTCTGGGCGATACTCCCTGTAATGTTCTGATTACTATATTCTTTATTTCAGGGGCAAGTTGGAACTGTCAGCTCCACCCCCATGCCCGATGGAAGTTTAGGTTTCAATGATGCTCTAGATGCGACTGTTAAGGTACACATACAGTTAACAATCCTCAGGTTCTACGTTCAAGGTTCTGTTCTCAGTTTTTCATTTCTCTCAGGAGTTGATATTCTGGAATTTTCTTCTCCCTCCTTTTAGTTGGGTTTACTCTATAATCTCTTCCTTTTAGTTTGTCCGTGGTCTGACGGTTGTTCATACCCAAATGAGCAAATAGGACCAAGATTTTGGCATCAATATATTTGTTTTGGGAGATTATTCAACTTACCATAGAAAGTACCTTTTCTGAGTGCTTTTCTTTTATTTTAGCATATGGAATGATTATTAATGCTTAAGTTAATTGTTTTTATCCATATGATACCTATCAAGTGTAGAAAAGATAATTTGATCGGGCTTTACCTGTCTTTATGTTCTGAGCTGGCTTGACATTGAACTTTGTCCAAAACCAGCAAAAGTTGTTTTCTAGTCTAATTTCACCTTGTATTTGTATTTCTAGATTCACTTTTTTAAAACTTAGTGTAACTGCTATCTTTGAACTAAAGTTCATATTGCAATACTCCCAAAAGAAGAAGTTACTGCAACATAGAGCCCACTGGCCTAACTCTGAGTTTCTGATTGGTCTGAATGCTTAATATGAAAGTTATGTGTTAATTTGTGATCTTTATTCAATTTGACTTTTGAAACAACTAGGCTGAATACGAAACACATCTCTGTGTGCGTATGTGGGCACGCATACTCAGGCATGGATTCATGTGCATATCGTCTGTTTAACTCATTTTGGATAGAGCTGCCACTCACTTTCTATTTGTAATTTATGGCCTACCTTTGTTTCTGGCAGCTATTTCAGACGATTTATCCTCATGAACCATTCTTTCCGAGACACCAGCTGAGGATCCTGAGGATGATGGGGCACTTAGTGTTGAGACTTGAGTGAAATTTGTCAGAAGTCATATTTTCTTTCATATGAGCTGGGAATCAACGAGTTCTGTGCTATTGCTGGGTACATGAGGACCTGAACCTCTGGTGCGAAAAATGGCTTGTGTCCTAAGCTGAGGTTGCAGCAAATCAAAGATGATGCATGGAGTTGATCCCCCTAAGATTTTCTCCATAGGTAGGAACATGATGTGGATTACCTTTTTTTTCTTCTGAAGATACTTTTACAACACCTTTTCTTACTCAGTTCTTGTAACATCTACTTGGTTACTGTAGCGCGTTGTCGTGCTGTGGCTTTACAGACATACTGAGTTCTGCTGAAGAGAGACCTCTCGGTCAGTTACTTAGACCACTATGTAGACTACTGAAGATTTTCTGTACTAAACTTCAGATGCAATCCATTTCCTTTTTCTCTTGTCACTCATTTTTCTTTCTGATTCTTGTTAGATCTTTTGAGTGGTGCATGTAATGGTTCACTTTTGGCCCCTGATAAAAAAATTCCCCTGCATATTTTGGTCATGGTCCTCGGCTCTTTTTCTGTTTTTTCCTTGCATTATCTCCTTAGTTTATCATTATGATAATGCGCCTTAAGATGAGGATAAATTGACCATTATATGAGTTGGAAGGTGTTCCATATTCACTTCAAATTGTCGTATATAACACAGGTACTAGCTAAAATTCTTAAATTTACTGTACACTGGCCATTGCTTCATCCATGGTCAGGGGCTTTCAACACATTTGATCTTCTGATCTTTCCATGAAGGAAGCGTACATGTGTTTCATGCCATGGTCGGCATGTTCGCTGTTGACTTTAGATTATATGTTTGTGGCTTTGTGAATGTGGGTGTCAAAAGACGGAAATGGAAAACCCTTTTTCCCAGTTCTTTGCACTTTTTGGACTGGAATCGTGTGACTCGCCGGTTGACCCTTTTTATTGTTTGTTCCACTTGAATTTGACAGACCTAGCACCTAGAAAAAATGCAGGCTTTTTGCACATTCTGAGTCAATCACGAGGCCTCGGATATCCACGTAACCGATAATGCTCGGCTCTCGCTATCTCTATTTTCCCTTGATTTCCCAATTCAGTAGCAGAAAATTCCCCTTTCTTGTTTCCAAAACACGAACCTTTAACTGTATCAGACAGTGACGTCACTGATTATCAAGTGAAATCCCATGTCTGCACTTAGATTGAAGTGCATATGTGGCTGCTTCACGAGGCTCTCGATAACCTACTGCTCCACTCATCTGTCCCCATGAAATGAAGAAATTCTCATTCAGTAATGATGAGTCATGATATCATTTTGGTTGCTGATTAGACCTCCATTGCCCATTTTAAAACACTTTTTCTTGGAACGGTGAAAGCACTCCTTTGTAAATGATTAATTTTGTGATGAGTGTGCATTTCGGGTCAATGGCTCTCTTCCTCCTCTCTGTAGTGCACTTGGTAAGAGCCCTTTTTTCAATAAAGTCCAAAGGTGGACTCTCTTCCGCAGACCATGAGGTGTACATCCGCAACTTGCTCTTGCGTTGAACAATGCATGATCTTGTCTCTTGATTGGATCAGATCCGATGCTTTCAATTAAGATAAGCTATTCATTTCATCGTGCTTGCGCTTTTTGCGCGAAGTTACCATTAATTTTTTAATGAACGTGATTAGTTATATTCCCAACTGGGAAGATTGTCTCTTAATCCTTGCGGTTTAGTCCAATGGAAGACTTTGCATATAAAATCGTCGTAACTGAGAAGCTGGTCAAAGGGTGATGTGAGAAGCATCCGGCGTTGGCCTTTCTGAACAAAGCAGAGCTTCCCAGGAATTGTAAATTGCAATATGATACATGTCCGCCACACTGGACGGAGAAAATTTCTGGAAGATCTCGTCTTGCAATTCAAAAATTCCAGTAGCCGGGGATCCAGTGGCGTTAAATTTGGTGCAGAGAAAGTGGTCGGTACATGGTATCTAAGCAGTACATGACTCGAGCTGCGTTCTCATCCTCGAAGCAAACAACAACAACCTGTGGATCGAAGATTTGGGAAGTTGTAAAGCAGCAACCTCCGTGCTACGTCAAACTTCGGAGAACTGGTCAATCGTTCACACGAACGGGGCACGACCTGGTCGTAAAAGAAGGAAGACCGCGTGATCATCAGCTTGCTTCCTGCGACACAAGGTCACAAAACGACTTCGTCAAAAAAAAAAAAAAAAAAAAAAAAGGTCACAAAACGACAACATCAGCCCCCAACATGGTTGATTTGATGGCCCCCCCCAAAACCGATAAGGCTGTTAAGATCCGTTGGATCTTGATCACCTCTTTCTCCTTCACTTTCTTTCTCCCCACCGCGTAACGCCCGCGTAACCAGCTCCTTCGCAGCCCCACCAGGCCACGGGCGAGGCGATCATTAGCCAAATCTGGCGACGGCCTTTATGCCCTCGAGCAAGGTGGCCCGTGTGATTTGGGGAAGGCTTTCACGGTGGTGAACAATGAAAAAAAAACAAGAAGAAAAATTACAGAATTATCTATGGTAGCTCTTATTGTCTCAATTGCTTCGTTCCTAAGAGTTTTTTTTTTTTTCGAAAATGGTTTTTCTATTTCCTCTCAGAACAATTTAAGTAAATGATAACGACACAAAATTTCTACTTCTTGGAATAGAAAAAGAATAAAATGCGTTTGGTAACGCAACAATTTCTTTTTAGTATTTATTCATTTTTTATGCTTGCCGACGGATCGCCGCTTCCTCCATGCCGGTCGCGCCGCCGCCGCCTGACCCAAGATTTAGCCGCTGCTTTGCCGCCGTCGCCGGGCCTCCTCCGTCGCCCAGAGCGCGGCGGCGGCGGCGGCGGGCGCGGCGGCGCAGCGGCCGGCCGGCGGCGGGCGGCGGGCGGGCGGCGGCGGCGCGGCGGGCGGCGGCGGCGGGCGCGGCGGGCGGCGCGGCGGCGGCGGGCGGCGCGGCGGGCGGCGGGCGGCGGGCGGCGGGCGGCGGCGACGGCGGCCGGCGACCCGGCGGCGCGTCCGGCGGCCGGCGGCCGGCGGCCGGCGGCGGCGGCATCCGGCGGCCGGCGCGGCGGCGGGCGTCCCCGGCGTCGGCCCGGCTGGGCTGGCGGCGGCGGCGGCGGCGGCGGCGGCGGCGCGGCGGCCGGCGATTGACGGTGGTCGCGACAAGAAAAGGAAATAAAATAAAATTAAAAAAAGAAAATCAGCTTATTTCTAAATTGTTCTGAACAAGCAAGAACTTTTTTTCTTGTTTCTCGTTCCCAAACCATTCCCAAGCTAAGTTTTTATTCCTAACAAAAAAACAATGTGGCGTTAAAAACGGGTTTCTTTTTTTTTTTGTTAGGGGAACAAAAGAACGTAAAAACCATGAGAAACAGAAGCGTTTGCATGCGCTACCTTATTGTCTCAATTGTTTCTATAAGTATAACCGGAGATTTATGTTATTCAATTTGAATATCGATATTTATGTACATACAGAAAGTTAGTAACAAATAATTCACTAATAGTCGGAGAATTAGAGTTACAATTGTTCACACGCTCAAATGTTTTCCATACTTTGATTTATGTCTGAACACAAAGTGTATACAAATATATAAACTCACAACATAAAATCACTACGTATAAAACTCCTCCGCATGTGCGACCAAAATTGAGTGTCACTAAGTCGTCGCTTCATCCTTCTTCTATGGAGTCTATTGTGTGATATAATCAACGTCCATGTCAACAATTTTCGAATTTTAATAATTTACCCCCAAGAAAACTCAACAACCATTCCACTTGCACGCGTAAAATTTGATAGGCACATAATTAAAGTATGTGTGACATGTTTGTTCTTTCTTTATCCACTTAGCATCCAATAGAAATCATGGGTTTTCTAAATTATTATAATTAATATTATTATTACCATTATAATCATCATTCCGCCATTCATAAGGAAATCATGTTGGGTCTTGATCAAAGCGAGCATTTTTTTTTTTTTGGGCATTTCAGCAGTGGGAGAGGGTAATAATATAGCTCGAGAAATTCTAATATCGCGGATTAATAGATAAAAAAAGGTACGACAATATGACGTTTCACAAAAGTATCAATTCTACGATGGTGACCATAACCTAATAGCTTGACCACCCAAAAAAGAGGGCGAAAAAAGAAAACTTTATTAGTACAAAAAAATGCTTGACAAAAACTCAAAAATACTAATTGAAAAATGAAAAATTGGTTGCATCGACTCAATTATCATTCGCATTTCTAATATTGCAAATTGTCCTTATCCCTTTGGCATTAAATATACCATAGTCTGGAGATCATTCCTACAGTAGAAGACTCTCCTCGCACAAGCTTCGAAATCCAATGGTGGCTCGAAAAGATCGGAACTACCCATGTCAATCTTGAGGCCAAGACATCTAAAAGTTAAAAACATATCAAGTTTTTTTCTGTGAGAGAACGACACAAATGGTTTCTCAATTTTGGTCCAACATGCAACGTGATTCTCAAAAATTTTAATTTGTTCAATCTGATCCCTGAATTTCAGTTCAATATGTAATGTGATATCTATATTTTCAATTTGTTCAATGTGATTTATGAACTTTCGATGCACATTCAACTTAGTCCCCGAGCTATGTTCAATGTTGTCCATCAAACACTTTCACATTCATGGACTAAGTTGAATATGTATCAAAAGTTAAAGGATCACAATGAACAAATCGAAAATTTAAATATCATATTGCATATTGAGTTAAAGTTTAAGGACCACATTTGAATAACGAAAAGTGCAAGAACCATGGTACAAATTATTAAATCAAAATTCATGGACTCTTTTGTATTATCTCATTTTCAAATGTAGCCGATCTTTGACGACCGAAAAATATACAAAAGAAAGGTTCGAGCTTTCATGGGAACCGTCCAGAAATAAACCTTACTGTTTCATCACGTCTCTAACTTTTACCGATTCCTAATGTTGCGGCGTCCGTCGTCCCGCGTAAAAAGTCGCCGCACGCACCGGAGAACAAAGGACCGTGCCCTGATACGGCGAAGTGGTTTCGTCATTTGTCGCGGACCACCTTAACGAGGAGGGAGAATCCGGAAGCCAAGAAAAAAGAAAGAGAGAGGAGAATTTTCAACGAGGAAGTGCACTTTTTCATCCCTCAATAATGTGAAAGGCCTTTTAGCACTCGCTCGTTCTTGCCCTTTTCGCCATTTCCCAGAATTTCTTGCCTCCTATAAAGCATCCGGAGCTGCCACGTCCGAGCTTTCCATGTCAGACGAGAAGAAGGGAATAGCCGTGTCGTGTGCATCTTCTTTTCGGTCAAATTAGCTATCTTGGGGAAGTGCTTGAGCTGAGTTTAGGATGGGGAGTTGCTGGAGTTCTCCTTCTAACGAGTATATTAGCTCTGGCAACGCCAAGACTTCCGCTTCAGGTGCACCCTGAAGCCGATACTTTCCTTTTTTTTTCCAAGATTGAGTCTTTTGCTGATTCTGGGTCTTGCCCTTTTCGGGGTGTGCGTTTCTTGAAATTCTGCGGGGGGAAAGTTTCGACCTTTGATTGACCTTTTTTGGTTGTCTTGACATCTCGTGGAGATGGTTATGCTCAAATTTCACTCTTGAATTGAATTGCTTCGTTTGTACAATTCGATAGTTTTCTCTGTTTGCTCATGTCTCAGTTCATTTACAGCTCAATAAGTTCTTGGTTTTCTTTCTTTTACCGAGAAAATCGATTATGTACACCACTTAATGCAACTCTTGCTGCTCTGGTGTGGAGTAGGGAACACGGGATTCTCTGCGACAAGCAGCAGCGGTGGCGGAAATGGCAAGTTCTCGGAGGCGGCGAGCGCGAGCCCGGACGGGGCGGATCTGAATGGGGAGATTCTGGAGACGCCCCACTTGAAGGTCTTCAGCTTTTCTGACTTGAAGAGTGCTACTAAGAACTTCAAATCTGATAATTTATTGGGGGAGGGAGGTTTTGGTAAGGTCTACAAGGGCTGGGTCGATGCGAAGACACTTGCCCCGTCCAAAATGGGGAGTGGAATGATTGTTGCCATCAAGAAACTGAACCCAGAGAGTGTGCAAGGTTTCGATCAGTGGCAGGTAAGATCAAGCTCAAAACTCTCATCAGCATTTTGTCATTGGCTCAATTAAAGATTGACTTGCGATTTAGCAGCATACAGGGGAGGCAAAAAGAGACGAAATTGAGAAAGTTTTGAATATTGGAATTAGTTGTAATCATGATTAGTGGACTGTCTCTACCTCCTCCTCCCCATCTCCATTATTAAGCATATGCACACTTGGGGGTCCCTCGTTGAGAAATACATGGCCACTATCTAATTTCCTACCTTTAAATGGATTAAGAATGCATGGTGGACGACTGTTGTCCTCTATTTTGATAAAGGTCAACTAATATCCACAACTTCAACTGTGTGACAAAGTTCTGCTAAAGCCAAGAACAATGTTGGCCTACATAAATTCTGCCTCTCTCATTTTAACTCAAATCTGAGATGAACCTTCCCTTCAAAGTTGGAATCCAACTCCTAGCCAGTGATAGAACCCCTTAATGCAGGTGCAAGTGCTGGAGCTCCTCTCTTGACTTTCTCTGCATACACAATTAGTTTATTTGGGAGGCAGTGGGGCTTTGGCTATATCAAACTTCATCTAGCTGTTTCTATGGTAAATATACATTTCTAAGAGCACTTTTTGTTTAAATTCATAAGAATTTAGGTTTGGGACATTTTAACAACAAATAATACCTTGGAAGGTTCTTTAAAATGCTGCTAGACATGCCAATTTCTATGCTTTGTCTGCAAACTCATACTGTCGAAGTCTTAACATGCTTGCCTAATGCGCTACTGACTTGTGACTTCTCAGCAATGTATATTTCTGCCATAAGGTCAACATTTTTATCACAGATTTAGTCAGGTGGCATTTGGGAGATTCAATTTCAAGGCACAGATGATTGTAACACCTATGGAACATTTCAATTTTGTAAGACAGTTGACTTCATTTGACATGTGAACATCTGATCACACCAAAACCACACATGCATTTAATTTCTGTAAATGGCTCCCCACCAAGTTTTTGCTGCGTTGGCAATTTGAGTCTAAGAAGTCAATCTGACATAAGATTGGCATCATAACCAGCTGTCTCTACCATTGCATTTTCTGAAAATATATGTTCTCCAATGTGTTTTGGTTCTTATTTCCTTTTTCTTTGTGCACTGCAGTCGGAGGTGAACTTTCTTGGAAGGCTTTCACATCCCAATCTAGTCAAATTATTGGGATACTGTTGGGAGGAGAAAGAGCTGCTCCTTGTCTATGAATTTATTCCAAAGGGCAGCTTGGAAAATCATCTCTTCCGAAGTAAGAATTCAAGAAGGACAAAAACGAAAGAAGGATGTGAAACTTTTAAGTATTCCTTTGCTTAGAAGTCATTAAAATTCATTCTTCTATCACGATGCACAGGAAATCCTGCTGTTGAACCCCTTTCTTGGGATAGCCGACTCAAAATAGCTATTGGAGCAGCTCGCGGCTTGTCTTTCCTGCATTCTTCAGAGAAGAAAATCATTTACAGGGATTTTAAGGCCTCAAACATACTGCTTGATTGGGTAATTGCTTTTCTTATGCATAAGTGTGCATTTAGAGACTAGAGCATTGACTACTGTGCCGCTGTAACAAATGACTAATTAGGTCAGCCTATTAATGAAGCTTAAAAGAATGAATTGAGACCTTTATAGCAAGCAACATAACATAAATGCTCTTTGCTTTCTCTGGCAGAAGAGGAAAATGTATGAACAATTCTATCTTTTGCTCTCTCTGGTACCAATAAGTAAAGAGCAGTATATGCCATACTTTTAGGTTAGTTCATATATTTAATCTTTTCGCAGCTAGCACACTTGCATTTGTAAAAAGTATTTCGTCGTCATATACAAGCAAATATATCGTTCCAGTTAATTTATCGGCAGATGTGATTTTAGGGAGTTCATTTAAAATATTTACTTTAGATCTTATGCTCATAAGTTGGTTCAATAAACCTCTTTTTACCTGTCTTTGTAGCACTATAATGCGAAAATAGCTGATTTTGGCTTGGCAAAGTTAGGACCTTCTTCGGGTGAGTCACATGTGACGACCAGAATTATGGGCACGTATGGTTACGCTGCTCCGGAGTACATTGCAACAGGTAACTGCATATTCTTCACTCTACATCCAATGCAATTTAATAAAGCTTCAAAGACAGATGTCTCTTCATCTTTGGTGGGCACTATCTAGATTAGAAATAGGAGGCATAAATGGGTGTACAGAACGCCAGAAGATGCTCGATGTACCTCAACCGCAAGAAAGTAACTTTTGCTTTCTTGTAGTTGTGCAAAACTTTGTCTCTCTTTCGCTTTTCTTCAGCCAAAAATTACAAAAAGGGCAATAAAGACATCTAAAGTTTTAGAGTGAAACGAAAAAAATTTGCTTGCCCATAAGACACCCAAACTGCCATTTCAAATCTGCTTTCATTGACGCTCTCAAGACATATATCAGCTGACACAAAAGGTTGTTCAACAGGCCATTTGTACGTGAAGAGCGATGTGTATGGCTTCGGTGTGGTCCTACTAGAATTGCTGACAGGCTTGCGGGCACTTGACACAAAGCGTCCTAGTGGGCAGCAAAATTTGGTGGATTGGACCAAGCCTATTCTATCTCAAAGAGGAAAGTTGAAGAATATTATAGATCACCGGATGGAGGGCCAGTATTCCTTTAAAGCGGTGTTACAAACTGCACAGCTCACTCTAAAATGCCTGGCTGCTGAACCAAGACATCGGCCCTGCATGGCAGAGGTGGTGGAGACTTTGGAACAGATTGAATCGATCAAGGATAAACCAAAGCAACCCAGAACAGGTTCTCATTCCTCGGCAAATCGTTTGTAGGTCATCAATCTACGGGTTGTCGTTCAACTCTTCATCCCAGACGTCATGGAACTGTATTGTGAGCTTGGAACTTGTCACAAAATAGAAAGGACAAGCCAATGGATGATTGAACAACGTTAGCTTCCGTGCAAATGCCACATTTTTTGGTTGTTGTACAATAGTCAAATTCTTGCCGATGATCTCCTTAGGTTTACAATCTTTTCTTTTAGTCACAGCATTTGTCTTCAAATGAGAGTGGATTGGTTAGAATGCACAAGCATTTTCTTCTTCTTTTTCTCTGGTGTGGTTGGAAATTATGTACGACCTATTCTTTTGTAGTTGACCGTGAATGGAGAAATAATAAAATTTTTTGTCCCTCGCAAGTCTTTCCAAGCCTCTAAAATGACCAGTGCTCTGTAGAAAGCTTAAAATGCAAAAGCAAATATCTGCCGTTTGTCTTTGCACAACAGGACTAGAGACTAATCTAGGCTTGTGTTCATTGAATGCGTGATCATGTTGGATTGAGCTACCTTTTAGGGAGCGCTTCTATTTTGCTTGGAACATCTGAATGCAATAAACTCGATTGTGGCAACAAATAATGCCAAAATCTGGTTTCCAGTGTTGCAACTGTTGGATTTCTGTCGGCAGAAGGAGGCAGAAGGGAGCGCAAAAAGCCTCAGCAATCCTCTGTTTCCAACGTCGTCCAACCAAAAAGAGCATGTATCCTCCTGCATTCCAAGAATTGCTTGGTGGAAAAGAGAAACAATCTACCATTTGCTGGCGACACACAGTGATAAGGTTAGTCTTTACTCGCGAATCCTAGTTATACTATGTCTACTCTAATTTGTCTCATCCAAATGTAACCAAACCGTTTGTTTGGCTTCCAGATTTTGGTGGCGATTGGAGGTACTCCGAGTCCTGCTACTTGTCCTTGAAGTCCTGGGATGAGCCGTGCGGAGTGAAGTGTTGCTTGCAGGTGTACTCGGCTTTCCATCCATGCCGAGACCAGAATTTCCTATTGTCAATCAAATTGGGGTGGCATAAGCTCAACAGAGCTACCAAGTTGTGGCTCAATGTCTTAAAGGGTAAATAGACGAGAGCTCGACACTTCTTGTATCGCATGGCACTTGAAGTCTCTCGATTTTAGGACAGGAAACCCGCAACCTTGTTGAAGTTCGACGAGTTCCATGGATACCTCGGATGGAAGCAATTCTACTAAAACAGAAGGAACTGAAAGGCCCTGGTACAAACCTTTTTGGGATGATCTGAAAGCGAATTCTTCACTTGCTACTGACTCGGAGGACCACATCCGGAAAATCCATGGTTAACACTACTCCTCTACTAGCTAGCCTGTTCTGATAGACCATTCCAAGTCAATTTCTGATTCATCGAAATTAACATGGAAAGCTCCGCTTCGTGAGAGATTTTCAAGACGCTATCTTTGGAGAATTGCGGCATCTATAATGCATCTTTGAGTGCTACTAGTAGCGCTGATTCTTCGTATCAACTCGTCGGCATAGGATGCACAGGTTCTGGTAATCTGCATGTTTTGATATTGAAGGAACCTAGATCGGTAGATTACTTGGTTTCCTAGACAAGCTAAACGGATCAGCACATGGTCTATGTTGGTGAAGACTAAGTTCACACTCATTCACACGAAGAATTTGTAGAAAGGTTCCGTTTGTTTTGTGAGAAATAAATTATTTGGATAACATTTCTCTGAAAATGATCATATCGCTTATAAAAATGAAAAAACAAAAAATATTTCCGTCATCTATGAGAATATTGAGACATATATTATTGTTAATAATGGAAATGTTTTCACTAAGTAGTTATTTCAAGAGATATATAAATGATCATTTAAAAGAAATATTTTTCAAATTATTCATTTTTCGCCAAACAAACGGAGCTTAAATTGTTTCTGCTGCGAATAAATTGTTAGCATGGAAAGACGTGGTGGTCTTGTGATTGATGGAAATAATTGGAGACATAATCAAGTCTTTTTTTTTTCAGTAAGAAATTAATTAGAGATTTTTTCTGGTCAAATTAATTGGAGATCAGAAATGTGATTATTAAATTAGGTGCTACCTCCACCACAAAGAGTCATCCTGGAGACAGGAAAAGAATCGACAAGAACCTAACCTTGGACTTATTCCGTGTTTTATTCCAGCTTACAAAAAAGAAAAGACAAAAATAATTAAAAATATATGTGTTTCATAATTATTGTACCTTGATAAATTTTTGACATTTGAAGAATAATTGACTTCAAAATAGATCATCCAACTTGTGTTACTCTTATGAGAGTTTTACTAGTATAACAAATTTTGAATTACTATAAGAATTATAATTTATTGTGAGCTACGAAATTTTATAATAAGTAAGTTTCACCATAATTTATAATTATTTATAATTTCATTTTTTGTAGTACAAAAAAAAAACTGTTATTTTCATAATTAATTAAAGACCGTTCTTTAATCATTTTTTTTTTTTTTACTCGATCGATTATTGCAAGTGCTAGGGAATATTATTTCAATTTTTCCAAGAAATAATAGAGAATGAAGCTATGAACTTTATATACGTCATACCAGCAAAAGTAGCGCACAAACCTTAGTCTTGTCAATTTTGGCGCAACTTTCAACACCATGCCATGAAAAAAGAAGGAAAGAAAATACCCGTACGCAAACTTTCAAATGTGGTCCGACAAAAAAACAATCAGATCACATACTCAATATTGCTCGTGGGACAATCTTGGGGTTTGTCACTGTAGGAATTCAAGTCGGCGGAAGACGACTTATCTGATTCCGATGCGCAAACAGCAAATGGCCCCGGAACGAACGTTGAATTGCGAATAAATCACGAACAACACTACCTCACGTTAGTCTGGATGCAATCACAAGGAAAACACCCGATTTCCACGGCGTAAATGTCGATTGTTCTTGCAAAAATGAAATGGAACGCCTTGATCTTCTTTGATAGAAATGGAGAGGAAATTTGGTGCAAATGAATGGCCAACCATACCAACGGTTGTGTTCGGGAGGCTTTTATACGTCTCCCGTCGTACCCCTTCATTAGTGACTTTCCATCGTACCGTATCAAGTCCAAATGGTGCAGTCTAATCACACTCCATCATGGACGTACTAGCTAGCTAGCTAAAGTACAACATCTCCCACTCGGACATGATGGGCTTGATAGCATTCTATCAAGAATATAAGGCATTCAACATTCATCAATTTTACAAAACAATTCATACTGGCAAATAAGCCGTGCGACCAGTGAGTACACCTGCACTTGGAAGCTCAAATTACGCACCTGTTAGGGATGACATAATAACTACAACCCTGAAAAGAAATAAACAATCGATGTCTCACAGTGCCCCAGACATATTTTGTTACATCAGTCCAAGTATACCTATCCCTTAAAGGTTATACTTGACTATTCTCAAAATACCATGTATTTACAATTACATCCGCAACCACATAGGGCGATATAATTTGTTGACCAGTAAATACATGTGGTAGATGTAAAACAACAGTAGTCTTCCTTCACACTCATGTCTCTCTTAATTTCAGAACAACTGCTTTCCTAGACATGTCCCATAGGCCATATCTATTCATGACCGCCCGTAACATGCTAAAGTAGCAACATTGATCTTTCACTTCGAGAACATAGTCGAAGTAACATAGGGCACAAAATTGAGGTAAATTATAAATTACCTTAAGGGCTCACACGATGAGTAAATAGGGATAATTTTACTCATCTTCCCTCATTGGTCGTACAATGCACATGTAGTATGAATTATATGCTATAGTGGATTACTCTTTCTATAAGAGCGTATGTCATTTATTAACCATATCCACTATACGGATCTTAGCCTAAACATAGTCACATGCCTCTCACGTACTCATGTTTAGCCCGAGTGCTATATCAGCTCACTTCTTATAGCGCCCAATTAAGTACTCGCATCCGGCATCTTTTAGGCATACATGATTGTGGGAATATCATGTTCGGTCTTATTATAAACCAATCACAGACCTCATCTTGACTCCAATCAAGGCGACATATTTTATGTACCAAACTTGCTCTTCAGTATTTATTTGTACATAACGTCTCATCTCAACGTGCTAACTACATCACTTGAGGCGATTGCTCGTGTGAGTGAGCCAATCATTACCTGATGACATACTTTTCAATAATATATGTGTGTTTGTGCTAGTCTCATAGTGGATTTGTACTTATTGATAAAACATCGAGATCACTAATAAACAAACAAGTACAATACATCTGTCCACAAATACATAAACCAATGATCCTCTACAATAACAGATATCACATTCTACGCAATCCTAGTGACATCCTATGGGTCAAGAACATGTCTCTAGGAATAGCCTTCGTAAATGAATCAGCAACCATTTTATTGGTTGAGATGTATTGCAGGATCACTTCTTTCTACGCTATAATATCTCTGATGAAGTTATTCTTTATGTCAATGTGCTTTGTCCTTCCATGATACTTGGGATCTTTCACATAGGCAATGGCTGCTTGACTATCGCAATAAACTATCACCGCTCTTGGAACTTCAGTGACAGTGGCTAAATTTTCCAAGAAACGTTTTAGCCATACTGCTTCTTGTACTACGGCAGAACATGCAATAAATTCTGCCTGCATTGTTGACAAGGCCGTGCATGTCTGTTTCTTGCTATTCCAAGAAATTGCACCTCCATTGAGCAAGAACGCATATCCAGAAGTCGATTTACGCTCATCCAGGTCTCCACCCCAATCGGCATATGAATAACCCAATAGGCGTAAATCATTCCCTTGGTAACAAAGTCGATAGTCCATGGTACCCTTCAAGTATCTCAGGATCCTCTTCACTGCTTTCTAGTATGCTTGACCAGGATTTGATTGATATCGGCTCACCAATCCCACGGCATAACATATGTCGGGTCGAGTACACATCATAGCATACATCAAACTTCCGATCGCACTAGCGTAAGGAACAGTTTCCATCACTTTGATTTCTTCTAGAGTCTTAGGACACATCTCAGTACTTAGGCCTTCACCTTGCATGATAGGGGTATCAATGGGATTACAATGCTGCATATTGAAATGCTCAAGAATTTTCATAATATAAGACTCTTGTGATAAAGTAAGGAGTTTCCTTGATCGATCTCTTTTGATCTTAACTCCTAATATATAAGCAGCTTCTACCATGTCCTTCATCTCAAAATTGGAGGACAACCATTCTTTTATGGTGATAACCAAAACCTTGTCATTTCCAGCCAATAGAATATCGTCCACATAAAGTGATAAAATCACAAATTTATCTTTGGACCGCTTGACATATACACAGTGATCTTCTTCAATCATCGTGAAACCAAAAGTTATTATTGCTCGATGAAAACGAAGATACCACTGTCTAGATGATTGCTTAAGGCCATATATTGAGCGATTAAGCTTGCAAACTTTATGCTCTTGACCTTTAGCTATGAAACCTATTGGTTATTTCATATAGATTTCCTCATCTAATTCTCCATTGAGAAATGCCGTCTTTACATCCATTTGATATAATTCAAGATCCAAATGTGCAACGATGGCTAGAATAAGGCGTATTGAGGCAAACCTTACAACTGGTGAAAAAGTTTCCTCATAGTCTATACCCTCTTGTTGAGTATAACCTTTTGCCACAAGGCGAGCCTTATACTTTTCAATGGATCCATCCGCCCTTCGCTTAATCTTGAAGACCCATTTGTTTCCAATGGCCTTACGATTGGGTGGTAGATCAACCAAGTCCCAAACATGGTTTGCCCTCATTGACTCTATCTCATCTTCCAAAGCTTTTTTCCATTCTTTCTTGTCAGGGGATGAGAGAGCTTCTTGAACAGTCTTAAGCTCGGCATCGTCATTCTGAGCAATCATAAATGCTTCCCCTTCAATCTCAAAACGACGACGAGAAATACTTTTACGATTACTTTTACGCAATTGAATTTCTCTTGAATTCAATTTATCAGGCGATGCAACACTCCCACTAAGTCTTGTATGTTGAGGTAAATCTTCATTTCCCTCTACAACATCAGTGGCTATGTTATCAGGATCTTCCATCTCATATAATTGGAAGTCCTTATCAATCTCACCTATACTAGGAAAATCGTTCTCCAAGAACGTGACATCTCGTGACTCCATTTCGGTTACACTTCCATCAGCTTGTTCACCTATGAACACGTACCATTTGGAGTATTCGGAATATCTTATAAAGATACATTTCTTCCCTCTAGGACCTAATTTGCCATATTTATGGGAAGAATCATGAACATAAGCTGCACATCCTCATGGACGTAGACTACTCAAGTCTGGTTTCCTACCAGTCCATAATTCATAAGGGGTGGAAGTGACAGATTTTGAGGGCACACGATTAAGTATATAGGCAGCAGTCAATAACGCATCTCCCCAATAGGAGATAGGTAAATTTGCTTGCGCCATCATAGACCTAACCATTTCCAATAGGGTTCTATTCCTTCTTTCAGCTACCCCATTTTGTTGTGGAGTACCGGAATAGTCAATTGTCTTACAATTCCCTTTTCATCACAAAGAGCCTTGAATTGCTCTGATAGATACTCACGTCCACGATCGGTTCTCAATGCCTTTATTGTTTTGTTCAACTGATTCTCTACCATCACTATATATCGTCTAAAGCAGTCCAATGCTTCTGACTTGTGGGAGATCAGAAAGACATAACCGAAACGTGTGAAGTCATCTATGAAAGTGATGAAATATGAGGCTCCATGCCTCGCCCTCACATTCAAAGGACCACAAATGTCGAATGTATGAGATGTAATGGAAATTCAGCTCTAGTCCCTTTACCGAATGGTTTTCTAGTTGTTTTTCCCGCCAGACAATGTTCACATACGGATAGACTAACATTAGTGAGTGACCCTAAAAGGCCTTCTCTAGCTAATCTTTGCAATCTTTGCAATCCAATGTGACCTAATCTAGCATGCCAAGTACTTGCATCAATCTCAACATTGTTAGAAGACGCAATTAAAGAAAAACAACCATCAACATTAACATTGTACTGATCATAGTCAATGTCTAACACCATAAAACCATTCGATACATGACCTGAACCATAATAAACTGTTCCATACATAATGTCAACACAATCACCATGGAAATTCAATACATAACCTAAGCTAAGAAGAACAACTACGGAGACCAAGTTTCGTCGAATATCTGGAGCATAAAGGACATCATGCGAACAGGTTTCGACCACCACGTAAGATTAATTTACATGTGCCGATACCCTTCACTTCAACTCTTGAGTTATTCCCAACATATATCCATCTTCTTCCAGGCGGTATCCGACAATACTCCACGAATGCTTCTCGGTCTCTAGCTACATGGTCTGTTACTCCTGAGTCTACAGTCCACATTGGATGAGATTCAGCAAGCATTACAGTACTAGAAACAAAAGCATTACTCAAAGTAATGGAGTAATAGGGTACCTTTTTCGGCTCAGTGCATTCACGAGCAAAATGACCCAACTTGCCACAATTGTGGCACTCCATCTTGACCTTGTCCTTCTTCCCACCACGCTTCTTGCGTCGGAAGGTTTTAGCCCTCTTGGGTCTCTGATCAGTCATCTTCCCTTTGTTGTTGAACTGAAGATTCCTCTTGCGCTTGAAGCCCGAAGCTTTGCGCGAACTCGATTCGGCAACATAAGCATGGGTAGAGGATCTTGCAGCCTCTAAGCGCTCATCCTCTAATTCCAAATGACGCGCAATATCATCAAAAGTGACAATATTCTCATTATGCGTCATATTGATCTTCACATGCTCCCAATTGTCAGGAAGAGACCTTATAACAGCCTGAACTTGCTGTTCATCAGTAAGGGAGTGACCTGCCGATTTCAGCTCACGGATCATGTTTGACATCTCCCGAAGATGCTACCTCATCATTACATTTGAGCGCTTTCAAAATGTGTCAAACTTGATGGTGAGTCTCCTCAGCTTAGTGGCAGATGTACCCCCAAACTTATCCTTCAAGGCAACCCACATAGCTTGAGCTTTGTCATAACTCTCAAACTCACACATGAGATCATCTTGTATACAGCTTAGCAACGTGATGCGAGCAATGCTATTTTTCTTTTTCCAAGCTTGATAAGCTTCTAGATTTCTCCTGTGTTGAGCTGAAGTTCCATGCTCAGGTTCATCCATGGTATGGTTGAGAGTTTCCAAAACCTCTTGCTCCTCAAGGATGTACTGAATTTTTCGGTGCCAAATATCATAATTGTCACCGTTCAGCTTCTCACCCTTATTGAGGTCAGCAACAATGGTCTTGGATGCCGAAGCCATAATCAATCACTATAACACATTGACATAATAAACGCAGAATCAATACTAACACACTATACGGAGTAACACACATTTAATTTGCAGCAAAGACAAACTAAATTAATGATAATTCAACAAAAGACACAAAAGCAAAAGTTCACTATGTTCCCAATCAACTTCTATGTACAATTGTTCTATTATCATTAATTAGTTTAATTTGCACAAATTTTGAGTTCTAGGTGAGAACTTCTTTCAATTCTTCCAACCCACGAACTCCCACTAGGAAAAATAATTACATGACCTTATGTAATTTCTACATTTTTTCCTTAACACAAGAACATAGCATGATAATAATCAACGTATAAACAACAATCATACTTCAACTATAATTAGAATTGCAATTCAACATGTAATGGATTTCCTACCATTGTTCTTATTTTCTAGCAACTAGAAAATTGCAAGTATATTAAAATATATACATCATATCATTGAACCAAGCTCTACACAGCATATATAACATCATTTGCACACAAGTTAGCTACTGTATTTCCCTAATCATAAGAAAATACAAGCTACAAATAAATAAACTGCATTAAACCCCAAAAATACGCGTACATAGGGTTTCCTACGCATTTTCATACATTTATAAAATTCAAAAGTATAAAATAATTATACCACTGTGTAGAGGACACTCATACGAACCAAACGAGACCAACCACGCTCCAATCGGAGCTCGCACTCGCCCCCACGCGCCGCCTGAGTGCGCGGCGCGTGTGACGCACACGCCAGCGAGCCGAACGGCTCCTGGCCGGTCCGACCGGTCCAACCGGTGACCAGTTCGACCGGTCCAACCGGTGAACGGTCCGATCGGTCCAACCGCCGGACCGGTTGACCGGTCAACGGTCGGGTCGGGGTCGTCGGTCGAGTCGGGTCGGGTCTCCGGCCGATCAACTGTCGCCGGCGCTGACGTCATCAATGACGTCATCCCGGCGGTTACCGACCGTTAGATGATGTCACGGTGACGTCACCACGCGCCGGTTCGCTGACCGGCACGTACCAGTTCGCCGGCGGGTAGGCGTCGCCCACGTGCCGGTTTGCCGACCGGCGGGTGTGGCGCACGCGCTCGCTTCGCCAGCGCTTTCAGGCACGTGGCGCCCACGCGTAGCGGCTTCTGGTCGCGCGTGTGGGCGTGTCCGGTTTCGCCCGGCGGCGCTCAACCCATCTCTAGACTCGTCTCGATGAGCTCTTTCACCCGGTATATTCAAAAATTAATTTTGCCCAAAAAATTGTTTCGAAAAATGGCCGAAACCTCACGGATTACGCAACGCCGAACCCGTTCTTCGCTCCGGTTCAACTTCGAGTTTTTCATATGGCAATTCCGACTATCAGAGATCCAAACAGTGTAGAATACAATCTCTTGATCTCAATATCAAATGGTAAATGAGAAAACTCGATGAAAAACAAGCATAAATCACGATCGGGCTCTGATACCAATGTAGGAATTCAAGTCGACGGAAGAAGACTTACTTGATTCCGATGCGCAAACAGCAAATGGCCCCGAAACGAACGTTGAATTGCGAATAAATCACGAACAACACTACCTCACGTTAGTCTGGATGCAATCACAAGGAAAACACCCGATTTCCACGGTGTAAATGTCGATTGTTCTTGCAAAAATGAAATGGAACGCCTTGATCTTCTTTGATGGAAATGGAGAGGAAATTTGGTGCAAATGAATGGCCAACCATACCAACGGTTGTGTTCGGGAGGCTTTTATATGTCTCCCGCCGTACCCCTCCATTAGTGACTTTCCATCGTACCGTATCAAGTCCAAATTGTGCGGTCCAATCACACCCCATCATGGACGTACTAGCTAGCTAGCTAAAGTACAACAGTCACCTTTATCGTCTGTGACCATGAGTGACGTTGAATCGACAAGCACATCATAAGACGTGGCAAAATGGTGCTTTCGTGTGAATTGGCCAAGCATCCAGAACCGACGAGAAGTCAAGTCCTGCTGGATGGCTCGTTTAATTGTCTGCAAAGCGTAAACACAACGTCACTTACTCGCCGTCTATACTCCGTCCATCGACAACTCAACGGCACTTGTGGACAACAAAAGTAATAGAGACCAAAACACCGGTATTTATTTGGAATTAATATCATGAGAGGTCTTTAAACTGCTCCCTCGGAAATGACGGGCAAGCCCTATGGGGGGCTTGCAGCCGATCCGGGCAAGGTCGCCCCGCATGGGGACCCCCCGACCTTAAACTAAGGGGGGTAGAGGCAGCTTTCACGTCTCAATAAATATAATGGCTTTGTAACTCCCGTAAGATTTAATGGACCTGAATAGGTCCTTAAACTGCTCATGGAGGTAAAGGCGGGAGAATCGCCCTGGGGTGGGTGACCCCGTACTTGCCTCCCCATCCTCTCGGTCGGTTGGATAAACTTCGGCACAGTCTACTAACCGGGGGAAGCTTATTGACCAGTAGGTTAGTAGATTGTGCCGAAGGCATGTCAAGAGCCCGTGGAATTTTCACCCACCTATTCTCAAGTCAGGCGCGGGTCAGGGATTGGTTACCCCAAGCCTACCCGGACTTAGCCAACAAGTTTCCTTGCTGACATGGTGTCTACTTTCACCACCGAATAGCCCTCAAATTCTCGATCTATGTTTATCCAACCGACTGAGAGGATGGGGAGGCAAGTATAGGGTCACCCACCCCAGGGCGGTTCTCCCGCCTTTAACTCCATGAGCAGTTTAAGGACCTGCTTAGGTCTAAACAACAAAAGCAATAGAGGCCAAAACATTGGTATTTATTTGGAATTAATATCATGAGAAATCTAAAATTGATACATCTATGATAAATTTATTTAATAAAAAATTCAAAATTAATATATTTATGACGAATATAACATCCGTTAAATTGGATTAATATCACAAATATACCAATAAATTGCATCAGTATTCCAACCTAATAATTTGGCGTTAAAATTTAACGAAACTAATAGAAGGTTAGTTTGTCACAAGTGTATTAAGTTTGGAATAAATTTGTCAAAAATGTACCGGTTTAGAGTTTTTGGGAGTCAAAAATTAGTTTGAGATATATTTGTTATAGGTATACTAGTTCAAGATTTTTCGTGGTATTAACTAATTTGTTTACGCTTAAAAACATTTAGGGTTGGTCCCAAAATTATCTCGTGAAACATAAATCCGTGCCTTTCTTTGAGGAGATCAAAAGCTTGGGCCAAAACCATATAAGTTCAAAGTTCAAACCTTATTTGTATGTATATATATATATATAAAATGGGTTAAAAGGAAAGAGGTAGAGATCGAAAATTACATCGTTACTCTCCTAATAAACCACAACCCAATTTAATCCCCCAACAAGAAAGGAAGCAAACCTATTGGTGGCCTACCTAATATAAAATTATTTCTTGCATTATTGGGTTGGATAAGCCAATTTGCTAACCAACTTACACATGCATTTCCCTTCCCAAACTTATGGCGAATCTTGACCTATTGAAAATGCATTTCCCTTCCAATTTGAAAAATAAATGTATCAACATAATGAAGCGATAAAGTTGATTTATGAAATAGAGAAATAAGTGCTTTTGAGTTTGCTTCCATAATAAGTTCGGAAATACCCAAAAAGATTGTCATTTTGAGCCAAGAAAATGTTCCACTGCTCTACTTTGAGTGAAGAACGCATTTTCGCTGTTTGCGTGAATTGAGTAAGCCAATTGTTTGAGTCACCGCAAATAAGTCTACTAACTGAAACGGGACCATGGTTGCCATTGGAGGCCCGTTCATATTAGGCCCTTTTTTTTTTTTATGTGAGAATAAGATAAGGTGCACAAATATGAAGGGTAAGTTCCTTCTGCCAATATAGTAAAAAAGAAAGGTTTTTTTGGGCAGCTGAGAACCAGAAAAGTCAAATTAAGGACCATGCTATACGGTGAGAGAGAATCAAAGAAGAATGGTGGCTGAACAAAGCTCGATCGGAGGAAGTTCAACAACTGAAGCTCTCAAATCTTATACGTCGGTAGGCTTCTGCTTTTTGAGTTTCTTGGAGGGACCATTGCTACTCTAGACCTCCCTTTTGAACCCGTCTTATGCGCGTGACAAGCCGTGAACGCTGGGTCGATTCCGTGAATTGTCGTGTTGACCGTTACGTCAATATCGTGTTGAACAAAAGTTGTGGGGTTCGATAAGACATCAATTTCAAGAAAAAGTGACAATTTTGTACGTCGGGTAATTCAATCGGAGTCTGTTTCCTATTCACAAGATTATTAAAGATCAGCATTTGCGATGCGATTACCTGTGAAGATAAGTTGCTCGACCGTACGAGTTGGGCAACAACTGTTTACTTAGCCTGGGTTGGTCCTTGGCTTTTAGTCATATAGAGAAGCTTTCACGATCACAAGTAACTTTCAACTTAACTGAAACTAGAAAAAGAACCTTTATCTTATCAATCAACATCGTTTTATTAAAATTGTGAGATCAAATCATACAAGGCCACCTCTTCCTCTCTTAAGCAATACTCAATATGCTACGACTAATTTAGGTAATTAATATACTCAATGATGCAACAAATCATGCTTAATTTAATCCATCACCATCGTAATCTGCATGTTTTGATACTGAAGGAACTTACATTGGTAGATTACTTGGTTTCCCAGACAAGCTAAACGGATTAGCACATATCTTTGAGTGAATGGGTATTCTATGAAAGCAAGTGTGTTTGGAAACTCAATTTTTTGTGTATATTTTGCAAAGCTACTTCAAGGTAAAAAGAAAAATGAAAAAATGAAAAGAAAAGGGAGGAGAGATCCAGCTACAGGGGAAAATCGTGGGGGAGCAGCTGGTGGCGGTGGCGGTGGTGCTGGTGGTGGTGGGGAGGCGGATGGTGGCGGTTGGGGGAGGCGGCTCGCTTGAGGTCGAGTGACCTAGGGCGTCGCCTGAGGTTGCGCGGCCTCAGGCGGCGTCGCCTGGGTCGCCTAACCTCAGGCCACCTTGCCTGCGGTCACGCGACCTCAGGCGAGGCTTCCTTGGCAGCCAAATCTAGCCCCCTGGCAGCCAGATCTGGCCGCTCGCAACTGAGCACCGCCCGCCGCGATTGAGCAACAACAGCAAGTTCCTTGAAGAAGACAAACAGTATTTTCGAGGGCAAAAAGGGAAAACATGATTATCAGTAAATGCAATATTAGAAAAAAAAAATTCATTAAACCTCATAGTAGCATTCCGAACTGAAAGCCTAAAGCAGGTCCGGACTTGCTTTGGATTTTTAGCATTCCAAATGCTAGCATTTGGCCAAGGACACCTCCAAATGCTGAACCAAACGCCTAAAATTTTTCCCAATGGGACTTTCGGGGCTAAAAGCCCATTGAGAATGTTGAACCAAATGGGGTTTATGACTCATTCACACGAAGAATTTGTAGAAATGTTTCGTTTGTTCCCTGAGAAATAAATTATTTGGATAACATTTCTCTTAAAATTATCAAATCGCTTATAAAAATGAATAAACGAAAAATATTTCCGTCATTTATGAGAATATTGAGACATATATTATTGTTAATAATGCAAATATTTTCACTAAATAATTATTCAAGAGATATAATTGACTTCAAAATAGATCATCCAACTTGTGTTACTCTTTTGAGAGTTTTACTAGCATAATTTTTTTTTGAATTACTATAAGAATAATAATAATTTATTGTGAGCTAAGAAATTTTATAATGACTAAGTTTCACCATAATTTATAATTATTTATAATTTCAATTTTTGTAGTACAAAAAAAAACTATTATTTTACCACTGCCCGCGGTGGCACAGCTAGCTTTGGGTTCTCTCCCCCTCATGAAGGGGAGGAGTTCGAATCTTAGAGGCGTCGCATTCGCGCGACTCACCTGCGGCTGGGTCTGTGGTGGTGGCTCAGTCCGCCCCGGGTTTACGCCGCCGGTTGCCGACTGTACGGTGGTTCTCGGGTCACAAAAAAAACTGTTATTTTCATAATTAATTAAAGATTGTTCTTTAATCATTTTTTTTATATACTCCATGATTATTGCAAGTACTGGGGAATATTATTTCAATTTTTCCAAGAAAGAATAGAGTGTTTGGTGGTCAAAAATTAGTTTGAGATATATTTGTTATAGGTATACTAGTTTAGGATTTTTCATGGTATTAACTAATTTGTTTACACTTAAAAACATTCAAGGTTGGTCCCAAAATTATCTCATGAAACATAAGTATGTGCCTTTCTTTGAGGAGATCAAAAGCTTGGGCCAAAACCAATATAAGTTCAAAGTTCAAGCCTTCTTTGGTAACTTCTTTTTTTTTTTTTAACTTTTTTTTTGCTATAAATTTTAAAAAAGGGGTTAAAAGGAAAGAGGTAGAGATCGAAAATTACATCGTTACTCTCCTAATAAAGCACAACCCAATTTGATCCCCTAACAAGAAAGGAAGCAAACCTATTGGTGGCCTACCTAATATAAAATTATTTCCTGCATTATTGGGTTGGATAAGTCAATTCACTAACCAATTTACACATGCATTTCCCTTCCCAAACTTATGGCGAATCTTGACCTATTGAAAATGCTTGAGCATACTTCCAATTTGAAAAATAACTGCATCAACATAATGAAGCGATGAAGTTGATTTATGAAATAGAGAAATAACTGCTTTTGAGTTCGCTTCCATAATAGATTGTCATTTTGAGCCAAGAAAATGTTCCACTGCTCTACTTTGAGTGAAGAACGCATTTTTGCCGTTTGCATGAATTGAGTAAACCAATTGTTTGAGTCACCACAAATAAGTCTACTAACTGAAACGGGGCCATGGTTGCCTTTGGAGGCCCGTTCATATTAGGCCTTTTTTTTTTTTTTAATGTGAGAATAAGATTGTTGGATATTTCAATAATATTTTGAAATATTTACAATAATAACTTTGATAATAGTTATGACCGCATTGAAGACCATCATTATTTTTAACGGTCACATAACGGTTTCTTAACGGTCATACAACGGCTTTTCAATCATTTTGTAACGTTTAATTTATTTCTCAAATAAATCCTTCATTATTTTATAACGGCTCTATTTTGTCTAAATATAAAATCTCATAAGGCAATCTTAAAAAGATACACCGAATGAAACAGAGAATATTCTTTCTTTTTGAAATCTTTCATTTCCTTTTCCTTGCTAGGTTATACACAACGTTGTTTCTATTCCTTCTAATATTCAGTACGGAATATAGAAGAAAGTCTGTTGTATCTTGAGAGGATAGCCATTAGAAGCCTGTCGCACCGAGTTTTGCACTCCGAGGGGCGAAATTATCCTTAAGGACAGTGCTTACACTTGCACGCCTCAGACAAATTTATTTATTTTCATCAGCTTTTTCCTACAATCTTAAGGATATTCCCATGGAGCATCAAATTGATACTGCTGCTGATGCCTCAATCTCCACCAATCCAGTTGCACTACTACCACTACCACATATGTCCTATGCCAAACCATTCCCCGACATATCGAAGATCGAAGTTTTCAATGGCAACAATTTTAGAAGGTGGCAAGAAAGGGTTTTCTCTATCCTAGATGTGCACGGCGTGGCTTTCGCACTTACGGAGGCCGAACCAACTTATAACAAGCTTCAAGATCAATGGATACACGCTAATAAGGTATGTAGGCACACAATTATTAGTACTCTTTCTAATGAATTGTTTGATGTCTACTATCCGTACAAGGAAGCGAAACAAATACGAGACTCCATGACTGCAAAGTACACTACCGAAGATGTGGGCAGATAAAAATTTGTAATTGGAAATTATTATCGATGGGAAATGTCCGATGATAAGGAGATCAAGACATAAATCAATGAATATCACAAGCTAGTGGAGGACTTGAAGGCAGAAAACATCAATTTACAATAAGAATTTCTTGCGAGCCTGCTAATTGAAAAGTTGCCTGAGTCTTGGAATAATTACAAGCAACAACTCAAGCACAAGGACAAGCAATTGTCACTAGCCGATCTGATCGTGCATATTATCATTGAGGATACAACTCGCAAGGAGATCAGAGCTGCCAAAGCTAAGGAAATTGCTACTAGGGCAAATTTGGTGCAAGGCAAATCTCAACATCGCCAAAACAGGTATTATAACAAAAAACCTGATTATAAACCCAAGGTTGCTCACCCCACCTTCAAAAAGAAAGACTCTTACTTTATTTGTGGAAAACCAGGTCATCATGCAGCGCACTGCAGAAAGAGAATAATGGGGAATGACAATTCTGCTAAACCAAAAGTTAATTTGGTTAAAGCAGATGACTCTAATGATATAATTGTTGCGGTTATTTCCCAGGCCAACATTGTGGCCAATGTGAAAGAGTGGGTGGTAGACTCAGGTGCTACCAGGCATATTTGTGCAAACAAAAATGCCTTTTCCTCTTACACGCCAGTAGGGGAAGGAGAAGAAATTATTTATCTTGGTGATTCAAGAATAGCTCAAGTTCTTGGGAAAGGAAAAGTTCTTCTCAAGCTCACATCTGGCAAGAATTTGGCCCTGAATGATGTATTACATGTCCCTAATATAAGGGCAAACCTGGTCTTGGTAGCTGTTTTGGGAAAGGTTGGGGTGAAAGTGTCATTTGAATATGATAAGATTGTAATGACAAAAAATAACATCTTTATGGGTGTCGCGACCTCTTTTTTCCCGGCGCCCTCAATCGGATACAGGCGCCTAAGGAAGCTAATGGCTCGGCTGAATTTATTAAGCCCGGACTCTCCCAAGCCCACCAATTCACTACTTAATGATCTAAATTTTTAACCTGTAAATTAATTTTAAAACGGAGTCGCCACTAATCGGTTTAGGGTGGGTCGATTAGAAACCCAATCGAAGTATCGAGAGAAATATTCGCTCTTGCGCAACCAGAGAAATTAGGATCGGGGACTTGATTACACTAGTTAATCACTAATGCCCTTTCGGTACCTAATCTTGTTTAAACCCCGAGGCTTTTGGATGCTCGAGGGATTTTCCATGCAATTTGGGAAGGAAAAACATTTTTGAGTCTTTTTCTAATTTTTTGACATGAAATGGATTTTTTTGTTTTTTTTTGGGTATTTTTGAAAAATACAAGTCTTTTTGGCTTTTTCTGAATTTTTTTTTTTTTGCTTTTTCATGAATTTTTGACTTTTTTTGGATTTTTGGCAATTTTTGGAAAATATGGAACATTTTTTATTTTTTTGAATATATTTTTTTAATATTTTGGAAAATAAATTATTTTTTGATTTTTCTCGATTTTTTTGAAAATAAAACATTTTTTAACATTTTTAAATATTTTTTAAAATAAAACATTTTTTGATTTTTTTTTGAAATAAAATATTTATTTTTTATTTTTTATTTAAAATATTATTTTACATTAAAATAATATAAAAACTGACCCAGTCGAGCCGCGGGTTGGGTCCGACCCGAACGTAGACGGGCTCGCTACGCGGGCCCGACTCGTTTTTTTTTTTTTTTTTTTTTTTGAATGAAACGATGTCGTGGCCGGGTGTTTAGGGACACTCGGCCCGACCCGGCAACCCGCCCGACAGCCCGCTCCGCGACCCGACTCCCCGCGAACCCTACCCGGATCCGACTGCGCGAAACCCTACCCGGATCCGACCTAAACCCCGACCCAACTTGCAGCCGCCCCTCGAAACCCTACCCAGTTCGCAGCCCGGGTCCGATCCGATGACCCGAGGCCGCGACCCGAAAAATCGAGAACCCTAGGGTTCCCGATTCGCGGCGCTGGAGAAGGGAAGGCTTGGGCTTGGCGGCAACGATGGCGGCATGATGAGAACGAGACGACGGAGAGGGCTGCAACGGCGACAGTGGTGACAATGACGGAGATAGGCTACCTGGCCAAGACCGGCAACCGTGCACGGCAGAGACGGAGACAACGTCGCACGGAGTTCGACACCTTTTCGCCTTCCCTGTGCTCGATCTCCCCCTTTCTCCTTCTTCCGTGTGTCTCTTCGTCAGGGATGGAGGGCCTATTTATAGGCCGAGGGGCGGCCGGTCGATGGAGTTCGACCGTCGATCGCCACGGCCTTCGCCGGCCGAACCGGCGTCCCATCCGACGCCAGCTGCTCCCTGCTCCACGTGCGTTGTCGCTGCTCCTCCTCTCTGCTCCGGCGTCGCGCCCCCTACACGTGCTGCAGGGCGCGAGGAAGAAGAAGGTCTCGCGGGGCCGGGCTAGGCGAGATGGGCCTTCGGGGCCCATGCGAGGGCCGCTTCGCTTTTCTTGTTTTTTTTTTTGTTTTTTTTTCCGTTTATTTATCATCCGAATAAAATAAAAACAAAAATAAAACCTAATTAATTAAAATGAAATTTTAGGCGTCAACAGCTGCCCCTCTTTGAAGGTGAGCTCGCAGAGGTTGCATTCAAAGACAAACTGATGCCTAAATTTTGTCCATATATGCATAGCAGATTATATTTTATTTGGGAGTTATTATCCTATGTAAAAAGAGCAATATAACATTACATATATTAAGACAGATAAGAAGATACCTATAGTTACTTACCGGGAGTGAGTGAGATAGGGTGTGAACCCCGAGTTTGGCAAGTATCAAGGCGTCATCTTACCTGGTGATATGAAGAGGTTGCTTTTCCAGGGCTCGAACCATTCTTCGGTCGCCTATTAAAACAATCAATGATTTGTCTAGGACCCGAACCTTTCTCCGGTCGCTTTGACGGGAAATTGCTCCTCCAGGACCCGAACCATTCTTCGATCGCCTATTGGAGCAATCAATGGTTTGTCTCGGACCCGAACCATTCTTCAGTCACCGTGACGGGAAATTGCTTCTCCAGGACCCGAACCATTCTTCGGTCGCCTTGACGGGAAATTGCTCCTCTAGGACCCAAACCATTCTTCGGTCACCTGTTAAAACAATCAATGATTTGTCTAGGACCCGAACCTTTCTTCGGTCGCCTTGACGGGAAATTGCCCCTCTAGGACCCGAACCATTCTTCGGTCGCTTGTTAAAACAATCAATGATTTGTCTAGGACCCGAACCATTCTTCGGTCGCCTGTTAAAACAATCAATGATTTGTCTAGGACCCGAACCTTTCTTCGGTCGCCTTGACGGGAAATTGCTCCTCCAGGACCCGAACCATTCTTCGGTCGCCTGTTGGAGCAATTAGTGGTTTGTCTCGGACCCAAACCATTCTTCGGTTGCCGTGACGGGAAATTGCTTCTCCAGGACCTGAAGAATGAACCATTCTTCGGTCGCCTGTTAAAACAATCAATGATTTGTCTAGGACCCGAACCTTTCTTCGGTCGCCTTGACGGGAGATGCACCGACCTTTCTTAGGGCATCTGTTTGCTGGGGGTGCCTGACCTCAATCAAGGACACCGGTTGGTACTCGACCTTTCTCGGGAGATGTGCCGATCTTTATCAGGGCATCGATTTGTTGGGTATCTGACTTCTATCGAAGACACCAGTTGGTACCCGACCTTTCTCGGGAGATGCGCCGACCTTTCTCAGGGCATCGATTTGTGGAGGATACCTGGACATTCACAGGCATATCAAAGAGTACTTGGATATTCACAAGTACTAACATGAAGGATATTTGGGCCTTTGCAGGCGTCGAAAGGGTACTTGGATGATCACAAGTTCAATCTCTTGGAGGATACCCGGACGTTCACAGTATCGAAGGGGTACCCGAGATATTCGTGAAGGTCTCTCATCTCCTGGTATGTGGGAATATCGAGGACGTGCCTTACATATTCATGAAGGTCTCTCACCTCCTGGTAATTGGAATATCAAGGACGTACCTCGCATATTTGTGAAGGTCTCTCACCTTCTGGTAATGAGAATATCGAGGACGTACCTGGGATATTCGTGAATATCTCTCACCTCCTGGTAGTTGGGAATATCGAGGACGTACCTGAGATATTCGTGAAGGTCTCTCACCTTCTGGTAATGAGAATATCGAGGACGTACCTGAGATATTCGTGAAGGTCTCTCATCTTCTGGCAGTTGGGAATGTTAAGGGCATACCTGAGATATTCGTGAAGGTCTCTCACCTCCTGGTATTTGGGAATATCGAGGGCGTGCCCCGCATATTCGTGAAGGTCTCTTACCTCCTAGTAATTGGAATATCAAGGACGTACCTCGCATATTCGTGAAGGTCTCCCACCTTCTGGTAATGAGAATATCGAGGACGTACCTGAGATATTCGTGAAGGTCTCCCCCCTCCTGGTAGTTGGGAATATCAAGGGCATACCTGAGATATTCGTGAAGGTCTCTCACCTCCTGGTAATTGGAATATCAAGGACGTACCTCGCATATTCGTGAAGGTCTCCCACCTTCTGGTAATGAGAATATCGAGGACGTACCTAAGATATTTGTGAAGGTCTCCCCCCTCCTGGTAGTTAGGAATATCAAGGGCATACCTGAGATATTCGTGAAGGTCTCTCACCTCATGTATTGGGAATATCGAGGGCGTGCCCCGCATATTCGTGAAGGTCTCTCACCTCCTGGTAATTGGAATATCAAGGACGTACCTCGCATATTCGTGAAGGTCTCCCACCTTCTGGTAATGAGAATATCG
The DNA here is from genome assembly GCA_014182515.1 of Eucalyptus microcorys. NCBI lineage: Eukaryota > Viridiplantae > Streptophyta > Magnoliopsida > Myrtales > Myrtaceae > Eucalyptus > Eucalyptus microcorys. The sequence goes on from CM024570.1 coordinate 26,311,221, forward strand.
AGGACGTACCTTAGATATTCGTGAAGGTCTCCCACCTTCTGGTAATGAGAATATCGAGGACGTACCTGAGATATTCGTGAAAGTCTCCCACCTCCTGGTAGTTGGGAATATCGAGGACGTACCTGAGATATTCATGAAGGTCTCTTACCTTCTAGTAATGAGAATATTGAGGACGTACCTGAGATATTCGTGAAGGTCTCTCACCTTCTGGCAGTTGGGAATATCAAGGGTATACCTGAGATATTCGTGAAGGTCTCTCACCTCCTAGTATTTGGGAATATCGAGGGCGTGCCCCGCATATTCGTGAAGGTCTCTCACCTCCTGGTAATTGGAATATCAAGGACGTACCTCGCATATTCGTGAAGGTCTCCCACCTTCTGGTATTGGGAAATATCAGGGACGTGCCTCGCATATTCGTGAAGGTCTCTCACCTCCTGAGATATTCGTGAAGGTCTCCCACCTTCGGTAATGAGAATATCGAGGATGTACCTGAGATATTCATGAAGGTTTCTCACCTCCTGGTAACATAAACTTGAATGTAGCACGAGGCTTACCTGGATGGCCGCAGGCATTTAAAAGGGGTGGAACACCTGGATAGCCACAGGTGTACAAAGTACTGGAATACTTGGATGAACACAAGTATTTAATGATACAACCTGGGACCACTCAGTTGGTCCAAGTGTAAGAAAGCATACCTGGGTAGGCGCAGGCACACAAAGCAGTGGAATGCTTGAACAGCTGCTATTATTTGGGGACAACTTGGGCAAGCTGAGTATCATGAAGAGGATGTACCTGGACAACGGTGGGTACTTGACGATATGAGGATACCTAGACAGCAGTAGGTATTCAACGATAAAGGGATACTTGGTCAGTCACAAGTATCAATACTCTGGAGACAACTCGAATAGGTCGAGTGTCAGGAAAAAGGAGTATCCGAACGGTGGCCGGTACTCAAAGACAATGGGATGCTAAGACAGCAGTAAGCGTCGAAACTTAAGGGACAACTCGAATAGGTCGAGTGTCAAGAAGAGAGTACCTAGACAGTGGTAGGTATTCAATGATAAAGGGATACTTGGTCAGTCACAAGTATCAATACTCTGGGGACAACTCGAATAGGTCGAGTGTCAGGAAAAAGGGAGTATCCGAACGGTGGCCGGTACTCAAAGACAATGGGATGCTAAGACAGCAGTAAGCATCGAAGCTCAAGGGACAACTCGAATAGGTCGAGTGTCAAGAAGAGGGTACCTGGACAGTGATAGGTACTTTAAGACAAAGGGATACTTGGTCAATCACAAGTATCAATACTCTGGAGACAACTCGAATAAGCTGAATGTCGATAAGAGGGAGTACTCAAAGATTATCAAACATAAAGCTTTGGGAGTAAGGATGCATTTGGCGATATCTTTGATCTCTAAAAGTATGTTCGCCATTTACACAATATGCACACATGTACACAAAGATTGTATATGCTGTAAATTCGTAAAGTTTAAATGTGACTTATGCATGATAATCTCGTCAGTTTTGTATCATTTGAATTCCACTGGGGAAGATTTTGAAAGACAACTTTCATTTAGAATGTAGATGCCTTGAGCATGCCGGACGAGGGACTTTCAGTCTGAAAGGACTTTTCACTCGCCCTCATGGGAAAGGCTGTTTTATCCTTACCATTGATACATGATTTATAAGGACCACATTGTCTCATTGTCATCATGTCAGCAGGGGTTCGAGTATTCTCGCAAATGATACGACTTTACCAATGTGAGAGGTCTTTGTTAGAATTGTGATGAAGGCTTGGTCAATGGCTTATCAAAGGGGACCAATAAGGTCATGGCTTTGTGGGAAAGATGTTGCGTGATCATCTCCGGGTTTGCAAGTCAAGAGTCCTGCGAAAAGAGATAGAATAATCTTGCTCGTACTTCTTCGAGCGATGTTTATAGACATATGAAATCCTATGTTAATTGAAGTGCCCCTAGTCTGAAGAGACTTTTTACATTAGGATGTCATGTAGGCTTGACTCATGTGTAAAAGGGTGGGAGCTGGTGATCGCTTTGGCATTTGTCACTGGTCTTCCTTCTCTTAATCAAATGAAGGTTCCATTAATCGAACCACAACAGCAACTTCTCTCGGGAATACAAACAGCTGTATCTTTTGTTTAGAGACATTGGCCTTGCTTTTACCGGGCACACCGCTTTTTTATGTCCCCATTTCTCTCTTCAATTTTTCATTCATGGGCACTGACCTTGCTTTTACCAGGTACGCTGCTTTTTATGCCCCAACTTTGCTCTTGTTGACTGAGGAACTGATCTTTGGTAAGTTCAAGCAAATACCTTTGTTAAACTATTGAGTCTTCATCTTTTGCCGGCGCTCCTAATTATGCTGCTCGAGTGGCAGCCTATGTAACACCGACACGCGACACGACACAAGTGTCCGACACGACACGACACGTCGACACGTCATTTCTAAAAATAGAGAATTCCGACACGTTGCGACACGTTGTATATTAAATAAATATTTTTATTTTTAATTAGTTTGATTCAAATTCATATATAATTAATTAATTAAAAAAGAGCCTATAATAAATTTACACTAATAATATTAACAAATCAATTCATTTGAAATTCGAAAGATATATTCATAATTAATGCGAAACATTTTTTTAATTTTAACAAAAGTTATCGATGAAACTAATAATTAATAAGAAATTAGAATTTATTTATTTAAATAAATCCATGATTTTCTATAATAACCAAAATTTATCATTATTCAAAAATTAATATTTTTATTTTTTGAAATCATTTTTTAATTTCATTTACTTAATTTTTCAATTAAAAAAACAATCCCCAAAATTCACCCCTCTTTCGTTCGTCTTTTCCCTCCACCCAAGTTTATTTTTCTTTTTTTCCCTCCCCCACTTGACAGTGATAGGTGAGCTGTCACTTCCCCCTTCCCCCACCCCCACCCCAACTCCCACCTCACGCCATCAGACCCTCGTTTCTTATTTTTTTTGGATTTCTTTATGAAAACCCTAGCGAGCTACCGAGCCCTCCTTTTCCTATCCTCCTTGCCGCTCGCCGCACGACCCCCTTCCCTCCTCTCCTCTTCCTCTCGTCGCCGATCCATCGCAACAGTGGCGGCCCTCACCGCTCTCTCCGGCCGTCTCTCGCCGTCACGGTGGTCCGTTCGTGGCTTCGTCTCGCCGGAGGGAGTTTACCTTCTCTCTTCTTTCTCTCTGTTCGGCTCTTTCTCTAGCCGTCTCTCGCTATCGCAATGGGCTGTTCGTGGCTCCGTCTCGCCGGCGCTCGCGGCCTCTACTCCCTCGCCCTCCCTCTCGCCTCCACCCTCCATCAGTCTTCCGGACACGCGTCGACACGCGTGTCGATAAAAGTTGACCGCGTGTCGGAAAATCCGACACGCGTTGACCGCGTGTCCAACCGTGTCCGAGCGTGTCGACGTGTCCGACACGCTTCGACACGTGTCGGACACGACATGGAAGCATGGACAACGTGTCCGTGCTTCATAGGTGGCAGCAGCTTCTACTTTGCCTCTATGTGAAGGTGAATTTACAAACTCAATTGGGTCGTACGATGGATACAAGTGCGTAAAGAAAGAATTGCTCTTCATAACTCTAGGGCACTTAAATTAACATGATTGTTCATATGCAATAAAGACACTCAAAGATTGATGCATGTGCAAGCAAGAGAATTTCTATCCCTTTTCTCACCTCGTGATGCTAACTTGCCTTCAACTTGCCCCAGTGTGGGTGGTTCTTTGACGGGGGGCGTAAGATAGAAATTTGGCCAGTGTATGGGGCTTAAATTGAGCAATGGAATGCCTCCCACTGTTTTGGTTATCGTACCATTCGCGAGAGAACTCTTTACCCTGTAATCATGGAATCTTCTGCACTCATCTCACAAGTGTATAGTTGGGGACTGTGTATGGGATGTGGCTTGCCTGTCATCACTCCGACGCGCCTTGTCCAGCATGCTTAATTAATCTCGTATTCTTCACTTAGCTGTCTATTCTAATAGTCCTCAATAGAATCCAAGATTTAGACAGACAAAATCATCATGCAAAATTCACCTGGAAAAAGGCATGCAATATATGATGTGAAGGAGTTTGTACATTTCAAAATGAATGGCTTTTTACTCAAGAAAAACCTTGTTGGTAGCTTTAAGGGTTAACAAAATGGTGCTTCCAAATATGTTAAATTTTGAACATCAAAAAGGGTTATTCACAAATGGGTGTCAATGGATTGTTCCTATTGAGTAGGGAAATGACACAAGAAGGATCAGCCAGGGTTGGGGATCTAATCATTGATTTGACGAGCCCTTCTGCTTTTGCCCCTGCAGAAGAGAAGATGAAAATGGATCAATTAACAGGGCCAAAATTAAAGGTGAATTGAGGCTTGGAGGATCTCTGTCATTTGCTTTGGTGATACTTGAGATGCCATTTTGCTTGGGAGAGTTTATCAGAGTTTGACATGTCTTTCCTTGATTTGTTATCCGCATTTTTTTACGGTTTAAATGATCCCTTCACTGGTTTGCAGATGATTGGATGGACCTGAAGTGCACGAAGTCCTATGTCTTTTGCTTCGTTAGGTCATCTGCTCTCTCGTAATTTGCAGGCGCAAAAATTTATTATTATTATTTTTTTACCAAGCGGCTAACTGCCGTGTCGGGGATTCGAACCCCCGACTTCGGACCGTTTTGCTTCTTCCCGAGTACCACTCGACTAGAGGTGCCGACGGTGTCCGTAGGGTGCTTCTTTTTCATTTAACCGAACCGGCTCCTGGATGACACGTACTTTCATACCAAATTAGGTAAATTGATATGGGTCAATTAATTTGTCCAAATTAACCATTAAGCTTGCTTCTTGAATCCTATGTTTCCTGTCAATAGGAGAAAATATGTCAAAAGCAAGTTCATATACTGGGAACATTGGAAACGATACCAAATTACTCTTCCCCAGAGTTTGTATTTGTTAGCTCCAAGGGATCTTTGTATGTTGATGACAGCCTCTTTGTATTGACACGGTTCGACATTTCTTTCGATTGGCCCTCCTCATTTGTGGCCCTGTATGCATGATTGATGGTCATTGATTCATCTTCAACGCCTTCCTTCTGTGGAATTTTCTTCTTCTGTCTTTGACTATAGCAGCATTGGGCAAAGTCATATACCTCAAGCTTCTATGGAAACTAAGATGGACAATCAAAACCTCCAATTCTCTTATGGCAATTACTTCTTGGGAGAGCATGCGTCAGGAACAAGAAGTTAGGTTTCCAGGTCCTAACGTCATCATCTTAAATAGGGGGCTAGAGATCACTTCAACTGTCTGGATTTCTTCCCTGTTGACAGTAGCCAATTCAAAGAAAGAGAAGAAATCCCTTTCCTGTGCTTCCGCGCTTGTTAAAGCTGGAAATTTCATCAACGAAATCGCAACATCTAGTTGCTCGAGCACGTTCTAAGGAAAAGATATTGCTTCGGCTTGAGAAGGAGTTGGGCAAGAGCGAGGTGGAGTGCACAGAGCTCCTGGGGATGGCTTGATTTCAACCGTATGCCTGTACCTATTACTTCCTATCTTTTGTTTCCTGTAAATAGAAGAGAGAGGACATCATTTCCAAAATTATATAAAGCTTACCTTCTTTGAAGTGGGATGATCTTTTTTGTTTGCCCCCGCTTTCTCGAGTTTGGTCTGTTCACACGATGTGCTAGTCACACTAAATCAAAGGGGATGATGTTCTGAAACATAAAGTGAGAGGGTTAGAAAAACAAACGTGCTTAAATTTATCATCTTGTTTTGACAAAAGCTTTTGGGTGATGAAATATTTTTTTATTTTCAAAATAGGTCTTTGGGGGAGAAAAAGCATGAGGAAGCCCAGCCCTCAGTATTCTCCTTGGATGATATTTTCTTTTCATGGTTGGATAACATCACTTTGGCAGGTTTGGAGTACCGCCTCATGCTCTCAAAACAGAATATTAGAACTGTACATTAGAGTACTTGGAATGGAAAGTACAACAAAGTAGCACATTAGACAAGATAAGAAACATGAAATTACAAGTAAAACTCATGAGAACTCCTATGTAAAGGAGCGCTTTGATAGTGCTGGTCTTGAAGCTAAGCGTCTTTGAATTCCTCGCCTTCAGTAGACTCAAAGTATTCACATGCGATGACTACCTCGTTGAAGCTACGGAAGTGTAACCCATGCAGCCAACTGCGATGCTTGCAGGACAAAGCTTCTATGAATTGTTTTATTAACTCCTCCTCGGCCCGGTTGAGGGTGGGTTTGCATCATGAAAGCCCTCCACCTCCCTGCGTATGCTCGGATATCCTCCATTGGTCTTCTTCTGAAGTAAGCCAAACTCTCGCAAGGCAGTTCAATTCCAATCTGGTTTTGGTACTGATGCAAGAATATGGAAGTCAACTCGCTCCAATCCTTTATGAGGTGAATATTTGCTGTGCAGAACCATTGTAGTGCAGATCCCGTAAGAGTTTCTTGGAACGCTTGAGTTGTAAATAACATCTGGCCATAATACTGACTCATTTTAGCATGGAGATACTGCAAGTGAGCCACGGGGCAAGTCGTGCCGTTGTACCTGCGGAAATTGGGTATCCACATTTCTATGGGGGTCATGATCCTATGGGGGCAAGACAAGCTTGATATGTCTTGGTTAGGCCACTGGTTTTCCCACTGCATATTCATCGTAGTGGTGAATTTTTCTGTTTCGGGGAAGTTGGACTCTACCGAGATTACCCCATTGCTTTCCTCTCGGGTCAAAATTTCCGAATGAGGATGAAGTATTGAAGCTATCCTCTTGGTCAGAGGACGAGCTTAGTACTTCATTAGGATCGTAGCGGATAAAGACGTATGTTTCCTCTTCTAACGGGCCTTCATCCCCGGGTGAGAGTAGGAAACAGTTATACGATGAATCGTCAGTTTCATTGTTGAAGTAACGTTGGAAGTCCTTGGGGCTGTATTCTAAGGATGGGAAGTCTTCAGGGTTGTACTCTAGGGGATGGTAGCCTTCAAAGCTGTATTCTTGGGAATGCTCGGAGCTTTGGTGCGGTGGCTCGTCGGCGAGATGCTTTGAATTGATTTGCTTAGGCTTTCTTCTCTTGGCTTCGGTCCAGACCTTTTGAGTAAGGCTCTTCGTTTTTCCAACTCGATTCTGTCAAGGGAAGTGAGAGACATTAGAGTCTCACTGTCTGATTCACTTTCCAGGTTGATAGTGGTTGGTATTCTTTGGACCCTAGCTCTTGGAGTAAGCTTGGGGAGCTGTCTTGTCATGCCCTGGTCTTGAACAGGCTCTGTGTCTTTGATCTCGTACACAGGTTCCTTGCCTTTCCTAGTGGGAAACTTTTCAGTAATTTGATGTTGCTCAGTCGCCCATTTATCATACAAGGCTTCATTGACATCTTCTTCTCTTATCTCAGCGACTAACGGCTCCTCGTGCTCCGCGATCATCGGTTCTTCATAGGGCAAGGCGATGTTAGGGCTGATATCAATATTATATTCCTGGTGGAAAGCATGGATTAATTCCTTCAAGGTTTTAAGGGGACTAATCTTCCTGACAATGTACCATCGCAAGGCGGGGCCAGTCAAGCTTGACTGGTATGATTGAATCATCCTTCGGGCTAGGTAGGCCTGCAAGTAGGTCTCTGGGCGAGAGGTATCAGCATACCTTTCGCATTCAGGTGCTTTGAGCTCTTCATGGATTTCAATGCCGGCGTAATTGGACAAGTCCATGGGATTCTACCCCTACAACTGGTTTAACTTTCTCATGATCTTTTCAAGCTGTCCATGGTACTGGCTATTTCCTGGCAAATTCGCAGGTGTCATGACAGTGCTTAAAGCAGCTATGGAGTTGGGCTCAGTTTGAGCGGATTCCATTTGCCTCGAGAGTTGTCGAAGGACAAGTTGTTGAAGGACAATGGACATCTGTCCTACGCCATCTTCAATGTTAGGGAGGCGATTTTGTACATCATTCTGATCGGCCCCTATCACATGGGGCCATTTGCGAGTAGATGATAGTTGGCGATTCATGATTACCTGTTTTTGTGAAAACAATGAATGAGCACAGAGTAGACAAAGATTGACCCATGGCAATGATCTATCTATTTTTATTTATCGAAAGAGGATTTTACAGACTTCTAGCATCTAGAACTTGAAATGACATAACAAAGTACTAGATATTAAAGAAAAGTCCCTAAACAAAGGGACAAAGCTTTCACAAAATAAACACTAAGGAAGGCAGCGACGCTAGCTTATATGCGACAGGGGAGCCTTGTTCCCGCAAAGGTTGATTGCTTTCTTGGGTGGCTCCGAGATATGTATTCGATCTATTCCCAAATCCCTTTGCGTAAGCTCGCTTGCTCATGCGGGTGCTTTCTACGATTGAGCGAGGGACCGATGGCTTCCACCTTGTCGGGATGTGATGATTGTGGATGTAGTCCGCAGAGGCGTGGTGGGCTCTTTCTTCTCCCTCAAGCCCTTCAGGTACCACGATCCTTTTGCGATGGCATTTGTCCTAGGTTTCCTCAGCGATAGAAATTTCGAATGCGTAGTCACGGTTTGTGTTGAAAAGAACTAGAAGGATCATCCTCTTGAAAGGCGGTGGGATCTCCTGAAGGGCTCCATATTGTCGTGCCACCCGATATGGGTAATAGGGAATGGCGCCAGTGAGACCAAGCAACGGGATTGGGCGGCAATGTTTGTAAGCGAAGCGAGTTCTCTTTTCATGGAACCAACCAGCACACCATTGGAATGCCTCAGGAGCTGGGTCTCTTAGGAAATTTATCCAATTTAAACAGCTTTGATTGGGAATGCATGGTCCTAAAACCATAAATTTTTGTAATGGATTCTCGAAAGTATTTGTTTTAGACGATCGCATGAAGTCTCGGAATTCACTTAGGTGGGAAAAGAACCAAACTTGTAAAATTTCAGGAGAGACCCGCATGATTTTCTCCGTGTTATCTTTAAAACGATTAAAGGATAGGAATGTTTCAGTTAAAATCATGTTGACGTAATTTTGCCCCCTCAAGACCTGATCAACTATCCATGCCATCTTAGGACTTATGACATTTCTTTGATGGGGGAAAATGATGAATCCAAAAAAGGCCAGGAGGAAAATTTCACTTTTTTGGGTCATAGGCTGATTTTGAAAACAAGCATTCATAAATTCTAGTAGGTAGGTATTATGGTTGTTTTTAAGAATTTGCCTCATAACATGAACTTCAGTTCTTAAAAGTCGCGCTAATCCACGCAACGGGATGATGCTCTTGATGGTCGACAAGCTTATTCTCGAGAGGCATTCCGGTGATGATACTGTATTCTTCCAGAGTTGGGGTTAGCTCAAATCTACCAAATATGAAAGTAGTCGTTTTTGGACACCAGAAATGCGCCATAGCTTGTATGACTTTAGGACGAACAGTGATTTGAATCAATGATAGGAGATGACCGACTTTGGCTTTCACGCGCTCTTAGGCATATTGGTCCAATTGACCCCACCATCTGAAGAGCTGCGCCTTGGGAGTAGGAATGAACTGGATATTGTCTTTCCCCATCGCATATAAACTAGGACTTGAAAAGCTTATCCTAAATTGCCATGGGTCAAATAAAAAGACTGAGTAATAGTAAAGAAATCACTTTGCTTTTAAAGAAAAATGGCAAGCACAAAGACATGTGCATGGGACGTGCGGCTCGATTTCTAACTGAGAAGGATTGGTGAGATTAAAAGGATATCCGCCCGTCGCAGTCTTGCGTTAGCAGCATACCCTCCTAACCTCGGCTAAGAAATTCGGGGAAAAGAAAGGCAACCTCTACATCACAGTCTCGCGTTCGAGGTCGTATCTTTCTTAACACCATCCTAAAAATCCTATGGCGGCCCAAGTCCGGCGGCCGGGTTGTGTGTGTCATGTGTAGTGTTTAAAACAGTAAAGCATGCACAACAGTTTATAATCACAAGATAATCTATTTTAAGCAAAATTAAAATAAATTTCTAAGCTTTTGACCTGCATAAAGAAAAAAACCTAAGTTAGTAAAGAATTTAAACAAGACAAAAATGGCCTAAGTCCTCAAATGTCCCCAGCGGAGTCGCCAAGCTGTCGCGACCTCTTTTTTCCCGGCGCCCTCAAGCGGATACAGGCGCCTAAGGAAGCTAATGGCTCGGCTGAATTTATTAAGCCCGGACTCTCCCAAGCCCACCAATTCACGACTTAATGGTCTAAATTTTTAACCTGTAAATTAATTTTAAAACGGAGTCGCCACTAATCGGTTTGGGGTGGGTCGATTAGAAACCCAAGCGAAGTATCGGGAGAAATACTCGCTCTGCGCAACCCGAGAAATTAGGATCGGGGACTTGATTACACTAGTTAATCACTAATGCCCTTTCGGTACCTAATCTTGTTTAAACCCTGAGGCTTTTTGGATGCTCGAGGGATTTTCCATGCAATTTGGAAAGGAAAAACATTTTTGAGTCTTTTTCTAATTTTTTGACATGAAATGGATTTTTTTTTTGTTTTTTTGGGTATTTTTTGGAAAAATACAAGTCTTTTTGGCTTTTTCATGAATTTTTGACTTTTTTTGGATTTTTGGCAATTTTTGGAAAATATGGAACATTTTTTATTTTTTTTATTTTTCGGAGAATAAAATATTTTTTTAAAATATATTTTTTTAATATTTTGGAAAATAAATTATTTTTTGATTTTTCTCGATTTTTTTGAAAATAAAAATTTTTTAACATTTTTAAATATTTTTGAAAATAAAACATTTTTTGATTTTTTGATTTTTTTGAAATAAAATATTTATTTTTTATTTTTATTTAAAATATTATTTTATATTAAAATAATATAAAAACTGACCCGAGTCAGATCCGCGGGTTGGGTCGACCCGGGTCTTTGACCCGAACGCGAGCGAGCCCGCTACGCGGGCCCGACTCGTTTTTTTTTTTTTTTTTTTTTTTGAATGAAACGACGTCGTGGCCGAGTGTTTAGGGACACCCGGCCCAATAGCCCGCTCCGTGACCCGACTCCCTGCGAACCCTACCCGGATCCGACCCGAACCTTGCCCGACTCGCAGCCGCCTCTCGAAACCCTACCCGGTTCGCAGCCGGGTCCAATTCGATGACCCAAGGCCGCGACCCGAAAAATCAAGAACCCTAGGGTTCCCAATTTGCAGCGCTGGAGAAGGGAAGGCTTGGGCTCGGCGGCGGCGATGGCGGCATGATGAGAACGAGACGACGGAGAGGGCTGCAACGGCGACAGTGGTGACGACGACGGAGATAGGCTACCTGGCCAAGACCGGCAACCGTGCATGGCAGTGATGGAGACAACGTCGCACGGCGTTCGACACCCTTTCGCCTTCCCCGTGCTCGATCTCCCCATTTCTCCTTCTTCCGTGTGTCTCTTCGTCGGGGATGGAGGGCCTATTTATAGGCCGAGGTGTGGCCGGTCGACGGAGTTCGACCGTCGATAGCCACGGCCTTCGCCGGCCGAACCGGCGTCCCATCCAACGCCAGCTGCTCCCTGCTCCACGTGCGTTGTTGCTGCTCCTCCTCTCTGCTCCGGCGTCGCGCCCCCCTGTGCGTGCTGCAGAGGCGCGAGGAAGAAGAAGGTCTCGCGGGGGCCGGGCTGAGGCAGAGATGGGCCTTCAGGGCCCATGCGAGGGCCGCTTCTGCTTTTCTTGTTTTTTTTTTTCCATTTATTTATCATCCGAATAAAATAAAAACAAAAATAAAACCTAATTAATTAAAATGAAATTTTAGGCGTCAACAATGGAAAATGGTTATTGTAATTAAGGACTTTTTGTTCTTAACGTTTCTAATGTTATCAATGAAAATGCTACTGCTTTCACTTACTTGGCTGAATTTGTTGATTTATGGCATGGTAGATTAGGTCATGTTAGTATTTCTTATATTAAGAAAATGCAAAAACAAGTTTTAATTTCTGGAATTAAAAACTCATGTTTTAATAAATGTATAATATGTGCCAAAACAAAATTAACAAAAAAGCCTTATATTTCTGTAAATAGAGAATCTGATTTGTTGAGTTTAATTCATACTGATCTAGGAGATTTAAAACAAACTATGACTAGAGGAGGTAAAAAATATTATGTGACATTCATTAATGATTATTCTAGATTTACTAAAGTTTATTTGCTTAGGCATAAAGATGAAGCTTTTGATATGTTCCTTTTGTATAAAGCTGAGGTAGAAAACCAATTGAATAAAAGGATAAAAAGAATTAGATCGGATAGAGGTGGAGAATATGTATTGCTTAATGAATTTTGTGAAAATGAAGGAATAATTCATGAAACTACGCCTCCTTATTCCCCTTAATCTAATGGCGTAGCTGAAAGGAAAAATAGGACTTTGAAAGAGATGATGAATTCTATGCTTGTTAGTTCTAATGCTCCAAATAATTTATGGGGTGAAGCTATTTTATTTGCATGTCACATTCAAAATAGAATACCTCATAAGAAAACAGGTAAAACACCCTATGAATTTTGGAAAGGTTATCGTCTTAATTTAAAATATTTGAAAGTGTGGGGGTGTCTTGCTAAGGTTATGCTTCCTAATTCTAAGAAAAGGAAAATAGGCTTTAAATCATTTGACTGCATGTTTATTGGTTATGCTGAACATAGTGCTGCATATAGGTTTCTTGTATTAAAAAGTGATGTGCTTGATAATAATACTATAGTTGAGACAAAAAATGCAGAATTTTTTGAGCATATTTTTCCATTAAATATTGATACTATTTCTCCTACACCTCTTCATAAAAACGTTTTTGAAAATTCAAACGATGAATTCAGAAGGAGCAAAAGAATAAGGAAAAAAACTTCTTTTGGGAATGATTTTTATATTTATCTTATTGATAATGATCCTTTGACTTATTCTGAAGCAATATCTTCTTCAGAAAGCAATTTTTGGAAAGAAGCTATAAAAATCGAGATTGATCTATCTTACAAATAAAACTTGGAAATTATTTGATTTACCACCCGGTGCAAAACCGATTGATTGTAAATGGATTTTTAAAAGAAAATATAATCCTGATGGTTCTATTGATAAATATAAAGCAAGATTAGTTGCAAAAGATTTTACTCAAAAACAAAATGTTGATTATTTTGACACTTTTGCTCCAGTTACAAGAATTTCATCAATTCGTGTTTTAATTGCTTTGGCTTCTATTTACAAACTTGTTGTTCACCAAATGGATGTTAAAACAGCTTTTTTAAATGATAATTTGGAAGAGGAAATTTACATGGTGCAACCTGAGGGTTGTATTTTTCCTGGCCAAGAAAACAAAGTTTGTAAACTTGTTAAATCCTTATACGGCTTAAAGCAAGCACCAAAGCAATGGTTTGAGAAATTTAATGATGCTCTAGTTAATAATGGATTTTTCTCTATTGGAGTAGATAAATGTGTATACACAAAAACTGTTGATGGTGAATCTATAATTATTAGCTTATATGTTGATGACATGTTTATTTTTGGTACGTGTATTGATGTAGTGAATGAAACAAAATATTTTTTGACTTCTAAATTTGATATGAAAGACATGGGGGAAGCTAATATTATTTTGGGTGTTAGAATCATAAAGAGTGATAGTGGCCTAATGCTTACTCAATCGCATTATGTGGAGAGGCTACTTAAAAAATATGATCACTTTGATGTCAAACTTGTGAATACTCCTTATGATTATAATATCCAATTAATGAAAAATAAAGAAGATGGTGTGGCTCAGTCTAAGTATGCTCAAATTATTGAAAGTTTGATGCATTTGATGAATTATACTCGACCTGATATAGCTTATGATGTATGTAGACTGAGCAGATATACACAAAATCCCAATGATGATCATTGGACTACTTTGAGCAGATTAATGAAATATTTGAGAGGAACCATGAATTATGGTATTTTATATAGTGGATTTCCCGCTGTATTAGAAAGATACAATGATGCTAATTGGATTTCAGATTCAGATGAGACAAAATCCACTAGTGGATATGTGTTTACCTTTGGTGGAGGTGTTGTAACTTGGAAGTCAACCAAATAAACAATAATTGCTAAATCCACCATGGAGTCAGAGTTTGTGGCTCTAGAATTGGCTGGCAATGAGGCTGAGTGGTTAAGGAACCTCTTAGTGGATATTCCATTGGAAATGAAACTGACACCTTCTGTGTCTATGCACTGTGATTGCCAAGCGGCAATAGCCATTGCAAAGAATAGAACTTTCAATGGTAAAAATAGACACATCCAATTAAGACATGATGTGGTAAAGCAGCTACTTAAAGATGGAATTATATCCATCGATTTTGTAAAGTCAGAAGTGAATTTGGCTGATCCTCTGACTAAACCTGTGGGAAGAAAATTAATTTATGACATATTGAGGGGAATGGGACTTAAGCCAATTGAGAAAAAACAATGATGGTAACCCAACCTATGTGATTGGCGATCTCATGAATTAGGTTCATATGGGTAATAACAAGTCACTTGTTGTTCTAGTGATGCACTATTAAAAATTATTGTCCATCCTAAGATGAGAATGGTGCAAAACTGCAAAGAAAAAAAAAAGGTTGAGCTAAGCTCTTAATGAAATTCCATAGCCATTATTGGTGGTGTATTAAGCTGCAGAATGCACTTGATGGAATCACCTATATATGTGTAGAGTGGGGCCGCTCCTATGAGAATTTTTGGCGAAAATCTCTAAAACACTTATGAATAAACCAAGCATGCGCATGGCCTATTAGCGCAAAACCACACTGAACAACAAAGTTTGTGGGAGTGCAATGTGATTGATGAAAATTATAATTCACAAAAGAAATTTTTGGTTCATAGAAGTTTCAAACTTCACTAATAATTTCGTGAATTATATTTCATTTTTTTCTAAGGCTGGTTCATAACCTAACAAGTATCAGTTCCGATGCATTACACTCCAATAACCCAGTATCATATTAATTTTTTGGATATTTCAATAATATTTTGAAATATTTACAATAATAACATTGATAATAGTTATGACCGCATTGAAGACCATCATTATTTTTAACGGTCACATAACGGTTTCTTAATGGTCATACGGTTTTTCAATCGTTTTGTAACGTTTAATTTATTTCTCAAATAAATCCTTCATTATTTTACAACGGCTCTTTTAACGGCTCTATTTTGTCTGAATATAAAATCTCATAAGGTAATCTTGGGAGGATAGCCATCAGAAGCCTGTCGCACCAAGTTTCGCACTCCGAGGGGCTGAATTATCCTTAAGAACAGTGCTTATGCTTGCATGCCTCAGACAAATTTATTTATTTTCATAAGCTTTTTCCTACAAAGATATGGTGCACAAATATGAAGGGTAAGTTCCTTCTGCCAATATAGTAAAAAAGAAAGGCTTTTTTGGGCAGCTGAGAACCAGAAGAGTCACATTAAGGACCATGCTATACGGTGAGAGAGAATCAAAGAAGAATGGTGGCTGAACAAAGCTCGATCGGAGGAAGTTCAACAACTGAAGCTCTCAAATCTAATACGTCGGTAGGCTTCTGCTTTTTGAGTTTCTTGGAGGGACCATTGCTACTGTAGACCTCCCTTTTGAATCCGTCCTATGCGCGTCACGAGCCATGAACGCCGGGACGAGCCGTGAACGCCGGGTCGATTTCGTGAACTGTCATGTTGACCGTTATGTCAATATTGTGCTGAACAAAAGTTGTGGGATTTGATAATGCAACGATTTCAAGAAAAAGTGACAATTTTGTACGTCGGGTAAATCAATCGAAATATGTGTCATATTCACAAGATCATTAGAGATTAGCGTTTGCGATGGGGTTACCCGTGAAGATAAGTTGCTCGACTGTACGAGTTGGGCAACGACCGTTTACTTAGCCTGGGTTGATCCTTGGCTTTTGGTCATACAGAAAAGCTTTCACGATCACAAGTAAATTTCAACTTATCTGAAACTGGAAAAAGATCCTTTATCTTATCAATCAACATCGTTTTATTAAAATTGCCGGATCAAATCATACAAGGCCACCTCTTCCTCTCTTAAACAATACTCAATACGCTACAGCTAATTTAGGTAACTAATATACTCAATGATGCAACAAATCATGCTTAATTTAATCCGTCACCATCGTTTCCTTAAAATCTGATCAACCTAATTGAATACGGATTCCTCTTTCTTTTTTGAGCAATAGTTGACTTGACACGGCATTGAGCCCCATTCACAGTCGAACAACAGCCCGTCACATTCGACCGGTTGGCCCGGTTTTTTCCCTTACACGTAAGCCCCTCATTCAAGCAAAAGTTGTCCCAAATTGCTCTGCTCTTCTGTCTCCGAAGACAGCACGTTGTAATATGCCGATTTTGTAAACCGATCTAGAAGAGTATTCCTAGCATCACTCTTGTCTTTGTTTTAACTTTTAGGTTAGAAAACCTCAACCTCATTAGTCATAGGAATCCACCGGAACACCGAAACTTCTTCACCTTCAAAACATTCAACGGTCTATGCCAGTTTTTCTACGAAAACAACATAAAAAAATGACCATTCAACGTGGAGAAAAAGTTCCCGGTTTTCTTTAAATCCTCGATCTCTCCCCAGTCGCCTACAATAATTATCCTTTATTGCCTTTGTCTCCTTCATCCCTCCCTCCCTCCCTAATCCCTCAACTAATCTCGCCGTCTCCGTCTCCACCGACGGCGCTCTTCCGATCCGTCGGCTGCTACTGGTCAAGGCTCCATCCGCCACCGCGTCGGAAGAAAGGGCAGCTCCCGACGTGCCGATATAAAAAAAACGAGTCTTTGGACGCCAGCAGTGGTTTTAAATTCCCCTCCCTCTCTCTCTCTCTCTCTCTCTCTCTCTCTCTCTTGGGTAGACGTGGAGCGAAGGTGGGACCAGCCAACAAGTGTCAGCGGAGTCCTTCCCATGAATGGTAGGCGGAAATCCGAATGCAACTGGGTATGCTTTAGATCTTTCCCCTGACCGAGAGAGAGAGAGAGAGAGAGAGAGTCTGTCAAAATCGAACGGGTTGCGTGATCCGTATGATGTTGCGAAGAGGTTTTGTCTAGAAAAATTTGTACTTTGCTGAAGCCTCCAGTTTTGAAAGATTCTCTCAGCCACGAGAGCCCACGAGTACTGTTCCGCCCTCAGGAATTAGGATGGTGGGCTGTTTCTTTTTCTTTCCGCTCCGCTTTTTATTTTTGCTTTGCTCTCTTTTCTAGATCCTCGTTTCTGTTGGGCACTATTGCTCTTTTATTAATTGCTCAAAGGTGTTCGCTTTTTACTGTGTTATCGTCCTCTTCTCCAAGTTTAATGCTTTGCCTGTTGCTGGCTGTGTTCTCGATCGTGGGTCATCGTCAGTTCGTCTAGATTGTGGTGTTCCCAGCAACAGCATGTCATTGCTCATGTCTGCTGAGTTGTGAGCAGGAGCTTCTTGGGAATAGGTAAAGCCGGGTCATTGGTTGCTCCTTAGTTTTCCATCGATCTTCTGTTGCTGTGGTCCTAAAAAATATAGTGTCTTCTGGGAAACATAAAGGAATCATGCTGGTTCTGTCTTTGGGAAGTGATTTTGAGTCTTTGATTGCTGTGCTGTATTGGCACTTACGGAACATTTTCTTGGATCGTTGAGGGGTTTGTGAGTTCAGTTGTCGAGATTCATGCGTGTGTCTGCCTGGAGATTCAAGCCTGCAAGTTTGTCTTTTTGGAATGCAATTACTAGAAACTCTAGCAAATTGCTGACTCTTGCTTTCTTTTCAACACGTGAATGATCCCTCTTTGATTCTGTTTGTTGAGTGGCTGTGGGACAAAAATCAGCTCTGTATTTCTTTGGCAGTCCATGTTTAGATAGACACTGTTGCAGTAGATTATTACTTGTCTTCCTTTCAGAAATTAGAAATTGAGAGAAGTTAGGTAGATGGACTATTCCAACAGCTTTAAGTGGTCTGGATGGTTTTTTGTGCTTTGATGGGAATATATTAAGGAAATAAAGTCATGCACACCATTGGGTGAAATCGCCCATTGACAGGGGGGTTGCTCAAGTGGTGAAAGTTTTCTCCAGTTTGAAGAAAATTAATGCTTCATCCACTTGACTGAAAGAAGAAAGTGAATAGGGAAGAGATCTACATATCTTTATGTTTTAGTGGGAAGCTATACCATTTGTTGTTCCTTGTTTATGAGATACACCATTGTATTGTGCATTGGTGTTTCCCTTGTTTAATCTCCCTGTTTCGT